>CM059814.1:45712951-46376701 GCA_030435695.1 Brachymystax lenok tsinlingensis
TTCAAACCTTTTTGAAGCAGCAATTTCTTTCTTTCTCCTTGAGCTGTTCGATTAGGAAGAAAAAAAAAACTGCTCCATAATGGAATATTTAATCCATGAACCAAACCATTGTGAAATTAGAAACTGGGTCTCACAAATATATGGGGGAAATTAACTTAAATCTTTCTGAAAGGTACTGGATGACTAGAGGCTGCTGCTTTTTCAACTAACAGGAAATGCTGCTTACCTATTGATCGTAGTGCAAAGTAGATTTCAATGGGTTGTATTGTTAGCTACAAATCACATATATATTTGAGCTTCAGCAAATCCCTGGCTCTTTGTAACAAGGAGGTGACAATTCATATAGGGATTCCACATCTATGATGCCACATTTCCTTTCCCATCAATTCATATATTTCCTCTTAAATCCAGGTAGGATTCATTTCAATTGCAGACTACGTAGGCATTTGGAATGGCTTTGACACTAGCTTCACATTGAATCCCTCTCAAATTCTACAGCACTAGTGCCTGTGGTCATACTGTTATGCTGTCATGTCTTTTGTTATTAAATAGAACATATTCATACACACACAATCCTAGCTCTTACACACAGGCCACTCTTAAACCCGACAGTGTGTGATGTATAGGGCTTGTCTGGTAACATATACAGTACACTACAAACGTGCCCGTTTAGACAAAAACATACAAACAGCGTTCTCCTCGTTAACCTTTGGAGGGGCAGCTGTGTGATTGTTTATGCTCTGTCCCTGTGTGACAAGCAACGCTCAGGGTGATAGAGTACCCCTGTCAAACACGCACCAGACAGCCTCTGTGGTGCCATCTGGTTTCATAGAGGACTTACCCGGTAAGTATCAGTGCAAGGTGAAGAGGTAACCCCCCTCTGGCTCTACCTCTGACAATTTTCTGACCCCCCCCCAAAAAAAAATCGAGATACATAAGGTTTGAGGTTATTTATTTATCTATTCCCACCCTTCACTTGACAGACTTGACACACTTCTTCCTACCACCAGATGGCAGTGTTAACTCGCAGCACCTGTTTTCCACCACTCTTTTTTTCTCTCTTGTATAAAACAAAGTAATTGCCTGCAGCACAGTTCAGAAGCTGTGGCTCCGGCTGACGCAGTTCTGGCTGGGCCCAGTCAATCCTTATTCATCACAGGAACACAGTTGCTGCTCTGAGGATGAGGGTTTAAACACGACCTGTTGACAACACCGTGTGTGTGTGTGTGTGTGTGTGTGTGGCAGGTGAACCGTGCTGCCATCCAACCCCTTCCTCTTGATATTAATCTATCTCTCAACCATTTATAATTAAAAATGAGGAAGCCAGGGATTTTTGGGGCACTCCGAGAGGGGAGTATTTTTTTCCCTGCACCACACAGCAGCAGCAGACTCTGATCGCTCCACTCGGTCTGATCAAAGCGGGAGGAAGTGTTATCGCGCCAGTGTTTGACACCTTCCACACTTACTGCTGACAGAGAGAGGGGAAGGACTAATTAATACAGAATTTACTATAGTTCTGCGGGGAGTCAAGTATCTAGATCGGCTCTGATTGTGGGCTATGGTGGGGGGTTACTGGAGTTACCTGAGGAGGTAGCGGATCGGGGTCACTCTAAATGGGTCTCTAGCCTCGGCTCCATCAGACCCTGTGTGCGTCTCAAAAGGCACCCTATTTGCTATGTATAGCAGTACTTTTGACCCAGGCCCATAGGGTTCTGGTCAGAAGTAGTGCACTATAGACAATAAGGGACACAGACCATGTCATCACCCACTCCATTACTGTCAAACTTCCAGCGTGTAGATACTATGAAGAGGGGCCAAAGAGCATAACACGGAACCCAAACCGGCTGCGTGCGTGCGTCATCGTGCATAAATGTATTTTGTCCCCCTACACCAAACACGATCACGGCACGCAGGTTAAAATATCAAAACAAACTCTGAACCAATTATATTAATTTGGGGACAGGTCGAAAAGCAGTAAACATTTAACGTTATGGCAATTTTGCTAGCTTGCACTTGCTAGCTAATTTGTCCTATTTAGCTAGCTTGCTGTTGCTAGCTAATTTGTCCTGGGATATAACATTAATAAACATTGAGTTGTTATTTTACCTGAAATGCACAAGGTCCTCTACACATAAAACAGTCAAACGAATCGTTTCTCATCATCTCTCCTCCCAGGCCTTTTCTTCTCTTGACTTTATATTGCGATTGGCAACTTTCATAAATTAGTTGCGTTACTGCCACTGACCTCGTTCGTCTTTCAGTCACCCACGTGGGTATAACCAATGAGGAGACGGCACGTGGGTACCTGCTTCTATAAACCAATGAGGAGATGCGAGAGGCATGACTTGCAGCGCGATCTGCGTCAGAAATAGAACTGACTCTATTTTAGCCCTTGGCAACGCAGACTCTCATTGGCACGCGCGAGCAGTGTGGGTGCAATAATTGAATAACATAGATTTCTAAATTTATTTTGTAACGCTCGAGCATGCCATGCGAGCAGGATATTAGTTACTGAGTGTTTTCAGGGGGAACATTTAGGGCATTGGGAGGAGGTATGCATGTCTGGGATTTCATAGATCTACCCTGGCGTTAATCGGTTGGAAAAATGCATTCCGGAGAGAGAAAGGTGGATGTAGTACTCTTCTAATCAGAAATTACACTTAGTTTGACTGTATGTCAATGAGAGTGCATGAGATCAATGCATTTTTTCTGCAGAAAACCTATTTTAATTAAGCAATCATTTGTTCACCAGTACTTGGACACCCATTCTCTGTAGACATTGATGTATCCAACACATGTGTTCTTTGGTCCAAATACTCCATAGACTATTTCAGAACAGTGAATTATTTATTTTTATATTTTAGAAGACACTTATTCAGATCAACTTATAGTAGTGAGTACATACATTTTCATACCGGTTCCCTGTGGGAATCGATCCCACAACCCTGCCGTTGCCAGCGCCATGCTCTACCAACTGAGCTACACGGGGCACAGAAGCACACACAAATAAGCAACATACTGAAGATAATTAGTAGCTGTCTGACTCACGTAAAGTAACAAAATGTTTGTAGCTTTCCAATGATTTGGCTGCAGACAATGCGCTATTTGATTCAATAGAATGCTGTGGTTGTCATTTATGAAGGATGCAGTACTCTGGCTTCTACAGACCAATCAACCTAGCAGAATATAAAGAAAAGGAAAGCTCAGTGGAGGTTATGCACTGTATAATGATATTTTTTCATCAAGGCTTCTGTCAATGTACACACTGTCTGTGTTTGTGGGCGTATACAGTGCAATGAATAGCGAAAACTTACTGTATGTAAATGCAAGCATCCACCCACGGATGGACGCAGGCATGCACGTGGACACACTCCTCCATGTCTCATGTTGTAGCAAACCATGGTCATCAAGGTGAATCTCAGATCTTAGCTTGGCTGATTGAACCATTGTCAAAGTGACCAGGACCTTGATATGTCCAGAACTCTCACACTCACAGCCAGAAAACACACAACTATGCTCTATTAAACACACCAAACGACCATGTCTCATAGCCCTTATTAGGCCAAAGTGACTCGTGTCTCCAGTTGCCACAACAACCGGATCAAAGATTATCTGACAAGTGAGGAAGGAAAGATAATAGGACAAATTCCATACGCCAGGCCAACTACTGCTTAACAAATCCATCACACTGGGGACTCCCGTGGGACCGGAGCCTCACACTGTGTGTTGAATGACTGACTGGAAATCAATGGTGGCTGTGTGTTCACAGTGGTGGTATGTGGTGGTGTGGAGACCACCGGGTACGGGTTGGTGTGTTGACGTGACCTGTTTCCACCTTACCTGGTTGCACCAAAATGATCCCACCACTCAGAATGACTCGGCTCTTTCTTTGATACCAGTGTAGTAGACACAAGCCAGGTCTTGGCCTCTGACGGTAGACTCAGGTAGCAATCTACCGAGGGTTGATAAGATCTGTTAAATTGTTGAACTCATCCAGATTACCTGTGTGCTGGATTTCTTCTTATTATTGAGTAATCTACCGCTGCATCACATGTGTATTGTGTGGGCACGTGTATACTGGTATAGTCAGTGCTACAATTGCAAGTAGAGGATGAATAAAGTGTAGATAAAGTGTCCTTGGAATTATTTATTACACACAACGTCAGTGATGGGCTTCCACAGAAAGAACAGGCTGTTCCTCTCTATGCTGCACAACGTCTGGGTCAAAACACTCCAGAACAGTCTACTCAGAAACTCTATTTCATGTCTCATTCTAGCTTCTCTGACCCGCCTTTCATTTATCTGCGGATGTCTCTTCAAATGGAAAATACTTTTATTGTTGGAATGTGAGCAGAATTTTCTAGTAAGAAGGCACATCTGAATACATGTTGATTTTCCATTTTCCAATCATGTTGATTTTACATTTTCCAAAAATATTGATTTCTATTTTCCAATAACTCCCAGTGTGGCTTTCTTCGTATGACAAATTATTTGAAAATGTAGTAATATAATCTTTGATAATCTTTTAGTAATATAATCTTTGATAATCTTTTAGTAATCTAATATTTGATAATATTTTAATCTGATTATTACATGATTTGCCCTCTTTATCAGATTAAAAAAAGGGTTTATCTCAGCAACATCAGCTCTGTGCATCACTGAAAACATAGCCATGAGAAACCTCCCCATTTAGTGAAAATATTTCAAACCCATTCCTTTGCCTCTGTGTGCCATGTGTGGTACCTCCCGGTTATATCACACACGACCTTGTAAAAATGATACTGCCAGTGGCAAATTTTCACCTAACTCTAAACTCCCTATTTTCCTGCTACCGAATCTCATTTTAGTATTCCAGCCACCCAATGTGTTATCATTGGAACGCCATAAATGCATTAGTTACTTGGCTTTTCCCAGTGACCTATTTCAATTAACGACCTGAAATAACAAGTTTAATCAAGACAGTTCCTGTGTTTACATGAAGCTCATGGGTTTGGGAGAGGGATTTCATACTTTTTTGTGCCCCCTCAGATTTGTCCTATTTTAAACATTTTCAGATGTTAAATTAATTAACAAACTTCATTTTTAAGCCCACGTTTTATCATCATTATTTATTTAAAAAACAATCTGTCAGCTGTATTTTGCGGATGGGGCACACTTCTCCCGCCCCATCCTCACGTATTTCTTGCCACCTCTAAAATAATGTTGTCAAATATGCAGGTTGGGTTCCAAGTTTTTCCTTTTAGCTGCCTTGATGCCCGCCAGCACAAAAAGCTAAACAAAAACAACAACAACAACAACATCATCACTGCATCTGTCAAAGCCGTGTATATAAACAGAAGTGGGTGGTGGCAGGGCACTTTCATTATGCTATGCCGTGCTTGGCTGAGTGACATTCCAAAGCATTTACGTTCTGCAGGGCTGGGTCTAGAGGTTGACTGGCCTCAAGCAAGCAGCTCTTCACTCCACTGATAAGACCACCTAACTAGGCCTGTCTTTGCTGCTATCCGAACTATGATTATTGTCTGTTTGTCTTTCCTTTCATATTTGTGTTAGTCTTTCTTCCCCTAATCTCTTTCTTATGTTGTTTGGTCTTGCTGTGAAGCTTCCCGGGCCCTGTGAGTGCCATGCGAACAGCAAGCTTTTGAGTGACGCCTGGCACTGCCAACCTCACAACGG
Source organism: Brachymystax lenok tsinlingensis (assembly GCA_030435695.1). Classification (NCBI taxonomy): domain Eukaryota; kingdom Metazoa; phylum Chordata; class Actinopteri; order Salmoniformes; family Salmonidae; genus Brachymystax; species Brachymystax lenok. The sequence continues at coordinate 45,718,628 of CM059814.1, forward strand.
GGGGCGATCCCTCTCTTCCTCTTGTCACCTTTCATTCACTGGGGCGTGGATAAAGGCAGAGACTGGGAGAGGCACATCAAGGCTCTCAGAGAGGGGGCACAGATGTTCCGTTGAAGTGCTGGCAGCCATTTTCCCTCCTTTTGTTTCGGGCATTTCAAATGATGCCTGAATGACACCTGACAGATAAAAGTATCGGAATAGGAGTCAGAAGGAAATGTTGAAAAATTGCTTGTACATTCTGCTGTGACAGTGTAAAGGTGAATCCTTCATCGAAATGTGATTTGAGATGGTGTTTATGTGTTTGGAAAAGAGAGCACATTGTGAATAAGGGGAAATTGCTCTTTGGTGAATGACCGTGTTAAAGGAAAAATCCACTTAAACTACATTTTGCTATTTTTTCTTTAGTCCATCGTTTATATTGTTGCAAAATGTTTTGCATGTCAACAGTCAGGTTTTCACATCGCCACATCGTCATGATGATGTTTTTTTTCATCATATGATTCATTTTGTATCGTTATCATGATGCTAGCAAGTGACACTTTGCTTCTTGAAAATCCTGTATCTTGAAAACTTGACTGCTGACATGCAAAAAACTTTGGGACTGTAACAGCGGACTAATGAAGCAATACCAAAATAGAGTTTTTGAGTGGAATTTTCCTATGCCTGGGTGCAATTTGGTGTCATGATGTTTTTCAAACAAGTCTGGTCATCAAGACAGTAATGAACGAATACCCAGATGCATTTAAGTAATATCAGCAGGGTATCAACTATGTCTGTAGAACAAAAAGAGCCACAAGACAAGTATGGGGTTTCATGAAGCATCTGGGAAATGTGTACATGAATCACTCACATATGTCAGGTATGGAATCTCTATACAGTAAATGTGCTGTACTGAAGGAAATCTTCATCTATAGCCCAACTCAAATACAATTACTCCTTCCGTTGTCACAATCTGTTCACAGTGACTCATCCAGAAAGACAGGAGACAACATTTGGCTTTAGTTACCCCCACTCCTTTCAGATCAGAGGCCTCACAGGAAGGCCAGGAGATACTTGTAGGCAGCCACTAGAGAGAGTTGGGACGTAGCCTTTCCTCTCTCCCCTATTGCCATGGCTGTCAGCCTGCCTTGTGCCTCTGATGATGACAGATAGAACACTCGGGCGTTCTCCCTGAGGGAAACATCCGTTACCTTTCACACCAGTCACCCTGCGTCTCCATGTCATCTGTCACCTCGGCCTCCATTAGCCACCGACCATGCACCAAGAAGTTCTGTTTAGTTTTTCTTTGCTTGAAAAAACCCAACCATAAAGCCATGTGTACATGCCCCTACCTCCCTGGCAATATAAATAGATAAATACCACCAAGCAGTAGAACATTCTAGGTTCCGGTACTGGGCTCCAGTGAGCCAAGTCAAGCACCTCTTTTTCTCCTTATGCTACACCTTGAGATAACACATTTACTTGAAGCTTCTCAAAGCTTGGGAGTTTGGCAGCACTACAAATTCAGCTCAGTAATTTCCAAAATATGTATTCAAGCAGGTGATTAACTGAGAACACACAGGACTTGGTGAACAGTAGTTACTAATGGGCTAGAAGTATTACTCCCAAAAGGACCTCATCAAAAAAAGACTATCTTTAAAAGACGTTTGAAAATGGAACTGAATAGGACAGGATATAGTGAAAGATGTGACACTTTCTCTACCCTGGGCTACCCAAACGGAAGGTATACAGGGCCATCATTGATTTTTATCTCCCTAGTGATAAGGGAAGTGATAACTTTATCACTTTACAGATATTTGTACTCATTTGCTGGGGCTCATACATGGCATGTCTGTCAGGCTAGCTGTAATAATGGGCTTTGCAGAGGGGAAAGCAGTCTGGCTGGTTGTCTGGAATCTACTGCAGTGGTAAATCTGTTGTCTTGATCAAGTGAATTGATCATATTGTAATGTCCATCTGGTAGTGGACATCATGACATGTCAGAAGCAAGCTACAATATGTTTAGCTAAATCTGTTTTCTGTACATTTATTTATTGAAAATAGTCTATATATCCATTTAGTCATGGACAATTCCACGAACGCATGCATATGTTCTCAATTTGTCATAGAAAAACGGGCAAAAAAACTATTTTCCCTTGTAGGACATCATGAATGTTCTTTTGGATGGGCTGGTAGTTTGCCAATTGAAGCTCAAAACCGGGTAGAGTGGAGCAACTCCATTAGCAAACTCCATCTGAAAGATCAATTTTGCTAAATTAATTAGAAAACTCTGTGTGCTTTGGTTTCTAAGTGGTAATCTTAATCCTTCTCCAATAAGATTGCATTTGTGCAAATCAACAATATACACGCAATTCATAATTATTCCATTATCATCGCTGAGGTTGTTAACTGGGGAACAATTGATTTCACAACAGCAGAGAAGCAGGGGAGAGAGGTTAAAGGGAATATACACTCAATCTATATTTTGTTATTGTTTTGTATTTTGCATTATCACGATGTGGCCGTTGACACTTTGCTTCTTGAAAGTCTAATATCTAGAAAACTGGACTGCTGACATGCAAAACATTGGGGGCCGTATCAACAGTGGACAATTTTCATTTAAAGCCGCTCCAACTCAATCTTCTGAGCGCCTTTGGCTTCTATGTATTATACTGTATGGCAAAAATTCAATACCCCCTCAGTTACTGAATGTTTTTAAACAGAGTCAACTGTCTGCATCCCTAACACTATTCCTTGTATATAGCACTACCTTTGACCAGAGCCCTATGGTCCCTAGACAAAAGTACTGCACTAAGGTAATAGAGTGCCATTTGGGACTCACATAAATGTATCCGTGTCTACTGCCACTCTCTTCTCTGACTTTGGCATAAACGATAGAGGTCACAAATGAAAAATATTATTTTCATTATTTGACCAGGCCCTTTTTCCAAATTGCTGTTCTTTGATGCAACAACTTGAAGTGGGGTCCACACATTGCTTTTTGCTTTCTGTTATATTGTCGGGTGCAGTTTCATGCTGATGATAACAAGCTGGGACCTTGGTTCTGCACTGTCCATTTTGGAGTAAGTGCACCTGGTTTTGATGCGAACCGCCAGAACAACAAGTTATTTTGTTGTTCTGGTTCACTGAACACACCATTCTCTATGCTTGCTAGTTGGCCCAGAAGTGTGTCTTTGTCTGCAGCACAGCGGTATATTCAATCATTACTACAAACTCTCCACTGAATCTTTTAGCAGCTCGTGTATTATGGAGAAATGGCACCACTCGGCAAAGATGCCAGAGAAGCAACCAATTGTGATAGATATTTGATTGAGTTGTCATCTACCCAAACAAATCTTGATGGCCTGCAAGTATAGCTAGAATACATGATGCCTATAAGGCATTAAAGATGATCTACAGTATATAGCATTATAAAGGAAGTTATAACTACTTATAAGCTACAATGGCCACATAGTCAGTTTTATAAAACATGTGTAATGGATGTTAAAAGGCACATGTATTTACCTCAGAATGCGTTAGCAAAAATGTGTAAAGTAAGTGAAAAAATCAATCAATCAATCAATCAATCAAACAATGAAGGCTAGCTGAACCTATTCCTTATTTACAAAATGATTGATTGACAAACATTTGCATAATTGCCACAATGAATGACATCACGAAGGCTTGGGTAGGAGTGACTCACCCCAAGCCACTACTGTGTTGCCAACCATTGTTATTCAAGCCTCATAGAAACATCCCATAGACTTTGACTTATTTAAATCGAATTGATCCTCTGTTTTGTATCTGAGGTAGATGAAGTAGCCTTGGTGTTTTACATGAGGGGCCATATGACCACCATTCATGGCAAACTGACAACAAAGTGCTCTCATTGGAAGTTGGAGGGAGGGAGGGAGTTGGCCTGTAAGTCAACCATTCAAGCGAGTTGAAAAAGAGCTCCCCTCTGGTTGTTAGCGGTGGGGAGGCTACCTCTCATGCACTCTGCTTGTCCTTGAATGAGACACGGTGCCTCAGATGAGAGCAGATTGAATTGAAGCGCCTTCAGTGTCTACAGGCATTGGCTGTGTACAGCAGTGCATTCACCGTGTTAGGTTTTGTTTAGGTCGAACTGTTGGTTTCAATCGTTGGGTTTTTCGTCTGCATTGATTTCTCTTTAATGGCTGAGGTAAATAGAAAGTTCAACTCATTGTCTGTGATGCCTCTGTGCTTTGTATATGAACTAATATGAAAGGGAATTGATTTTCTGTGGACACCATGTTCAAAGTATTTTAAAAGGCCTGTCTGGTCATTGCTCTGATTCAACTATTTGAAGATGGTGCAGAAAGTCTGAGTTTTTGCTGCTCACATCGACTGATCATTTAAAAGTGCCTGCAAGAGCTTGGGTTAAAGGGGTTGGTCAAATTAAATTGGGCTTTGGATAAAATTTTTAAAACGTCTTAGGGATCCGATCCCGTTAGCGGGCTTGTTTTCAGAGCAAACAAAGCGCGGCAAATTCAAAATAAAAATTCGTAATATTTAACATTCATCAATATACAAGTGTTGCATAGTCATCAAAAGCTCTGCTTCTTGGCAATATCACAGCGTTGTCAGATTCCAAAAAGGCTTTACGGCGAAAGCACAACATTTGATTGTTTGAGGATAGCACCTCCAATATTTTCCACATTAGCATAAATTCATATCCAGAGCGGGTCTCACAAAGTCCATATCACAGCTAATATAAATCGCTTACCTTTCGAAGAACTTCTGCTGAGGGCTTCCCAAGTGTCCAAACAAGATAATCCATGGTTCTTTTGTTAGAAAAAGGTTGTCATTTATTACATCCATAAATCTCAGTTTGTTTGGCGCGTTTTGTTCAGTTAGTCCACCAAGCATTTCCATTCTACTCGCCCGTTGTACAGTGAAGAGAACGCGTTCAAATTATACCTCTCAACTTTTCCAAAACAAAACAAACATCATTTATAATTTATCCTTAGGCATCCATTTATCTATAATTGCTATTATATTTCACTCGGATAATAACCTACACGATACAGAAGGTAAATCCCGTGGTGCGCGCTCCCGTGTATCTCATGCACTAGACAGAAAGGATATCCTGGTATGTCATACAAAATCGACAACCTTTTGCCTCTCTCCCATTATAAATGCTCCATTACACTGTCCAGAGACTGTCGATATCTAGTGGAAGCCGTAGGTACTGCAACCTCAGTCCTATTTCCCAGAAAATTCAATAAACAGCCATTCAAAGTCAAGAAATGTCAAAAGAAAAAATGATTTCCGGACAGAAATTTCTCGGGTTTTCGCCTGCTATATCAGTTCTGTTATACTCACAGATATTATGTTAACTTTTTTAGAAACTTCAGAGTGTTTCCTATCCAATAGTACTAATTATGTGCATATCCTAGTTTCTGGGTCTGAGTGGCAGGCATTTTACTTTGGGCATGTCAGACAGGTGAAAATTCGGAAAATGGGACCCTAGCCCTAAGGAGTTAAAGGGATATTTCCTGGTCAGGTCACACTTGCTTTGACTCAGTTTATAAAGAAATTATGCAATCCTGCACTGCGCAGAATTGCACTGCACTATATGTTGTCCCAAATGGCTCCCTGTGGTCAAAAGTAGTGCACCATAAAGGGAATAGTGTGCCCTGTATCACATTAACACAGTCCTTCCTATGAGCTATATGGTTCTCCCTCTTGTCTCCAGGCCTATGGCTGTTTGAGTGATTGGACTCCTTAAAGTGGTGGGAGTTGATAGCCTTTAAATGTCAATAAAATGTACCCTTCACTGTGCCACATTTTTATGAGATGGCTATTATTTGTCGATCCTCGCAAAACATCACATAATTTCCAGTTCCGTGGGTGAATCGAAGCGTGTTAGGAGGAAGAAACCTGTGACACAGGTAGCACGGTTACAAATCATCCCTGTTGGCTGGAAAGAAAGACTGGATGATGCAATTCTTTTCTTTCTTTCTTATTGTTGAGAAATCTTGGAAGGCAGGTGTGAAAACTTTCAATTATATCTTGGCTTGTTCACCACTTATAACTTTCTATTCTATACCACTCCCAACTCTCTATTCTGTATCACTTCCAACTCTCTATATAATACCACTTCCAACTCTCTATTCTATACCATTTCCAACTCTCTATTCTACACCACTTCCGACTCTGTATTCCATACCACTTCCAACTCTTTATTCTATACCACTTCCAACTATTTATTCTATACCACTTCCAACTGTCTATTCTATACCATTTCCAACTCTTTATTCTATACCACTTCCAACTCTCTATTCTATACCACTTCCAACTCTGTATTCCATACCACTTCCAACTGTCTACTCTATACCACTTCCAACTCTCTATTCTATACCACTTCCAACTGTCTATTCTATATCACTTCCAACTCTCTATTCTATACCACTTCCGACTGTCTATTCTATACTACTTCCAACTCTTTATTCTATACCACTTCCAACTCTCTATTCTATACCACTTCCAACTGTCTATTCTATACCACTTCCAACTCTCTATTCTAATCTACTCTATTCTAAAATCAATCAATCAACCAGTCAAACAGAGGAACAAACCATCAGAAAAGAGAGCAGAAGGTGCATTTCCAACTTAGATGGACTGCTCCTCTACGCTACAGAGACTCTAAATACACCGATCATCAGCCTAACCCCAAATATACATCAGTTTAGTGTTGCCTCATTACGATAGCACCTGCTATTTACTGTAGTTGGTGCTAGACATATATGTTGATCCAACACAAAACAATGGTGTGAACAAAAGCTTGCTGTGTTGTGATGTGTTGCGGCTTGGCAGTGTACACCAGTGTGAACATCCTCGTTAATTCTCTCATCATATTAACCCCTCCATTAATCATTGGGTGTCGTCTGTGAACAAAGCACATCTCGTCATCATTAATCAAGCCACCGCACCAGGGTCAAAACAACAGGGGAACAAACGGTAGAGAAGTGCTGCTCTCGGCGCTCCTCTGCTCCCACACAGCACAGCAGTCCTCTCCTTGGTCCCTAGATGGAGGGAGGAGAGGGAGGTATGGATGAAGAGAGGGAGGGAGAAACTTAAATAGAACTGTATACAGTATGTATTGGTAATAGGGAGGCGGGTAGAGCAGATGGAGAGGAGAAGAGGAACACAGCACGGCCGGCTGGGCTCAGTCGCCTCTGGTCTGACATAAATAAAAGACGGTTAGGGTGACGTAAAATAAGCTTGCTTCACATGTGAAACTACCAGAAGGGTTGTTTGGTTGGGGGGGTGGGGAAGGGGGAGATGAGTGGGCCGTGGTCGCAGGGCATAAACAAATAAAGGACCTATTTTCTTTCTGCAAGTAGGGAAATTATTCTGCACACACAAACACACATATGCACACGCACACATGCAGACGCCCCCTCAAAGTCACTGTCGTCTCTCTATTATTTTCCCAAACACACTTCTGCACTCAAACACAAAAAACAGCCGCCCCCAACATCACTGTTACCGCTGCAACACACACACACACACACACACACACACACACACACACACACACACACACACACACACACACACACACACACACACACACACACACACACACACACACACACACACACACACACACACACACACACACACACACACACACACACACAAGCTCCCTGTTATCTTGCTCATCCTTGTTCCTGTGTGAAACATTTCCCTCTTTTCTGACTCACTGCACCGAGAGTGTACCAGCTGAATGCCCAAGTGTGTGATCATGGCGGAACATGAAGCAAGGAATGGCGGGAAGCATCAGCAAGTTCTTAATTAGGCTTTGAAAGAAAGACAGAATGCCTGCCAACATATTTAAACAGGGCTGCAGATGGTGCGTTTGAGATTGGTTTGCTGCTACCCTGAGAGCTTGATCTAAACCAAGCTGACCTTGGTTGTGTTTTGATAGATGATGTCACCATAGTCTAGGAAGCAGCAGTTGGGCTACTGGGGTCTTTATATTGGATACAGTAAAATAATGTTTAGATGTGTATAGTAACCTAAGCTTGCAGTTAACTGTTTTTCTAATATAATCAAAATGCTTTCCAAAAGGTAATTCAGAATCAATCCCAGATATTTCAAACAATCAACACTTTCAAGCATTGTTCAAGCATCACTTGCATGATTTTTTGAATTGCCAGGTGTGGAGTTTATTCTTTGCTGTGTACCAAACATCATGATATAGGACTTTGTTTGATTTAACGTTAAAATCATCTTGGAGAGTTGCTTGTATCTACAAAATACAGAGCTCCCCTCTGGTTGTTAGCGGTGGGGAGGCTACCTCTCATGCACTCTGCTTGTCCTTGAATGAGACACGGTGCCTCAGATGAGAGCAGTTTGGAGGAGGATAAATGCTGCCTATGACCCCAAGAACACCATCCCCACCGTCAAAAATGGAGGTGGAAACATTATGCTTTGGGGGTGTTTTTCTGCTAAGGGGACAGGACATCTTCACCGCATCAAAGGGACGATGGACGGGGCCATGTACCGTCAAATCTTGTGTGAGAACCTCCTTCCCTCAGCCAGGGCATTGGAAATGGGTTGTGGATGGGTATTCCAGCATGACAATGACCCAAAACACACGGCCAAGGCAACAAAGAATTTATAATCCTGTCAGGATGTGTCACCAGGAGCCAATCCAGCAATGTCCCATTATGTGGATTGACTCTCGTTGGTTCAGTAAAATACATATTTTAAATTGTTTTTCTATCTAACAGAAGATGTATCTAGCCAAGTCTTATTAAAGTCCCCTAAAATAAACAAATAATTTGGTCAATGCATTGAATTAACAGTGGTGGTAATGTTTATGGAGTCTACTGGGGAATTGGGATGGTCTGCAAACGTGACCAATCATCAATGAGTTGTTCTCATGTAGAGTTATTTTAATAAATTAACCTTAAGAATCTAAAGGGACATCTCAGGTGAAATCTTCATAGACAGTAATTTATCAAGGACATAGGTTGCTACTCCCCCACCTCAAGTGCACCTATCAATTCTATATAAAAGGTAACCCTGGATTTTTAACCATGTCTCTGAAATGATTAATATGTGAGGACTATGAGTTTCTACCCATGTGCTGAGCTTGTCTATTTTGGGTACCAGGCTATGAATGTTTGCATGTATAATTTCCAAGCCTTTAGTACTCTGTTATTCTATCTGAACTAGACGTGAGTAAATAATAACACGTTTAATTCAACAAAATGAACGCATCACTCGACTGCCGATGATGTTCAGGAGGTGTCTTATCTGATTAGGTTCAGATGCTGCAGGGCTTGCAGGCCTTCGTACTCTCTAAGAATAGCTCTCTAGCTGAGCTCCTGGGATTTGCTCAGCTCTGTTCTGGAGCTCTGTTGTAGTTCTGTTGGATGGGACCTGTGGGTGCTCTCCTGGATGCTACTGTAGCAATACTGTCCCTTTGGGTAGATGGCTGGGGTTTGCTCATCCTTTTCTCGGGCTGCTTATGTTTTCAACGGGTTTGGGTGTTTTGTTGCCTTAGCTTAGCGTCCCTTTTGAGGTTGTTCGTGGTTGGTTGGTCTTCTGATGTCACTATGATTGTGTGACCTTCTTTACAAAGCTGTGGCCTTCAGAACCTTTGTAAAGGCTCTCTTCCCTTCTCTGTTGATGTGGATGTGGTCATAGAGTTGGTCGTGACGAATGCCCTAGTGATGTGCTATGTGCACATTCTGAATCAGAGCCCAGTTATGACTCTCTGATGTATATCTGTTCTGGGAAGAAGAGTGGAGACAATGATTTTGACTCTGGGGTAGGCCTATGTTGCTGTTATAGCCATCCGGGTCGGAGCCTTGGCTATGTGGGTCGATGCTCAGTCTCTGCTCTGCCAGGAATCTAAGGGCAGACTGTGTAACTGGGCACCAGATCTTCCTCACTCTTCTCCTTGGGAACAGCCGTCTTCTATCAAGGTATTTTCCGTTGGAGTCATACTGGATGACAATGTTTGTCCTCTGTCTGCTGCTCTGGCTGTGTGCTGCTTTTGTGCGTGGTGTCTGGAGTGATGCTCTGGCTGTGTGCTGCTGTTGTGGATGGTGTCTGGAGTGATGCTCTGGCTGTGTGCTGCTGTTGTGGGTGGTGTCTGGAGTGATGCTCTGGCTGTTTGCTGCTGTTGTGGATGGTGTCTGGAGTGATGATCTGGCTGTGTGCTGCTGTTGTGGGTGGTGTCTGGAGTGATGCTCTGGCTGTGTGCAGCTGTTGTGTGAAGTGTCTAGATTGATGATCTCCACGGGGCAGGGGTGGAGAAGGTGTGTTAACGGAGGTGATGTTGGATGTGTGGCTGTCAATGCAGGGTGTTGCACGAGTGTCAGTGGTCGGTGCGATGTACATGTGATTGTCAGGAGTGGTGTGTGTGGGTTTTGGAGAGGTTGTAGGTCTGTGTGTGTTTGTGTGTGTTTGTGTGGATGTCTGTCTTCAGGGTGGAGAGCAGGATGGTCCTCATCTCTTCCAGCTCTCTCCAGGGACTGGCTGTGCTGCTCCCTCCTGATGAGTTCCTCCATCGTGCGCTTCAGCTCCATCCGCAGATCCTGGTTTGCCTCTTCAACCTGCCTTACAGTGTAGCACATCTGATGTATCTGTGCTGTTAGCTGGTTGCAGGTCTGTAGGTCAGGTCTGGTTGCTGGAGATGGACTTTTCATTAAAGATAGTGTACTCTCTCTGTTGTTCAGGCAGGCTGTCTTTCAGAGTGTTAACTCTGGGGGAGTGGCGGGAATGAGGAGGAGTGGTACCCTGTTGTTGTTTCTGATGTTGACACATCTTCACGGGGAGCCTTCACTTCTGGCTCCTCCTGTTTAAAGTGCTCTATGGACGCTTTTAGTGTTGGGAACCTCCTTTCGAACTACTCCAGGCTGCTCTCAGGACCATTTTTGCTCATTGTTATAAATGTTAACTTCAGTCCTTTCTCTTCCTGTTCTCCCTCCACAGGGATATGTCTGCCTTTGCAGATGCCACCCTTCCTGGTATAGGGTAGGGCAGCAGTGATGGCAGAGTGCCAGGCTGTAGGGTGTGGGGTGAAGAAGAGCAGGTTGCATCTCACTCTCCTCTCTTCAGGTCCACTGAAGTCACTCAAAAGGGTCTCTGGGTTGTCCCTCAGGGTCTTCTCTTTCAATTGCTTCTTTGCTGTTGTAATATATTTAGGGTATTTCATTTAGACCACCTTGTTTTTATTTTCAAAAGATGCACCTGGGTCTGCATGGCTGGCTATAGATAAGGTAAAAAAAAAAACAAGGTTAAGACAACGTAATAATTCCATGCGGAAGCATTCAAAAATAAACAAATTCATGGGACTAGCACCATTGATAACTACTAGCGCCGTTGCTAACTAGCAAAGCTGGTCCCATGAAATGCAAAGAGTAACAGTAAATTTGAACCCTGTTGTCTTAACCTTGTAATCTTCAACCTAGGCTATAGTCCCAGTCTGTATTAGATAGAACATTGTGTCCCCACCCGCCTGTCGGGAAAACAACCTGTGGTTACCTAGGTTACCCCTTGACTAACAGCAAAAATGTAACATTTTTCAAACCCAATTTTCTTGTTGTCTGCTTGTTTTAGTCAATGACAAAACTGCATATTAAGAAAAGTTCAACATGTCTAAAGATTACTTTTCAACATTGTCTGCTCCCGAACGTTTTCACTACTTTTTTTATATTGTAGGTCTTCCCTCATTCTCCTTTTCATGACGGTTCTAGCAGCCACGTGAGTGCTATCTAGCTACTGACAAGAACATTAATTAAGCTACCAAAGACCAACAACACTAACAAACGTACTATACAGCTACAGGTTGTGAGTGGAGTAACAAATGGACTATACTAAAGTTAAATGTGATGAAATGTTTTCCACACACATACAGTGGCAAGAAAAAGTATGTGAAATACTTGGAAATACTTGGATTTCTGCATAAATTGGTCATAAAATTTGATCTGACTTCATCTAGGAAGTCAATAGACAAACAAAGACTGTTAAAACTTATAACACACAAACAATTATACGTTTTCATGTCTTTATTGAACACACCATGTAAACATTCACAGTGCAGGGTGGGAAAAGTATGTGAACCCTTGGATTTAATAAATGGTTTACCCTCTTTTGGCAGCAATAACCTCAACCAAACATTTTCGGTAGTTGCGGATCAGACCTGCACAATGGTCAGGAGGAATTTTGGACCATTCCTCTTTACACAACTGTTTCAGTTCAGCAATATACTTGGGATGTCTGGTGTGAACTGCTCTCAGCATCTCAATCGGGTTGAGGTCAGGACTCTGACTGGGCCACTCCAGAAGGTGTATTTTCTTCTGTTGAAGCCATTCTGTTGTTGATTTACTTCTGTGTTTTGGGTCGTTGTCCTGTTGCATCACCCAACTTCTGTTGAGCTTCAGTTGGCGGACAGATAGCCCAACATTCTCCTGCAAAATGCCTTGATAAAATTGGGAATGAATTTTTCCGTCAATGATAGCAAGCTGTCCAGGCCCTGAGGCAGCAATGCAGCCCCAAACTATGATACTCCCTCCACCATACTTTACAGTTGGGATGAGGTTTCAATGTTGGTGTGCTGTGCCTTATTTTCTCCACACATAGTGTTGTGTGTTCCTTCCAAACAACTCAATTGTAGTTTCATCTGTCCACAGAATATTTTGCTAGTAGCACTGTGGAACATCCAGGTGCACTTTTGCAAACTTCAGACAAGCAGCAATGTTTTTTTTAGACAGCAGTGGCTTCTTCCGTGGTGTCCTCCCATGAACACCATTCTTGTTTAGTGTTTTACGTATCGTAGACTCGTCAACAGAGATGTTTGCATGTTCCAGAGATTTTTGTAAGTCTTTAGCTGACACTCTAGGATTCTTCTTAACCTCATTGAGCATTATTCGCTATGCTCTTGTGGTCATCTTTGCAGGATGGCCACTCCTAGGGAGAGTAGCAACAGTGCTAACTTTCTCCATTAATAGACATTTTGTCTTAAGGTGGACTGATGAACATCAAGGCTTTTAGAGATACTTTTGTAACCCTTTCGAGCTTAATGCAAATCAACAATTCTTAATCTTAGGTCATCTGAGATCTCTTTTGTTCGAGGCATAGTTCACATAAGGCAAGGCTTCTTGTGAATAGCAAACTCAAATTTTGTGAGTGTTTTTTTATAGGGCAAGGCAGCTCTAACCAACATCTCCAATCTTGTCTCATTGATTGAACTCCAAGTTAGCTGACTCCTGACTCCAATTAGAGGTCATTAGCCTAGGGGTTCACCTACTTTTTCCAACCTACACTGTGAATGTTTAAATGATGTATGAAAAAAATTATTTGTGTGTTATTAGTTTAAGCACACTATGTTTGTCTATTGTTGTGACTTAGATGAAGATCAGATCAAATTTGATGACCAATTTATGCAGAAATCCAGGTAATTCCAAAGGGTTCACATACTTTTTCTTGCCACTGTCGCTACATGTGGCCTACTTGGACACGGGTTCCCACATTTCCCACTCTCCCATGCCGAATAGCCTGAAGCCACAGGGCTCTTCTCACAGGCTCTATTTCCCTACGTGGGAGCATTGTGAACTGTAGGTTTGGATTTTTTTTTACCTGGTTACATGTACATTGCATTCAGAAAGTATTCAGACCCCTTGAATTTTTCCACATTTTGTTACGTTACAGCCTTATTCTAAAATGTATTAAAAAAATAAATAAAATGTAAATTAATGTATATTACATAAGTGTTAAGACCCTTTGTTGAAGCACCTTTGACAGTGATTACAGCCTCGAGTCTTCTTCTTGGGTAGGACGGCACACCGGTATTCAGGGAGTTTTTCCGATTCTACTCTAAAGATTCTCACAAGCTCTGTCAGATTGGATGGGGAGCGTTGCTGCACAGCTATTTTCAGGTCTCTCCAGAGATGTTTGATCGGGTTCAAGTCCGGGCTCTGGCTGGGCCATTCAAGGATATTCAGCGAGTTGTCCCGAAGCCACTCCTGCGTTGTCTTGGCTGTGTGCTAAGGGTCGTCGCCCCAGTCTGAGGTCGTGAGCACTCTGGAGCAGGTTTTCATCAAGGATGTCTCTGTACTTTGCTCCGTTAATCTTTCCCTTGATCCACAGCATGATGCTGCCACCGCCATGCTTCACTGTACGGATGGTGCAAGGTTTCCTCAAGACATGACGCTTGGCATTTAGGCCAAATAGTTCAATATTGGTTTCATCAGACCAGAGAATCATGTTTTTTGGCAAACTACAAGTGGACTGTCATGTGCCTTTTACTGAAGAGTGTCTTACGTATGACCACTCTACCATAAAGGCCTGATTGGTGGAGTGCTGCAGAGATGGTTGACCTTCTGGAAGGTTCTCCCATCTCCACAGAGGAACTGGAGCTCTGTCAGAGTGACCATTGGGTTCTTGGTCACCTCCCTGAGCAAGGCCCTTCTCCCACTATTGCTCAGTTTGGCCATGTGGCCAGCTCTAGGAAGAGTCTTGGTGGTTCCAAACTTCTTTGATTTAAGAATGATGGAGGCCACTGTGTTCTTGGGGGCCTTGAGTGATGCAGACATTTTTTGGTACCCTTCTCCAGATCTGTGCCTTGACACAATCCTGTTTTGGAGATCTACGAACAATTCCTTCAACTTCATGGCTTGGTTTTTGCTCTGACATGCACTATCAAATGTGGGACCTTATATAGACATGTGTGTGCCTTTCCAAATCATGTCCAATCAAGTTGTAGAAACATCTCAAGGATGATCAATGGAAACAGGATGCCCCTGAGCTCATTTTCAATTATCATAGCAAAGGGTCTGAATACTTATGTGAATAAGGTATTTCTGTTTTTTTGTTTTAAATACATTTACAAACATTTCTAAAAACCAGTTTTTGCTTTGTCATTGTGGGGTATTGTGTGTAGATTGATGAGGGGGAAAAACTATTTAATCCATTTTAGAATAAGGCTGTAACGTAACAAAATGTGGAAAGAGTCAAGGGGTCTGAAAGTTTTTCAAATGCACTGTATTTTGAACAACAAAGCAGCTTTCTGGCATGTTTTGTTTTTTCTGTAATTTGTGGGCGTGGCTGAGGGGGAATTCATTATTTTTTTTTTTAATGACAGCTATTGTTTTCGTGATCGGTAAAAAAAAAATACAATTCTCGCAATTTTCACGATCGTTTTCAGGAGCTCATGTTGCTTACTGCCAGTTGCCTAGCAACAAAATTGTATGATGATTTCAAAGTAATCCTGAGAAATGAGAGCTTGTTGAGGAGCCCATTAACTGATTAGCTTGCATTAAGAAAACCACTGAGGTCCACTGGTAGCTTTAAGTTTGCCTGAAGCATACCTATGGCATTGAGAGAGGAAGCAGAAAAACTTGTACAGCAGCACCTTAGGGGAGAGAGATTCCACTTACTCACAATCCCCTGATGGACAGAACCAGAGCCCATTTAATGTATTAAATGATACAGATTTGATCTAAGAGAGAAGGCCACCTCCTCTAGAATATTATGTGAAACCTTGGACTGGAGCTCAGGTGGTGAAGAGAGGAAGAGAAATGTGGATACCTTGTAACCTCAACTTGGATTAATGGGAAACGAGGGGCAGCCTCACTCATAAATGTGGGCAAGCAACGTTGCATGCTGACATAATATCCGGTTATGAATGCAACCTTAGTTCAATGAAGGAACAAAGTGAGACATGACTAGTGTGATGGAAAGAGAGCCTATAAAAAGTAGGCTGAGCTCACAAACTTTCATGATGTCTCCTCCTGAACCCCAATGGATATGTACAGGACAACATGTTGGTGTCAGAAGTTATAATGTGAAAATGCACCTCCATGTCCACCTCAGTGATACAGTACATTCCACTGTTAGATGTATTTATAAACCTTCTGCTGGGACATTATTTACTTTCCATAATAGTCACCTGTTACTTTATTAAAACCTGTTAGGGATCGTGGGCAGTGTTCGGAGGTACGGAGAGTCTGGCATGCCCAAAGTAAAATGCCTGTGCAGGCCCAGAAACTAGGATATGCACATAATTAATAGTATTGGATAGAAAACACTCTGAAGTTTCTAAAACAGTTAAAGTAATGTCTGTGAGTATAACAGAACTGATTTGGCAGGCAAAAACCAGAGGAAAATCCATCCGGAAAATGGGATTTTATGATGTCATGCTTTTTCCATGGACATGCTATTAATTTCACAGTGATTTAGCTCACAGATTGCAGTTCCCAAGGCTTCCACTAGATGTCAACAGTCTTTAGACAAGGTTTCAGGCTTGTTTTTTTGAAAAACCAAGGAGTAAGAGCTGTTTTTCCAAGTGGACTCTGGAGTGGACTATACTGTTTTGCGTGCGCTTTCTCGTTTTTTTCCTTTTCTATTGACCAGGTTATTTTCCGTCTGAAATATTATTGTTTATATACATATTAGGGTACCCGAGGATCGATTAGAAAAGTTGTTTGAGTTGTTTGGACAAAGTTTATAGGTATCTTTTTTCGGTTTCGTTAGTATGTATGTTGACTGGAGTGGAACGGTCGATTACTGAACAAAACGCGCCAACCAAACTGAGCTTTTGGGATATAAAGAGGGACTTTATCGAACAAAAGGACCATTTATTGTGTAGCTGGGACCCTTTGGATTGCCATCAGAGGAAGATATTCAAAGGGCACCGATGACGTGGATGTCGATTAAGGCAGGCCCCCGCACCTCTCTGATTCAGAGGGGTTGGGTTAAATGCGGAAGACACATTTCAGTTGAAGGCATTCAGTTGTACAACTGAATGCTTTCCCTATTATGCTAATGGGGGAAGTATGCAGGGCGCTGTCCTCAGACAATCAAATGCTATGCTTTTGCCGTAAAGCCTTTTCGAAATCTGACAACGCTGTGAGATTGCCAAGATTCTAAGCTTTTGATGGTGTGCAACACTTGTATTTTCATGAATGTTTAATATTACTATTTTTGTAATTTGAATTTGGCGCTCTGCATTTTACCGGATGTTGTCGCAGGTGGGGCGCTTACGTCCCACCGATCCCTAAGATTAAAGAACCAAGGGTTTGACCAGAGGTGAGGCCATGACTTCTTCTTTTAACTTTTAATTCTATCTCTACTACACCAGTTAATTTTAGTATTATTTTTCTCTCCCTGGAATGTACACATCTTGTACAAGACTTTCCTCTCCTGCTTGCGTTAGTCCTTTTGTGTGACGGCTATGAACCACTAGGAAAGAATATAAGGGCATTTTTACTTGAGCAATGCAGGAGAGGAAAGTGCATGTGACCCACAAGGCTTCTGGCAGCTTTGAGATACACGGTAGCTGAAGGTCAGAGTGGGCTTATCAAAAGGCAACTGAAGACTTGTTCAGAAAAAGACACTTCATAGCACGAGCCACTGTTGCCTGCTCTTGTTCCTCCTTTTCAACGAGTCTCACAGAAGCTACTGTGTTGAATTGAAATGTTCTATTCAGGTCATGTCAAAATATGCTTGAATAAACTATTTACAGTCTTCCGATTCATTTCAAATCTGGCTGAAACACTCCATTCTCTTCAGACTGCTTCACTCAGTTTATAGAATGCAGCAAATCCTTGTCCTTGGCATCTCTTTTTCCTTTGAGGAAAGAGCCAAAGGAATAACCATTTACAATGTGCTGAGTGATGAAGTATTTACGCATATGCAAATGGAGGACATTTTGGTGAAAGGCTTGTAAGTTATCACTTTTATCCAATTCATCAAGCTACTAGTTTTTGTTTGGTTGATGTATTTTTCTGCATCCAACATGACAAACATGTTACAGTTGTATACACAGATGTAAAATAGACTAATCAATGCATGCATTTATTCGATACTTATTTGCCCACCTGCTTACTGTTGATTCATTAATACCTCATAGATGAATTGATGAATATATTGTACACTGTACAAAATTTATAATGGATGTGTCTGATTTTATAAATATTAGCTATTGGTTATCACTGAAATGTCAGTAATTGGTCAACACAAATATCTGGGTGTCTTGGGTACAACCTCCACCAATGTTCATATTTCCCCAGATTAGTTCCTTGCAAGAGCTAACTATAGCACTAATGTATTCTAGGCAATACCAACACCTGTAAGACTACGTTTACACAGGCAGCCCAATTCTGAACTTGTTTTCCACTAATTGGTCTTTTGACCAATCACATCAGATCTTTTTCAGTGCTGATCTGATTGGTCCAAAGACCAATTAGTGGGGGAAAAAACACAGCCTAATTAGACGTTGGCCTTTGAAATAATTGACTCCTGTTTAAATCCCAGAGAGAGAGACCTGTGTTGTGAGGTAAAATCTCTTTCATTAGCACATCAAAATAAAGGACAATCTGACCAATACAAGCATTTAAAAGCAAAAACTTTTGAATTGAATGTATGTAATAAAAACTGCCAAATATTAAGACAATGCAGGAGCAATTAAATTGATCAGTAAAGACCAAAGTGAATGGCATGGCAGAGGAATGAGGTCAAACGTGTACATGGGGAAAGATTTTGTGTAGAAAGAATACTGGACTAAGATAGTATTGCTTTCTAAACATACTTCAAGTCTTACATTATACGGCATATCCACTGTTGAAAAGTGGTACATTTATGGAGATTTTGTATATTGTTGTTCATGTGGTGTCAACCTGGTATGGTCTCAAAACAACTCTGTGGGGGTGGGCGGGATCTATCTAGCCTTCAGAGGGAACTAAACTTCTCTTTCTCTTCCATCCTCTCTCAGAAGATAAATGACAACCTCAGTCTTAGAGTTCATACAGTGTCCTTTGCGACTGCAGAGATGCATTGCATGAGGCAGTTTGGGAGAGATTACATTTGAGTTTTGTGCTGTGTGTCAAAGAACAAATGTGTGTCATTCATTTCGGTGGCTGGCTGAAGGCAATTTCTGCTCTGGTGGATAACTTCTGGTAATGAAGCTAACTGTTTGGACTATGAGGTAGTAGGCTAAGGCGCATTAGCATTGATTACCAAAGCTTTTGCATGTGGGCCTATGTGGCTCAATTGGTAGAGCATGGCATTTGCAACGGCAGGATCATGGATTTGATTACTGCTGGGGCCATCCATACAAAAATGAATGCACGCACTACTGTAAGTCTCTTTGGAACAATGTGTCTGCCAAATGGCATACATATAGTATGTTTTTCAGAGTATCTTGTCTGTTCTATGTGACTATCAGAGAAATACACCACTGAGAGACAATCTGGCATTTTAAATGTGATGAATACCAACATTGAATGATCTGGATACTGTATATCAAATGCTCAATTATATGCTCAATTATAATACAATATTTTATTGCCAATGCTATAATAACCTTGGTGCATTTTATTATTGTAAAGGATTTCATTTATTGTTGATATTAATCAATACAAGTGTATAGTATTTTCATGGATTGACAGCTAAGGAGAGCTACAAAGTCTAAAACAACTGATGAATTGGAATTATCTTTTCCATCCAAAGAGTTTAAAAGAAGTGTAATTTCTGACAGGCCTGTTAATAGATTCAGCAAATTAGTTGCTTGCTTTTACATCCTACGCTATCAGTCAAGTATATTTGAGGTTGTGCGATTATAAATTAAACAAGAACTTTAAATATCTGTGAATTTCATATTTAATATGAAAACAATCTAAATGTATGAGTAAATTGCATTATTATTAGTTATATTACTATTGTCATTGTCTGTCTTTCACTCAAAAAAAACATATTGCTGGGAGCCAAATTCTTTACCCACAGTCTACTCTAGTAATCCTCAAATACTTTAAGCACTTGGTGGTTAAATGCTTTATCCGGCACACTGAGAAGATCCTACTTTAGAGTCCTAATTTTGAATACCTTGCATGATTGTTAAAGTAATGTGTTTGTTGTTGAGTGTTAGTGTGTGTTGGTTGTTAGCGCAGTCTTTCCCACATTTGTTTAAATCTGCCAAGTCTTCCCATTTCTGTCAAACGCTGAAATACATTTGCGGCCACTCACCACATTTAAGGATGATCACATGTTACAATGTGGCAAAACATTTAACATGTTCAGTAGGATTTTACGGGCAAAAGCCATTCTAAAATAGTAATGGATGCAGTTGTAAGTGACAGAATTTTAGATGAGGTGGAAGAAAACATCTCGTTCAGGACCTTAATACTAGTTTCCCCTGTAAAGGCATAACAGAAAACCCACTGCTTGCTGACGTGTCAATGGTAGTATTTTGCTTTAGCGTAACATATTGATGTGTCATAGTCACCTCTACACAAAGTATGCAACCCAATTATTTAGTGAATGCTTGGGATTTCTGCTTGGCATGTCAGTGCCACATTTCTAGAATTGATTAAGCGCCTTAAAGGACAAATGACCCCAATTAATCACAGTAGGCTACACATTAGTTAACCTACCTGTTACTCTCTACTACACCTAGCATGTTTTAGAAATATTTAGCCTGGAAATGTTGTGATGCCCTCTGTATAATATACAGCAACACATTCATTCCCAGGGGTCTTCACGACTCCACCCTTACCCACGTAACCACATAGCCCTATGAGTTTTACTTATAATTACTTATAAACCGTATAATTTCCCACCCCTTACTCTCAAGTTGAAAAAAGGGGACCATTCCATGACGGTGCATGGAGAGCTTAGCTGGATAAGACGTGCTGATGTTGCCTCAGGCAAGTCAGGTATTACGGACACTTTGATCTGTTACTCCAACTCCATTCACAACCTCCTGGTAGTATGGTAATGCTGTACATTGAAGTTGCTTCACATTAAAATATTATTCATATCGCGTACAGTCATTTCTGAGAAGACCTGAGGCCTGTGGGTACTCGTGCTGCAATGTTAAAATCATCCACATATTCCTTGACTATTCATTGATGTCTGTATTCAGTGCAGCCACCAATTATTTTGATCATCAATCAAACTGCCTGCCAAAAAGTTAAGAATCATCTTAGTCTAATTTGTATATTTGGTTTACCCTATCAATACTTGATTGTTGTTGATTGTGATGCACCTGTAAGCCATTAGTGGGATTGAAGAGTCAGCTACTGAAGTAGACCTCCCACAATAGCGCCACCCTTGAGGCAATAGCACCGACCTTGATCGCATGGCGCTACAGAGGGTTGTGCGGACAGCCCAGTACATTACTGTGGCTGAGCTTCCTGCCATCCAGGACCTCTATATCCATGCGGTGTGAAAAGAAGACCTGGAAAAGTATTAAAGACCCCAACCACCCAAGCCATAGACTATTTTCTCTGCTGCCTCACAGCAAGAGGTACTGGTGCATCAAGTCTGGCACCAACAGGCTCTTGAACAGCTTCTATCAGCAAACAATACGACTGATAAATAGCTAACAAAATAACTACACAGACCGAGTTTACCTTATTGACCCTTTTATTTCAGTATTTGCACTGTCTCTATGCACACTCACAGGGCTCTTCACACTTGCTCACACTGTCACTCCAACACACACACAATCACTCACTCCATCATGTTCTCACTCACACATAATATGCGCATACATTTATACTGACTCTACAGTCTCACACACCCACTCACATGCACGCTGCTGATACTCTGATTATCTTATATCCCATTGCTTAGTTCCCTTACATTCAGTTTAAGTCGAAAGTTTACATATACTTAGGTTGGAGTCATTAAAACTAGTTTTTCGACCACTACACAAATTTCTTGTTAACAAACTATAGTTTTGGCAAGTCGGTTAGGACATCTACATTGTGCATGACACAAGTTATTTTTCCAACAATTGTTTACAGACAGATTATTTAACTTATAATTCACTGTATCACAATTCCAGTGGGTCAGAAGTTTACATACACTAGGTTGACTGTGCCTTTAAACAACTTAGAATATTCCAGAAAATGATGTCATGGATTTAGAAGCTTCTGATAGGCTAATTGACATAATTTGAGTCAATTGTAGGTGTACCTGTGGATGTATTTGAAGGCCTACTTTCAAACTCAGTGCTTCTGTGCTTGACATAATGGGAAAATCAAAAGAAGTCAGCCAAGACCTCAGAAAAAAAATGTAAGACCTCCACAAGTCAAGTCATCCTTGAAAGCAATTTCCAAACGCCTGACGGTACCACGTTCATCTGTACAAACAATAGTACGCAAGTATAAACACCATGGGAACACGCAGCCATCATAATGCTCAGGAAGGAGACGCGTACTGTCTCCTAGAGATGAATGTACTTTGGTGCGAAAAGTGCAAATCAATCCCAGAACAACAGCAAAGGACCTTGTGAAGATGCTGGAGGACACCGGAACAAAAGTATCTATATCCACAGTAAAACGAGTCATATATCGACATAACCTGAAAGGCCGCTCAGCAAGGAAGAAGCCACTGTTCCAAAACTGCCATAAATAAGCCAGTCTACGGTTTGCAACTGCACATGGGGACAAAGATCGTACTTTTTGGAGAAATGTCCTCTGGTCTGATGAAATAAAAATAGAACTGTTTGGCCATAATGACCATCGTTATGTTTGGAGGAAAAAGGGGGAGGCTTGCAAGCTGAAGAACACCATCCCAACCGTGAAGCATGGGGGGTGGCAGCATCATGTTGTGGGGGTGTTTTGCTGCAGGAGGGACTGGTGCACTTCTCAAAATAGATGGAATCATGAGGAGGAAAATTATGTGGATATATTGAAGCAACATCTCAAGACATCAGTCAGGAAGTGAAAGCTTGGTCGCAAATTCCAAATGGACAATGACCCCAAGCATACTTCCAAAGTTGTGGCAAAATGACTTAAGGACAACAAAGTCAAGGTATTGGAGTGGCCATCACAAAGCCCTGACCTCAATCCTATAGAACATTTGTGGGCAGAACTGAAAAAGCGTGTGCGAGCAAGGAGGCCTACAATCCTGACACCAGCTCTGTCAGGAGGAATGGGCCAAAATTCACCCAACTTATTGTGGGAAGCTTGTGGAAGGCTACCCAAAACGTTTGACCCAAGTTAGCTAATTTAAAGGCATTGATACCAAATTCTAATTGAGTGTATGTAAACTTCTGAACAACTGGGAATGTGATGAAAGAAATACAATTTTAAATAAATCATTCTCCCTACTATTATTCTGACATTCCACATTCTTAAAATAAAGTGGTGATCCTAACTGACCTAAGACAGAGCATTTTTACTAGGATTAAATGTCAGGAATTGTGAAAAACTGAGTTTAAATGTATTTGGCTAAGGTGTATTTAAACTTCTGACTTCAAATGTATCTACCTCCATCACTTCAGTATCCCTGCACGTTCTAAATATGGTATTGGAACAGACATTTTAAATATTTCTTGTATATAGTATACTTACTTACTTACTTTATTGTGTTTTCATATTTCTTATTCTTATTTCTCATTTTTTTTATAATACATTGTTATTGATTATTACATTGTAGGGCTTTGAGTTTGCAAGAAAGGCATTTCACTGTGCGTGTGACATTAACTTGAAACGAGATATTCTGAATCTCATCAGGGCTGGTGCAAAAATATGGTACTCTTAATCGTCAGTGTATGTCAGACAGGTGGTAATCACCAAGAATAGTTAGGTAGTGCAGCTCTCCTCTACCATTATAATCCATCTAAGTGGCTTTATCTGGATGTTATCTGGAGCAATCAGACACTTTTGGGACCCTTTCAATCATCCTAAAATGCTAACAGCTATCCACTTGATGCGCCCAAGTGTGTGCGCTCTGTAGCACTGTATAATACAAGTATAGCTTTAGTTAGAAATGTACTTCCTTTGTTATGTTGAGCCTAGTTTTTCTAAGTGAAAGGTGGAAAGTTCCCTGACCCATAATCTTACCACAATCATTGCCTTACTTTTTACAATTACCCAACCATAAATCGGAAAACGAACAACTCCAAAATGAAAAGTTGAATCGGTGAAGTAATTCAAGTAGTTCATGGTTGAACCAACATAAGAAGACTCCTGCAGGGCGATTCTACATCATTGGGCAGAACGCCCTATCCAGCCAATTAAGGCAAGATGCGTTTGCTGTGTGTGAGACAATACAGAGAATCCCCCTGCTACCCAATTAGATCAGAGCCTAACATGCCCTCCAACTTCAAGGAAGTCCAAAAAGCTCACTTAGACAACAACAACTGCTTAACCTTATGGCGTCTCCATTGAGAAATAGTAATACTCCAAACCTACCACCCTGATTTCCTTTGGCTTCTTCCATTTTTACTTTAACCAGTTGATAGGAATTAGCACTAGTCAACATGACTTGAGCAATTAACATGTTCATGTTTAGTTTTCTCCACACAGAAACATTCATCAATATATCACTATCTTCCGAAATAACTAGAAACAATGTTTTGTGTAATTGTACGTTTTTGCTTAAACCAACCATTGGTCACAAGGAAAATAAAAAGTCTGGCACATCAGACTTCCTGTATTTTTTATCTTCCTCCCAATGTTATGTCTGTTGATCTTGGCGAAGTGTTCTCATCTTTGGATAAATCGATAATGGAAAAATGTCAGGCTTCATTTGACTTGGGCCCACGCACCACTCTCGCCAGCGCCCACCATTTAAATAGACACAGCCTTCGCTGAACAATGGATATAGGCATTTACAGGGTTTATTTCCAAAGGGCATTGGAGCCATTCAACGCTTGATCAAGGCACTCAATATTATTTTAGGGGAGCCAAACGCTCACTTCAATATGCTTTATTGATTGTGTACATGAACATGAACAAATCTAATGATCAAAACGATTAGATGACATTCCAAGGACGTCATCTGGATGGCGGCAGATCCTAGCACTGGTACCAGGAAGTAGTGGAAAGATTAAACATAATATTTGAATCAAATGGAGACCAAGTGGGCAGATGCTTTATATTTTTCCTATATTCACAAGTGTGTATTAATATGCATGTGTGAATTGGAAATTCAGTTTTTTGGGGATATCCCAACTCTCCCTAAGACACTCTCAGAGAGTGGGGTCACAGCCAGGGTCTGCCATTATCAACAGCAATTAGGGTTAAGTGCCTTGCTCAAGGCACATCAAGAGATTTTTCAACTTGTCGGCTCAGGGATTTGAACAAGCAACATTTCAGTTAATGGCTGAATGCTCTAACCGCTAGGCTACCTGTCGTTTGGCTGCAATTCTAAAATATACATCTACACTCATTACATTACCATTGGATCATATTAGGATTTGTATATCGCTGTCACTATCTATCTGTGATCTTTGTGTACTCTATAACGACATGGCAGACTTTTATCCGGACACTGCCTTAACTTTCAGCAGCCGTTACTTAGTAATTCACATTTTCTCCAGGGTTTGCTGTCACAGGGTGAAACACAGGGCTGTAAAGTATCCCGCCCTATGTGATGGCTCATCACAGGCTGACACACACACACACATACAAACACACCTCTGATCCTTGTTGTCCTGTAATCTGCTTACTCGTCACTTTCCCCGTCAACCCGCGAGTCCCTGGCACTTTCTCCACAATCAATCCATCAAATTCCAACTAGCATAGCTTCCCCCGCTGCAAAGAACAGACAACCATGTCAATGTGTGCATACGTGTATTTTATTTGAGCTGAAATCTCTTAAGGATTGTAGCTATAAATGTTCATCCTTTGTTCCTTCCAAAATAAGACATTTTATTGTAAGGCTAGTTACAACAGGAACATAATCAATGAGAAAGGAACAAAATAAATAAACTACAATTAGCTTAATTTAGAGTTGCATTGCTGTCTATCTTAATGAAGAATGTTCCATTCAGTACAATCTTGATTCAATGAAAATGTTGCATTAAAATAATTATATAGTTCAAGAAGCTTAGATGTTTTGTGGGATATTTTAGTTTGTATTTAAATTATGTTTAAGAATAAATACTGTGACAGAGATGTGGGCATGACTGGCCATTTAGAAAAATATGTGGCATGAATTGTAGCTTCCACTGAACATTGCAAAGTAGTAATTTGCAGTAATTTATGAAAGCCATTAACATGTACGTGGTCTGATAAGATTTGTGTACTGTTTCTGTGTCCGCATGTCAGATAGCTCTATCAAAATGGTTTACAGAAATGACATAGGTTGGAGAAATTACTGAAAATTATAGACATTTTGTCTTAATGGCAAACATGTGGCCAGACACAGCCTCTAATAATGTGCATTTCTTTTTCACATTATTATTATTATTATTCTGAAGAGAGCGTAGCATTTTGGCTTTTGGATGTGTGTACTGTGAGGACTTGAGATGTGGAAAGTGAGCTCTGTCATCCCTCCTTGGTGTGGACTGCAAGTAAACCCAAATATAAACCCCATACACAAGGCAAACATCATGTAACAACAGGTGACCGAGACGAGACCTTGAATGAATCATTTGCATTTTTGCTGCCAATAGTGACTCAAAGGATTTTTTGAAATATATATATTTTTTAGTTTAACAGCAAATCTAACAAAATATACAAACATATCTTACAAAACAGTACAACAAATAACACAAACTTTATATACAGGGATATAAACATTTAAACAAAACTACATATGGCTTCCCAGGCATTTAGAGTGCGCTTTTACTTTTTTCAGACTATGTAGCATTTTCAAATAAAGTTCAAGTTCAATGTTGCATGTATGTGTATAATATTTACTGACTTCCTCGCCTTGGGTTTCTTTCATCAACAAAGTGAGAGGTCTGAAGAACATTTTGAAGTCTGGGGTGGTGGAAACATTGTGAATTCAAGCGTGGCTTGGTACAGTATAACACAGCACGACGGACCAGAGGTTACCTCATTGACACCACTTAATATAATAGATGCAGGTTGTGTTTTTATGAAATGGACACCCAGAGTTTAATTAATGGTTGCATTCTTCTGGTTACTAACATCAACAGTCACCCATCATTTATATGGATTGAAAGGTTAATAGGCTTGGGGTTGGATATGAGGGGATTGAAATAAAACTTGCATGGGTAGAAATTATATGCAGTACTTAGCCTGCCAATGTAAGCTGACAATGTATCAGTCTTTATCTACACATTACTTCTGGAAGGTACTTAAGGGAATAGCTGTTTATCAAACCACACACAAGATGAAAACAACCAAGATACTGTGATAAGGCAATACAGCAATGTAGGGAGAGATTATAATTGGTTGTAAATGTATGTTACCGAGGCGATAGGTAAGAAAATTTAGATTTTTTGTTATCTTAGAATCTTTCCTAATATAAAAACGATTTAGCATATCAAAATGTGTCCAAAAATTACATGGTTCCAATGCCCGAAATTCAAACTTTTCTTTAAAGAGAAAACAATGTTTTTCCTGTTTCTCTCAGTAGGCTTATATACAAATGTTTTTTTTTAATCCATACTTTTTTTCTAAGTATAGTTCTGATTAAAACCACTTATCGTGGTAAAACGTGAGATGGGAATATTGTTAAATTTACAATGCCGTTCTTTAACAGGCTAGAAGTCACAAACATGCAGATACTAAAGTAAATATCCTCTACAAACTGCTGTGTGGTACAGTTTCCCATTGCGTGAGCGACATAAAAGGGATTTGGTAAAAAAGGAGAACACGTTAGCACATCAGGAGTGGCCCCTGTGAGAAAGCCTGCCCTCGGGGTGTGAGACTTCTGAAGAGGTTAGTGTCTGTCAGCTGAACTAAGCTTTGTCCTTCACAAAAAAGGAAGAGGAGTCAAATTTAGAACCAAAGTGAGATCCCTCAGCGGGGAGTATAAAGTTACAGCAGAACAAGCTAGTGTTGTAATGATTAACTGAATCATAACTTGTGCGATGATATGAGCCAACTGTACCCAGAAATTGTACAATACACAGGAGGTACAATGACATATAAGTAATGATGTATACGTAATGTCACTACAAGTGACATGTAAATTATCAGTGATGGTGACATAGAGTATAACCACAATATCACTTAAAAAAATATATATTCTAATAAGATCATGACTCAATTCTAAATGTATTTTACTGTAAATTGACTGCCAGTTATCATGTTCCAGTCTATAATTTTCCCAGTAAAGCACTGAACTGTAATCCTAGCCTAATCCTATCTTAATCCATGCATGTAGAGCATGATATTTGGTAGGAAGTGGATTGCGGCAGAGCTCCAAACAAATATTTACTGGGTAATACATGCGTTTCGTCTTCTGCCAAAGCACAACTGTAAACGGGATGAAAAACAAAGACACAGAGTCATGCTAATTCGCTGACTACACCACTGTAAAGCAGGCCAGGGGGCCCGGTATCGCCAAGTAACCCTCCATTACTGTAATTACTTCATGTTTACTTGGGCATGAACTCATTGTGAAGAGGGTTGCTTTGTAATAATATACTATTTGTTTCCCCCACTTGAGCTTTAGCTTTCACTATAATATAAGTTATAATTATAAAATGTAACACTGCAAGAACAATATCGATTTGCATTTATGAAGATGCATTTACCCAGAGTGGCTTGAAGTTCAGTGATATATATTGAATTAATTTGTGCTTTCCACAGCAACACATATACTTTTATATATTTAATTATTCCATTTCTATGTTGTCATCCTCCAGTGAAACAAGTCTTGGGCGGCAGGTAGCCTTGTGGTTAGAGCGTTGGGCAAGCAAGCGAAAGGTTGTTGGATTGAATCCCCGAGCTGACAAGGAAAAAATCTGTCCTTCTGCCCCTGAACAAGGCAGTTATCCCACTGTTCCCCGGTAGGTCGTCATTTGTTCTTAACTGACTTGCCTAGTTAAATAAAGGTAAAAAGGGCTTTGAAACAGTCAAACCATGTCATTTTGGAGGGAAATTGAGTAAAAGCTTAGTGGTTGTGGTTAAGTGCATGACGTCACCATTCATCGACCACCTTCCTCTGATCAAGCCATGAACTGTTTCTCTCCATCTTTGGAGGATGCATGCACTCAAAGACTTGGCCTAGATTGACCTAGATAACTATAGCTAGGCTACTCATTATGATTTTCTGCTTTCCAAGTGCTTTGAGATGATGAAAAGCATTATAGAAATGTAATACATGATATTATTACTACTATTCTATGTCTTAAGATATTACATTCTTTTGGAGGTGACTAAATATAAAATTTCTACCTGCAGTTTTGTTTTCCCTTCTTTTGCACATTTGACCAAATTAGCCTAACTCAGGATTAGCTTCTGTGACCATTGTGATCCTACTGGGATACCGCTAAGGTGAATGCTGAGGAATTCAGTTGCACTGTGGGGAGTGACTTGGTGTCATAATGATAAATGGGCCAAACTTTCAGTAGTGTTTCAGCTCGGGTAATAGTTGCAAGGCAAAATACTATCTCAAACGTCTCTATTTCTTATGCATACAAAATGATGAAGGGGCCTTTCAAACTGGCCTGAGCTTAAGAGTAGACCCAGTGCACCACCCCTTTTTCTCAGTCACACACACACAAACACACACACACGCACCACAGACCGCACACACACACACACACACACACACACACACACACACACACACACACACACACACACACACACACACACACACACACACACACACACACACACACACACACACACACACACACACACACACACACACACACACACACACACACACACACCTTCTATTGCATGCATATTGCTTAGACCAGCCTCACTGGAAATTGGATAAGTGATCAACATATCAACACACAAATCATCATGCACTGACATAGTTTTGCGAGAAAGCAACCTTTTAACATTTTGGCTGATACATTTTTGATCTATGCTGACTGTTAGTTCTTTATTTCCCTGAGTTTTCAATTAGACTTCTCATTGACTAATGTCATTTACACAGATGCACTGTAGATGTTTTCCTGTCAGTGGCTTACTCTGCCTACCCTCTGAATGTCCTCTTTATCCAAGGTTGCTTGATACTGTATATTCAGTAGCTACTCACTGAAGGATCTCAGTTTTCAGGCTTTTCAAAGGCTGTTGTTGATTTTATTAAGGCTGGTGTCCCTGGTCCCATTTTCTCCCATGCATAACACTTAAAAATCAAAGGTCAGCAATTAAAAGGATTTAGCAATTCCTTTCAAATCTTCCATTAGCCTAATCACAAATTGTGATCTCAGACCTGTAGTTGTTAAACCATTAGGCAGGTCCATCTCAAGGTTCTCTTTATGTCATTTCAGTTTAAAATAATCAGAATCATTTTATTCGCCAAGTACATTTACACACACACACACACACAGACAGAATTTGACTTTTAATGAATAGGTGCTGCCAGCAATAGAAATTGTACAGACAGCATACAGGCGTTGAGTCAACGGAGGGAAACACCTACTTAACTCGTTATCCTTGCACCTGCTCAAAGGTCTTAATAAACACTGGTCGTCCACATACACTATTTCAGTATGAGGTTGAAAGATGAGAGGTTATGTTCTAGCAATCCTCTGTTTTAAATGCTGCATTCACACAGGCAGTAATGTTTATCACACTGTCTTGGCTGTAGGCCAATTCTTTCTCTTCGTGGTAGCCTAGCAGTGTAATTCTTCCCACTTGACACTGTTTTTTCATAGCAGGGCTATCCCCGGAAGATCTGGGAAGTGGCAGAAAACCCCAGTCACCAGATGGGACTCGGTTAGGTTTATATCAACCCTTATACGGTAGAATCACTGATCACACACCCATAGTTTTCATTACTCTTCGTGCCAAGAGAGCATTCTGTTTGTCCTCGAGATCCGTCTCGAAGGATGTGGTAAGTTACGGCTTGCTAGCTCATGTAATAAACATTCGCTATGTTTTTCCCTGGCGTATTTGTTTACACCAGGTCACGCCTTCACTATAATAACTCTGACGTTTGAATTACGATATTGTTTGCAGTCTAATCTTTGTAGAGAAATTCCTATTTTACTGTATTTATTCCTTTAGTTTTGGTGATAATGAACTGAATATCTTATTTTCTGGATTTTTCTCTTCTGAATAGGTGTGAATGATGTTAATTATTGAACTATACAAAACCTAGGGGTGGTTTTGCCATATCTCATTTTGACTGTCACCATCATAGTCCAACTATTCCTAGTTCTTGACTAGTAATTGTCAGGACCAGGTCATGAACTCAGGTCTCCGGTGTGAGAACCAGTCACCTACCGAACTGAGCCACAGGTAGTTGGCAGAACCCAGAAGATGAGGCAGACACAGCCGTAACAGAGATGGTGTATTTTAATAAAGACAAAAAACTGAAAGAACTTCAGGCCAAAAATAGTCCACCAAGACAAAAGGTAAATCCACATAGAAAGGAGGAACATCCAGGAAAAGTCTCAAAGGAGAGATCCAAAAAATAACAATACCCAAAACAATGTTCACAAAAGGTAGTCTCAAAAGAATAATCCAAGGAAAAACGATACCCAAAAACAAAGTTCCACAAGGGAGTCCAACTGGAGCAAAGAACATACACAGCTTCACTGAGGCAGGGTGCTGACATACAAACACAGAGCAAAGAACTAAGGGAAACTAAGGGTTTAAATACATACAGGAGAAACGAGGCACAGGTGCAATTAATAACTGGCAACAAGGGGAAAAGAAAAGAAAGGATCAGACAAAAAGGACACAATGGGAGCCTCTAGTGGTCAAAAGCCAGAAACCACCCGGCCAAACGTTGACAGTAATGAGGAGCATTGGTTTGGATTTTCAGTTTACTTCTCTAATTGACTCAATTGAAATGGAAGACACCCAAACCATGCCATATCTACAATAAATTGTTGTATTCTTTGTCAAGTTATTGGATGCTTGTGAATCACTTCATATTGTAATAAAGATTGTAGTCACTTGTAATATCATATATATATATATATATATATATATATATATATATATATATATATATATATATATATATATATATATATATATATATATATAAAAAAGTAACCTTCTCAGAAAGTCGCAGGTAATGTCGCAGCAGAGAGTTATTTGGCAACCGCTCACCCTTATTATTATTATATTTGCAATTTCTAACGTGGACTCGGTGGCAGACATGCAATTTATCATGTACTTTTATCTCTTAAGGTGGAAAACTACAGGTAGCACTTTGAAATTCCAGCTCCCCGGTTGGAACTCTTAGCAATCACCTGTGTGTGGCAGACATTGTTTGGCGCCTGGACAACTGACCGCTGGACCTAACCCATCAGCAGACAACTGAGAAATTATCAGAATGTCCAATGCTAACTTGTTTCTTAGCTAAATTTACATTCTAAATAATTTTAGATAATTGTCTTGTACTATTCTTCTTTGTGGTTTGATTGTGTTGTCAATGTTAGCTTTACAGTGGCCATACACTCCCTCAAATATTTTCTAACCTCTGAATGTTAATGAAAAATAGTATAGACTTAATTAAGGTA
This sequence comes from Brachymystax lenok tsinlingensis, assembly GCA_030435695.1. Classification (NCBI taxonomy): domain Eukaryota; kingdom Metazoa; phylum Chordata; class Actinopteri; order Salmoniformes; family Salmonidae; genus Brachymystax; species Brachymystax lenok. Next base: position 45,750,969 of record CM059814.1, read on the forward strand.
ACTGCATAACTGTCCATTCCAACTAAACTTGCCTTGCTGATTGACTGGTTTAAATCTAATCATAGTGTCTAGTAATTGTGAAAAACCTCACTCTTCCATATAACCCTTTCAAAATGTGTAACAAGTTCCACAGATAGTCCATAATCAGTCATCCATAACGTAATGCCTGAGATTGTTTTAGCTGAATCTAATGACTTCACATTTTGACTATATAACCTCATTTCATAGTCTAGTGAGCAGCATGTGTGATAAGGGCAGGTAACAGAGTCGAACTGATAATCAGACCTTGGTCAAACAAAGTCACAGTATTTCAAATACATTCAACATATCTTGAGAGAGGTATTTGAGAGGCAATCCTCTTTGGTTTCGTTTTTACAGCTTTTTATTTTGTTGTTACATGTACATTCTACACACATTTTACATACATGGCACTTTTTCCTGATATATATTTTTTACAGTAGTTACATAGCAAGAATAAGGTAATTTGATATTTTGATATACAGTGCATTCGGAATGTACTCAGACCACTTAACTTTTTCAACATTTTGTTACGTTACATCCTTATTCTAAAATGAATAAAATTGTTTTTTTTCCCTCATCAATCTACCACATAATGACAAAACAGATTGTTATACATTTTTGCTAATGTATTAAAAATAAGAAACAGAAATATCACATTTACATAAGTATTCAGACCCTTTACTCAGTACGTGGTTGAAGCACCTTTGGCAGCGTTTACTGCCTCAAGTCTTCTCATTCTTCTCTGCAGATCCTCTCAAGCTCTGGCAGGTTGGATGGGGAGTGTTGCTGCAAAGCTATTTTCAGGTCTCTTCAGAGATGTTCGATCGGGTTCATGGTCAAAACACACCAAGACAGTTGTGAAGAGAGAACGACAACACCTTTTCCCTCTCAAGAGTCTGAAAAGATTTGGCATGGGTCCCTAGATCCTCAAAAAGTTCTACAGCTGCACTATTGAGAGCATCCTGACCGGTTGCATCACCGCCTGGTATGGCAACTGCTCGGCATCCGACTGTAAGGCGCTACAGAGGGTAGTGCGCACAGCCCAGTACATGACTGGGGCCAAGCTTCCTGCCATCCAGGACCTATATACTAGGCGGTGTCAGAGGAAGGCCGAAAAATTGTCAAAGACTCCAGTCACCTAAGTCATAGAATGTTCCCTCTGATACCGCACGGCAAGCGGTACCGGAGCGCCAAGTCTAGGTCCAAAAGGCCCAAATTACCTCAACTAACCTGTAACCCCGCACATTGACTCGGTACCGACACCACTTGTATATAGTCTCTTTATTGTTATTTTATTTTGTTACTTTTTATAAAAATGATTAGTTTATTTAGTAAATATTTTCTTAACTCTATTTGTTGAACTGCATTGTTGGTTAAGGGCTTGTAAGTAAGCATTTCACGGTAAGGTCTACACCTGTTGTATTCGGCGCATGTGACAAATACATTTGAATTGTTCAGTGCCGTAGCAATATGGAGTATTCTGAACAGACACACACACATGCAATATGAACAACAGGCAAATAATGTTTACCTGAATTGAGCTAAAGGTAAAATCTGGAATTATTTCTGTTCCTTAATGATATTAGCAGTTCACTCAATCTTAAACTTGATTAACGTTCAACTGTAAAACCCTTCCCTAACCACAATACCTGTGTTCTCTCTCTCTGTCACTTTAGCAACACAATCGACTGGTGTGCAACCATGGGGCAAAATAGATCAGGTTGGCTTAGATTGTTGACAACATGTAAGCTATATTTCGTCTCCAATGTTTATTGAAAACAAACACATTTGCATAATGAGCACTTATTGTTTCAAATACATTGTTACAGTTGTTGGTTAGCTAGCTAGTGAATTTTATGAAATCAGCCAAAACACCTCAAAACAAGACATGATATCAATAACATGATGAAACATTCTGAAATAAGCCACATGGCAGTGTCCTTCTTTCTAGCAATCTGCCATCCAGAATCACAACAGGCTGACTTCTGCCCCATTGAAAACGATGTGCACGAACCCATCTATGTAGCTACTGTAGATGCTAAGTAATTGTATTGTAAACACACATACAAAATATATGAACTTTACTCCTGCAAATGCAACATCCGTCTTTGTGTTTGCTGAGCTGCATCTCTTGCCTTCTTTCTCAAGAGGAAATTCTGTATGTCCATTTTCTATAAATTGGGATTTCTTTTTAACTCAGCTATCCAGCTTAGTTTTTTCAACTGGAAGCTAGCTAATTGAGCTGGCGACCAAAAGTAGCAAACATCATGTTAGCCTTAAGTTAGCTCGCTATCTTTATTAGTAATTTTTAGCATATTTGGAAAGTACTTGATTAGACAGTAATTGGATAATTAGTGATACTTTGTTGGGTGGTGATCTGAGCTCCAGCAGTTGGATGCAGTGTCCAGATAGCTAATCAGTAACTGTACTGTCAAAACCCTGCTCATAAAATGTGCTAATAGCAGCACTGCTAGCTAGACTGGGTAGTCACGAACGTTAGTTAGCTTAACATTATCTGTCAGTGCAGCTTTTGAGTCATTATCTTGAAATGTAAATTACTCGAATCTGGCTTACTGTGAGGTAAATAACCCTGAATAACATCATCATGGGCTAACAAAATGTTCTATAGTAATAGCAAGCTCAGAATGTTTCCCTCCGGTTCTCCTTCTCATTTTTGTGCTCTCTCCCTCAGAGAATGAACAGTCGCCACCTCGCGCCGAAATTGAATTTCTTTGCACGAATCAAAATTACTTTGTAAAATCACTTTTACTCTGCCTCCTAAAGTGCCACCGTATACAGAAATTCTGGTTTTAGGCAGCACTTAAAAGGCAGGGCAGGCCAGGGCTCATGTTGGGAGTATTCATTGCAGTGTGTAATGCAGTGTAGCCTACTTTGTTTTACACCATCCCAGCAGGGCAAAAGACTCGGGGCTGAGACAAAATCATTCGGGGCTAAAGCCCTGAAAGCCCGGTTCTGGTGAAGTCAATATCTGAGAGTGCTTTGGGTGACTTTTTGCAAATTCCAAACGGGCTGTCATGTGCATTTGACCGAGGAGTGGCTTCTGTCCGGCCACTCTGCTATAAAGGCCTGATTGGTGGAGTGCTACAGAGATGGTTGTCCTTCTGGAAGGTTCTCCCATCTCAACAGAGGAACTCTTCCCTGACCAAGGCCCTTCTCCACCGATTGCTCAGTTTGGCCTAGCGGCCAGCTCTAGGAAGAGTATTCTTTGTGGTTCCAAACTTCTTTGATTTAAGAATGATGGAGGCCACTGTGATGTTGGGGACCATCAATGCTGCAGAATTTTTTTGGTACCCTTCCCCAGATATGTGCCTCGACACAATCCTGTCTCGGAGCTCTACGGACAATTCCTTCGACCTCATGGCTTGGTTTTTGCTCTGACATGCAATTTCAACTGTGGGATCTTATATAGACAGGAGTGTGTCTTTCCAAATCATGTCCGATCCATTGAATTTACCAGAAGTGGACTCCAATCAAGCACCTGAACTCAATTTCAAGTCTCATAGCAAAGGGTCTGAATGCTTATGTAAAAAAGGTTCTTCAGTTGTAATTTTTTTTTAAAATTTGCAAAAATGTCAAAAACACAGTTTTTGCTTCGTCATTATGGGGCATTGTGTGTAGATTGATGAGGGAAAAACATATTTAATCAATTTTAGAATAAGGCTGTAACGTAACAAAATGTGGAAAATGTGAAGGGGTCTGAATACTTTCGGAATGCACTGTACATTCCATCTAGATAGATATACATTATACATCGTGTTTTCCGTCATAACTATTATAGAACATAAATTCTGAATCTGTCTATTCCCATAGTATCTACAGATTGTAAATGAAAGCTAAATATTTTGAATAAAAGTATTATTATATTGTTCATTGATTGACTATGGTTCCCCAGATCTCCCAACAAATTAACAGGGTTAATTTTAGATACATTTTGTGATTTTTCAGCCATTCCTGAACCTGTGACCAGAAACAAGCTACATAGGGGCAATACCAAAGTGATCTAATGATTCTGTCTCTTCGGAAGCAAATTCTGCCGAGCTCAGATGGTTGTATGCCCCATATACAGTGGGGCAAAAAAGTATTTAGTCAGCCACCAATTGTGCAAGTTCTCCAACTTAAAAAGATGAGAGAGGCCTGTAATTTTCATCATAGGTACACTTCAACTATGACAGACGAAATGAGAAAAATAAATCCAGAAAATCACATTGTAGGATTTTTAATTTATTTATTTGCAAATTATGGTGGAAAATAAGTATTTGGTCAATAACAAAAGTTTATCTCAATACTTTGTTAGAAAACCCCCCGTTACTGTTGGCAATGACAGAGGTCAAACGTTTTCTGTAAGTCTTCACAAGGTTCTCACACACTGTTGCTGGTATTTTGGCCCATTCCTCCATGCAGATCTCCTCTAGAGCAGTGATGTTTTGGGGCTGTCGCTGGGCAACACGGACTTTCAACTCCCTCCAAAGATTTTCTATGGGGTTGAGATCTGGAGACTGGCTAGGCCACTCCAGGACCTTGAAATGCTTCTTACGAAGCCACTCCTTCGTTGCCCGGGCGGTGTGTTTGGGATCATTGTCATGCTGAAAGACCCAGCCACGCTTTCATCTTCAATGCCCTTGCTGATGGAAGGAGGTTATCACTCAAAATCTCACGATACATGGCCCCATTCATTCTTTCCTTTACACGGATCAGTCGTCCTGGTCCCTTTGCAGAAAAACAGCCCCAAAGCATGATGTTTCCACCCCCATGCTTCACAGTAGGTATGGCGTTCTTTGGATGCAACTCAGCATTCTTTGTCCTCCAAACACGACGAGTTGAGTTTTTACCAAAATGTTATATTTTGGTTTCATCTGACATTCTCCCAATCCTCATCTGGATCATCCAAATGCTCTCTAGCAAACTTCAGACGGGCCTGAACATGTACTGGCTTAAGCAGGGGACACGTCTGGCACTGCAGGATTTGAGTCCTGGCGGCGTAGTGTGTTACTGATGGTAGGCTTTGTTACTTTGGTCCCAGCTCTCTGCAGGTCATTCACTAGGTCCCCCCGTGTGGTTCTGGGATTTTTGCTCACCGTTCTTGTGATCATTTTGACCCCACGGGGTGAGATCTTGCGTGGAGCCCCAGATGGAGGAAGATTATCAGTGGTCTTGTATGTCTTCCATTTCCTAATAATTGCTCCCACAGTTGATTTCTTCAAACCAAGCTGCTTACCTATTGCAGATTCAGTCTTCCCAACCTGGTGCAGGTCTACAATTTTGTTTCTGGTGTCCTTTGACAGCTCTTGGGTCTTGGCCATAGTGGAGTTTGGAGTGTGACTGTTTGAGGTTGTGGACAGGTGTCTTTTATACTGATAACAAGTTCAAACAGGTGCCATTAATACAGGTAACGAGTGGAGGACAGAGGAGCCTCTTAAAGAAGAAGTTACAGGTCTGTGAGAGCCAGAAATCTTGCTTGTTTGTATGTGACCAAATACTTATTTTCCACCATAATTTGCAAATAAATTAATAAAAAATCCTACAATGTGATTTTCTGGATTTTCTTTCCTCATTTTGTCTGTCATAGTTGAAGTGTACCTATGATGAAAATTACAGGCCTCTCTCATCTTTTTAAGTGAGAGAACTTGCACAATTGGTGGCTGACTAAATACTTTTTTGCCCCACTGTACATGAAAACCTAAATTTGTGAATGCAATGTATTGGCATTGATTTGGGGATTTTTAAATACAGATATTATTGAAAAGAGTGAAATATCAAACGTTAGATTTTATTGCTGTATCATTCAAGCCAAGGGCAGGTACTGAAATGGTATTATTACAGATGTGCAGCCCACAGCTAGTTTAAGTGCCTGGCTCCAAGTTTGCTCACATGTTGGAAATAGAGCACTCCATCTTGCTTCACAAGCATGTAGGTGCCACTCACCTTACCTGCATGCTAGCCGTGCCATTCATTTTGATAACTGCATTAGTGGCCGCTACCCAACATAAGGGGGTCCTCGACTGGGTCAGGAATAATACAATGAAAGAGTTTTCTGACATGGAGCCGTATAGTCCTGCTGAGTGCTTGAACCACCTAAGAATTGATTACCCACTTCCTGTATGAAATCCAATCTTAATATTGGCTGACAGTTTTGTGAATGTCGGTGCACGTTAGAGGGAGACCCAGTATGTTTAGAATTTTTTTTTCTTCTACTCTGGGACTTCGGAGTAATGTGTGACGTAGGTGTAGATAAGTATCAGTGTGTTTGAGTGTATCTCTTGCATCGGGTTTCTTAAATTAAAGAAGCGAGGTGTTGGAGCCCTGCCAAAGCTAACCATACTCAGGGAAGCATCCATCACTCTGTGTGCATGCTTACTATTTGGACATAGAGGTCAGCTGGTGTTGTACCACTTAATATTTCATAAAAAGCATCCCTCAACTATTTCATTTTAAGCCAAGGAAAGCCCCCACATTTCAAGTATGTATGACCTTGTAGAGAACAATCTTGTGATGTAACAAGTAGACCCATTTGTAAAGCCACCGTTACTGAAACCAATTTGAAGGATATGTTACATGGTGTTCATCTAGTACCTTGGGTACTGAATGTTGCATTATAATGCTGCATACCAAAGAAAACCCAACGATGGCTTTTTTATTGTTGACTTATGATATGGGTGTGGTAATGAACGCATATTTCCCAACTAACCTTGCACTGGTGACATCTACAGATCAAAGGGACACAACTGTAGAAATCAGAAAGTTTGTTTGAAATGCCATACAGCTCAGAAAATCCATTGGGGGAGATATAGATACAGTGGTTGTGGATTATTAATATCAAAGGTTTAATGTAATAGCTGGGAAACTTAATTAGAGGCCTCCAAATCTGCTTAGGGGCACCATATTTCCCCCCTTATCAGCAACTGCAGACCGGTTTATCTACAAACTTCTACATTAATTAACTTATCACCATGCATCATGGTCACAATGCACCGAAGGCAGCAGTCTGAGATGGGGAACAACACCCCCTCCCTTCTTTCGTTGTCGTCATGGTTCGTCCATTGCAACACTACCCCCCAAAAAATGATGACTCATAAGTCAGTGAGGATAAAGATCAGGATGAGAACAATTGATGGGAAATGTTGGTAAAGTGTCCTTCTCTTGTCACGCCCTGACCTGTATGAGCCGTTTTATGTCTCATTTTGGTTTGGTCAGGGTGTGATTTGGGGTGGGCATTCTATGTTCTAATTTGTATATCTTTGTTTTGGCCGGGTATGGCTCTCAATCAGGGACAGCTGTCTATCGTTGTCTCTGATTGGGAACCATACTTAAGTAGCCCCTTTCCTCTCCTTCTGTGTGGGAGGTTAACTTTGTTTGTAGTTTGTGTAGGTGTCTATGTGCTACACAATATTGTCCGATCTTTGTTCAAAGGTTTTGTTTTGGTGAGTTAAACTTAAATAAACATGTTTTTCTCAACCCGGCACGCTGCGCCTTGGTCCGTTCGTGAAGATCGTGACAGAACCTCCCACCACCAAGAGACCAAGCAGCGTGGTTATTTGGAATCCTGGACATGGGAGGAGATCCTGGATGGTAAGGGACCCTGGAGGCAGGCTGGGGAATACCGCCGTCCCAAGGAGGAGCTGGAAGCAGCAAAGACGGAGCGGCGCTTTTACGAGGAGAAGTATGCGGGAACACGGCTGGCAATTAAGCCCGAGAGGCAGCCCCCCAATTTCTTTGGGGGGGGGGCACACGGGGAGTTTGGCTGGGCCAGGTTGGAGACCTGCGCGGCCTGTCCCTGCTCCTCGCATCAGGTCCCCTGTGTGCATCCAGAGCCCGGCACAGCCTGTCCCTGCTCCACACATCAGGCCCCCTGTGCGCATCGAGAGCCCGGCACGTCCTGTCCCTGCTCCACGCACCGGGTCCCCCGTGCACATCGAGGGCCCGGCCTGCCACTGCTCCCAGCACCAGATCAGTGCTTCCCCACAGCCCGGGGTCTCCAGAGACGGTCCCCAGTCCAGAGCCTCCAGAGACGGTCCCCGGTCCGGAGCATCCAGAGACGGTCCCCGGTCCGGAGCATCCAGAGACGGTCCCCGGTCCGGAGCATCCAGAGACGGTCCCCGGTCCGGAGCATCCAGAGACGGTCCCCGGTCCGGAGCATCCAGAGACGGTCCCCGGTCCGGAGCCTCCAGAGATGGTGCGGGGCCCGCAACGAGGGTGCCCGGTCCGGGGCCCGCAACGAGGGTGCCCAGTCCGGAGCCTCCCGAGACTGTCCGGAGCCTCCAGAGACGGTCCCCAGTCCGGGGCCCGCAACAAGGGTGCCCAGTCCAGGGTCGGCGGCGAGGGCCCCCACCCCAGAGGTGCCCCCCCACCAAAGCGGAGGGAGCCAGAGGTGGAGCGGGGTCTACGTCCCGCACCAGAGCCGCCACCGTGGATAGATGCCCACCCAGACCCTCCCCAATAGGTTCAGGTTTTGCGGCCGGAGTCTGCACCTTTGGGGGGGGGGGGTACTACTGTCACGCCCTGACCTGTATGAGCCGTTTTATGTCTCATTTTGGTTTGGCCAGGGTGTGATTTGGGGTGGGCATTCTATGTTCTAATTTGTATTTCTTTGTTTTGGCCGGGTATGGCTCTCAATCAGGGACAGCTGTCTATCGTTGTCTCTGATTGGGAACCATACTTAAGTAGCCCCTTTTCCCTCCTGTGTGGGAGGTTAACTTTGTTTGTAGTTTGTGTAGGTGTCTATGTGCGACACAGTATTGGCCGATCTTTGTTCAAAGGTTTTGTTTTGGTGAGTTAAACTTATTTTACATATGTTACATATGAAAAATGTATCATTAAAATATGGGTGATATAAAGGGTTGAAAATATTAGAAACTATTGTATACCTGGCAGGATTTAAGGAGAATCAAATGTTTGTTCTCAAATGCTTCTTGTTTTATTCCCCTCTGCAAAATTGCCCAGCTCTCTCGCTCTCTCTCACTCTCTCGCTCTCTGAAATGTTTGGAAGGATTGGAAAGGCTCTAGAGCTTTCACTCTACATCTCACCGCACAGGATCTCACTGTCTCCTCTTCATCTCTCCCTCTCTTCATAGAACCTCCCTCAGAGCATCACCTAACTAAATCTGTTTATGTACTTCTAATGCATGTTTTTTACTAATACAATATGAGCGTTAGCACAGTGACTGAAAGTCTACAGGTACGGTAGCATTGCTACTGTACCTGTATACTTCCAGTCATTGCGCTAATGCTAGTTCGCATTGGCTCACGAAACTACTATGAACTTCCTTCATAATGCACACAGAGACATACAAATGCCAGAATCTCGCAGTATCTCTTTAAAATAGGTCTACCTCATACTTAATTAATATTGTAATGTGTCTGCTTCAGGATAGAGGTTATTTAGCAGCTTGTTTATAGCAAGTTGTGCTGTTGTGTCGAGTGGGGGATAGAAAACCCCAGAGACGAGGATGGAGATAGAGGGAAGGAGCAATGGAGGAAATCAAAGTTAGTTTTTTTCTGAACTGTACTCTGTCTCAGCAGAGGGAGCAGCCTCAGCCAAAGCCTCAGCCAAAACTGCAGCGTAATGTGTTAGTGTAGGTCCCCACAGTGAGGGTAAACACAAAAAAAGCCCCCACAAGTGATAAGCTGCCGTAAGAACGAGGATCCCTGCTAATCTCCCAAACATGATTTTCCATACTGCTTTATCCACCATGCCTCTGGATTAAAGGCATTCTATTAAAGAGAGGGGCTTACCATATGGTGTAAGGACGGAACCAACAGTAGTTGTGGGTTTAGCTGTGTTTCTTTCAATAGCCTTTTAAAGAGAATTTGTTCGTTTTGCTGCAGAATCAGTCTTCAGTGAGAAAGGGGAGAAGTGGCTAAAAGAGGCCTTTGAATAATTACCCAGCTTTGCGTCACTGTTTGCAAAAAAATCTTCAAGAAAAAATTTAAATAAAGATTGCCAGCACACAAACTTAAAGCTCATGTGGCCGTTCCATTGAATCAGTGAGAAAAAAAGTTACAGTGAGAGGCCAAACAAGTTATGCTTAGTCTTGGCTTATGTTGCCTTACACCATAATGCAATCTGTTTGATCACGCTCCAGCTGTTTGTATCTTTGGGACCAAACTGGGGTTATTCTCATATAATTGGATGTGTTAATTGCTTAGCCTGCCAAAGTCTGCCAGGCCAAATTTGTCTTCAGATAATACAGCAAGAGGTGCTCTAATTACAAATACGCCAACATAGTTTTTTGAGTGAAGAAAATAACACAGGAGACATGTAATAACTGGATGGACGCTAAAGAAACAGGCCATTTTGTATTTCATAAATCCTTGTTGTCGTCCACAGACATGAGTTGATGTGCTGCTAGCTACAGTTTCACATTGGTTATATTGTGCCTATAGAATACAGGGGAATTAGACCAGGGATAAACATGATTCATATAGATACGCTACAGATGTTTCCACTAGAGAGTATGCCCTCTAAGATGCTGCACTCTATAAAACACTGTTCTCCCACTGATCTTGCATAGAAATGCTTTAATAACCCATAACATGAACAATACATACATACCTTGTCATTGTATATCAGCGATGTCTTCATTGGGAGGTTGCTTATTTCACGTGATGTATTCATCAATATATATATACATACATATATATTGTTTTTTCAATACTAACATGAAGTAAACCACATTATTGATGAAGGTGGAAGAGCCTTCTCTATTCACCTCTAGCTATTCAATCAATGCAATACTACAATCAAATGTCTGGTTTCACAACTGACAGAAGAGAAAAGGGTAGAGACAAAGGTATGGTGCGTAATTCTAATTCTATTATGAGGTATTTTCTTAATTTTTCCATTTATCTGCAGCCGTCAGGCATGTGCATATTTAACATTTTTTATTTTTTATTATTTGTCAAATGTTTATTTACAATTACGACCTACCCCGGGTGACGCTGGGCCAATTGTGCGCTGCCCTATGGGACTCCCAATCACGACCGGATGTGATACAGCATGGGCTCAAACCAGGGACTGTAGTGACGCCTCTTGCACTGAGATGCAGTGCCTTAGACCTCTGCACCACTCAGGTGATGACCTAGTGTAATAAGATATATCTCTTTCTATATATTTTGCTCTCTCTATATTTCTTTGGTGCTCTCTCTATTTATTTATAATTTTTGTTACCCTGTTTTCTTCCCAATTGGTAGACACAGTCTTGTCTCATCACTGCAACTCCCTTACAGACTTGGGAGAGGCAAAGGTCGAAAGCCATGCATCCTCCGAAACACAACCCAACCAAGCCGCACTGCTTCATGACAGAATGCCCACTTAACCCGGAAGCCAGCTGCACCAATGTGTCGGAGGAAAGACCATGCACCTGGCGATCATGTCAGAATGCACAGCGCCACGCCCACCACAGGAGTCTCTAGTGCGCGATGGGACAAGGACATCCCTGCCCGGCCAAACCCTCCCCTAACCAGGACAACTGTGCACTGCCCCATGGGTCTCCCGGTCGCGGCCGGCTGCGACAGTTACTGGACTCGAACCCAGAATCTGTCTCTCTGTCTCTCTCTCTATTTCTTTGGTGCTCTCTCTATTTCTTTGGTGCTCTCTCTCTCTCTCTCTATTTCTGTCTCTCTGTCTCTCTCAACTTCTGTCTCTCTCTGTTTCTTTGGTGCTCTCGCTCTCTATTTCTTTGGAGCTCTCTCTTTCTTTGGAGCTCTCTCTATTTCTGTCTCTCTCTCCATTTCTTTGGTGCTCTCTCTCTCTCTCTCTGTTTCTTTGGTGCTCCCTCTCTCTCTTTCTTTAGCGCTCTCTATTTCTCTCTCTATTTCTCTCTCTCTCTCTCTGCATGTAATGAACACTAAGTTGATGCAGGTCTTATCAGATATTCAGTATGATCCTGTGATAAATCTATTAAATCAGTACCTTGGACATCCTTGATAATTGCCGTGACTGTCCACGAGAATACAAATAGATCAGGTTTGCAATGAATAACGTCCATCAGACTCCCTCTCACCCACAGAGGGGGGAGGAAAGAACTAGAAAAGATTAACAACTCAAGTCCTGTAGTAAATCAAGGGGAGAAGATTCAGGCATCCCTCTCCAATATTCACCAAAGGAATGTCCTTTGTTTCAAGATACTTTTTCCCGCGGAAACAGGTTAAAATGCACAGAGACAAAGTAGAGTCGCAATTCAATGACTCAGACACGAGAGGTATGTGGCAGGGTCTACAGTCAATCACGGACTACAAAAAGAAAACCAGCCCCGTTGCGGACCATGATGTCTTGCTCCCAGACAAACTAAACAACTTCTTTGCTCGCTTTGAGGACAATACAGTGTCACCGACACGGCCCACTACCAAAACCTGCGGGCTCTCCTTCACCACAGCCAATGTGAGTAAAACATTTAAATGTGTTAACCCTTGCAAGGCTGCCGGCCCAGATGGAATCCCTGGCCGCGTCCTCAGAGCACTCGCAGACCAGCTGGCTGGTGTGTTTAGGGACATGTTTAATCAATCCTTATCCCAGTCTGCTGTTCCCACATGCTTCAAGAGGGCCACCATTGTTCCTGTTCCCAAGAAAGCTAAGGTAACTGAGCTAAATGACTATCGCCCTGTAGCACTCACAAGGGTGCATTCTCAGCCCTCTCCTGTACTCCCTGTTCACTCATGACTGCGTGGCCAAGCACACCTCCAATTCAATCATCAAGTTTGCAGACGACACTACAGTGGTAGGCTTGACTACCAACAACAACTAGACGGCCTACAGAGAGGAGGTGAGGGCCCTTGGAGTGTGGTGTCAGGAAAATAACCTCTCACTCAACGTCAACAAAACAAAGGAGATGATCGTGGACTTCAGGGAACAGCAGAGGGACAGTAGTGGAGAAGGTGGAAGGTTTTAAGTTCCTCTGCGTACACATCACGGACAAACTGAAATGGTCCACCCACACAGACAGCGTGGTGAAGAAGGCTCAACAGCGCCTCTTCAACCTCAGGAGGCTGAAGAAATTCTGCTTGTCACCAAAAACACTCACAAACTTCTACAGATGCTCAATCGAGAGTATCCTGTCGGGCTGTATCACCGCCTGGTACGGCAACTGCTCCGCCCACAACCGTAAGGCTCTCCAGAGGGTAGTGAGGTCTGCACCACGCATCACCGGGGGTAAACTACCTGCCCTCCAGGACACCTACACCACCCGATGTCACAGGAAGGCCAAAAAGATCATCAAGGACAACAACCACCCGAGCCACTGCCTGTTCACCCCGCTATCGCCCCACCACTCCGTAAGTAGTTAACTGACTTGCCTAGTAAAATAAAGATTTAAAAAATCACTAACATTGAGTGGGTGCTGCCAACATACTGACTGAAATCTCTAGCCACTTTAAGTAATTGAAAATTGGATGTAACAAATGTTTCACTAGCCACTTTAAGCCATGTTTTATATAACGTTTACATATCCGACATTACTCATCTCATATGTATATACTGTACTCTATACCATCTACTGCATCTTGCCTATGCCGTTTGGCCCTCGACTCAAATCTCTAGCCACTTCAATAATAAAAAATTGGATGTAAAAAATGTATCACTAGCCACTTTAAACGATGCCACTTTATATAATGTTTACATATCCTACGTTACTCATCTCATATGTATATACTCTACTCTATACCATACTCTATACTGCATCTTGCCTATGCCGTTCGGACATCGCTCATCCATATATTTATATGTACATACTCGTATAAGGTAGTTGGTGTGAAATTGTTAGATTACTTGTTAGATTCTACTGCATGGTCGGAACTAGAAGCACAAGCATTTCACTACACTTGCATTAACATCTGCTAACCATGTGTATTTGACAAATACAATTTGATTTGATTTGAAGTGAATACAGGAACAATAATGTGGGGAATGGTCAGAGGCGATCTATAGAACACTAATGTCATTTTGGTTGTTATTTTGTGATGTCATAAAACATTTTGACAGTGTTTTTGTTAAGAGAGGGATGAGATTTGAGAACCTATAAGAGATAATTGTTTTACCTAACTTTGTTCAGGTGACAAGTCCCACCCCCGAGTGTCAGCCTGACGGAACCGCCCCTTTCGAACAAACTGTATAAATGATGAGTCAAGAAGTTAACAGACTAACCAGAAAAGTGTCAAGCTGCAGCTGTCTGTTTAAAGTGGTTTGAACTATGAATCTCAACACGAGGTAGAGACGATAAACTCACCTCCCAGACAATCACTGGTATGGCTGATTAGCTGTCCTAAGTAAAGTATTATCAAAAGCGAATTTAAGTAGGACCTACTTTGCTCAAACCATTGTATTACGCTACTCTCATCATCCCACTGGGAACCATAGACACGGCTGGCTAGCCTATCTTAAAAGAAGCATCTTCAAGAGCGAATGGAAGGAAAATAAACTCTGTAGTTCTGTTCAGGACTACACGACAAGTCACCGGATATCTACAAAGAAGGACAACAGTATAACACTTGTTGGAACCCTTTAGGACAATCAGAGCCTTACAAGGCCCAACTCCCAACTGTTCACAGAGAGAGATCCGGCGAACCCAGACATTTCACGTCAATACATTCATGATTTCTTACTCAAAGCGGGCTGCGGTTCGTGTTCCAAGTATGTGGTTACGTTAAGTGTCTCTGTCCCTCTCTCTCTCTCCCTCCCTCTCCATCTCTTTTGTAACAAGCAGCTACGTTGTCATTTCGCAAGGGACCTGTTTTTAACATATTAAGTGTATGTTAATCCTGTGTTACCATTTAATTAGCTAGTAAATATATAATTATACCAATTTCTGTAGTACTGAATCATAAGTAATGCTCAGGTTTTTGCAGATGCAAAGAGGTTACAACTGTTCAGAATGATGATATGATATGAGGTTATGATTAATAAGTTGACTGTTTATAGATGTCATAGATAAAAACCTTTAGAGTTTAATTTGGGAGATGGTAACTCGTTAATGTTCTTGTTATTCACCCAATGTTCGTGGGTCTGACGGATCCACAACACTATTGGGTTTTTAAAACAACTGCGCCATAACAATTTACATAAAAATACTTAGATGTTGACTTACGTCAATGACAAGCAAAATAGACAACATACATGGTTACTATTTGCCACTTACCTCTGCTAGATCACATTTCTATACAATTTTTTTAAACAAAAGTTGATTATAATCAAGGCATGGGTGGAATAAATCATGTTTATCTTGAACAAATATAAATGAAACAAGGTTTTCATCACTATTGATTTTTATTGCTTGAACTGAACAAATTGGAAGAACAAACTTTACATACAGTATTTTTGGGAAATGATAAATTAGCCACAATGAACACAAATTACGACCGGTCCATACACCATATGAGAGACAGAGTTTTACTGTGTGTGTGTTGCAAATGTATTTCTTGCACTTGATGCATGTGTACTGTTTCTTCCTGTCCTTCTAGTGTCCACACACATCACATGTCACGCCCTGACCTGTATGAGCCTGTTTATGTCTCATTTTGGTTTGGTCAGGGTGTGAGTTGGGGTGGGCATTCTATGTTCTTTTGTATTTCTTTGTTTTGGCTGAGTATGGCTCTCAATCAGGGACAGCTGTCTATCGTTGTCTCTGATTGGGAACCATACTTAAGCAGCCCTTTTTCCCTCCAGTCTTTGTGGGAAGTTGCCTCTGTTAGTGTGTATGTGCTGTTGGTGCTACACCAATTGTCTGTCTGTCTGTCTGTCTGTCTGTCTGTCTGTCTGTCTGTCTGTCTGTCTGTCTGTCTGTCTGTCTGTCTGTCTGTCTGTCTGTCTGTCTGTCTGTCTGTCTGTCTGTCTGTCTGTCTGTCTGTCTGTCTGTCTGTCTGTCTGTCTGTCTGTCTGTCTGTCTGTCTGTCTGTCTGTCTGTCTGATAAACATGTTTTTCTCAACCCGGCACGCTACGCCTTGGTCCGTTAATAAAGATCGTGACATCACAGCGCTTCTTCTTGTTGCAATTGGCTGCAATCTAGAATGATTAAAAACACTTAGTTCAGGAATTTTACCAACATCTCACTCACATGATAGTTACAGCATGCCAAGGTATGAGAGTCAGACACACACACATGCAACAACTTCTGGATTTGAGGTCTTACCAATGCCTTGCCCAGCTCCTCGAGAAAGAGCTTTCCTCTGTTACAATCTGGGTTCAACGCCATCCAGATGACAAAAAGCGTTGTACGCCGAGATGTCCAAGATGTTAAAGAATATCACAAGTGGCCAGCATAGGGTTCTTATTTTTCAGCTGTAGCCAGTCACCAGTCTATTGTCCACCCCTCCTTTTGTGTCATTGTAATCTATTATGATTTCTCGTTTTTGATGTTTGTCACAGATTCTTCCATCCCTATGCAGCGTACTCATGAGAACCACAGTTAGCTTTTCTTTGGTACGTAGGACACTAGGGACGTGTCGGCCGTAACACAAACTTAAAGGAATTGATAGACCTGTTCAATGTAATCAACAGCTGAGGTGGGAGCTCTGGCTTGTTTTTTTGTACTGTTCCAGCCATCGTCAGCTTCCTCTTTCTGGAACTCCTGTCCCAGCTTGTGGGAAGTAAAACAGTTATTGCATGTGATGTTGTGGCCACAGAGTCCCTGTGTCACGTCCATGACAACCCGTATCCCTTGGTTCTTCTCAATGGCTCCACCATCTGGCTACCCCGTATACACGTGCATGTTCCACACATATGATGAAGCCGCATTACAGGCAGTCCAGATCTTGATTCCATATTTTACAGGTTTAGACGGTATGTACTGCCTTAAGAGGCAGCGGCCCCTAAATGGCATAAGCTGCTCATCAATAGTAATGTTGGGCCCAGGGTTGTAAAAACAGGGGAAGGCGGTCCACCCACTTGTCCCACACTGACCTGATTGCTGCTAGCTTGTCTCTCTGCAGCCGAGCTGGTCTGGTGTCTTGGTTATCAAAGCAGATTATCCTGGAAATAATGTGAACGTTTTCCAGAGACATAGTTGCACAGAAACATTCTCTGACAGTTTCTGCATCCCATAGGGATTCTGTGAATTCCCCATTGGATCTGAAAACACCAGCAAGGATAATATTGCCAAAGTATGCATGTAAATTAGTTTGGTCCACAAAACGCCATGCCTCCAAATTAGTGCATTTCAGAATGATTTTCTGGATGGTGTCTGGGATGAACAATTCAGAAGAAGACTTTATGTCCTGCACATGAGTAACCACCATCTGTGTCGGCCCTGGTTGCATCCTTATCACATTGGCAGCCATGCGGGCTGACTCATTCCTTGGGCAAGAAGACCATTCAATTTAAGCATTTCTTGACATCCATATTTTTCCTCCTGCAGGCTGCTGATGAGCTGGTTGCCGATGGGCTGGTCCTGCGGCTGGCTGAGGGTTAATCTCATCCTCTTCTTCCAACTCACTGTCAGATTTCGAATTGGCAGAGGCATGATCCTCAAATTCGGAAAATTCTTTATATTGCAAAGTGGAAGACGCTTCTTCCACAATAGCTTCTCTTTTTTTTCTAAGGCTCACTGAGCAGAGATTATTTTTGCCATACTGACTGATTGTGGTAAGGAGCCACACATGCAAAGCTATTTATTAGTTTTATCCCTCCCCCAATTTGCACCTGGCTGGGGTAGAGTGTGGGAAAATACAGCATTTTTAAATTTTTTTTACAATGTATCAAAACAATGTATCGAAATAACGTATTGTAATAACATTGTGCAGGTTCCCTCAAGACATTGTGTAGTTTCACACACTACAAAGGGTAAGGAGTGCGAGAAAAGTGGGAGACAGGCAGACAGGCAGGGAGACAGGTTCTTGGTGCTATGTTGAAAAAGCAAGCCCAGGGAGGAGGAAGACAGCGTTTTCACCTACACACACACACTTTTCCACACTTTTATTACCCTTGGGTCCAGTGGACCTGAACACCACATATGTAATATAAATGTGTAGTGGGGTGCACAGTGTGCACTCAATGAAAATGCGTTATTTTACATGTTCTTCACAGAAAATGAGCCAAGGCCAATGAGCCTCAGATTGAAAAAATTATTAATTGCATAATTTTTATTTTAGTAAACATCGAAAATGGGTCCCACAGACCTGAATAACACAGAAGGGATAAAGAACCACTCTCGTGGTGCCCCAGATCCTAATGAGTTAATTGTTATATGATTAATTTAATCGGGTAACAATTAAACATATTTAGGTAATTAGATAAATAACATTCTTCAGATTAATGTTCAAGTCAAGTCACAACATAATTTACCACCTAGAAGGAGGATACTGTTTTATGAACGTTTGGGTGAAAGTCTTCTAGGTGTAGGAGTGCGTCTGTCCATGACTCACTGTAGGTGATGACGTAAAGATGAGCAGCTGCAACCTGCTACAGTCTTGGAGAACAATGGCAATCAGATATTGGAATGTGACGGGGGTACTATTAACACCAAAGGGTATGAGGCTAACCAATAGATCTGACATGATTCAATATGACACCAATCTAGGTGTTTTTTTTTCTTGCTGAAATGCCTTCATGGCGTCCAGATGCTTCCAGATTTGAATTACTTCAACAATAACAATGATTGTTATTTTATTGCGTAACAATGACATGCTATCACCCGTAATTCAGGCGACACAGTGGGTAGCAAAAACATAAATTTCTCTCGAGCTGGCAATGTTGCTTACAGACTGAAATCAAATCAAATAAAATGTTATTTGTCACATACACATGGTTAGCAGATGTTAATGCGAGTGTAGCGAAATGCTTGTGCTTCTAGTTCTGAAATCACATTGTCGTATGATAATTCTACTTGAAAGACCTAAAGCAAGACTCCAGTAGATTAGCATCTTGTGATTGTTTACAGGAGTGTGTGTGTGTGTGTGTGTGTGGCATAATTACACTGGGTCTGGCTGTGGAATGGCTTTGACTAAACATGGACAACCCCCTTAAGAAATGTTGATCTTATTCATATCTCATCATTATGCATAGTGTTCTTATCAGTTGGCTCTTAATACAAGAGAATGGACAGGTACTTTGACAATGGACAGGTACTTGGGTTTGTTTGGTAAAGGATGAAAAGACCAAATAGGCAATAAGGATAAAGCAGTAATGTGAACTTGATGATACAGTCTAGCAGACATATAGTTCAGTCATATCCTTTATCTTTTTCATTGTTATCTTTTTCAGATCCCCATTAGCTGACGACTTTAGTATATCTCTTTGGTATATCTCTTTGTATTTTCTTTTGTCTCTTCAAATAAAAAAATGGACACATCATACAACTACAGTATAAGCCAAAAATGAACAAAATAACTGATACCCACTTTGTACAATGATAACCTTTCGATGTCTACTTTGTTGAATATATATATATATATATATATATATATTTATGATTTTTTTTAACAACTAAACATCCTATTCCAAAAATACTATTTCCTTTCTTTGTTGAAAATAACAGTGTCTTATTTTCAACTTATTAACAACTAAACATCCAATTCCAAAGACTATTCCCCCTGAAGGAATGACAACAAACAAACTGCAGACAGAGAAATTCAGAGAGCAAAAGAGCATGAGGCATGCAGTCACGTTTAATAGAATCTCATATTGGGTGATATTATTTATATGGCCTTTATTGCCCTTTAAATTTCGGACAGTTGATTGGCAGTAGCCCAGAACCGTCAAGCCCCACTATTGGATAACAAATGGCATAGGCCTTAGCAATAATTGGCAAGCACGTGGGATGTTGTGAGCAGCCATAATTTACTGGACAAATTATGCAGTTCGCCTCTTACCTACGGACAAGCAATTAAGGATCCAGCCATCTGATTATGAATTGCTTTTTACTAAACATGAGTAATAGGAATTTTATGTTAACCTATTTGACTTTAATTGGAATACAGTCTGTTGAAAGAGCAAGCTGATTATTTCCCCCCTCCACCTATTCACCTATTTAAAGGTTTTCTCGTAGTTGGCCACGAGTTGTCATATTGGCTCGAATTAACATTTTCAGGGCTATATTTCGTATTCACTTCATACTCACTTCACAGGTAGTCATTGCATGAATTGGATAAGTTAACATAAGCACTTTACCACATGTCCAGTATCTGGACATATTGGTTTGGTTTCTCTTTCCTGAACATCAATATAAGTTTCTCTCACAACCCCTGTCAACTGCTAAAGAGACAATATTCAACAGGCCGGTGTGGGATAACATGTTCTGGAAAGGGCAAGTTTGACAGAGACAACATAATGTCCAAATGGTAGATGTGTCCAGACAGAAAAGAGCAGAAGGTCAGAATATAATTTTCTGTATTGTGTGGACTGACATGCTTTCATTGAGGGAATAATGATACTCTTTGCATGTAAACTAAAACGCCAATCGGTGCAATCACTCAGGTTGCCAAGGCTCCTTCACATGTCTGAACGGCAAGTTTATGCACTAGAGAACAGAAGAGGGGTTCTGTCAGTGATTGAAACTATGAGAGCACTTAGGTTTGACAGTTGAGAGTCATGTCTTCCTCTTCATAAAGACATCATAGGCAGTGAGTTGACAGTTTTCCCAAAGCAAAAACACTTAAAAAAAGTTTTTGTACACAGTTGAAGTAGGAACTATGGCTATCAAATGTACAGAAAATAAATGAAAGTTTAACCAGACTAGACAATCTCAAATCCTGTGAGATTATTAATATCATAGATGCATAAGGTCAAACGGTATGTGTCCAAAACAATTATAAAGCAGAAAGATATTAGCACTGTCAGATTTTATTTATAAAAGTGCACTGGAAGACAAAAGTCTCCCATTAATATGAAAGTTAAAGGATTCAACCAAAATGTAAAGTTATACACACGTATCTCAAGGCTGAATACCTTATAATCACAAAGTTTACATAATATAGAGAGATCTCTCTGAGAAAGCCGTAGTAAACTGTTCTTCACTTCATCTGCAATGCTTTTGTTCTTTTGAGGATAATTCCTAGTATAAAAATATGGTCATACCCTATCATTAGGATCCAGACAGGTTGTTCAAAGCTGTACCTTGGGAAATAATGGCCCATTATTTCTGTCCCTAACGATATGGGGTGTGAAATTGATGTTGACTATAAGTTTAAACATAGCAATGGTGTTACAATGGCAGCCTACTAGCCAGAGAAACATCCCCGAAAACCAGGTTGCTAACACAGGAGTTGAAACATCAACAATGGTCTTGAATGACAAACTGAACTGTTTATTTTGTCTCCTGTAAGCTAAAGACCAATGAGGAGGAGCTGAAGAAGGCAGGAACCCCCTGGAGCTGAACAGAATAAGTCAAGTAAAAGACAGAATGCTTACAGGAAGTAGCAGCTGGATATCATAATCTTACATGTTGAAGGAGGAACTGTAAAATATGGATTTTCTAGCCTAGTGGCTATAGTGTTGGGCCAAGAACCGAAAGTTTGCTGGTTCGAATACCCGAGTTGACAAGGTGAAAAATCTGTCGACGTGCCCTTGAGCGAGGCATTTAACCCTAATTTGCTCCAGGGGCGTTGTACTAGCATGGCTGACCCTGTAAAACATTTTTTTTTTTCCTGCACCCATCCGGTGTATGTGACAAAAGCAAGGACAAATATTCAGGCAGGTGCAAATTAGTATTGTCGGTCGGTCGGTCTTTCCAGAGATTGTTAATCGGGTTCAAGTCTGGGCTCTGGCTGGGCCACTCAAGGGCATTCAGAGACTTGTCCCGAAGCCACTCCTGTCACGATCTTCAGAAGGGACAGACCAAGGGAACCATTACCCCAACATAGAAATACAACACCTAGAACAAAAAAAACCTACACCAAAACAAAACTAAACACGCCAGTCTAAAAATATCAGGCCTGAACGTGACAGTACCCCCCCCAAAGACGCGGACTCCGACCGCGCCAAAAGTCCATTGGGGGGGATCTTCGGGTGGGCCTCCTTGTCCCAGGTGGCGGCTCTGGTGCCGGCCGTGCTGGCTCGGGGTCCCACACCGGAGGCCCTGGGCTATTTGCCGGAACAGTTTGTTTTGGACTGGGGACCTTCTCTGGAGGTTCCGGACTGGGGACCTTCTCTGGAGGTTCCGGACTGGGAACCTTCTCTGGAGGTTCCGGACTGGGAACCTTCTCTGGAGGTTCCGGAGTGGGAACCTTCTCTGGAGGTTCCGGACTGGGAACCTTCTCTGGAGGTTCCGGACTGGGAACCTTCTCTGGAGGTTCCGGACTGTTGATGCACACTGGGACTCTGGTGCGGGGAGCAGGAACGGGCGATACTGGTTTCAAGACGCGCACTGGGACTCTGGTGCAGGGAGCAGGAACGGGCCGTACTGAGCTCATGACGGTCACTGGGACTCTGGTGCGGGGAGCAGGAACGGGTCGTACTGGACTCATGACGCGCACAGGGATCCTGGAACGTGGAACAGGAACAGGACGTGCTGAGTCCTCGACGGGCACAGGGATCCTGGAGCGTGGAACAGGGACAGGACGTGCTGAGTCCACGACGGGCACAGGGATCCTGGAGCGTGGAGCAGAGACAGGACGTGCTGGGTCCACAACGGGCACAGGGATCCTGGAGCGTGGAACAGGGACAGGGCGTGCTGGAACTCTCTAAGCGCACAGGAGACCTGGTGCGGCGGAGCAGGGACTGGACGTACTGGGCTATCTAAGCATACAGGGGACCTGGTGCGTGGAGCCGGTACTTCTCTCCCCGGCTGTTCACTCACCCTTGCCTCACGGATGATGGGAGCTGGAATGTCAAGCACTGGGCTGTGGATGCGAACCGGAGCCCCCACACGCTGAACCGGTGCAGGATATCTCGGTCCCAGAAGGTGTACTGGAGACCTAGCGCGCAGAGCCGGCACCACTCTTCCAGGCAGCACACTCACCCTCCCCTGACAGATGAGTGGAGCTGGAATCTCATGCACCGGGCTCTGGACACGCACCGGAGACACTGTACGCAGAACCGGTGCAGGATATCCTGGTCCAAGGAGGCACACCGGAGACCAGGAGCGCTGAACCGGCACCACTCCTCCAGGCTGCACACTCCAGTGACGCTGGAATCTCTTGCACCGGGCTGTGAACGCGCACTGGAGACACCGTGCACAAAACTGCATAGCACGGCGTCTTACCAGTGCGACGCTCCCTCCGACGCTCCCTCCAGAGAGCACGAGGAGTTGGCTCAGGAGTCCATCCTGAACAGGCCAAACTCCCTGTGTGCCCCCCCAAAAAAACATTTGGGGGCTGCCTCTCGGGTTTCCGCGCCAGGCGAGTCCCAACATATCTCTCCCTCTCCGGGTTCCACGCTCCATATAAATCCTCATAACTCCCTCGCTCAGTCTTCGCCGCTTCCATCTCCTTCTTGGGGTGACGATGCTCCGTCGTGTTCCTCCAAGGCCCCTTACCAGCCAATATCTCCTCCCAAGTCCAGAACTCCCGGGTCTCTCGCTGCTTGGTCTTTTTATGGTGGGTTATTCCGTCACGATCTTCAGAAGGGACAGACCAAGGCGCAGCGAGGTATCCAGTATACATTTTTATTCACGCAACGTAACTGGGAAAAATTACAAAAACGAACGAAGATCGTAACATGAAACATAACATGTAAACACCAACAAAGCTATGCACAAACAATAACCCACAAAACCCCTAAGAAAACTACAAACATATATATGGTTCCCAATTAGAGGTAACGACACTCAGCTGCCTCTAATTGGGAACCATTACCCCAACATAGAAATACAACACCTAGAACAAAAAAAACCTACACCAAAACAAAACTAAACACGCCAGCCTAATAATATCAGGCCTGAACGTGACAACTCCTGCATTGTCTTGGCTGTGTCATTGTCCTGTTAGTTAATCTTCAACCCCAGTCTAAGGTCTTGAGCGCTCTGGAGAAGGTTTTCATCAAGGATCTCGCTGTACTTTGCTTTGTTCATCTTTCCCTCGAACCTGACTAGTCTCCCAGTCCCTGTCGCTGAAAAACATCTCCATAGCATGATGCTGCCAATATCATGGTTCACTGTAGAGACGGTGCCAGGTTTCCTCTAGACGTGACGCTTGGCATTCAGGCCAATGAGTTCAATCTTGCTTTCATCAGACCAGAGAATCTTGTTTCTCATGGTCTGCATCCTTTAGGTTCCTTTTGGCAAACTCCAAGTGGGATGTCATGTCCCTTTTACTGTGGAGTGGCTTCCATCTGGCCACTCTACCATAAAGGCCTGATTGGTGAAGTGCTGCAGAGCTGGTTGTCCTTCTGTAAGGTTCTCCCATCTCCACAGAGGAACTCTGAATATCTGTCAGAGTGACCATCGGGTTCTTGGTCACCTCCCTGACCAAAGCCCTTCTTGTGTAATCATACTATTTATAGAATGACACATTTACAGATAAAGCCTAAGCTTTGGTGATCATAAACTTAATATTCTAGAGGCACTGAAACAAAAATCCCTTAGCACTGTGAATATCAAAATGAAACTTAAAGGTTTGTTTGAAGTTGAAATAGGCTGGATCCCGGGTCCAATGCTTCGCAGCGTGTGATGCTATACCATTAACAGTCTCCAGACATGTGGGCATGCATAGGATTTCCATTCCCTAGCTCATTTGCACAAACATATTGGCATGAGAAAAAAGTAAGACAACCACATTAAAACTGGGCCTATATGCAGCATGATAAATTATTACAATCCATAATTTCTCATACCGTCTCAGAACTGGGCTATTGTCATTTGTAATGGGTTGTTGTCATTGTAATACGCTAATTTCCTAGATGTCAGTAACCAATGTTTATTTGAGTTTTTCCCCAAAAACACACTTTGCATTACAGTTAGTCAATGTCAGTCTGTTCGCTATGACAAGCAAATAACACTGTCATGAAGACAAGATCTGCCATACACTCATCCACACATGATACCAAACAAACTCTCAGGGAGAACCCTAGTGCAACTATCTATTACATTTTTTATTTGTTTATTTTTATTTAACCTTATTTAACCGACTGCGAGTCATGCTGAGACCAAGGTCTCTTTCACAGATGAGCGTACACATCAACTGCAGTATACAGCAGTAAACGTTCTTAGGGGAGTAAACTGGGTTCATAATTATCTTTCAAATCTGCTGCTGTATATTCCACTACTGTAGTTGAAGATAATCAGCGGAAGCAGTGCGATTTCATGTTCCACTGTATGTTTGGTCTTTTTTTCCCTCATTAAATCTTGGGTTGGATCATGGATGTCTAGGAGCCTGGGGTTCCTGATGTCTTATTTATTATTTATTTATTCTGTTCATCTTCTGCCAGGCTTTTTGATCTTCTTTCATTATGGGATGTTCAATATTTATCAATGCATCGCCCCATTATACCGCTGTGGATCCCCATTTTAGTTGCATACATCCCGGTTTATAACACACATTCATCAGAAAGGGAGACGTTGTTTATTGTTCATTTCTTGTCAGATAGGAAAATATTCACTTTAAGTGAATTCTGTTGGTACTGTAAAGGAAGGACATTTTAAGAGATAAGGGAGTACTGATCTTCTCTTTCACAGATCACTTTAGCCTGATATGGTGAATAAATATTTACCAAGGTCCTCACATGCATATTTTTTTTGTTTAGGTTGTTGTTGCTTTTTCAAAACCTGACTCATGGAATTTCAATGTCCTAAAGTTGTTTTGAACATACACTACATGGACAAAAGTATGTGGACACCTGCTCGTCGAATATCTCATTCCAAAATCATGGGCGTTAATATGTAGTTGGTCCCCTCTTTGCTGCTATAACAGCCTCCACTCTTCCCGGGATGGCTTTCCACTAGATGTTGGAACATTGCTGTGGGGACTTGATTCCATTCAGCCAGAAGAGGTTTAGTGAGGTTGGGCACTGATGTTGGGCGAATAGGCCTGGCTCGCAGTTGACGTTCCAATTCATCCCAAAGGTGTTCGATGGGGTTGATGTCAGGGCTCGACAAACTATTTGTATAGACCTCGCTTTGTACACGGGGACATTGTCATGCTGAAAGAGGACAGAACTTTTCCCAATCTGTTTCCACAAAGTTGGAAGCACAGAATTGTCTAGAATGTCACTGTATGAAGTAACATTATGATTTCCTTTCACTGGAACTAAGGGACCTAGCCGGAACCATGAAAAACAGCCCGAGACCATTATTCCTCCTCCATCAATCTTTACAGTTGGCAGGTAGCGTTCTCCTGGCATCCGCCAAACCCAGATTCGTCTGTCGGACTGCCAGATGGTGAAGAATGATTAATCACTCCAGAGAACACGTTTCCGCTGCTCCAGAGTCCAATGGCGGTTAGCTTTACACCACTCCAGCCAACGCTTGGCATTGCGCATGGTGATATTAGGCTTGTGTGCGGCTGCTCGGCCATGGAAACCCATTTCATGAATTTCATGAAGCACCCGACAAACAGTTATTGTGCTGACGTTGTTTCCAGAGACAGTTTGGAACTTTGTAGTAAATGTTGCAACCAAGGACAGACAATTTTTACGCGCGCAGTCCGCAGTCCCATTCTGTGAGCTTGTTTGGCCTTCCACTTTGTGGATGAGCCGTTTTTGCTCATAGACGTTTCCACTTCGCAATAACAGCACTTACAGTTGACTGGGGCAGCTCTAGCAGGGAAGAAATTTGACGAACTGACTTGTCGGAAAGGTGGCATCCTATGACAATGCTACGTTGAAAGTCACTGAGCTCTTCAGTAAGGCCATTCTACTGCCAATGCTTGTCTATGGAGATTGGATGGCTGTGTGCTCGATTTGTATACACCTGTCAGCAATGGGTGTGGCTGAAATAGCCAAATCTACTAATTTGTAGGGGTGTCCACATACTTTTGCATATATCATGTATTTCAACATCTGATGTATTAGCATTAGCAGTAGTATTAGCTGTGAACTGAATACTCAGGGTGGTTTTCTGAAATATCATTGTGTAATTAATTTCAAACTGTTTTATGCCATTTTTACTCAGTCATAATTTTCCTTTTGAGACAGAATGCTGTCTGTGAGTCAATGATTAACAGTGCAGCCTTGACTTGAAAGGGACACATTTTAAAACCTCTTAAGGATCCGCCCCTTTTTTACATTTTCGCCTAAAATGACATGCCCAAATCTTACTGCCTGTAGCTCAGGACTTGAAGCAATGATATGCATATTCTTGATACCATTTGAAAAGAAACACTTTGAAGTTTGTAGGAGAATATAACACATTAGATCTGGTTAAAGATAATACAAAGAAAAAATATGCGTTTTTTTTGTACCATCATCATTGAAATGCAAGAGAAAGGCCATAATGTATTATTCCAGCCCAGTTGAAATTTCGATTTTGGCCACTAGATGGCAGCAGTGTATTTGCAACGTTTTAGACTGATCTAATGAACCATTGCATTTCTGTTCAAAATGTATCAAGACTGCCCAAATGTGCCTAATTGGTTTATTAATACATTTTTAAGTTCATAACTGTGCACTCTCCTCAAACAATAGCATGGTATTCTTTCACTGTAAATGCTACTGTAAATTAGACAGTGCAGTTATATTAACAATAATTCAAGCTTTCTGACAATATCAGGTATGTCTATGTCCTGGGAAATGTTCTTGTTACTTACAACCTCATGCTAATCACATTAGCCTATTTTAGCTCAACTGTGCCGTGGGGGACTCAACGATCCTGTAGAGGTTAACATGTGCCCTGGACTCCATATGTGAATTGATTGCCCCCCATCTATCTTCAGAGTTCGTTCTGACCTAAACTGGGATATGCTTAACACCCCAGCAGTCCTACAATCTAAGCTAGATGCCCTCAATCTCACACAAATCATCAAGGAACCCACCAGGTACAATCCTAAATCTGTAAACATGGGCACCCTCATAGATATTATCCTGACCAACTTGCCCTCCAAATACACCTCTGCTGTTTTCACCACTGCCTCATTGCCTGCATCCGCTATGGGCCTGCGGTCAAACGACCACCCCTTATCACTGTCAAACGCTCCCTAAAACACTTCTGCGAGCAGGCCTTTCTAATCGACCTGGCTCGGGTATCCTGGCAGGATATTGAACTCATTCCGTCAGTCGAGGATGCCTGGTCGTTCTTTAAAAGCAACTTCCTCACCATCTTAAATAAGCATACCCCTTTCAAACGATGTAGGACTAAGAACAGATACAGCCCTTGGTTCACTCCAGACCTGACTGCCCTTGACCAGCACAAGAACATCCTGTGGCGGACTGCTATTGCATCGAATAGTCCCCGCGATATGCAACTGTTCAGGGAAGTCAGGAACCAATACATGCAATCAGTCAGGAAAGCAAAGGCTAGCTTTTTCAAACAGAAATTTGCATCCTGTAGCTCTAACTCCAAAAGTTTTGGGACACTGTCAAGTCCATGGAGAACAATAGCACCTCCTCCCAGCTGCCCACTGCACTGAGGCTAGGTAACACGGTCACCACCGACAAATCCATGATAATCGAAAATTTCAACAAGCATTTCTCACGGCTGGCCATGCTTTTTTCCTGGCTACCCCAACCCCGGCCAATAGCTCCACCCCCCCTGCATCTACTTGTCCAAGCCTTCCCAGCTTCTCCTTCACCAAAATCCAGATAGCAGATGTTCTGAAAGAGCTGCAAAATCTGGACCCGTACAAATCAGCTGGACTAGATAATCTGGACCCTCTCTTTTTAAAACTATCTGCTGCCATTGTTGCAACTCCTATTACCAGTCTGCTCAACCTCTCTTTGGTGTCGTCCGAGATCCCAAAAGATTGGAAAGCTGCTGCGGTCATCCCTCTCTTCAAAGGGGGTGACACCCTAGACCCAAATTGCTATAGACCTACATCAATCCTGCCCTGCCTCTCTAAAGTCTTTGAAAGCCTAGTTAGTAAACAGATCATTGACCACTTCGAATCCCACCGTACCTTCTCCGCTGTGCAATCCGGTTTCCGAGCTGGTCACGGGTGCACCTCAGCCACGCTCAAGGTACTAAACGATATCATAACCGCCATCGATAAGAGACATTACTGTGCAGCCGTATTCATTGACCTGGCCAAGGCTTTCGACTCTGTCAATCACCACATCCTTATCGGCAGCCTCAACAGCCTTGGTTTCTCTAATGATTGCCTCGCCTGGTTCACCAACTACTTTGCCGACAGAGTTCAGTGTGTTAAATCGGAGGGCCTGTTGTCCGGGCCTCTGGCAGTCTCTATGGGGGTGCCACAGGGTTCAATTCTTGGGCCGACTCTCTTCTCTGTATACATCAATGATGTCGCTCTTGCTGCTGGTGATTCTCTGATCCACCTCTATGCAGACGACACCATTCTGTATACTTCTGGCCCTTCTTTGGACACTGTGTTAACTAACCTCCAAACGAGCTTCAATGCCATTCAGCACTCCTTCCGTGGCCTCCAACTGCTCTTAAACGCTAGTAAAACCAAATGCATGCTTTTCAACCGTTCGCTACCTGCATCCGCCTCGCCCGACTAGCATCACTACCCTGACGGCTCTGACCTAGAATACGTGGACAACTACAAATACCTAGGTGTCTGGCTAGACTGTAAACTCTCCTTCCAGACTCACATTAAACATCTCCAATCCAAAATTAGATCTAGAATCGGCTTTCTATTTCGCAACAAAGCCTCCTTCACTCATGCTGCCAAACTTGCACTAGTAAAACTGACTATCCTGCCGATCCTTGACTTCAGCGATGTCATCTACAAAATAGCCTCCAACACTCTACTCAGCAAACTGGATGCAGTCTATCACAGTGCCATCCGCTTTGTCACCAAAGCCCCATATACTACCCACCACTGCGACCTGTATGCTCTAGTCGGCTGGCCCTCGCTACACACTCGTCGCCAGACCCACTGGCTCCAGGTCATCTACAAGTCCCTGCTAGGTAAACCAGCTCGCTGGTAACCATAGCAGCACCCACCCGTAGCACTCGCTCCAGCAGGTATATCTCTTTGCACCCCAGTATTTTTTACTTTGCACATTCATCTACTGCACATTTACCATGCCAGTGTTAAATTGCTATACTGTAGTTACTTTGCCACCATGGCCTATTTATTGCCTTATGTTCCTTATCCTACCTCATTTGCACACATTGTATATATATTTGTTTTTTTCCTACTGTATTATTGACTGTATGTTTGTTTCACTCCATGTGTAACTCTGTGTTGTTGTATGTGTCGAACTGCTTTGCTTTATCTTGGCCAGGTCGCAGTTGTAAATGAGAACTTGTTCTCAACTTGCCTACCTGGTTAAATAAATTTAAAAAACACAACCACACAACCTACAGGTCAGGTCCAGTAGGTTTTGAGGAACACAGGTTGCTTGAAAATGAATTCATGTTTTCTTAGTCGGAGTGTGCTTTTAAGAATTTTGTTCAGCTCCCACCAGTTAGACTTTTTTGATCAGAGAAACTCAATCTACGGGATGCAGTTTAATCAGTTGAATGAATACAAGGCATCACACCACACCTGTGGAGTCTTCTCTCTAAGGTCTGTGAAATATATAGTATATAGCTGGCCCATCTGTTGCGAATGCTTCAAAATGAAACTAAACATCCTGTAGAGGTGCTACAGACCTGATATCAACTGCATCTCCGCTACCTAATGGAAACACTTTGATAATGATTAATTACCCAAGGTCGTGAGATAGTACACTCAGTAGGAAGTACAATCAAATGATGAGAAATCCAATTCATTATCACTAACGACTAATTTCCATTAATGAGCTTGTTTGGCAGATGCAGACTGCTCCATAGTCAGTGCAACTTTTCATTTAAATTTGGATTGAAGTTATAACTTCTGTGGCCACTTAGGCCGGCTGACATTGGGCGACATTCTCAATTTCTAATCAACGCAAGACGTGCAATTTCACTGCAAATATCAGTAGAAAAAGGTATCACCTTTCTCTTCAACGTTTTTCAGGAAGTACCATTGGTGAAGTAACAAAAGCTAATCAACATCCATTGTCTTTGAGGAGTTGCTGAATATATTTTAAATGACCAGTTTGCTTCTTTATCCGTAGATTTCGGTTGGAAAGGGAGGTCGTGGTACATTTCATAATTTAATCAGCTAGAGCCTGCACAACATATCATATAATCAAACCGATTTAACCATTCCTTTATGTTTGAAAAGGCTGGACATTGGGTCAATTTGTCCCAATACAGTAAACACACTATGCCGAGTCTAAATGTTGATGAGAATGTTCTCTTTCAAATGCTCTTTTCCCTGGGTTGTAAAAAGTCTTAAATCCATCAGATCATCTGTGATAATTTGTCAGAACTCATTTTTAGCTCAACTTCAGATCAGTGTTTCTCAGCCTCTGAGCATCATAGGGAAATCACACGTGTATATCTGTGATCGGCATGGCCACACAATTCCTGTGCGGTAAGCAGAGTGTTTCTAGGACACACTGTGCAAGAGTTATAGGTCAAAATGACTTCAGATCAGTCTTGTCAGCCTCTGAGCATCACAGAGAATTCATACCTTTATTTCATTTTTATCCTGAGTGACATAAGGAGCAGTTACAGTTAAGTGTCATGCTGAAGGGCACATTGACAGATTTTTCACCTGGTTTGCTTCGGGATTTGAACCAGTGACCTTTCAGTTACTGGCCCAACACTCTTAACCGCTAGGCTACTTGATTAGCGTGGCTGCACCATTCCTGTGCAGAAAGCAGTTTGTTTCTAGGATGGACACATCGTTCAAAAGTAATATAGGCCAAGGTCATGGTCAAATTGCTGGGGTCATATTGACTTCAAATTGACTTCAGATCAGTGTTTCTCGTGGACAGATGTTTGGTGGAGTAAACCCTCTTGCTTTGACTCTTCCGCTCTGATGAAATTATCAGAGTGTTGGATTATTCTGATAGTACTGCAAAGATAACTACATTCCCACAGAGAAGAAAACATGGACAAGTTCTTTGAGTATTGACACTACCAAACTTAGTTTAATGTGTTTTTGAGGAATTTTTGACTTGACTTGTGTAGCTTTACTAACATCGGTTCGGCTGTTTCCATTCATGAATTCTGGCTGTAGCAGAAGTAAATAATGGATTATTGTAGATTCTGTCACCAGGGGCCTTCAGACACAACAGACATTCGGGCCAAACATCTGCATGTAGAATCCGGGCCCTTTTAGGTTTTGCTGAAGTTGGTGTTCTGTTTCTTTAACATGGAAAGGTCATTGGCCAGACCGGTCCTTGGTGTTGCTAGTCAGAGTTGCATGTTTGCAATCAGCTAGAGTTTGCCAACTTGACAGCGGGAGCATGTCAGTAATAGCAGGGGTCAGTTCTTCCCATCATGTTGCTGTGAGGTGAATGCGTAATTGGCCTCTCTAGAGGGGATGTGAAGGGGATAATTATTTTGTCAACTCAGGTGTGCTGCCATAATGTTGTTATTAAAGTGTCATTAGCCAATATGTTTTGTCCCCACACTCTGCCACAGGTGGTGATACCCAGCTTTTGTTAGTTGCAGCTGATATTTTCATGCATGGTATCAAGGTTATTATGTCAGTTGTCACAAACAGAAGTTGAGGACTAGATCATCTATTCCCATTTCACAACTCAGTGATGCTACCTGGGTACTTGTTTTTTTTCCTGTTTCTGCAACCTCTCAGCCCCTCACATAATTATTCACCCTTGACTTTTCTTGTTGTTGTTCAGGAGGGAGGGATGAGTGGCTGGATCATCTGCGAACCTACGCAAGCATAACTACATGCCAGAGCCAAGGGGCTCAAGCTAAGGCAATTAGCATGTATCTCACCAGCCCGCATGGTGGGAGATGTATTCACTGTTTAGCCCTGTTCAGCTACCCCCTGAAGGGGTTGAGTATCAGAAGTCACTTGTTGTGCTCCAGCAGCATATGGCCAAACATCAAATCCAGGATTCATGAAGAGAAGGGGATCTCAGCACGGAACAGACCAACTCCTCCTCATCTCATATCTAGCACCTAGCCTAACCATGATAACACAATTTATGCATACTGTGAATTATAGGAGGGGAAATGCTCTATATATTCCCCCCCTCTGCTTAAATTGCAGTATCATGCAGAGAAGGTTTTACAGAATAAATAGCTTCAAGAAATACACAAACACATGTAAATACACATGCATGTGCTTGCACACACAGTCCGAAAAGTCTGTCATTAATTTGGGATTGACACTAAAGAACAATGCAATCTGATTATGCCAATATGAGGGTCTCATTATAATGAGAGCAGTTGAAGCATTACCGCAGATTCATTTAAATATAGTAATCATAGAACTCTTGAAGGCCCTGTGGTTAGAGCAATTTGAGAGCGAGAAAGCACAGGGCTCCTGGCTAAATTAGCGATTGACTGCCTGCTACGAAGCGCCAGGAAATTTGGGAAGCTTTTTTTAATTGATATATATGGAATTATATTCCCTGTATATCTGTCCTCTTCCCACTGGAAATTGATTTCTTCGTGACTGTGCCTGACATATCATCAATGATAAAATGCCCATTTTAGAATATAACGTGAAGTAGAATTATTAAATAGAATGCAGTTGAACTTAGTTGAAAAGACAAATGTGGAGAAGCGTGCCGTTTCATAGTGATAGTAATAATGGATGACCGTCTGAAATGCAAAGCCTTGCCTGAATCTCCAATCTCAAACCATCTCCCGCATGTACCCCTCAAACACGTCAACAACCACTTAGAAACTGCAATCATTAATGTGATGCTAGTGAGTGCAGCCAAATTGAAATTGCTTGGCTAATTAAAGACAGCCAACTCTCAGTATTGTGGATAAATAATTGGTAGGGGAAATTATACGGGAAGGCAACCCCAGCATATATCTCCAAGGCAACTGACGTGACTGGAGCCCTGGAAGGATCTTACTCCGGCATCTTGCCATGGAAAGCGGATTAGTGAGATAACCCCTGTGGCGTGTGTATTGGGAGATAGCCTCTTATCTACATATATGTTGTTATTCTTCATGCAAATTTACCCATCAATTTGCTCAGCAACCAAGAGGTATTGTACATAATGACTTCAGGGCTGTATGTGCTTTTGATTTCCATTGACTTTATTTGTTAATTTAGCCATTTATCCAAGTCAATCGCACTGCATTTGTAAAGTTTAAATTAATTAATTGGCCACAAATAACATATGGTACTGCATTTTTTAATTAGTGCAAATAAACTGATTAGTGAAACAGGATATTAGAGAGTAATTAAATGATTTAGAAAGGAGATTGCCAAGTCCACAAAGAACACAAAAACTGACTAAGACCCTATACTAATAAGCTTTTTGTATGGGGAATTATAATGTTTAGCATAAAATGATTAATGAATGGCTATATTTGACATTATAATGCGTAGGTCATAAGGCATTACAAATGTGCTCAAAATGCATTACGAACTGTATTCATAGGTGTTAGCAAAAAATATATGCACAAAGGCCTCTGATAGTTAAGTGGTTGAAAAGGAATTGTGGGATAATGGGGACATTTTGAGAGTACTGTGGGCGATATGCAGTTCCATCATATCAATGGGAACACTTGTCATCTTCATTCTTAATCAGAATATATTGCACAGCAGTGACCTTTCTCTATGCTTCGATGGAACATTTCCAGAAACAGTTGCAACATTCTGTTAGAATGGCTAGTTGTTTCAGGCTATAAAAGTAGTGATATTGTCACGTTGGTATGAAGGGTCGGGAGACAGGTGCAGGAATGAGTAATTTATTAAGCCCAAAATACGGCGCACCGTGTACAGGGACAAAGACCAAACAAACACGTAACAAAAACACAGGGTTGAAACCCAAACAAAAAAGCCAGGAGTACCTCTAATAGATACACACGGGCACAATGATTAACACACGGGACAAGACCCGTAATCATCTGCGCAATTTACAAGGGCACAAAAGCCCAAAACACACAGCACATGTACTCACACTCACCAATGGACATTGTAACAATAATCGACCGGACACTGGTAAACCAAGGGCACACAAGGGAATACAATTACTAATCACTGGGAATAGGGGCCAGGTGTGCGTAATGAAAGTTCCTGGAGGGATCTGTTACAGATATTGAGTGATAATTTCTATGAAATGTATGTCTATGTTTAAACTTTAGATGGTGTTCCGTCATGATCTGGTACTGACAATGTATTCCATTAGTATTTCAGGAGAGGCAGCTTGTAGAAGAACGGACCTATTTAACTAATCAATTTAGGAATGTTATCCCGCCAAAGCCCTCATGGTGAGGACGGTGGTGATGAGGTTAGACAGGGAACGGAGAATAGGGGAAGGCACTCCAAATGTCAAACGAGTCCTCTCTGCCATCCGGCCAGTCTGACTAAGTGGGCAAGGGTGAGGCTGGAGTTATTAACACCTTACAGGGAAGCCATGCTGTGCTGCTTAACATCTGATCAGCACCTGCAGTTACTGATGCAACATGTGATAACAGGTGTGTTAGAAATACAAGGGTCTGTGTGAAAAACTGTTCAGTCAAATTAAAATGAATCGCTACCTTGAAATGATCATTTACAATTTGAACTTGTTATTACAATGTAGTCTCAATAGTGATTTATGTGTAATTGGACAGGTTTAAGATCAATTTAATGCGAAGTGTTACCAAACTATTTTCTGTCTCTTTTGCTTGAGGGTCAATAAAAAAACATACAAGTACCAAACTATTAGTCTGCAGTAGACTATTACTAACAAATCAAATCAAAAACTCCAATCAAATCTAATTGCATTTGTCACATGCGCTGAATACAAGAGGTGTAGACCTTACAGTGAAATGCTTACAGTACTGACAAGTTCTTTCACAGCGATGCATAGTTAAATCAGAAAAATACAAAACCACATGATAAATAAAGAGATATGTGGTAGTTGAGGTAGATACAGTATGTACATGTAGGCTGGGCTAAAGTGACCAAGCAACAGGATAGATGATGATAATAATATGAGTAAAAATTGATTGAGTGTGTGTGTGATGGCGAGTGTAAATGGTGAGTGTGGTGTGTGTGTGTGTGGCATCAGTATGTGTGTGCACATTGTGTGTGTGTGTGTGAGGATAGAGCCTTGTGTGTGCATAGAGTCAGCGCAGGTAGTCCGTAAAAATTGTCCAGGTAGCCATTGATTAGCTATTCAACAGTCGTATTGCTTGGAGATAGAAGCTGTCTCGGAGCCTGTTGGTCCAAGACCTGATGCTCCGGTACAACTTGCCTGACAGGAAGACAGAGAACAGTCCATGGCTTGGGTGGCTGAAGTCTTAGACAATTCCTCAGCCTGGTACAGTATAAAGGTTCTTGGAGCTGTTTATGATTGACCTAAATGAATTGTTCGGCCTATGATCATAGCAAAGACAATGTGTCACTTAAGTCTTAAAATAATAGTGGTAGTCACTGCTAGACAATGTAAAAACAAAAGAGGAACACTCAAATGGCACAGGCTTTGTATTCAAGAGACTGTAAATGGCATTATTTTTCCTTGTTCACTTGTGAGTCAAAGGGAGGTTTTGGAATTCAATGAAACACCAATTAGACACAGAATATCAAATTGAGTCCAAAATAGAAAATTCAATATAAGTGTGAGGGGAACCATTGTGAAAAGTCCGTAGTTAATAACGCCATCTCCCCAGTGGCCATCGGGAGCCCTGGAAGCTAAGGGGCCCCTGTGATTGTGTTAGGCACCATAACCATTAGCATATAACTGTACCTGTAGAGTCACTCACACCCAGATTATGCTACTACATTTCGTTTTCAGGATTCTCTCCAGAATCGGACACTGTTGAGATAGATTTTTTTTTTTTTTTTATCTGTAAAGTGCTATAGCCATCAATGTGACCAAAATGCTTGGTGGCAAAACCTGAAATGCATTCTGCCTGGGCATGTCTACAGCACCAACCATATAGTGAGCGGTGGGAGCTTTTGTAAGACAACTTGGAACCCGGTGATGTGAATGAGGAGCACTTTGTACTCGAAGAACCATGTGGCCCTTTCAAGACGAATTCGCACTTAGTATAAAAGACTGTATGAAAGAGTGATTTGAGTTGAAAAGGTGGACAACGATTGAAAGGCGATTGGTGTGGGCGTTAAGTGGGTTGAAGGCGCTACGTCTGACATTAAATGTGTTTTTTAAGAGATATGTAATAAATAGAGCGTTTT
Source organism: Brachymystax lenok tsinlingensis (assembly GCA_030435695.1). NCBI lineage: Eukaryota > Metazoa > Chordata > Actinopteri > Salmoniformes > Salmonidae > Brachymystax > Brachymystax lenok. The sequence goes on from CM059814.1 coordinate 45,788,140, forward strand.
TTGCTTGGAGAAGGCAAATAAAAGAAACGGGAATAAAAAGCATCTCTCTCGCCACATGATGCCGGTGAGTGATTCAGTACATTGGCAAGACTTTCCTTTATTTGGCATTGTAGATGACCTCTGAGAATCAGAAAGTATCCTTGAGACACTGAAAGTACTGCGGTTGACCCAGATAACTGCCAAGTTCCAGGCATCGCCAACATCGCAGTAATTTATTTCTCCAGCATCCCTTGGTAGGTCACTTCTGTTTATATATTTTTAATAGGAATTCAAATTAAATGTGCTTTACAAAGGATGGAGACAATTTATAGAACAGAATATAAAAATTATTGTTGCAGATAGTATTGCTTCAGTATGAGCTATATAATAAATTAACATCATATCTGTTTTAGCCTACGTCCTTATCTCTGAGAGTGACCACCATGTTTCCTTCCCTGTGGAGTAAATGCATTTCAAGATTTAAGCCAGAAGGATGAACTCCCTAACCTCCACAATTAGTTTCCACTCATGCTGCTGCTCTGGTATTGATCCAAAGACTGCGTCCCAAATGGCAACCTATGCCCTATATAGTGCACTAACCAGAGCCATATGGGGTTTGGGCAAAAGTAGTGTCATTTGGGACGGAGACAAATTGTTTCTCCAGTTGCAGGCAGAGAGGGATAGAGAATGGTGGTGCTAGCATTATGCTCTCTCTTTACACTAGACATATTTGACTTGTGGCAAAGTGAGATTACCCCATTTCTTTTCGCAGGTGGATACTACATGCCTCAATTAAATCGAGGCACAGGGGGTCGACAGAAGCCACCGTCACTCCTTCTAGATGGGGACGATCAATATAACTTCTGCACAATAATAAGCCAATCCCTCACCAACCATCTTTTGGCAAAGATGTTCAACTAAGGTTCTTAGGCACTTATGGGTAAGGTATTGGTTTGTTAAAGGATTAGGCCAACCACATTGTAACACAACAAATGTAATGGTGATTAAGACTGGCTTTCCATGCCACTAGGAGTCGTACAGTACCTCTCCCATAATATGCCCTATATGATGTCAATGGTATCTATACAAGTCCACTATATTAATGCACATAGTCAGATGAAAGCATACAAGTCTAATAAAAAGCATAAGCTGGCGCACACTCAGAGAAAATTATTTTGTATAGAGGTGCTGTCACTTTGGTATAAAGGGTCGGGAGACAGGCGCAGGAATGAGTAATATGGGTTTTTATTTTGCCCATATTACAGAGTGCCGTGTATAGGCACGGGGACGAAGACGAAACCAACACGTATACAAAAACACAGGGTTGAAACCCAAAACAAAAAGAGCAAGGAGTACCTTGAATAAATACACACGGGCACAATGATTAAACCACGGGACGAGACCCGGAATCATCTGCGTAATCCACAATGGCACGAAAGCCAAAACACACAGCACAGGTACTCACATGCACCAACGGACATAGTACAACAATCGACAGCCCAATGGAGAACCAAAGGGATAATATATACAAACACTAATCGTTGGTAATTGGGGCCAGGTGTGCGCATTGACAGTTCCGGAGGGATCCGTGGCAGGTGCTGACTACGTACAGTTGAAGTCGGAAGTTCACATACAAGTTCACATACACATACACACTTAGGTACACATACCACTCCACAAATTTCTTGTTAACAAACTATAGTTTTGGAAAGTCGGTTAGGACATCTACTTTGTGCATGACACAAGTAATTATTCCAACAATTGTTTACAGACAGATTATTTCACTTATAATTCATTGTATCACAATTCCAGTGGGTCAGAAGTGTACATACACTAAGTTGACTGTGCCTTTAAACAGCTTGGAAAATTCCCAAAAATGATGTCATGGCTTTAGAAGCTTCTGATAGGCTAATTGACATCATTCGATTGGAGGTGTACCTGTGGATGTATTTCAAGGCCTACCTTCAAACAGTGCCTCTTTGCTTGACATCATGGGAAAATCTAAAGAAATCAGCCAAGACCTCAGAAAAAAATTGTAGACCTCCACAAGTCTGGTTCATCCTTGGGAGCAATTTCCAAACGCCTGAATGTACCATGTTCATCTGTATAAACAATAGTACGCAAGTATAAACACCATTGGACCACGCAGCCGTCAAACCACTCATTTCTGTCTCCTAGAGATGAATGTACTTTGATGCAAAAAGTGCAAATCAATCCCAGAACAGCAAAGGACCTTGTGAAGATGCTGGAGGAATCAGGTACAAAAGTATCTATATCCACAGTAAAACGAGTCCTATATCGACATAACCTGAAAGGCCGCTCAGCAAGGAAGAATCCACTGCTCCAAAACCGCCACAAAAATGCCAGACTACGGTTTGCAACTGCACATGGGGACAAAGATTGTTCTTTTTGAAGAAATGTCCTCTGGTCTGATGAAACAAAAATAGAACTGTTTGGCCATAATGACCATCATCATGTTTGGAGGAAAAAGGGGGGAGGCTTGCAAGCCTAAGAACTCCATCCCACGGGGGTTGCAGCATCATGTTGTGGGGTGCTTTGCTGCAGTAGGGACTGGTGCACTTCACAAAATAGATGGCATCATGACGAAGGAATATTATGTGGATATATTGAAGCAACATCTCAAGACATCAGTCAGGAAGTTAAAGCTTGATCGCAAATGGGTCTTCCAAATGGACAATGACCCCAAACATACTTCCAAAGTTGTGGCAAAAATGGCTTAAGGACAACAAAGTCAAGGTATTGGAGTGGCCATCACAAAGCCCTGACCTCAATCCTATAGAAAACGTGTGGGCAGAACTGAAAAAGAATGTGTGAGCAAGGAGGCCTACAAACCTGATTCAGTTACACCAGCTCTGTCAGGAGGAATGGGCCAAAATTCACCAACAATTTAAAGGCAATGTTATCAAATACTATTTGAGTGTATGTAATCTTCTGACCCACTGGGAATGTGATGAAAGAAATAAAAGCACAAATAAATAATTCTCTCTGCTATTATTCTGACATTTCACATTCTTAAAAGGAAGTGGTTATCCTAACTGACCTAAGACAGGGAATTTTTACTAGGATTAAATGTGATAAACTGAGTTTAAATGCATTTGGCTAAGGTGTACGTTAAACTTCCGACTTCAACTGTATGTACAGTACATGACTGAGTCACGACTAGCGACCGAGAGACCTGACACTATGTAGATTTTTCAAGTCAAGATAGTTTGCTTTGCTTGATAAGTATACTTGCCGTTTGTGGCATTCTTCAGTACAAGACAACACATTAAATTGCAATGCATTTTTCAAGGGTGAAAATGATAGTCTAGATATTTTTCCCATCACGGTCACACTTTATTTGCATAGTCCCATATAGTTGATCTACAGATGGTCAACAACTATCTGGTGATAAGCAGATGCTTGCTAAAGTTTAGGGTTATGTTTAGAATAAGGCCAGCAGTACGTGGGTAAAATCACCGGGGAAGCCATGCCAGGAAAAAAAAAATTAAGCTAGCTAGCCACAATTCTAGATAGATGGGCTTCACATACAGAGGCAGAGGGGTGCTGTTACGTTTGCTCTGATGTTTTATCCGGTGAGATACATTCAGACTCTTGCGAATTGAAAGAAAATTATGAAACAGAGAGATGAGATTACTTTTTATTTCATGTTATTTTCTTTATTTTTTGTTAGATTTTTTTTGGAAGCCTGGCTTCCCTTAGCATCCATGAATACACACCACTGGGTAAGGGTTAAGTTCAGGGTTAGGATAAGGGTTAAGGTTAGGGCTAGGATGCACATGTACACGCATACACACACGCATGCATACACACTTGCATTCAAACGCACACACGTGCACACACACGTGCACACACACACCATTTTTTCAGAGGGGACTAGAGGGAGTCTTGGATGGTTGATGGGCAGCTCTCGAGGTGAACTGTGGGGGGATCTTGGATGGTTTGTGGCCTGGTGGTTGGCCACTAGGGCCGGTGGCTGGTTGTTGGTTCGGGTCTCCGATTCGATTGGGTGGGGGATCTGTCCTTGTGCCCTTGGGCGGGGCACTTGAACCTGGTTGGTCTTGTGGGTCGCTTTGGATGGGGGTGTCTGCTAGATTAATGAATGTAATGTACATTAAATGTTGAGTGGCTTCACTGCAGGTAGATTGCAAGTTTAAAATAAAAATAATACAAAAAAAGGTTAGGGTTAGTGGATAGTTAGATGAAATGTTGTTGATAGTATTTGAACATCTACTGAACATCTACAAACCATCTACTTGGGACCATCCAAGTAAGGTGTTGGCCCCATCACTTCTCCTGCGAGTGGGATCATCAGCCCACTAGGTTATTTAGTATCCGAACAGTGAGACCAAACTACTCACCCATATTCAGCATTTAATGTAAAATATTCCATGAAATTCTATGTCAGCAATCAATCCATATTTCACAACTCAAAGGTCATTTTTTGTGTGATATGGCCATCTACATTTGAAATGGAGTCTGTCCTACGTTTTTAAACTCCAGAAATGGGGAAAACATACATAACTTACCGAAGCTCTGGCCCCATCCTAGTGTCCTGCGGCATTTTAAAATGCAATTTCCCAACTGCAGTTGGACAGGCCCCAAACACTCCAGACAACTGCATAATTTTAGACACTCAGCAATTTTCTTCTCCCTTATGAATATAAAAATCCGGCACATCGCCTCAGAATTGTAGATTTAAATCATTGGGTGATGAAATGGGTGAGAAAAAGTCATTTAATCATGGTTTCAAGTTGTTTTATTGGATCATAACTAGTGATATGTTAAAAGCCCATTAAGTTAAGTGAACCAATTCTCAGAGCGGGAGCGTCCAGCGGCTTAACGTAGAATAGAGGTTAATAGCAATGTGGGCTACGGGGATAGATTCAGGGACAGATTCAGGGACAGATTTGCATACTGTGAGACGAAAAGAGATCTGTCGGAATGCTTCAGTATGACACATTGGCAGATATCATTGTCTACAATGAATTTCAGTGAAAGACAGAGAGGATGCACAACCTCAGCTATGACTGCTGTCACATACTTGTTGTACATCACTGTAGATGTCTGGGATTTTGATGGACAAAGGGAAAGGAATACTGCACAATACGTGTTTAAAACAACAACAACCAACAACCAACAACCATAACCACCAGGACGTTTCCATCCTTGTGGAACTTCCGTGTTGAGATTGGTCTATAATATTTATGATCTGCAGAGGACAACGGAGGACAACATCCTACTTGGAGAATGGTTTCTTGAGGGTGACAGTTTATAGGGTATATTTAATAATTTGTTATGGGCAGGAGAGCGATCACAGTGGTAGTAAAAATATACGAGAACAAATTCTCTATAGACGGGTTACCTGACGACGTCACGGAATTGATGTGCACGCATCGATGGGGCAGAAGTGTTGTTATGATTCTGAACGGTCCAATAGCAACAATGACAAGATGCTGCCATGTGGGGAACCGTAGGTGGCTTGTTTCAACTAGTTGTATCCCATTTTTGACCGCATGTCTTGTTTTCAGGTGTTTTGACTTATGTCACGTCTATGGTAATATGGCTAAAATACACTAGCTAGCTAACCAACAACTGTAACAATGTATTTGAGAGACAAGGCTTATCTCATAGGCTACAGTAGGCTACTAAATACAATTTCCAGTGGCACACAGACTCACCTAATGATGAAGATGAAGCCATAAGCTACTACTCACGGTGATGGCCGATGCGCTGGTCTTGGCAATAGCCCATCTCAAGATGAGTTACTCTGAAAAAAAGTTCTGCTGTTCGCAAAAAATGGGAGTTGTTAAGTAAAAACATATTGGTTCTACAGACAGACTAGTCTTCTCTTTTCAGTGGTAAGCATTTGCTTTCCAAACTGTACATTTTCCCTCGATTGTATTTAGAAATTTGCAGAAGGCAAACAGACAGCTACAACCAACCATAGAAATATAATCCATTAATGGCAGTTCTGATTCAAGTCAGGTCTGGCAGCCATTACTAGTGTACCCATGAGTTTAACACTCAAATTGCCAGGGTAAGACGTTCCAAAATCCTTCTATAGGTTATATGTCTATGGCCACAACGCAGCAAGCTGTATATTTGCATAACTGCCTGGTATGGCAACTGCTTGGCCTCCGACCGCAAGGCACTACAGAGGCTAGTGCGCACGGCCCAGTACATCACTGGGGCCAAGCTTCCTGCCATCTAGGACCTCTATACCAGGCGGTGTCAGAGGAAGGCCCTAAAAATTGTCAGACTGTTCTCTCTGCTACCGCATGGCAGGTGGTACCGGAGCGCCAAGTATTGGTCCAAGAGTCTTCAAAACAGCTTCTACCCCCAAGCCATAAGACTCCTAAACATGTAATCAAATGGCTATCCAGGCAACTTGCAATTGTACTGCCCCCTCCTTTACGCTGCTGCTATTCTCTGTTATTATCGATGCATAGTCACTTTAATAACTCTACCTACATGTACATATTACCTCAATTACCTCAACTAACCGGTGCCTGTGCACATTGACTCTCTCCCGGTACCCCCTGTATATAGCCTCGCTATTGTTATTTTACTGCTGCTCTTCAATTATTTGTTACTTTAAATTCTCTTTTTTCCCCCCTTAAAACGCCATTGTTGGTTAAGAGCTTGTAAGTTAGCATTTCACTGTAATGTCTACACCTGTATTCGTCGCATGTTACAAATACAATTTGATTTGATTTGGTGTTTATGCTGCCCATTTTGGCTGTTACCTGTATGCGCTTGTGGTAAAATTGAAACCACATACATTTTTTTTAACTATTGATCCTCTGTGGCTAAATTATGCTCTCTGGTTTATTTTGAACATAAAGAGCCGCTATGGGCTTGGGCCCAGTCCCTGGCTCACAATTGACCAGTCACATTTTTCATATATGTTTTTTTATTAATCAGTTACCCAAACAAGGCAGGGTCCCCCCGTTACCCACGTTGGGCCCTACCTCCTCAACTCTGATGCGTCTCCACTGCTTCCAGGAGGCCCTCCAAGGTCTGGGGAGCTCATAAACTCGTTGCCCTCTTCAAGTCTTGGGGTAGAGCCCTTAAGAAGCGATCCAGGACCACTTTGTCGAGGATGGAGAGGGTGGATACGTCGGTTAGGAGCCATGCCCTGGTGATGCGCAGTAGGTCGCTCATCTGGGTTCGTGGGGATGCGTCGGATACAAACCTCCAGTCGTGGAACCATTGAGCCCAATGGGCCAGGCTGTACCCGTAGCGGCTGAGTATCTCCCGTTTGAGTCCGTCGTAGTTAGCCGTCTGTTCGTCGTTCAGGTCCCAAACACCTTTTGGGCATTCCCAGAGGGGAACGGGGCCAGCAGACTTGCCCACTTCGACCTTGGCCATCCTTCCCATAGCGCTGTCCGTTCAAACGTACAGAGGTATGTTTCAATATCATCGTCTTCCGTTAGCTTGATTAAAAACTGGTTGGGATGTGATTCAGGAGACGCTCCTCCTTGCAGCTTCCTGACTTCCTCCACAAGGCGGACGTTTTGTAGTTGCTGTTTTTCCAGCGTTCGTTCCTGAACCACCGGTTGTGCTTGTTGGGCCCGGACGAACTGAGCTATCAACTCGTCCATGCTGATGCTGTGTAAACGTCAACCCTGATCTGACCATGTTATCAGGATGCCCGCATTCTCCACCACTTGTGGAAAACCAGGGGGTTGGGTCAAGATGTTTACACTGATCACACATGGACAAAGTAGGATTAAAAAAGTGTTTATTAAAAATAATAATTCAAAAAGAAAAGGTCTCCCCCATGAGACCCTCTCCGGGTTACCGTCTTCTGGGCTCCGGGTCTTGCTGTATCCTGTGGGGATCAAAAACTGAACTTACTCCTCTTACCGTCCCTCCAGCTATGCGGGAGTCCTTTCTTCCCCCAGTCTCCCTGTGTGCTGCCCTTCTGGCAGCTTCATGGGACTTGATGGGCTGGTGAGCAATCAGCCTTTGATTACTCACCAACTCTCAATCAGCCTCAATTAGTCCTGGCTGGAGAGCCCATCGAGACCTGGCACGTCCAGCAGATGGAGCCATCGCCTCGTGATGTGTATTCCGTCTGTCACCAGGCCTCGACGAGTCTCCCCCTGGTGGCTGACCTGCTGTATGCCACACTTGCCATAACATGGACTTTTGTCTTTGTCTTATCTTCTGTATACCACCCATACCTTGTCACAACACAACTGATTGGCTCAAACGCATTAAGAAGGAAAGAAATTCCACAAATTAACTTTTAAGAAGGCATATCTGTTAATTGAAATGCATTCCAGGTGACTACCTCATGAAGCTGGTTGAGAGAATGTCAACAGTGTGCAAAGCTGTCATCAAGGAAAAAGGTGGCTATTTGAAGAATCACAAATATAAAATATTTTTTTTATTGTTTAAAACTTTTTGGTTACTACATCATTCCATTTGTGTTATGTCATGGTTTTGATGCCTTCACTGAAAAATACTACAAATAAAGAAAATCCCTTGAATGAGTAGGTGTTCTAAAACTTTTGACCGGTACTGTATATATTGGAAAGTATTATTTTGCACCTTTTTTGGGTGCTGCCTCTTCGGTCCCTTCAGTCCTCAGTCAGTATCAGAATGGGTGATTCATAATAAACTGGTCTTAAATATATGTAAAATTAAAACATTTCATAAATTTCAAACTGGTCAATTATCATGGCCAAATCATATTGACAAAGTTGTTGTGAAGATGGGGAAGGGTACATCGCTTAAAAGAAAATGTCAAAAGGAAGCATTGTGCTTTCCCAGAAGCTTTGCTCGGGCGGCAGGTAGTCTAGTGGTTAGAGCGTTGGGTCAGTAACCGAAAGGTTGCTAGATTAAATACCTGAGCTGACGAGGTAAAAATCTGTCGTTCTGCCCCTAAACAATGCAGTTAACCCGCTGTTCCCCGGTAGGCTGTCATTGTAAATAAGAATTGGTTCTTAACTGACTTGCCTAGTTAAATAAAAACATAAAACCTGCAAATTCAGACAAAAAAGTGTAATTGGTTCTCCCTCAAAAAGATGCCGCATAAAGCTTATTCAATGTTTTTAATTATTTTCACTGCTTCAGGGATAGCGTACACAGACGTTTCGGGTTAACAGCCTTCTTCAGTGTGTTGGTACAATTTTCTATTCATTCAAAACAGCATTCGTAAAGAACTACAGATGAACAGCAGTTGGTTCTAATCAGGGTTGCCATTCATCTGAGTTGTTTGTTTCTGTCGGCGCGATACGTGAAGAAACCTGGTGGCTGTACCGACTCTGATAACGTATCAGGAGCGAGCCATGTTTCCGTGAAACAAAGAATGTTACAATCTCTGATGTCTCTCTGGAAGGCAACCCTTGCTCGAATTTCGTCTACCTTGTTGTCAAGAGACTGGACATTGGCGAGAAGTATACTCGGGAGCGGTGAGCGATGTGCCTGTCTACGGAGCCTGACCAGAAGACCGCTCCGTCTGCCCCTTCTGCGGCGCCGTTGTTTTGGGTCACCACTGGGATCCGATCCATTGTCCTGGGTGGTGGTCCAAACAGAGGATCCGCTTCGGGAAAGTCGTATTCCTGGTCGTAATGTTGGTAAGTTGACGTTGCTCTTATATCCAATAGTTCCTCCCAGCTGTATGTAATAAGACTTAAGATTTCCTGGGGTAACAGTGTAAGAAATAATACCTAAAAAAACTAAATACTGCATGATTTCCTAAGAACGCGAAGCAAGGCGTCCATATCTGTCGGTGCCAAACAGTGCAAAATCTCAGAACTGGCGAGGTGATATCTTGACACCTAAAAAAACAGCACAGCCTCGCATGCACATTTTTTATTTAACTAGGCAAGTCAGTTAATAACTAATTCTTTTTTACAATGACAGCCTACTGGGGAACAGTGGGTTAACTGCCTTGTTCAGGGGCTGAGCAACAGATTTTTACCTTTTACCAAACATCTGGTGTGTCTAATCTCAAATTAACCCTTATGCAATTGTGGAGATCTGAGCCTATTTGTCAGGTGTGCTAAACACAACATTGGGGATATTCTGCCTAGCCTATCAGCTGATAAGATGGAGCTGTACCATTTGAGTACACCTATCAAATCCTCTCAGATCTCCACAAATGCTTATAGGGCTAAGGGTTATCCTGAGATTGGGCAACACACTGTATGACATTATGTTGACCTAGGAGCTAAGGTCCCTCCTATCTAGGTAAGCTTGATTGACATGTGAGTTGATATGTTGAAATGTATGTGGAGCACAGCAGTTGTGTGTCTTACCTTGAGTTAACCTGTGCAATCCTATATTTTCAACATCTGAGTAAGTGTTCCTACAGTAAAGTTCAGTGTGGCTCAGTTGGTATAGCAGTTGCTAGAGTACGGCACTTGCAATGCCAGGGTTGTGGGTACAATTCCCACGGGGGAACAAATATGAAAATGTATGCTCTCACTACTGTAAGTCACTCTGGATAAGAGCTTCTGTAAAATGACTGAAATGTGTATTAGTGGGTATACACATAGGCATTTGTATGTGCATAGAAACATGTACTTTGTGACATATGCTTAGAAAGTGAGGCCTGAAATACATTGAGCTAGTGCATTATGTTGATTTCAATGTTTCCAGGGTCTCATTCAGATGTGATGATGCTCGGTGTATAAATAACCCAGTGTTTTACTTACGCTTTATGTTATCAGGACATTTCTGTTTGCCTTGAATCAATGGTGATGGTCCCATGGGGACACATTGACATGATTGTCAGACATGGTATCAAGCATTCCTCTCTCCTTAAAAACCGAAAGAAATATCACTGTTTTTGGTCTGGCAAATTTGACTTCCAACACATTTACCTGCCAGAGTGAGTTAAAAATATCACAGTCAATTGCAAAATGTTAAAATGTGACATGTTGAAATGAATAGCTATTATATAATTGTCAGCTGCACGTTTGATGTAATCAAACAACATCAAACAAGGCAGTTAAAATGCATCATGGCACACATGAACTGTACTGAGAGTGATGTTCATTCCCAGCACAGGACAAACACACAGACCTCATTGGCTTATGTTGGCTGCCCTTACATTAACCTTCAAAGAGAGACAGTTAGAACAGTTTTGTAGTGTCCTAAAATCCAAATCAAATAAAAGTTTATTGGTCACGTACGCAGGTGTTACAGCAGGTGCCGCGAAATGCTTATGTCACTAGCTCCAACAGTGCAGTAGAATGGCTTGCAAATACACACACAAAAAAAGAAATCAAGAAATGACAGAATGGGTCAAATTAACAATCCAGAGAAGATATATTAGAGTGAGCATGTGTTAGAATCCACAATATAAAAATGTGGTCTGTATAGACAGTATATACATTGGAAAATGGTAGTACAGAGAATATATATGTGAGAATAGGTATATTAATAGGTATACTAAGATGTCAAGAATACAGTATATACATACACAGTGAGTAAACAACAGTATATGAGGTGGCCAGCGTTCATGACTCTATATACATAGGGCATTAGTCTTGAGGTGCAGGGCAAAGTACCTAGGCGGGTAGCCGGCTAATGATGGCTGTTCAATAGTCTGATGGCCTGGAGATAGAAGCTGTTTTTCAGTCTCTCAGTCCCGGCTTTGATGCACCTGTACCGTGTCTGTCTGTTAGAAGGTAGCAGAGGGAACAGACCATGGCTCAGGTAACTGACCAATATGTCATGACTTATTCAGTTTAGAGTGATTGATTGACAGAGTTTACAAATCGTGGTGTCAACCCTGTCTTCAGGGATCCTTACCCAGGAAATGAAAATGACAAATTAGCATAACTGTCAGATGGTAGTAGAGGGGACATGTCTGTCAGCTACCTGGCCAACAGCTGTTAGAGCAACGATTCGTAGTTGACAAATAAGCAAACGTAGTTGACAAAATATAACATAGTTGATGAATAACATAGTTGAAGAATAATGTAGTTGACGAATAAACCAAAATAGCCATTTTACTGCATGTACTGTGGCTATGTTGGCCAGTGTTTCAATGTAATTTCAGTCAACTTAAACAATCAAACAAAACTGAAAACATTCCCAAAAAGTACAAGCAAATGTCAATTCAGTTAATTTCAGTACATGTTCCTTAATACACTTGAGTTGAAATTGAACTGACCGCCAGTCTGCTTCTCTCCATCCACAGGGCCTCAACCCACATTAAGCCTGACAGCATTATACGCCCCGGGGGCCTTCCATATAGTAGCAGTGACACATGTTAGAGAACGCTGTGACATCACACTCCACAACATGGACACTTGTTCTCTGAGTCAAAGCCATGATTCATGAACCTAATGAATGGCTGTATGGGAGACAGCAAGGTGCTCAGGACCATATAGTGACACGCATGGGCTTGACATATCTGGGTCTGTCCAATGAGAACTTCTCCCACAGAGAGTAATATAGTATCATTGACTGATGCTTGACCCACCCCCCCATTAGTCAGAAACTGCATGGCCAGAAACCTGGCGACAGGAACAAGGCTTTGTAGTAGCCCTTTACAGTCATACCCGTATAAAGGTTGAAAATTGCAGATTTGGTGACTGATATGCACCTAAATTGGAATGCAAATGCTGTACAGTAACATGAACGACATCAGAGATTCTCCGCTTCACAGCTCTGTAAGGGGTTTGACTGACAGCTGTTCTGAACTTTCTGAACTTGAGCTCTGCAAGTGACAAGAAGTTGCCCCCATCCCTCCTGCCAATTGGGCAACTTTTGCAAATGTTTTATTGTCTGAGCTCTGAGTGAGGGAAATGCTGTAAATTATGAGGACTCTATGTATTTTGTAAGATGAACAACCCTGGGTTGTTCTGAACAGAATGAGTATTGTGAAGAAAATTCACAGCGGAACATGCACCTGAATGCACGCATGACTCTTTTCTAAGTGCACCAAAATTACGAATCTACTTCTCTGAATTACCCTGTGAAAGCCTAACACTCTAAGATGTATTTTATAATTTAGCTTGTCATGTTGGCAGTAGAACACACTTTTAAATAATGCCCACCTACCCAGATTGCGATTTATAATGGGCAGTTTTTGGATTGTGTAAACAACAACAGTAATTGTGTGATGGAGAGGATGCAAGGTTGTGTTCCAAACAAAACAACTGTGCTTGCTCGAGTTCCTCAATATTACAGCTAGGAGAGCTCAAAAAAGCATCTGTGGCCACTTGGAGACACCAGTTAGTCCTCCCACATTTTCCAGGAATATTCTTATCATGTTACTGAATGTATACAGAATAGTTTCAGATTGTGTTATCAACAAAATGCGGCGAAAAGTACAGTAAATGTAAAATGCACATGAAATCAACAGTGTAATATTTGGATTCAGTCTTGTGTCAGGTGAACTATTGTCCTCAACTTTGCTCCAATAATCTCAGAACTGTTCCCTTTCAATAGCTACTATGCTTCTGCATATACTTTTCATATTTCTTCTGTAAGAAACATTTCAATTTAGCTCTATCATATAGGCCAATTCCCACGGGTTAAATATATATTTGTTTCTCTCCCCCTCTGACACTTTTCTTTCTATTTGACTCCCTCGCTGGTCTCTTTATCTATCCTCCCCCTATTCCCCCAGCCCCCAGTGAGACACCTGCAAATAAAATGAATTCATAATTGCCCTGCCTGTATACCATGACTCATGGTGAGATGGTGTACTAATCCTTTTGATAGTGGTGTGACTAAGAGTAGAACACTGGCAGACGTACATTGTGCACAGCATTGCATCAGAGCCACTGTGCTACAAAACTATTTTCAAGCCCAGATTTTCTTTATCCTCTCTGCTTATTAACATCGAATGAAATTGCATATCCAAATTAGCATCATATTGATATGGTTCCCATAACATCAATAAGAAAGCCTCTAAAATCCATTGGCTTATTTGGAAATGTGGTTTTTCCGATGCTTTATATCTACATTAAGATATAATTAAGACATCATAACACTTAAATAGTCTGTTAACTCAGAATACATTCCACAAAAATAAATATGGTTTGTTGTTGTTGCCGTGCGCACATTACATTTATCTACCATCATTTATTTTCAGGAACTTGCTGCAGTCTCCACCAGCCAGTGGCAACAGATGCTATTTAAAGAAACTGAAGCAAACAAGATGTCTTACTTGAGTGAAAATAGAGAAAACAAGAGAAAACACTGTTGCAGGGATTATACTGTGTATTATTATGATACTGCAGATTAAGCTGCATTTGCCCAATGTATTCCCTCTAACCAGAAATATAATGTTGGACATGAAACACACGCCACTTAGAGGCCCATCAAATCCATGTGTGTGAAACAAGTGAACCACAAGTTTATTCTGCCACCACTATTCTTAACAATGTTATATTACTATTCAGAATGAACAGGGAATACTTTAATTATTCCAATTGTAAGACACAATCTATGGGAGAGAATTGGGGGAGAGCTGTTTGACTGTATTGACTTGATGCATCACATGCAGTGTTAGAAGTGTCACAGAGTCTGCTGGAGTTGTGAAATCTGCAGAGGTTTGTCTTTTTATCACTGCCCACAACAGACATTTGCACCCAAACTTTTGAATGGTAGTGTATATGGGTGAAGTAAAGCTAATCTTAGTTTTTTCACGTTTAAGTTTAGACACTGTTAACTAACAGCGCAAAAGTGAAGCAAAATACACTGGAGTCGGGCTGGGGGTTTCACATCTCGTTGAGCTAAGGGTTACCTTTTGGGATAGGTTAAGTTTAGGAATTAATTCAGAGTGGTTAAGGGTTAAAGTTTGGGAAATGTTTAAAAATCCTGAACAGTCAAAATCATGTTTTTCATGAAATTGGATGATATTTGGATGAAACCAGATCAAAGTATGAAAAATGACTGTTACTTCTACATTAATAAAGTGTGATCATAAAGTTACTGGTCAAATACTTGCATTCAGGGGGGATTATTAAGGGAGATCACCCTAACTCTCCTTTTAATACACCAATGCAGTTTACTGTATATAGCTAGATAGCTACTGGTGCCAAAATCTGACTGTAGGGTGTCAGCAAATATAATTAAAAGTTTACACTATTAATATATGGCAAAGATATTTATGTCTCCCATTTAATCTGTGTCTGGTGTTAGCTAGTTACTGGCTAGCTAGATTTTCAGCCAGCATGGAACCACATCACAAGAGTCAGAAATGTATATAGTTGATGCAATTTCAATGATTGATGCAATTTCAAGGATTTTCGTATAACACTGCTCACTGCATCCAAGTTTCTTGACATAGGCGTTTCAAAGAGCGGTCAGTTAAGGCGACTCATGAATATAAGCTTCCCGCCCACTCAGCCTGTCTTTTCAAACTTCCTGGTAGTTAGCTATGAGAGACAAATTACGTTACAGCTTTATTCTAAAATGTATTAAATCATTTTTTTCCCTCATCAATCTACACACAATAGCCCATAATGACAAAGTGAAAACAGTTTTTTTGTAAATTTTTGTAACTTTTTAACAAATAAAAAACACATATCTTTTACATTTTAAAACAATCAAATTAATTTTAGAGTAAGGATGTAAAGTAAAAAAATGTGGAAAAAGTCAAGGGGTCTGAATACTTTCCGAATGCACTGTACATGGGAATCAGAATGACTGTTCGGGACCTTTTAAAACAGAAAACGAAAGATTGCCTAGCACTGGGATTTAACATGTAACTTTACCCTTAACTTAACCACTCTGAATTAATTCCTAACTTAACCCTATCACAAACCTTTAACATAATTAGATGTGAAACCCACAGACATACACAAGTGTTTTTGGTTAGCTAAAAGATTGGGAAAGGCTTAAAACAGAAGAATTATAAGAATCATCCCGTTCACAACACCCTAGCAAGCCACCAGCTTACTTGAAGGTAATAGCACTCACTGTTGTCCCTAGTGGCCAGTTTTTAAGGCAATTCTAGACGTTCTTGGGACCTGGATGGACGTCTAACTTCGACTGCCCAGTTCACAAAGTAACTGTTTCCCCAAAACACTAGTTATTACCTCTAGATCTTATCATGAAGTCTTAAGGCTTCTGCATCAATCCAACTACAGCCAACTAACAATCGATGAAGCATTGGGTTGTTTTTCCTTAACCTCTCGTGGACAGACTACGTAAACATAAATGGTACTGTAGATCTGTCATGATACAACCAGATTTGTGAGATAAGGAGCAGTATTAGTTCCGGTGCTTGAGTTTTCATCACTGGTTATTTGGACAAATCACGGTATCGCAGGTGTTATTATCTTTCGAATTTCGGAAGGGGAGGTGTGGAGCTACTTGCCCATAACCAGCAAAGAGAGAGGGTGGAGCTCTTCGGTCCGGTTCCAATCCTAGTTCCATTTCTTCTGTTAACACGTATGGACCCAGAACTTAATCCTGCATCTAACCAATTATGCAAAACTTTAGTTCTGGGTTAACTGAGATTAGATTTTCCCCAACTCAGACTCTAGACGCATTTAAAGGTGATGCATGATAACTTCTCAATTGTCTGATAACCAAACATATATATAATAATAATAATAATAATAATATATGCCATTTAACAGACACTTTTAACCAAAGCGGCTTACAGTAGGCATGCGTGCATAAATTTTTTATGTTTGGGTGGTCCTGGGAATCAAACCCACTATCCTGACATTGCAAGAGCATTGCTTTACCAACTCAGCTACAGATTACCTCAAAGATAATGATTGTTGTAATTAGCTAGCTAATGATCTAACAAGTCTCAGGGCCAACACATCGCAACAGACTAAATATCTAACTATTTCAGATCTCAACTAGTAAACTAATTTTCCTCTATTATGGAGAAACCCATCCCACTCCCGCAGTAATCGTCAGGGAGTGCTTCAGTCTGTGTATAAGCCTGAAGTCAGAATATTGGAGAGGAGAGGTGCATAATTTCCCTTAATAACATGTTGTTCATGCTTACCTCAACTTTAATCTCGCCCACCAGCCGGCTCTCTCTTTGTCGAAACGTCTCATTTCAGAGCGCCTCAGAATGGGACTTGAATGGCAGTCTATGTCAGTAGACAGCGAATGCAAGTTTATTTGGCTTACCTTGGCAGTCCATCACCATCTAGAATCTCCCTCTCTTAGTGGATTTTAAAAGGCGAGCACAGTGATTTTAAACACAGAGGAGCAACATTGCGAGACTTCCGGGAACGAAAAGCGAACTCGGCAGACCAGGCCGGGGGCTTGAAGTTTGAGAAGTCAATGAGAGAAGTTAAAAATGTGTTAGTTCTTAATTATCTTGAAATCTAAAGGCACCTAGATTCGAGCCAATGTCTTAAGTAGTTGAACATGTAATGTGTTATTACAACCTTGTGAAAGTTACAAACTGAAACTTATATCGAAGCAGTGCCTTTGATTTGATGGCCTGCACATGCACAGTTCTGTGTGAGACAACCGTTAGATCTGATGACGTGTTATGATTAGCTAGCAAATGTTGCCATGACAACGCCTTCAACATTTACATGAAAATGTTAGTAATTTAGCAGACGCTCTTATCCAGAGAGACTTACAAGCATGATCAGGGATTTCTATTGGAGAACAGTTTCTGCCTATCCTCTTCCACTTTACTGTCTTTGGCGCAAGTAATGGGATCAACAAGGAATTATGCATCTAATAAATAGTTTTCACATGAACTTCATGCCCGAACTCAGAATCAATTGGGCTTTCCAAAAATAATACGGTCGCTGTAATTTTTTTTCTTTCGATTTGGCGATTTTTTCCTAATTTTTTTAAATCCCATCTAACACAGCTATAGCAGGCTCGCTCCCTCTCCCGACTCGTTTTTAACCACACGCCTTTCAAGTCCCAATTTGTTGCACAGTGTTACCAGGCTCTCTGCGCCAGCAATTAAAGCCTGGGGACCAGGTCACCTTGACTCTAAATCAGCCCCTGAAGAAAATCATCTTAGTAAAAATAACTGAATGGAGTGTTCAAGAATGAAGATTGACCATTGGCAAGTTGCATAAGTGGGAATGACCTCCGGGCGAATTTGAAGAATGCTTCGTTAAGACACTTGACATAGCCCCAAATGTAATCTGATGCAAATAGAAATGTTAAATGGTTTCAGGGGGAGTTATCTCAAGCGTAGTATAGTGTCCCCTCTTTTGGACAAACACACACACACACACACACACACACACACACACACCTCTGGGCATGCACAAGCTCCCAGCCCAGCTCAGCAGTGGTGTTTATGAGGGCAATTGAGTCCATGCCAATCAATCTCTCCTTCCAGCTAACTTGGAGGGGAAAGACTCACATTGCATTCTGCGTAGATACCCCACTGTGAGGTTGGAGTACAAACTCTGTACCTATGAGATATTAATGCCTTTGCCCTTCCTTTCCCCTTACCCTGGAACTCATCTACTAATATAACTCATTCATGATATAACACACTGTCTACCCTTTTCATGAGAACACGTTGAATTCAGAATCCATGCTAAATAATAATGGTACTTAGGATGGATATACCAGTTTCTCTTTCTTTCTTCCCTCTTCTCACATGAATGTGTGGCACATTTATTTTGACAATATATTTAAGCAACTTTATTTACTGTGCCAGAGGACAACAGTGAACAGATAAGTGGTAGGGAGTGGTATGAAACCATAACTCCCAACAAAAACATCCAGTTGAAGTCAGAAGTTTACATACACCTCAGCCAAATACATTTAAACTCAGCTTTTCACAATTCCTGACATTTAATCCTAGTAAAAAATACCTGTTTTAGGTCAGTTAGGATCACCACTTTATTTTAAGAATGTCAAATGTCAAAATAATATTAGATAGAATGATTTATTTCAGCTTCTATTTCTTTCATCACATTCCCAGTGGGTCTGAAGTTTACATACACTCAATTAGTATTTGGTAGCATTGCCTTTAAATTGTTTAACTCAAGTAAAATGTTTCGGGTAGCCTTACACAAGCTTCCCACAATAAGTTGGGTGAATTTTGTCCCATTCCTCCAGACAGAGCTGGTGTAACTGAGTCAGGTTTGTAGGCCTCCTTGCTCGCACATGCTTTTTCAGTTCTGCACACAATTTTGCTATAGGATTGAGGTCAGGGCTTTGTGATGGCCACTCCAATACCTTGACTTTGTTGTCCTTAAGCCATTTTGCCACAACTTTGGAAGTATGCTTGGGGTCATTGTACATTTGGAAGACCCATTTGCGACCAAGCTTTAACTTCCTGACCGATGTCTTGAGATGTTGCTTCAATATATCCACATCATTTTCCTACCTCATGATGTCATCTATTTTGTGAAGTTCACCAGTCCCTCCTGCAGCAAAGCATCCCCACAACATGATGCTGCCAGCCCCATGCTTCATGGTTGGGATGGTGTTCTTCGGCTTGCAAGCCTCCCCCTTTTTCCTCCCAACATAACGATGGTCATTATTGCCAAACCGTTCTAGTTTTGTTTCATACAACCAGAGGACATTTCTCCAAAAAGTACCTATATTTGTCCCCATGTGCAGTTGCAAACCGTAGTCTGGCTTTTTTATGGCGGTTTTGGAGCAGTGGCTTCTTCCTTGCTGAGCGGCCTTTCAGGTTATGTCAATATAGGACTCGTTTTACAGTGGATATAGATACTTTTGTACCTGTTTCCTCCAGCATCTTCACAAGGTCTTTTGCTGTTGTTCTGGGATTGATTTTCACTTTTCGCACCAAAGTAGGTTATTCTCTAGGAGACAGAACGCGTCTCCTTCCTGAGTGGTATGATGGCTGCGTGGTCCCATGGTGTTTATTTATACTTGCGTACTATTGTTGGTACAGATGAACGTGGTACCTTCAGGTGTTTGGAATCTTCTCCCAAGGATGAACCAGACTTGTGGAGGTCTACAATTTTCTTCTGAGGTCTTGGCTGATTTCTTTAGATTTTCGCATGATATCAAGCAAAGAGGCACTTAGTTTGAAGGTAGGCCTTGAAATACATCCACAGGTACACCTCCAATTGACTCAAATGATGTCAATTAGCCTATCAGAAGCTTCTAAAGCCATGACATCATTTTCGGGAATTTTCCAAGCTGTTTAAAGGCAAAGTCAACTTAGTGTATGTGCACTTCTGACCCACTGGAATTGTGATACAGTGAATTATAAGTGAAATAATCTTTCTGTAAACAATTTTTGGAAAAAATTACTTGTGTCATGCAGAAGTAGATGTCCTAACAGACTTGCCAAAACTTTTGTTTTTTGTGGAGTGGTTAAAAAACGAGTTTTAATGACACCAAACTAAGTGTACATATGTAAACTTCCAACTTCAACTGTATTTTACAATGCAAATACAAAAGAACGGTTGATTTTTTTATTTTGTATTGTCCTTTACCAGATAGATTGTCTTCTATTCTACTACATTCCTTTCACATTTCCATAAACTTCAAAGTGTTTCCTTTAACTTCTTAGGGAGGGGCTGCATAGGTGATGGTTTTGGAGAGTCTGGCGTGCCCAAAGTAAAATGCCTGCCACTCAGGCCCAGAAAATAGGATATGCACATAATTAGTACTATTGGATAGGAAACACTCTGAAGTTTCTAAGAGTGTTAAAATAATGTATGTGAGTATAACAGAACTGATATAGCAGGCGGAAACCCGAGGAAAATCCATCCGGATTTGCAGTTTTTTTTGTACTTGACCTTCTTCTCCAGGCTGCCTATTCATTTTTATTTTAACCAGGACTGAGACTGCAGTACCTATGGCTTCCACTAGATGTCAGCAGTCTCTATACAAAGACTGGGAGTTAAAAGAGTAAGCAAAACAGATAGGAAGAGGAAGTAGTCAGGGGACCACTTTTGTAAACAAGGTTTGACGGGCGAGGTTGTGAACACGCACCACTTTATTTTTCTTTCCTATCATTCACGTTATCGTCTGGTTGAAATATTACAGCAAATATACACAAAAGGATATTTAAGGATACATTAAAAATGATGTTTGATTTGTTTGTAGAAAGTTTATAGGTATAATTTGAACATGTTCTCTTCAAGGTTCAATGGGCGACTCCAACGGTGGATTTTATGATCATAACGCGCCAACCAAACGGAGATTTATGGATAGAATAAATGACTTTTTCTAACAAAAGAACCATTGGATGTCTTCGTTGGACACTTGGGAAGCCCTCAGCAGAAGTTCTTCGAAAGGTAAGGGATTTTATATTAGCGATTTTATGCGTTTTGTGAGACCCGTGTTGGTTATGGATTTATGCTAATGCATAAAATATGAGAGGGGCTATCCTCAAACAATCAAATGTTGTGCTTTCGCCGTAAAGCCTTTTGTGAAATCTGACAACGCTGTGATATTGCCAAGAATCAGAGCTTTTGATGACTATGCAACACTTGTATATTGATGAATGTTTAATAATTCAACTTTTGGATTTTGAATTTGGCTAGCGCCCCCCACTGCTCCCTAAGTTAAAATGGTACCAAGAATATGCATATCCTTTCTTCAGGGCCTGAGCTACAGGCAGTTAGATTTGGGTATGTCATTTTAGGCGAAAATTTAAAAAAGGGGCCGATACTTAGGCGATTCAACACTGTTTTGGTTACTACATAATTCCATATGTGTTATTTCATATTTTTGATGTCTTCACTATTATTCTACAATATAGAAAATAGTAAAATTAAGAAAAACTCTTGAATGAGTAGGTGTTCTAAAACCTTTGACCGGTAGTGTATACTACGTGTTAACCTCTTTGCGCACGGATCCCGCTAGCGGGATCGTTTTCAGAGCAAACATAACGCGGCAAATTCAAAATAAAAATTCGTAATATTTAACATCCTTCGATATACAAGGGTTGCATAGCCATCAAAAGCTCTGCTTCTTGGCAATATCACTGCGTGGTCAGATTTTAAAAAGGCTTTACGGCGAAAGCACCACATTTGATTGTTTGAGGATAGTACCTCACATGTTTTCCTCATTAGCATAAATTCATATCCAGCTCGAGTGTTTCCTATCCAATAGTACTAATTATGTGAATATCCTAGTTTCTGGCCCTGAGTGGCGGGCATTTAACTTAGGGCACGTCAGACAGGCGAAAATTCGGAAAATGGGACCCTAGCTGTAACAGGTTAAACTCACATACCTTTCTAGTCCTAGTCCACTAGTCCTACTACTGTTGTATAGTGAGGGCAATTTTCAAAGGCAGTCAACCGTCACTTTGTATGAATATGACAGGGGAAATAAATCACTTGAAGTGAGACATTCAGCAAGCACTTTAGCAATAATTTCATTGTTTACACCATCTCAAGGACAAGGAGAGGTTTAGAGCATTGGTAATCAAACATTACAAAATTGCCCCCAGTTTATATGCCCAGAAATTAATTTCAGTAATTTGCTTGTTTTAAAGAGTGGATAGAGTGAATCAACAAATGCAATCTGTTGTTCATGTCTGCCAGCAGACAACGCAGTAAACACACACACACACACACACACACACACACACACACACACACACACACACACACACACACACACACACACACACACACACACACACACACACATCATCATGGGATAATTTTGGTGGCTAAGTGAGGAGTTTGCATAACATATTGCAATCGGGGGGGCATCGTACCAAGGACACTCTTTTGGCTGCATTGTTTTACACTCTGTATAGACTGTTTAAAACAACTATTTAATGACATACAATCGTTTTAAATAATGCTTTCATTACATTTGCAATTATAATTCCCATTCCCAAATACTTAGAAATGCATCTGTTTACTATGTTATCCTTGAATTGGTTATTTCAAGCTGAGCGTAATTCTTTAAATTTTTTACCCTCAGTACTCTTGCCACAAGACTGTATCGGAGTTCACCTATGGCACTCAACAAGTAATTAATGCATTCCCTATTATAGGCTAATGAATAACTAATTTCATGGTGTAAAGGGTTATTCTCGGCTAATAAACCAATCTAATTACAGCCATTTATGACCTACAATTAAAAAGCTGTTACGTTACAATGGGAGGCACATTGAAAATGTATTCAGTATTTCTCTGTCTCTAATAGGATACATTATCCATAATTAAAAGTATCTAATTAGCAACTAGTATATGTGTGTCTGTGATGACTAAGTGCTTTATCCGCTATAAGCCCCCTTGTAAGTACATTCTGATATGTGCCCTTGTCTTTTGTGTGCCCATTAAATGTTATAGTAGTGACAGCTTTTTCACTGAGTGAAGAGCCCTGAAGGTCCAGATGTTTCCTCTGTGATATCTATATCCCCAGGACATCCATGAAGAGGTGCGATTGAGCGTCTGAGACTGAGATGCTTGAGAATCTGCGGCTTGGGTAGGTGACATTGTCTTTTCCTCAGACCTGAACATAGTTGTTTGTTACTCAGCAAATTGCTATCCATTTAACCCTAGATGGAAGGCTCTCTTGGAAGTTAGGAGTGCTGGGTGGAATGTATTTGAATGATGGTGTGGGTGGTTTACGATAGATCTCCAACATCATTGCTAAACAGTGTTACACTTTGTCTGAGGTTATACGGAGTTTTGACTAGATGGGATACAGCTTTTGCCAGATTTGGCTTTTCGTGGCAAGTCAGGAGAACTTACGCAGCAGGTTAGGAGAATTAACATGGCAGGTTAGGATAATTAGGTTAAGGTTAGGAAAAGAGTCAGGGTTAGCTAAAATGCAAAAATAAAACTTTGACGTTCATTAGACAAAAAAGGGTATCCCTTCTAGCCACAACAGTAATACTGGGACATTGCCCAAAGCTTTAAGAGCAAATGGATTCTGAAAAGGATAAGAACATTTTAACATTTGACATAAGCCCTGAAGAGAAGACAACAGTGGTTAAAAGGAACACCAGTGTGCATACATGACATAGTACCCTGGCATCGCTCTATTTTTCTAAGTGCTGTAATGTGTGTCCTTTTGCATAATTTGAGGACTCTGAAAATACACTGAGTGTACAAAACATTAGGAACACCTTCCTAATATTGAGTTGCACCCCCCGACTCCAATGCTTCCTTTGGGTCAAGTTGGCTGGATGTCCTTTGGGTGGTGGACCATTCTTGATACACACAGGAAACTGTTGAGCATGAAAAACCCAGCAGCGGTGCAGTTCTTGACACAAACCGGTGTGGCTGGCACCTACTACCATACTCCATTCAGAGGCTAAAAATCCTTCTTTAACCTGTCTCTTCCCCTTCATCTACATTGATTTGAAGTGGATTTAACAAGTGACATCAATAAGGGATCATATATTTCACCTGGATTCACCTGGTCAGTCTATGTCATGGAAAGATCAGATGTTCTTAATGTTTTGTACACTTGGTGTATGTAGTCGTCAGATTTTGCAGAATGCACCAGAAATGTAGTGACAGCTGTATGTTCAGACACAGAACTTTATTGTTGTTTAATACCACTGTGTGGATCATTCTGTAGCTTATTACACTTCACAAGAATGACCCTTACACAGGGCAGTGTATCACGTAACAATTCCCTTTTCATGGATGTGACAACACGTGTGTTACACTCCTTACAAGGCCAACATGGCCTGGAGATTTCATCGTGTTGTTGTTTTTCATCACTGATCACTTTGTTCCTCCACTCATGAAGCTCTCGCTTAGGGTATGTCTCCCTTTAAAGGTCAGTTTTATTCATCGGAAAGTGGAGTCTGTTCCTGGACTCTTGATCCACAGTCTTTTATATATACAGAACACTTGAGAACATCATGTCTATGGCCAGACCTTCAATCTCTAGCTTGAAAGGAGATGACAAGTAGTGGGGTTGGGAAGAGAAGGCTATGTTGATATCCCTCTACCCTCTGTTGCATTCATTGTTTGATGGATAGCCACTGTGTGCGGATGTTTCCTTTGGGGTTATGGCGTCACGTAGCTTTGGGTGTGAGTACCTTGGAATGATGTCCATAAAGAACGGTAGTTAATAAAACGCTTGGCTGAAGAAAAGAGCCCTGCGGTAACAGAAATAGGTAACTATCTATTCAGAATTCAAATGTTTGCTTTATGGTCATGACAAGTATGGATACGCACCGTGACAATGCTTTGATTTGATGGCGCTTAAAATGAAAAACCTTGTGATACAGTAAAGTGCAGAGATATTACAAAGCCATTCTTTAGAGTGGCTGCTACACCAATGCCATCACCACTGTATGGAAATGCATTCTAATTAGAGACAATCAGCAGTTGCTAAATCCATTTTAGGACTTAAACATTAAGATATGTGCGCATTGATCCTTGACAATTATAACTTATAAAAGCCTCATGAGCTTAGTTCAACTGTCGTATCCCACCAGAACCCAAAATATAAGCTTGTTGTACTCCAATGTTGGTAAATTAAGTAAATGTCAGCAAACACTGTATAGCCTCAAAACATGGTTCAAAGTATAATTTTGATGTCATGGATGGTCAGTCCTTGCATTCATAGCTCTGTCTATGAATTTGAGAGTGGTTAAATTTCTCCAGCCCCATTCCTCAGCTATTTACCAAAACAGGGGCGGGGAGGGCACTGTTTTATTGTTTCTACTGCTGATTGCTTCTTTGACACTTAGAAAAAATATATTATTTCAATAATGATCTATTGGGATTGGTGTCAACCAGTTTATATCCAATTATATTTTCTGATTTAGTGCAATGTAATATGTTCTTATAAAATACACTTTTCATTGAATGGAAATTTGGCTAGGGACTGTCTTATTTATCTGAGCATGTGGGTGAAACATAGTCCATGAGTGGGAAAAAAGGTTTTTTTCTCATGCCACAGGCCAAATGCTTAACTATGCATTACAAACACAATTCATGCTGGATTCCTCTTTGTTCATTGTCATTAAAGGCTGCTTTAAAGTTATCTGACAGCCTCTGCCTCCGAGAACCTGCCTTTGTCCATTCTAATTAGGTCTACTCAGGTCTTGGTCAAAAATTCTGTGATATTCATAACGTACATCAATATGTAGCCATTCCCAAGGCATCTCCTGCCTGCTTACT
Source organism: Brachymystax lenok tsinlingensis (assembly GCA_030435695.1). Classification (NCBI taxonomy): domain Eukaryota; kingdom Metazoa; phylum Chordata; class Actinopteri; order Salmoniformes; family Salmonidae; genus Brachymystax; species Brachymystax lenok. The sequence goes on from CM059814.1 coordinate 45,814,116, forward strand.
TATTCAGAATTGCAAATGTCTTGTTAACCCGGAGAGAACTGATAGCTTAAAACTTGGATCCAGTAGGATAGGGGATTCCTAGGAGAAATTCACTAACCTTGTCCACCTCCTAATCCCCATGCGTCTGTAAATCTTAGTGGCAATTTATTATGGACATCCAAACAGTGGTAAGTCCCATAAGCTTGAATAATGACAACCCCAGTTTATTGGGTCAGATAAGTTACTGCATTGAATGGTCTTCTCTCTGCCACATGCTGGAAGTATTGTGGGATGTCAAAACATTTTAAAATGTCTTCCATTAACAGGAAATAACATTCCTCTGGCTCGTAGTTTTCATATTCTGTTCCATTAAACTTCTTCTGACTTACACATTTTTACAAATTCCTTCAGGATTTGTTGTACTGATCTATCTGACCTTGTACAATGTTAGCGTTCATTGGTTAAATTGCAGTCTAAGGAAACAGAATCTAAATGAATGGAAAACCAAAACATAATAAGCAATTCTACAGTGTCAATACCCCCCAAAGCAGTATTATAAAGTGGATCTATTTTGGCATGGCTCCGGTTAGCAAGAATGTGACTCCTTTCACTGGCGCCCCGGGATAGGAAATTGTTATGACCTCACCAAGGCTATCAACGTGCTACTATGCGGTGAGCTGATCGATACTGACTACTTTCCTCTGAGAACCAGACATATTGCCTGAAATCTCCCGTGTGCCTGTGTTTTGACCCCGTGTTAGGGTCTTGCTATTTCTGTTGACAACACCATATAAATGCAACCTTATATAGGGATATTTTACAGTTTCATAACACATGAGTGAACACTGTGCTAGATTGCTGCCTCCACTGCTTAAGTCAAGAGTGACCTTTTAATCAGGAAAAAAAATGTTATTGAATGTCAACTATGATAATCCATTAATACAACAGGGCAAAACCACTAGGCTGCTGCATTATCAGGACCTTTTCTCTAACTGTTCCAGAGACACAGATAGAGCCAATGCCTACATTAAGAAGAGGGAGGACAAAGGAAGGGGATGTATTGTTGACATGATCTAATTCAGGTGAAGAACTGGAGCAAGATCACTGATTAGATGTCATTCCCGCCCCTACATAGGTTGAAAATTAGGTTGTTTGTTTGTTCTCTTCTCTGGCCATTCATTGAGATAATACTTTGGCAGGGTATATTGAAATCAATCAATAACAATTTAATTTGGACACACTGCCAAGTAAGTTTTTCCTGTGAGCACTGTTGTAATATGTATTATACCTCAATGTATCTTGATGTGTTAACATTCTGCATTTATATGGAAAACCTGCAACCTCATATTCATATTCATATTCAAAAGTAATCACTGTTTGTGTCAAATTTTTGTCTATGAGTTATTTGCAAACACCAGAGCATCACATGCTATTTGCTAATGTCTGGGCATAAGAATAACAGAGTGCATTCACTTGGGGAAGGCAGCTCGGCAGCAGAATTTTAAGAACTTATCAGGCGGAGTAGTCCATTGACTTGGCCATGTATCTTACAGAAACCTTTAAAGCAAACAGCCTCTTGTCAGACAAGCACTGGCTGAATCGCTGATAAATGTTATTTTCACTGTCTGTTCATCTCTATGTATATCTATCTACCAAAATGTCACCCAAACAGAGCGAATTGGATAATTAGAGGCATTCTAGTTTCTTTTCAGGTCTCCCTTTTATCATAACCTTAAGTGACAGTGCAATTTGTGCTGAAGCATTGAACACAGCCAAGACGAAATTACGGCAATGGCCTTCCAGCCGATAACCAATTTTCAACTTGTAACACGGCAGCTTTGTTCGCAAACTCATCAAATTCGGCCCCCTAATTGAGCTTTCCCACTGGGTTTTATTCAGTTTAAACCCTTGCTACAATATAAATGCACAGACAAAAGCTTGTTCTTTTAGCACATTAATCTGAATAAAATTAACACTAACAGTTATCTTCAACATGAAATTACTTTATACAATTAGGGTTTAGTCAATAAAGTAAAACTGCATTGGGTTTTATTGCACCCTTGTGGTACACACCTTTGGAAAATGCTGCAGTGGATGTCTATTACTGTGGGTGGCTCTTTTGGGGTTCACAATACTTTGTTTACCTTAGAGAAATCTCAGTCAGCTGTAACATTAACTTCCCCCTGTATCTCTTAAACCCATTTCTCTGGGAAAGAAGAGGTGCAGGGCAAAAAGCCTAAGAGACAGACACACTGTCAGAGACACACAAAGAGTTTCAATCTCCAGCTATATCAGCTGCAGCAGTGAGCACTGGATAAAAAAGAACAAGCTGTCCAAAAGTCGAAGAAACTCTCCTGTAAAGAGTTTTTCTAAGAGTACTGATGACATTCCGAGAGGTGATAAGCAAACTGTAATGGTATTTTGACAGGGGCCTCTGATGGACACTTTGCTGACCCAAAAATGTGGTGCGCCAAAATCTTCCCTGTCTACCTCCAAACATCAAACAGCAGGCAGTGATGGCCCAACGTGAGAATCCGCCACCCCCACATATTTTCAGGACGAGGCAACCTCAGACATACCTCACATCTGCCGTAGACTACAAGACAGACAAAAAGCCAACGTATCCACAGAGTGGTGTACGCCAGAAAGCCTGACAAGGGATATGCTTCATGCCAAAATGTTCAAACCTTTGAGGAAAATAGTAGCTGATAAATGATTAATCAAAAGTCAATGCATGTAGAAAGAGTGAGGAGGGATCACTCAAGTTTGAAAGGCCTCTTTGGCTGCTTATGTTTCAAAAGGTTACACGATTGAAACTTTTCACTTTCCTGGAGGTATAGCATTCGGGAAGTAATTAAGTTAAAATGAGGTTGCATTGTGAGTCATGTGGGCTGCTTTTAGAAAGGCAGCCCAATTCTACAGTTTGTTCTTTTGACCAATCAGATCAGCTCTGAAAAAAAAGCTGGTCAAAAGACAAATTAGTGGAAAAAATTACAGAATTGGGCAGCCTGTCTAAACGCAGCTGTGTTTTCAGACAAGTATTTTCGTCTTGGACAACTGATATATGCCTTGAATAATAGTGACTATCAGTTAATACTTTAACATTAACAATTCAGTGGCCATCTTGGCTGTTTCACTAGCCGTAACCCACAGTCTGCAAGTTCTACAAACCCTGTCAATAAAATGGAGGCATTACAAACTTTTCCATTTAATTTGATACAGCCCAAGCCCTGGGTGCGTCATCTTCATTGGATGTCTGAAACTTCCAGCAGAACATCAGTATAACTATTTTTCGCCATCATTTCTTTCATCTCGACATACTTTGCTCAGTGTTCTTAGACACAATTAGGGAGACGAGGCCTAATTTATGCTCAGTTGTGACATATGGGCAGTGAGTCGTAAAACGATATAATTACCTTTCAAAAAGATGGTGGACCTCATTTAACTGACGTTAATTAGTCAAACAGCAGAAATCTACAGTTGGAAATCTCTGAGCCATGAAAACTAATACAACCCCTATTGATAATTGGTGTGTGGTTTAGCAGCCATACTCCAAAAATCCTCATATTTCCAAGATCATTTGCAATGCATAATGAGCACAGCTGATTGGTCTTTGTGCTTAGGGCAGATCTGTCTTGAAAGGTAGACTGAGGTGAATCCAATTTTTATTGGCTACAAGGTTTGGTTAATCAATGGGGACCGAATCTAAACTTTAGATCTAAGTACTCTTTACTCAAAAGTCCATGCAAAGCTCCCATTGATATCAATGCATGATTTATGTGACCTCCGGCCTTGTAACGGAGGTCAAGCTAAAAAAACACCAACAAGCTCCCGCGGCTCTCTTTGTGTCAGAGGCCGGACTTAACATTTCTGGATGAGGTCAGAGATCAGGTGATTTTTGACTTACTACGGCTCTAGAAGATTGTGGGTAATCCTACTATCTTTAGGATGAGAAATTGACTAGGATGCCTAGAACAGCGTCGTTGTTGTGCATGGGCTTACAATATACTATTATTTAAATAGTAGGCTAGATGGTAAAAACAATGCACAACTGGTAATGAGAATAAAAACATCCCCTAAAATATTTATTTGATCATATTTTGACTGTGTGGGTTCAAGGCCAAACTTTTAAGATCTGCTAAATTGGTATGCACCAATCAAGACATTTATCATATTTACTGGTCTCCACTGCTGACTAAGCTCTTTTCACCCTCCATGTTTCCTCCTCATTTGCCTTCAATTATGGCTTTATTGACTTTCTTGGCAGACCCAAGTAATCCTTTTTCTGTATAATTCCTGTGAATCCAATCTCTCTTCAAAATTAGACCGCAATACATTCCACACACATCACCCCTTTGTGGGAAAATAACATCCATCAATTCTCAAAGTCCTCGCCACTTTTGCCTTTAAGTTGGAATTTACCAATTTTCTAGCATGCTAGTAGATACCCATACACTTCCAGTCATTGCACTAACGTTAGTTAACATTGGTTCGCAAAACTACCTCTAACTTCCTTCATACTGGACACAGAGACTTAAAAATGGTACCCACAAGTTCATCTGACTCTGGGCCTCGTTGCCAAAATCCCGAAGTAAGGCTAAATGACACCGAGAGGCCCCACATCGCTCATCCATATATATATAGTCTTAATTCATTCCTACTTAGATTTGTGTGTATTGGGTATATTTTGTGTAATTTGTTAGATATTACTTGTTAGATATTACTGCACTGTCGGGGGCTAGAAGCACAAGCATGTCGCTACACCTGCAATAACATCTGCTAATTACGTGTATGTGACCAATACAATTTGATTTGATTTGAGATTAATTTATGATTCTTTTTTAATTATATAAATGTCCGCAGTGTCCCATAGCTGACTATGCATTAACATTGAATCCATTACTGTATTCATGCCTAATTTCTTCATTCCGTCATCATTGCATTTGGGGAAATTAAACCACTGTACTGGGACTAACAGTCTTCTGACAGGTTTAGGATGTTTAGCACTCACATCGGAATATGAGGGCACAGCTCGGTTGGGAGGACAGTAGAAAGTATCTCCTTCCTTGGCTTCTTGACAGATGCTTCTCATTTGCATACTTTTCACTCTTATTGTTGGTAATAAGAGCATAATACATATCATTATGGTGACTGAGGTTTGGGGCTGATTCATGCATTGTACAGATGTTGGATCTTAATTTGATCTCCCTGTTGTTGCAGGACATTTTCTGCATAGCAGGAATTGCAAACTTGCAGTCTAAAAAGGCTTCTAAAGTTGGGAATTTCCCATTTAAAATGTAAGACTTGTTTGGCCCCAACAAAAAATGTATCAACTCCTACAAAAATGTCCATTAATTATAATTCACACAATAATTCACATTTCCTTTTACTGCAGTATAATTTTCCTGCTGTGAGAAACTGGTCAAATTAAGATCCTACATCTGTAAGTGTCACTTTCCAGCAAGAGGTTTCACTGGAGTCAAGATTACCAACTGTGCTCTATAGCTACAATAGGACCCATTCATTATCAGTCTGACCTGATATTCTTGTAATAATTAGATGTATTCATCCGCTATAGACCAAGGAGATTTGAGAGAGATAGTAATAAAATGAGCAAGCACGTAATCAGTTTCTATTCAGCTAACGGAGCACTCGCTTAATATACACCCTTTGTGATCCACACAGATCAAATTAGGGCTCTCCCCCACTGCTGCCCACTTTCTTTGACACAATTTTGTATTCATGGTTCAGGCATGACCATCTGAAAGCAGCAAGTATGACGCAAGGACATTGTCTTTCATGCACTCAATGCTTTCACTAAAATGCTGAGCTCAATACAAAGAAATTGTATTGATCGTTTTAAAGATACTAAAGAGCCTAATCAATTCTGAAAACCTCTCTCAGAAATAGAGACGGACGCTGCACTAGATAGATACTTTATGTACTGAGATTGTTTATACATAAATTATGCTTTCCATTCTATTCGTGTTTGCTCAGTCAGTCTTTGGTAGCTTGTATTGATACTTAGGTCTACAGGGTTTTCCATAGATTATAAATATGCAACTGATTAACAATGTAGAATATTATGGATACCTTGCAACTTCTGTATTGGATGATCATAATAATTTCATCTTATCAAAATCAAATCACATCTCCATCAATAGCATGTCCTCCCAGTGAACCGAAACATACATTCAGAACTCACTTGAAAAAAAGATGTGAATTTCAATGTGACTTCCCGGGTTAGCTAAGGAATAAAAAGAAACCATAGAAAGGTCCCTCACCACAAGTCCCTCGTATGCATCCCTCCTTTGAACACCCACTTTCTATACATCCTTCTACTCCGTCTCCTCCTACAGCATCTTAATGATGTGACAGATGTTTCACTTTGCATTTCTTGGTAAATTCCTGCAATTGTAACACTTCGCCAAGTGGGTTAGTCCATTCTGTCTTTGCAGCTTACACTAGCGGGCTCTTGGGAACACAGCATCAACAATGCTTAGGATGTCTCTCATTTTGTTGTGACAAAGCAATGAATAAAATTAGGAAGACACTGTTGACTGTTACCAGTTGAGACTGATACCAGTTTATGTCACACCCTGATCTGTTTCACCTGTCCCTGTGATTGTCTCCACCCCCTCCAGGTGTCGCTTATTTTCCCCAGTGTATTTATTCCTGTGTTTCCTGTCTCTCTGTGCCAGTTCGTCTTGTATGTTTAGTCAAGTCAACCAGTGTGGTTTCCCCCCCGTACTCCTTTTCTATTCTCTTTTGCTAGTCTTCCTGGTTTTTGACCACTGCCTGACTCTGGACTACTTTCTCGCCTGCCTGCCCTGACCTTGAATCTACCTGCCCTTTGGTACCTATTGGACCCTGAACTGGTTCTGACCTTTTGCCTGTACACAACCATTCTCTTGCCTACCCCTTTTTGGATTAATAAACATTGTAAGAATCCAACCATCTGCATCTGGGTCTCGCCTTGTGCCTTGATAGTTTATTTATCGGTGTTAAGAATGTTGAAATAAATATCAGTGGATTGAACTTTTTTGAATGCTTTATAGTTCATGCAAGCGTCATCCTCTATGCTTTCCATTGCACCTCTGGTTAGTAACTATCATCAAGCACTTTGCACTTATCCAACAACAGCTAGCTTAGCTAACACGCCTTCTATGTTAAACCATACATAGGAAACAGGGCTATTCTCGTATTGTGCTGCCACATAGCAATACGTGACATAATAACACAGCACACAATCTGCCTATCCCCTTATACGACACACAACTCAATGTAAACCCCCTTTACCACAGTGACGCCAATCATGCCACTTAGCAGCATATCTCTGGGTGATTTACTGGGCCTTTGAGCCTCCTGTTGACTAGACTGAGGCTCAGCGAGCTTTAATTAAAGCAAAGCTGCATCAACTGAGGAAGCCTGGAGAGAGAGAGAGAGCATGGTCAGGCAAAGAACATAATCAAGTGACAGGCTGTGTCAAGGTAACCTAGTGGTTAGAGTGTTGGGCCTGTAACAGAAAGATTGGAATATCTGAGCCGTCAAGGTAAAAAATCTGTGGTGTCCTTGAGCAAAGCACTTAAACCTCATTTGCTCTAGAGGCGCAGTACTACTATGGCTGACACTGTAAAACAACACGTTTCACTGCACCTATCCTGTGTATGTGACAATATAGTTATATACAATACCAAAGTTTGGACACACCTACTCGTTCAAGGGTTTTTCTTAATCTTTGCTATTTTCTAAATTGTAAAATAATAGTGAAGACATCACAGCTATGAAATAACACATATGGAATCATGTAATAACCAAAAAAGTGTTAAACAAATCAAAATATTTGTTATTGTACATTCTTCAAAGTAGCCACCATCTGCCTTTTACAGCTTTGCACACTCTTGGTATTCTCTCAACCAACTTCATGAGGAACTATTTTCCAACAATCTTGAAGGTGTTCCCATATATGCCTTCACTCTGCAGTCCAACTCATCCCAAACCATCTCAATTGGGTTGAGGTCGGGTGATTGTGGAGGCCAGGTCCTCTGATTCAGCACCCAATCACTCTCCTTCTTGGTCAAATAATCCTTACACAGCCTGGAGATGTGTTTTGGGCCATTGTCCTGTTGAAAAACAAATGATAGTTCCACTAAGCGCAAACCAGATGGGATGGCGTATCGCTGCAGAATGCTATGGTAGTAATGCTGGTTAAGTGTGCCTTGAATTCTAAATAAATCACAGACAGTGTCACCAACAAAACACCCCATCACACCTCCATGCTTCACGGTGGGAACCACACATGCAGAGATCATCTGTTAGTCTACCATGTGTCTCACAAAGACACAGCGGTTGGAACCAGAAATCTAAATTTTGGACAGATTTCCACCGGTCTAATGTCCATTGTTCGTGTTTCTTGGCCCAAGCAAGTCTCTTCTTATTATTGGTAGTGGTTTCCTTGCAGCAAATCAACCATGAACGCAGTTCTTAACAGCTGATGTTTAGATGTGTCTGTTACATGAATTCTGTAAAGCGTTTATTTGGGCAGCAATCTGAGGTGCAGTTAACTCCTCTGCAGCAGAGGTAACTCTGGGTCTTTCTTTTCTGTGGCGGTCCTCATGAGAGCCAATTATTATTATTATTATTTTTTTTTTCACCTTTATTTAACAAGGTAGGCAAGTTGAGAACAAGTTCTCATTTACAACTGCGACCTGGCCAAGATAAAGCAAAGCAGTTCGACACATACAACAACACAGAGTTACACATTGGAGTTAACAAACATACAGACATTATTACAGTAGGAAAAAAAACGAATCTATATACAATGTGTGCAAATGAGGTAAGATAAGGAACGTAAGGCAATAAATAGGCCATGGTGGCGAAGTAATTGCAATATAGCAATTTAACACTGGAATGGTAGATGTGCAGTAGATGAATGTCCAAAGTATAAATACTGGGGTGCAAAGGAGCAAGATAAATAAATGAATACGGTAGGGGATGAGGTAGTTGGTTGGTATTAACAGATGGGCTATGTACAGGTGCAGTGATCTGTGAGCTGCTCTGACAGCTGGTGCTTAAAGCTAGTGAGGGAGATAAGTGTCTCCAGTTTCAGTGATTTTTGTAGTTCGTTCCAGTCATTGGCAGCAGAGAACTGGAAGGAAAGGTGGCCAAAGGAAGAATTGGCTTTGGGAGTGACCAGTGAGATATACCTGCTGGAGCACGTGCTACTGGTGGATGCTGCTATGGTTACCTGTGAGCTGAGATAAGGCGGGGCTTTACCTAGCAGGGACTTGCAGGGACTTGTAGATGACCTGGAGCCAGTGGGTCTGGCGACGAGTATGTAGCGAGGGCCAGCCGACTAGAGCATACAGGTCGCAGTGGTGGGTGGTATAAGGGGCTTTGGTGACAAAGCAGATGGCACTGTGATAGACTGCATCCAGATGTTTCATCATAGCACTTGATGGTTTTTGCGACTGCACTTGATGAAACTTTCAAAGTTCTTGAAATGTTCCGCATTGACTGACCATGTCTTAAAGTAACGATGGACTTTTGTTTCTCTTTGCTTATTTGAGTTGTTCCTGCCATAATATAGACTTGGTCTTTTACCAAATAGGGCTATCTTCTGTATACCACCCATACCGTGTCACACCACAACTGATTGGCTCAAACGCATTAAGAAGGAAAGAAATTCCACAAATTAACTTTTAAGAAGGCACACCTGTTCATTGAAATGCATTCCAGGTGACTACCTCATGAACCTGGTTGAGAGAATGCCAAGAGTGTGCAAAGCTGCTATCAAGGCAAAGGGTGGCTACTTTGAACAATCTCAAATATAAAATATATTTGGTTTTATTTATCACTTTTTGGGTTACTACATGATTCCATACGTGTTATTTCATAGTTTTGATGTCTTCACTATTATTGTAAAAATAAAGAAAACCCTTGAATGAGTAGGTGTGTCCAAACTTTGACTGGTACTGTGGATATTATTATAACTTTTTTCAGAGCTAATTATTCATCTGAGGAAGACGCCCATGCCGGTTGATGCCTGTTGCCAAGCACCGTTTTGACCAGGGTGTACACACACACACACACACGCACACACATAGTCAACACATACAGTCAAGCAGATACAAAACACATTGACTGGTGGCTCATAGAAAGGATGAGATATACATGTTGTAGGTGACAATGGTAACAACATTGTTGAATAGAGTAAACACATATTCAGAAAACCTGTTTGCCATTACATACAAGCAGCACAAATCTGTTTAGAAAATATTATTTTGCTTTCATGGAATGGTATTCCTTGACGCAGACATGTTTCAATAATCAAGTGCCATTTACTTACAAAATGGGATGCATTTGCTCCACATTTAGCATGTCTGGAATGCAGATTCTACAGATTGAACAGTTTGAACTCTCAATTTTGTATTAAATGAATGTACACTACCGTTCAAAAGTTTGGGGTCACTTAGAAATGTTCCATGCGAGAAATTGCCAAGAAACTGAAGATCTCGTACAACGCTGTGTACGTACTACTCCCTTCACAGAACAGAGCAAACTGGCTCTAACCAGAATAGAAAGTGGAGTGGTAGGCCCCGGTGCACAACTGAGCAAGAGGACAAGTACATTAGAGTGTCAAGTTTGAGAAACAGACACCTCACAAGTCTTCAACTGGCAGCTTCATTAAATAGTACCCGCAAAACACCAGTCTCAATGTCAACAGTGAAGAGGCGACTCCGGGATGCTGGCCTTCTAGGCAGAGATGCAAAGAAAAAGCCATACCTCATACTGGCCAATAAAAAGAAAATAATAAGATGGGCAAAATAACACAGACACTGGATAGAGGAACTCGGCCTAGAAGGCTAGCATCTCGGAGTCGCCTCTTCACTATTGATGTTGAGGCTGGTGTTTTGTGGGTACTATTTAATGAAGCTGCCAGTTGAGGACTTGTGAGGCGTCTGTTTCTCAAACTAGACACTCTAATGTACTTGTCCTCTTGCTCAGTAGTCAACTAGTCTAAAGAAAGCCAGTTTTATTGCTTCTGTAATCAGAACAGTTTTCAGCTGTGCTAACATAACTGCAAAAGGGTTTTTTAATGATCAATTAGCCTTTAAAAATGATAAAATTGGATTAGCTAACACAACGTGTCAATGGAACACAGGAGTGATGGTTGCTGATTGTCACGATCACTGGAAGGATTAGACCAAAGTGCAGTCCGGGTGTAGTTCCACATGTTTTTAATGAAGTGCAACTTTCAAAATGCCAAACAAAAGAAACAACGAAAAAAAAATACAATAACCCACAAAGCAGGTGGGGTGCGGACTCCGACCGCAACCTAGAGTCAATGGGGGGGTTCGGGTGGGCCTTTGTCGGTGGCGGCTCCGGTGTGGGCCGTACCGGCCCGAGAAGACACACTGGAGGCCCGGTGCGTGGAGCAGGAACAGTACGTACTGGGCTGGGACGACACCCTAGAGGCCTGGTGCGTGGAGCAGGACAAGGACGACACCCTAGAGGCCTGGTGTGTGGAGCAGGAACAGGATGCACTGGTCTGGGGATGCGCACCGGACGCCTTGTGCGTGGAGCTGGCACAGGACGCCCCAGGCTGAGGATGCGCACTGGACGCCTTGTGCGTGGAGCTGGCACTGGACGCACCGGGCTGGAGATGCGCACTGGATGCCTTGTGCGTGGAGCTGGCACTGGATGTCCTGGGCTGGTCTCACGCACCACTGGGCGAGTGCGGGGAGCTGGAACTGGACTCACCGAGCTGGGGATGCGCACTGGACGCCTGGTGCGTGGAGCTGGCACTGGACGCACCGGGCTGGAGATGCGCACTGGACGCCTTTTGCGTGGAGCTGGCACTGGACGTACCGGGCTGGTCTCACACACCTCTGGGCGAGTGCGGGGAGCTGGCACTGGACGTACCGGGCTGGAGGTTCGCACTGGATGCCTTGTGCGTGGGACCAGCCCGGTACGTCCAGTGCCAGCTCCACGCACCTCTGGGCGAGTGCGGGGAGCTGGCACTGGACGCACCGGGCTGGAGACGTGCACTGGACGCCTTGTGCGTGGAGCTGGCACTGGACGTACCGGGCTGGTCTCACACACCTCTGGGGGAGTGCAGGAAGCTGGTACAGGACGCACCGGACTGGGGGAGCACACTACACGTATCTCTCTTTTACATTCCTCCCAAAAATCCTTTAAACTCCCCCATTCCGGCATAGGTCTCACCAGACTGCTGACACTCTCTTCCGTGCGAGTGTAGGGAGCTGGCTCAGGACGTCCTGGGCTGGGAAGGCGCACTGGACTCCGGGTGCGTGGATCCGGCATAGGTCTCTCCGGACTGACGACACGCACCTCAGGGCGAGTGCAGGGAGCTGGTACTGGACGTACCGGACTGGAGAGCCAAACTGCAGGTCTGGTGCGTGGTGCCGGCGTAGGTCCCACCGGAATGACGACACGCACCTCTGGGCGAGTGCGGGGAGCTGGTGCAGGACGTATCGGGCTGGACAGACACTCCTTGAGGCGCCTGCGCTGCAGCTCCCTCCTTGCCACAACCTCCCTCTCATATCCCTCCTTAAACTCCTTATAACTCCTCCATTTGGGCTCTGGCTCCTTCCTCCGCTCAACCGATAGCCCCATGTCCCCCCCCCCCCCAAAGAATCTTGGGGCTGTCCCTGTGCTGTATGGGTACGCGGCCCCTGGTGTCGTTGCTGTCCTCCTCCTCTCCTTGGCGACTCCCGCCAAGGAAAGTTCTCGCTGCCTCCCATAATCTCCTCCCAGGTCCAGAACTGCTTCTCCTACATGGGGACACGCTGCTTGGTCCTGTTGTGGTGGGTTATTCTGTCACGATCGCTGGAAGGATTGGACCAAAGTGCAGCACGGGTGTATTTCCACATGTTTAATTAACGAAGTGAGCGAAAGAAAGATCGGCACTAACTGTGTGTCGCGCGCACACTGGCACTAACTAAACACATTCAAAAACAAACATCAAACACTAACCCACAAGGCAGGTGGGGAAGGGAACCAACTTAAATAGGATTCCCAATTAGAGGCAACGACAACCAACTGTCTCTAATTGGGAACCAACTCAAAACACAACATAGAGTACCCTAGATAAACTAGTCACGCCCTGACCCAACACACCATAGAGAAACCCAGAGGGCTCTCTATGGCCAGGGCGTGACACTGATAATGGGCCTCTGTACGCCTATGTAGATATTCCATTAAATATCAGCCTTTTCCAGCTACAATAGTCATTTACAACATTAATAATGTCTGCACTGTATTTTGATAAATTTGATATTATTTTGTTGGACAAAAAAATTGCTTTTCTTTCAAAAACAAGGACATTTCTAAGTGACCCCAAACTTTTGAACGGTAGTGTATGTTCTGGATCAAGTTCTCTTACAACTTTGCCTCTTTCAATCTGAATCACTCTGAAGAGATAAGAATGTTAGCTAATTACAAAAAGAATCAGTTAAGCAGTAGTACATAAACACACACTATCCCCTATCGTAGTAAATCAGTACATTTACAAAAATGTTGTTCTCAGTGGTTCTGTAAATGTTTTTGCAAGAAAGCAGATTTAAACACAGTTACAGTAGCTGCTAAATACCCTTTGCTAAATTGCTAATCAGTTTATTGCACCTAACTGGTGAGAGAGACGCTTGAATACTCATCTGGAAATAGAATAGATAAGCCATAATTCTCTTAAAAAGCATCCCTAGCATCAATCACACTCACAGAGGGTACAGACAGACCTTTTTAAAATCTTGTGAACTCCGTCATGCTACACTGCATTACACTTCCCAGAAAGCCCTGTCATATTGAATTTGTCTTGCTTTGGTAAACATATTTCCTTTCTTGCTTGTAATTAAAGTTTTGCTCTCTCTCTCTCTCTCTCCAATTAAATTCAAGGGCTTTCTTGGTATGGGAAATGTGTTAACATTGCCAAAGCAAGTGAAGTAGATAATAAACAAAAGTTAAATAAACAATACAAATTAACAGTAAACATTACACTCACAAAAGTTCCAAAAGAATAAAGACATTTCAAATGTCATATTACGTCTATATACAGTGTAGTAACGATATGAAAATAGTTAAAGTACAAAAGGGAAAATAAATAAACAGAAAATACATTACAATGGTGTTTGTTCTTCACTGGTTGCCCTTTTCTTTATGCAACAGGTCACAAATCATGCTGCTCTGATGGCACACTGTGGTATTTCACCCAGTACATATGGGAGTTTATCAAAATTGGGTTTGTTTTCAAATGCTTTGTGGATCTGTGTAATCTGAGGGAAATATGTGTCTCTAATATGGTCATACATATGGCATGAGGTTAGGAAGTGCAGCTCCGTTTCCACCTCATTTTGTGGGCAGTGTGCAGGCCTATATCAATTCAATGCTCTCTCTCTCTCTCTCTCTCTCTCTCTCTCTCTCTCTCTCTCTCTCTCTCTCTCTCTCTCTCTCTCTCTGTCTATATGAGGGGGAGGAGCAGGTAGACGAGGCTGTCCTGTAGCTTGACCTCTAAAATATGAAGTCAGACCCATGACACCATTTAGTGTGTTCAGTGGATTATTGGTATTGGGGACACAATTATAACGCCATTATGTGTAACCAATGTAACACCTAGTAACCATTGACATTTACCTTTAAACCCCTCGCATGCTACCAAGACACAGACGAGAGAACGTTGAAAAAACTAGTAATTCCATTGATGTGAATCAATTATTATGGTTTAATAATCACTTGAATCATGTTTCCTACAGAAAAGACCTCAGCCACAATTTTGATCCATGCTATGATATATTAATAAACAATTAATAATCAAAATTCAATTATTTTCTCGAGCTCAAGATTAATATAATAATTTGATTTAAATGTTTACATGCTTTGCGAGTAGAACGATTTCCCTAATAATCCTGTTTACATAGACAGATCTGAAACCAGACTACCTGATGGGACTTTGATAAACGCAGAAAATCGGCAATCAAAATAAACGTTCTACCACAACGACCATGTCATTTTTGTGAAACAAATTTAATTCTGAGTTCGGAACGTTTGTATGTGATAACTATTTCTAAGATGCATACATTCAGCTTTTCCAAACTCACTTCACTTGAGCAAAATAGGTAATCTTGATGTACTCTGATTAAGGCGTTTAAATGTCCTAATAAATAATAAAGATTGCTCAGAAAACCGTGTGTTTTAATCGACATGTGCTTACTTCGATTATGACCTGACGCCGATTTAAGATAAGCAGAGTAAGGTGTTTACATGACTAATGCCATTCTTGGGCTACTGCCAAAATCAGTTTAATATCAAATTATTAGTGTGTATGTAAACATACTCATTGCCTTCATTATATGAATGAGGCTAAAGGACAATGGCTTCAGTTGTAAAGGCGAGCGGCCAGAGCAGGCTGAGCGGCCTGGGATGGAGGTTGTGCCTGTGGCATGGCAAGAGGCCAGACTCTGACAGCTGACTAATGACTTTCACTGAGGGTGTCACGCACAGATTTATGTCCCCCCTTGCCTGAGTCCACTCACAGTATTTTAAAGCAAGAGTTATTCGTCCAGCACACCTCCCCTCAATACGCCAATATAACTCTTCTCCTCCACAACTGACCCCCAAAAAAAAAGCCTACCCCCCACCAACTGCCACGGATGGCCTGCATGGGCCATTTCAGATTTGATTTGCATTGTGTCCCAGACCTGAGTCAAAACTTGATGCTAAAAGAGATGCCTTTGAAGTGCTGTATTAGACGGGTAGGGAGGCAGATAGACAGAGGAAGAGAGAGAGCCAGAAGAGGGATAAGTGCAAAGATAGATCAAACACAACCGTTTAAAAAACGGAATCATCACAGCCTCCCTTTGCCGCAATGCTAGTCCATTGTTAATTGTCCAGAAGAGTCACATAGTGTAGTCTGTGCACATTGTAGTGTATCGGCTGTCTCTAGCATGTTGTGTAATTACGCAGCTCATATGCCAAGGCTGTAATAAAGGCGGAGTGATCTCATTTCCATGTGTTAATCTTGAATGGCATAGCAAACTGGCCTATGTGATAGATCTGTAAATGTTTTCACAGAGTGATTATCAAGTGCATGAGGGATTGGGAGATATGAGCTCCGGGGCTTCAGATGGGAGAGCTTGGCAGGGACGTTGGGGAGACACAGATTACAGCAAGCAGCCATCTCAATCACACCCCAGCTGGCTCATTGGAAAAGGTTTAATGTCGGCCTTGTTCCAAGAAAGTGGAAGAATTAAACAATTTGGGTATAATGCCCCACAAAGCATTAGCTGTGCTACTAATCAAATACTGGGGGGATTTGTTACAAAGTTAGATCTATGAAATCCTGTGGTTCTTGTAGCTGATCGCATACTGAGCCATGGTTGGTGATCGCATTATGAGCCCTGATCGGTGGCGAAACAATCAGTCTTCTTCTGAAATTAACACGTCTCATCTAAACAACGGACCTGTCCTATGTATAAAACATGAACGGTGTCTGCCTATTGAAAGAACACAACGCTGTTTGTTCAGAGTACAAAGCTCTGTACTATCTGCAAAAGCTTGACCTTTCAATGACCTTCAGAGTGCATTCTCATCAATGCCATGGTGCTTTTTAAAAGGATGCGTGCAGTATCCGAAGGAAGCACTATTGTGAATCATCATGCGGATTGACCTCGTGATTGACCTTAGATGAGCTTCGTCGTAAATATCTGCGTTAACAACGTCAGTGTACTCTGCTGAAAGCCTAAGTATGCTGCAAACCAACCATGACATACTTAGCCTATAGGTTATAGAAAAACAATCTATGAGACTTCGATTGACCCCAATCAAGCAAAATACTGCACTGTTTACCTTCGTCAAAGTACAAGTAATCTTAATTGCTACACCCCCAAACGTGTGTTTTCAAATTAACATAATCTTTAATTATGTTTCAGGAGTTCCTGGCTGAATTATTTTTGCCTGTTCAAGTATTGTCGCTGGTAGCAAAAGGTGAATCACTTATCGCCTTGTCGTTGTGATAAACACGGTGAACAACCTCTAGCACGCACACAAAACCCCTGACACGCACTGCATAAAGGCGATGACACATGATCAAAACCCTGCTGGTGGTTTAAAAACAAAAGAAACTCTTACAGTATCAGTCTAACTCCCCATTCTGCAGATGAGTGTGCTGGTTAGCCGGGGGGACGTTTGTAGCAGGGTGTCAGCATAGTGGGTGAAAAGCCTTGCCTGTTTGGTTGTGACTGCAGGGGAGGGGGAGTTATGGGGCGTGACTCTCATCCGTTAATATTTCAAGCCGTCCCGCATTTGTGCTTGCCCAGAGCGGTCTCGCCGGGGATTGGAGCCAGGGTTCCGCTCCAACAGGCATGTCGTTTTCGTGGCACTGTCTGACACTCGCCTGGTAACTTTGAACAACAGTCTGGGTTTGCTACCGCAAAAGCCTTAGCATAGGCTCAGCAATGTTAGAGACTGTAATTAAGGCACTGCTAATTAGGCTGCACAGTTATAAGTTTTCTCTTTTCTGTGTGCTCCATACTTAGGGACATATCTCAGTGATATAGTTCTTTATCTAGCTGTAATGCATGAAACAACTTGCTAAACACATTCATAACTGCTTATAGATCATTATAACATCCTTTATAAATGCATAAGGTTGATAGCTAAATACATTATTAAAAAGGTTATGGCAAATTTTTTATAGAGATGGTCACATTTATGCTTTGTAAAATAAGTGCCTCTGATTTGTCTGATTTGTCGAGAGATTGTACAATATGAAAACGTAATGTAGGCACGTGACGCCATGCTATCTGGAATTTATCAAACTAAAGGGGTTTGGATGGGTACGAGGGGGAAAAGGTCTAGAGTACTTCACCAGGCTGGTTAACATTCCTTTAGCACCTCTTAGGATCACTTTACACCCCTTTGCCAGGTTTATGTATATACTTTAACTGCAAAGCCCTTTGTGATTTATTTCTTACATATATGCCTATATATTCACATGTTGAGCAGTTTAGACGGGTGGTTCTCATGGAAATTGTGCCACGCATTCTTCCAAACATAATCATGGGCAACACGTGCTATATTCCTACTGGCTTAGATGATATGTTATGCATATAATTACCATGGTTGACACCCATACTATGTATCTATCTGAAAGGGAGAGGGAGTTGAATACTGATGGTAATAGACAGTGTTATAATGCACTCTGTACCAGATTCATTTTGATTAACACCAAGCTGGATAAGGCTTAACATAAGGTAAGTCCTTTGTTGAATGGCATCTTGAAGTTGTCTTTGTGGACAACCTGTAATAACAATTACATTTAGGATGGGCCTTGATCCAAGAATGCACTTGATATAGGCACTGTTATTAGGCTAACTGACGTCAGATACAAGTGGAAACAAGAGTGTCTGGGTGTGTGTCTATGTGAGGGTGTGTGCGTATGCGAGGGTGTGTGTGTATGTGTATGTGAGGGTGTGTGTGTATGCGAGGGTGTATGCGTATGCGAGGGTGTGTGTGAATGTGAGGGTGTGTATATGAGGTGTGTGTGTATATGTGAGGTGATGTGTATGTAAGGGTGTGTGTATGTGTACGTGTGTGTATGTGTACGTGAGGGTGTGTGTATGTGAGGGTGTGTGTGTGTATATGAGGGTGTATGTGTATGTGAGGGTGTGTGTGTATATGAGGGTGTGTGCGTGTGTATATGAGGGTGTGTGTGTATATGAGGGTGTGTGTGTATGTGAGGGTGTGTGTGTATGTGAGGGTGTGTGTGTATGTGAGGGTGTTTGTAAATATGTGTGTTTGCTCCTCAAATGCTTACAGGATTTTTAGCACACATCTAGCGAGTGTGCTGGAAATAGCTACAGTGAGGGAAAAAAGTATTTGATCCCCTGCTGATTTTGTACGTTTGCCCACTGACAAAGACATTATCAGTCTATAATTTTAATGGTAGGTTTATCTGAACAGTGAGAGACAGAATAACAACCAAAAAATCCAGAAAAACGCATGTGAAAAATTGTATAAATTGATTTGCATTTTAATGAGGGAAATAAGTATTTGACCCCCTCTCAATCAGAAAGATTTCTGGCTCCCAGGTGTCTTTTATACAGGTAACGAGCTGAGATTAGGAGCACACTCTTAAAGGGAGTGCTCCTAATCTCAGTTTGTTACCTGTATAAAAGACACCTGTCCACAGAAGCAATCAATCAATCAGATTCCAAACTCTCCACCATGGCCAAGACCAAAGAGCTCTCTAAGGATGTCAGGGACAAGATTGTAGACCTACACAAGGCTGGAATGGGCTACAAGACCATCGCCAAGAAGCTTGGTGAGAAGGTGACAACAATTGGTGCGATTATTCGCAAATGGAAGAAACACAAAAGAACTGTCAATCTCCCCCGGCCTGGGTCTCCAATCTCCCCCGGCCTAGTCAGCAAGAAAACAATTGGTAACACACTACGCCGTGAAGGACTGAAATCCTTCAGCGCCCGCAAGGTCCCCCTGCTCAAGAAAGCACATATACATGCCGGTCTGAAGTTTGCCAATGAACATCTGAATGATTCAGAGGACAACTGGGTGAAAGTGTTGTGATCAGATGAGACCAAGATGGAGCTCTTTGGCATCAACTCAACTCGCCGTGTTTGGAGGAGGAGGAATGCTGCCTATGACCCCAAGAACACCATCCCCACCGTCAAACATGGAGGTGGAAACATTATGCTTTGGGGGTGTTTTTCTGCTAAGGGGACAGGACAACTTCACTGCATCAAAGGGACGATGGACGGGGCCATGTACCGTCAAATCTTGGGTGAGAACCTCCTTCCCTCAGCCAGGGCATTGAAAATGGGTTGTGGATGGGTATTCCAGCATGACAATGACCCAAAACACACGGCCAAGGCAACAAAGGAGTGGCTCAAGAAGAAGCACATTAAGGTCCTGGAGTGGCCTAGCCAGTCTCCAGACCTTAATCCCATAGAAAATCTGTGGAGGGAGCTGAAGGTTCGAGTTGCCAAACGTCAGCCTCGAAACCTTAATGACTTGGAGAAGATCTGCAAAGAGGAGTGGGACAAAATCCCTCCTGAGATGTGTGCAAACCTGGTGGCCAACTACAAGAAACGTCTGACCTCTGTGATTGCCAACAAGGGTTTTGCTACTAAGTACTAAGTCATGTTTTGCAGAGGGGTCAAATACTTATTTCCCTCATTAAAATGCAAATCAATTTATAACATTTTTCACATGCGTTTTTATGGATTCTTTGTTGTTATTCTGTCTCTCACTGTTCAAATAAACCTACCATTAATGTTATAGATTTTTTTGTCAGTGGGCAAACGTACAAAATCAGCAGGGGATCAAATACTTTTTTCCCTCACTGTACATTTAATGAATAGTTTTCAAGAAATTCCTCTTAATTTGGGAAATGTATTTATAATGATGAAGACATTTTACTGAATATATTAAGCTAAATACTTCTAAAGTGTAGTAGACCATGGGAAACAAACCATCATACTGTGTTTTTGGTGGGAACATGTTTTTTTCATAATTTGTCGCTACTGTAAGAGAACATTGCAATAACTTTTGATGAAGATGTTACTAATTACTTAGTGTTTGGAGTGCAAAATGTTCAGGTTTGTTCTGGTACAAGCAAATAAATAATTGAAACAAAAATGCTAATTAAACTCCAGGCTCTTCAAAGTAGTGGATACAATGGGATTAATGTGGGAGAAATCCTAAATCAGAGAAACAGTAGCTACACCGAACAAAAATATAAAGCAACATGTAGAGTGTTGGTCCCATGTTTCATGATCTGAAAAAGAAAAGATCCCAGAAATTTCCCACATGCACAAAAAGCTTATTTCTCTCAAGTTTTGTGCAAAATTTGTTTACATCCCCGTTAGTCAGCATTTCTTCTTTGCCAAGATAATCCATCCACCTGACAAGTGTGGCATATCAAGAAGCTGATTAAACAGCATGATCATTACACAGGTTCACCTTGTGCTGGGAACAATAAAATACACTTTAAAATGTGCAGTTTTGTCACACATCATAATGCCACAGATGTCTCAAGTTTAGAGGGACCGTGCACTGGCTCCCCAGTGGGTGGGCCTATGCCCTCCAAGGCCCACGCATGGCTTCACCCCTGCCCAGTCACGTGAAATCCAAACATTAAGGCATAATTTATTTACATTTACTTATTTCCTTCTGTGAACTGTACATCAGCAAAATATTTTAAATTGTTGCATGTTTCGTTTATATCTTTGTTCAGTGTAATTTATGACCAAACATCTGAGATGTTTTCTAGGCTTTAGACAACCTTTAAATGTTATTGTTATAATGCAGGTGTGAAATGCGTACAGTCATTAATACACTTGAAATCATTTTTGCCACATTACCATATGTTATGCATTTTGGTAATGTGGCAAAACTAAAATGAAAGGAAACTTGTATTTACAACAGACTAAGTTAGGTGAACCGAGGTACCCTCAAAGTAAAGATTTGGACCAGCTAGGCCCTTCTCCCTCTGTTGACTGTGTCCTTTGCTCACAGTCTAGTTTGAGTGTCCTAAGGCTCTGAGGGCTCTGACAGAGGGAATCTGTCTGTGATGTCTACTGTAATTAGAGCTGACTCTTCCAGACTGGACCCTGGGTCTCATGAGTAACCATGCAGCCAGAGACCGTCTGGGACGACCTTGAGTCCAAAACCGGACACTGTTATCACAATTGATTTGTCAACGGCGCACTACACATCAACTCCAGACGTCTTAGACACCCAAGAGATTTCAAAGTGTATATCCCAAGGGACTTTCCTTCTTCTCTTGCTGTCCTTCAGAGTTTTCCAAGTCACATTGCATAACATGTACGTTAAGTTATTCATGTGATGTCGGAAATGTTTGGCAATTTGCTGCTCATACCCCCGGGACTTAGGTGATGTGAAGTAATCTAAGGGTGATAATGGATGCATGACACAATGACAAGCAGGAAGTGTGGTTGAGGAATTTTGGACTGCGGAAGGTACGAAATCCAAGACACTAGTGTACCACACAAATTCACTAAGACCTATGACTGTGTTGTGACAGACTAGCGTCCTGTCCACGTGGTGGACTTGTACATCAAGCTGCTGTACGCTACAAAAACAGCAGGTAGGTTCCTGCCCAATGGGCCGTTCTGGCTCGGACAAGGCTTACTTACAGGTAACTGCCAAAATAAAATAAACACCAACATAAAATGCCTTAATAGGGCCAACACGAGCCACCAGAACTGCTTCAATCCACCTTCGCATAGATTCTACAAGTGTCTGGAACTCTTTTGGAGGGATGCAACACCATTGTTCGACAAAAAAGTCCATCTTGTTGTTTGTTGATGGCGGTAGAAAACACTATCTCACACACACACTTCAAACCCCCTATGCTCCTTTGAGACCTCTCTTTCAAAGTCACTGAGATGATGAGATCTGTTCTTTGTACCATTGTAGCCAAAATAATAGGCAGTTATGCATTTTTATGCATGACATTAAGCATGGTGGGATGTTAATTGCTTAATTAACTCAGGAACCACATTGGTGTGGAAGGGCCAGCTTTCTATATACTTTGTATCCCTCATTTACTCAAGTGTTTTTTTTATTTTGGCAGTTACATGAACTGTGTGCTGGATTGTAGACTCTAAAGTGCTACTCCCCGCTTCGATTCCTACTTCAAACTGAAGTCACAGTGCATGTTCAAGCATCTCAGCAAGACATTGGCCGGCCAAAGGCACCCTTCAGTGGGAATCATTGATCAAGTGGATGAGAGGCACTGATCCTAATGTTTGCCCTGTGGGGGGGTACCAAGCCTCTGCTGGATCATCCAGAAGGTGCCATCTTTTCCTTTCACCCACCCCTAGGTTAAATAACAATGGGCTGTCAGATGGCATTCTATTAGATTTGTATGATGTTACTGAAGCAGGAGCATTGTGGTGGTGTTTCTGAAGTGTGTGGAAGAGGGATGGTAACATCTGGGTAATGGATGGTAAATCTTGTGAGGGTCGAATCATTAATGACTATGTTATCACGTACCATATCACAAAATGTGCAGTGCAATCACCATCCTTTCATAAAGGCCAATCTAAAACTCACAAAATGTACAGTACCCTCAAGTATTTCATACAATCTGCAGTGACCTTCCCCTCCACTGTTTCTGTAAAAAGCTGAGGGATGGGGCTGGAGGAACGTACCCACTTTCACATTCATAGACAGAGCTATGGTTGCAAAGACTGACCATTCATGATAGCAAAATTATAGTTCTAACCATGTTTTGAGGCTCAGCGGTGTTTGTTTACATTTAATTTGTTTACAAATATTAGAGTAAAACAAGATTATTTTTTAAGGTACGACAGTTGAGCTAAGCTCAAAAGGCATAAATTATATTCTTCAAGAGTCAATGGGTACATATCATGAATTTACAAGTCCACAAATTGATGCAGCAACTGCAGACA
Organism: Brachymystax lenok tsinlingensis; assembly: GCA_030435695.1. NCBI lineage: Eukaryota > Metazoa > Chordata > Actinopteri > Salmoniformes > Salmonidae > Brachymystax > Brachymystax lenok. The sequence continues at coordinate 45,837,569 of CM059814.1, forward strand.
CTTTGATTGTGAAGATGGATAAGACTTCTTGGATCAATCATAGTTTATGCAATTCTAGCTTGTTCATGCACTTTGCTGTAGCTATAGCCTTAATCCAGTAATTCCTCAAATGTGCTGTGAATATTGACCGAACTAATTTGCTCCTAAAGTACAGTTGATCAGTGTAGAAATGTTGTAGACTGTCAAAATAACCTCTGCCAGGCTTAGATAACAAAACAAATATGAGGGAATTTAATTCCATTAAGGGTAGAGATAAGGCATACAAATGGCCCAGGGGCCCAGAGATCTTACTGGACTGTTCAAATTTTCTTTTCCCCTCTTACCTGAAAGCAAAATGCTTCCTTGTGATGGGGAACTAAAATGTTTTACATTTAGCCAAGATAATGCTAAAAGAAAAAACAGGTCTGGGCATCATCTAATAGCATAACATCTTTAGATTCTGCATCACATTGCAGTGTGTGGGAATACGATACAACAGCCAACAACAGTTTGATGTAGCTAATTACATATTCCAGATGTAGAGTTTTATTGAATCCATTTTATATATGATTGATGAACATATGTTTCCTACAGATCAGCCAATTTCATGCCTCCTCAGTGTCCATAATGTAAAAGAACATTTACATTTGAGTTAACGATCCTTAAGGAACACAGTTTAGATTAGTATACACTAATTAGATCATTGTTGGATACTGAGAATATTTTAATTAAGTTATCAAATGAAAATGAATAAGAATGCAAATCCAAGTGTTGATCTTGTTTTTATTTTGACATAAGGAGATGTTGAGTTGCAGTCATGCAAAGAATTAGGTTCAACAGACCTGTTGTGCGCTTGTGACCGACCAGGGTTCAAACCAGGGTCTTCTGCGAACCGCAAGACTGTGTTAGCCCACTGAGGTAAAGGCAATGTCTTGGGAAGCCAACACAAGTCTTCAGGCCTTTAAGCAAGGTTACCCAGCCAGTACGTTAGCTTTTTTACACTATGCTGACATACACTTACCCTCAAATTATTGTTAAACCAGAGGTTAAAAATAAAAAGCAAGAAATAAAAACTAGGTAATACTTTACTTGACACCCAGCGTCATAACAAGTTATGACACGGTCATAACCATGTCATATGTCATAAAAGCTGATAACTTGTCATAACCAGTTATAATATGGCTGGTTATGACACCTATATAAGAGTGTCAAAACCCACAAAACCCCAAGAAAAAAAAATCCAGTACACCATAGCCTACATGTATACAGTGTGTTTGTGTTACAAAATGTGTAATAATATATAATTATCATTGTAATTGCACACACATTGATGTCAGACATGCATTACTCTGTTTCTAATGACTGGGATGAATGCAGGAGCAGCTTTCAGGAGCAGGACAAGACACCCTGTTTTTGACTGATGGCTGATATAAGGGCATGTACGTGATAGGCCTATCTGGCTTATATGATTATGATGGTCATAATGCTTCTTGACAGTGTCATAAAGTGAATTTTCTACAAGATATTTTAAATATGATGAAAAAACATGACTGTAAAGAATTTATTACAACAACAACAAATGACTTAAGACACAAACTTTAAAACAAAAGGAAACTTCTTGGCAAGGAACAAACCAATTTGAATAAATGTGGGTTTTGTGGTTATGTACAATTGAAGTCGGAAGTTTACATACACTTAGGTTGAGTCATTAAAACTCGTTTTTCAACCACTCCCCAAATTTCTTGTTAACAAACTATAGTTTTGGCAAGTCGGTTAGATGTTACCATCTACTTTGTGCATGACACAAGTAATTGTTCAAACAATTGTTTACAGACAGATTATTTCACTTATAATTAATTGTATCATAATTCCAGTGGGTCAGAAGTGTCCATACAGTAAGTTGACTGTGCCTTTAAACAGCTTGTAGAATTCCAGAAAATGTTGTCATGGCTTTAGAAGCTTCTGATAGGCTGTGTACCTGTGGATGTATTTCAAGGCCTACCTTCAAACTCAATGCCTCTGTGCTTCACATCATGGGAAAATCAAAAGAAATCAGCCAAGACCTCAGAAAGAAAATTGTAGACTTCCACAAGTCTGGTTCATTCTTGGGAGCAATTTCCAAATGCCTGATGGAACCACGTTCATCTGTACAAACCATAGTACGCAAGTATAAACATGACGCAGCCGTCATACCACTAGGAAGGAGACGCGTTCTGTCTCCTAGAGATTAACGTACTTTGGTTGTGAAAAGTGCAAATCAATCCCAGAACAACAGCAAAGGACCTTGTGAAGATACTGGAGGAATCAGGTACAAAAGTATCTATATCCACAGTAAAACGAGTCCTATATCGACATAACCTGAAAGGCCGCTCAGCAAGGAAGAAGCCACTGCTCCAAAACTGCCAGATAAAAGCCAGACTACGGTTTGCAACTGCACATGGGGACAAAGATCGTACTTTTTGGAGAAAGTTCCTCTGGTCTGATGAAACAAAAAGGCAACTGTTTGGCCATAATGACCATCGTTATGTTTGGAGGAAAAAGGGGGAGGCTTGCAAGCCGAAGAACACCATCCCAACCATGAAGCACTGGGGTGGCAACATCATGTTGTGGGGGTGCTTTGCTGCAGGAAAGACTGGTGCACTTCATAAAATAGATGGCATCATGAGGTAGGAAAATTATGTTGATATATTGAAGCAACATCTCAAAACATCAGTCAGAAAGTTAAAGCTTGGTCGAAAATGGGTCTTCCAAATGGACAATGACCCCAAGCATACTTCCAAAGTTGTGGCAAAATGGCTTAAGGACAACAAAGTCAAGGTATTGGAGTGGCCATCACAAAGCCCTGACCTCAATCTCATAGAAAATGTGTGGGCAGAACTGAAAAAGCATGTGCGAGCAAGGAGGCCTACAAACCTGACTCAGTTACACCAGCTCTGTCTGGAGGAATGGACCAAAATAGACCACCACCCAACATATTGTGGGAAGCTTGTTTGACCCAAGTTAAACAATTTAAAGGCAATGCTACCAAATACTAATTGAGTGTATGTAAACTTCAGACCCACTGGGAATGTGATGATAGAAATTAAAGCTGAAATAAATAGTTCTCTCTACTATTATTCTGACATTTCACATTCTAAATAACAGGGAATTTTTACTTGGATTATATGTCAGGAATTGTGAAAATCTGAGTTTAAATGTATTTGGCTAAGGTGTATGTAAACTTCCAACTTCAACTGTAGGTGTCATAACCAGCCATAAAATAACTCAATATATGTCACAACAGGTGTGTATATGGGTCATGACAGTGATATGACCATTTGACAGGTTATGACAAGTTATGTCAGCTGTTATGACATTTGACATGGTCATGACTGTATCATAATGTGTTATGACACTGGGTGTCAAGTAAAGTGTTACCAAAAACTGTGATTACACCAGCTATCAATCCTCTGTAGTATCATGCATACCACAGAGGAGACGAAAAGAAGAACCATCCACATAACAACGCAGGGTTAATATAAAGCCGATTTTATTTGCTGTCTTCATTGATTTCCAGAGTTTCTCTCATGTGTAATGTCTGTTGATCTAAAGGTCAAGTCTGAAAAAGATGAAAGCGCACAGAGAACACTTTTCATTCCTTGGTCAGGGCTAGATGTCAACGCTTGAGTCTGTGGATTATTGATTAGTCGTAAATAGAACAGGAACACAAGGACTTAATATTTTGGCTGATTCCATTGCGAGGAATCAACATTTCAAGCTCATTAGCAGCTTCACAACAGGCTGTAGAAAATCGTCATAATTTACATAGGATTACATGACACTCTGAAAGTGTTCGTCTTTGACATAGGTAGCTGGTTGCTCACTCAACTATTTCCCAAATCCCTCATGTCGTTCCAGGCGTTATTTCATGCATAGAGAAACCATGTTGCGGCTTTGGTGTCTTTAAAATGTAAAGCTTATAGAGCAATTTTTGGTTTACAAGCAAGCGTCACGTTCGAGTGACATGCACGCATCCCGGAACCAAAAAACTCTGTAGCAGGCCAGATAACGCTAAAGTCGGCACCTTGAGTGAGTGATGACCATGAACACACACCAGACTGGTGGCTATAGCTATGTTTAACAAGTGTACTATTCTACTGGGTTTCTGTAGCTCTATTTCGGATATTTTACCTTGACTCGCTGGCTTGCTAGCTTGCTAGGTAATCAACCCTCTGATGGTATCTGCCAAGTTGTAGACGATAACCATCTGATTACCTGTCCGTTAACTTTCATGAGCTGCATTTGAAGTTGCATGTTATCGTATCCACTGCTAGGCAAACAGAGGTTTGAAACTGCGCCCCCCCAATTTTCCTGATGCGTTCAGGAAATGGGTCTACAGCATTTTTCAATACGTGTCATTGGACTTATTTTCATGGAAATATGGCCGCTTCTTTGGTTTTTCCCAAAAGCACTCTCATGATGATACAACTCTAAATGGAAAGTAGAAAACCTTCAAAGGGGGACACAAACAATGTGAAGGTCCACTTAACACGAAGAGGTACATGTTGTTCAGATTCAGTACATAGGCGTACTTCAACCCCTGAACTGACTTTCAAGGACAGAAATCTAATGAGTTGTGTTCATCTTTCGCCACTTTGAGCCACGCCACTCTTGACGCAAACATCAAACAGAGAAAGGGGCATAGATAGTACCAAGGTCCTGCTGGTTTGTTAGTCACAATAGAGGTGCTGATTAGTCAGGTGAATTTGTGGTGAGAAAACTGTTGCAAAGACGAAGTCTAAAACCCAGCAAGTGCATGAAATTCAGACCAATTATAATAATAATGTATGCCATTTAGCAGACGCTTTCATCCAAAGTGACTCACAGTCACGTGTGCATACATTTGACATATGGTTGGTCCCGGGAATCGAACACACTATCCTGGCATTACAAGCACCATAATCGACCAACTGAGCTAAGGATACACCATTTCATGTGGATGATAACTGTGGTTAAGTCATTTGAATAAGAAACATGTAATAGTGGTAACACCATATGTTATAGTACATTCTATTACACTACCTGCTGCTACTAGCTACGTTGGGCGAATTGTTCAAGCAAAAGAAAAACAACGCGTCATACAATGCATTGAGACAGAATATGACACAGGTTGACATGACACTTTCCTTATATAGGTATATTATGCCGTAGCACATATAACGTCTTTCTGTTTACTCAAGTCATCTTCCAGTTCACGCCTTCATATTCAAGTCCCCATCTGCTCTAATACCTCCATGTAATTTATTCTATAGTTTAGGTGACCTAACAATCAATGCACTTGTCATACTACCAACCCTCTTCCTTCATACAGGCCAATTGATTAACTCAGTCATGCAAGGCCAAATGGGACAGCATTTGTCATAACTATTGGTGATGCATATAATTTAGCTGACGTAAGATGTTATTACTCTAGATTAAATCTGTTATTTTGGTCTCATGACAGCTTTATGTAGGCCTTATGATGGAGAGTTGAGGTACATACAGTGGGGTCCGATTTTATTGACACCCTTGATAAATAATTCAAATACTGAGACATGCTAACCTCCCTGTTATGATAACGGTGAGAGGTTAGCATGTCTTGCGGGTATGATCATTATTCACTATTCATTCCGGATTATCCGTTATCATGGTAGCATCTATATTAATGTGGAAGTGTTTAGAAAATATAATATTTTTATTTATGATACAATTGACTCCAAAATGACACAATACGTGATTTACTATTCATTTCTATTGGGCAAGAAATAATCTGAAACACAACAAAAACAAACTGCAAATGCATCCAACAAGTTTTTAGAGTCACAAGATTGATGTGTGCTAGGAATATGGGACCAAATACTAAACTTTTGACTACTTTATTTATAAGAATCTTTAGGTGTCAATCATTTTGAACCATACCTTTAAAAATATATATATATAATAATATTACGCGTTAAACAAAATCTATTTTCTCTGAGCAATTGTATTAGTTTAAAATAATATAATTTCTTATTTTTTTTATATACGATATAGCTCAGTATTTGAATGATTTATTTTCTACAGTCATTAGTGCTCATCTTTGTCAAGGGTGTCAATAATTTTGGACCTCACTGTATATGTGTGTTTGATATGAATTTGTAAAAGACGCAGTATGTGTGGCACCATAGCAAATGCACTTCTGAGTTCCTACGTGTTGAGTCTCCAATAGACATTCATCATGCTGCACATGGACAAACTGTGTCTGAATTGAATCTTGTTTTTTGATGCATCTCCAAACCTCCCTTAGAAGGGTACGGGTGAGTGTCTGGTAATCTGTATAGAGAGTGCTTCTACGCTTGCACAATTTTACTGTCGTGGAGAAATATAGCAGTGCAGTTGAATGATATATTTTCATATGTGAAAAATGACATCCGTGCATTAAAGGAGACAATAAAATGTCACTGCTTTGTCCACTTGATCTTATCACGTATCCATCAGACATAATTCTCACAAAGAATTACAGCAATATATACTATACGCAGAGACGATAAAACATAGTTGATTGGGAAGTTGTCTGTTAAATAGCTCTGATAATATTTGGTTCTAGCGTTGTTACATAATGTATGATAGGACAACTTCAGCGGATACTTATTTTAGCATTCATGAATATTTCATCTTAATATAACACCATGCACTGTGGTTAAAACAGTGGGGAACACAATCTGAGAAGTGGATTTTAGAATCTTGACTGTAACACACCCTAATGCCTCCAAAATTAATAAAATGTAATCTTTGAATCCTTAAACGAGCCATGTTTGGCTATCATCTGTATAGATCATAGCTGTGTACCCTGTAGTGCAGATATAGGCCTAGGTTGTCCACAGATTATTTTTCATGCCTGATACAGGTATTAAAAAAGTCTGACTGAAACAGGTATTAAAATAATCTGTTAATAAAATCATATGCTAGTAAGTCTCAGCTGTCAAACTGTTTGACATTGCTGTGGGTGGCTCTAACCCTGTCCGAGGTTAACCAATGGATCTTGTTCTCCTGTTAGGTCTGATCATGTCCATTTTCAAAAGAATACCCCTGCGGGATTGCAAATGTCACAGAATGTCAGGCCAATCGTGCTGTTCTCAAAGCCAAATGTTAGTTCATGTATTATGCCAGTTCCCTTTCTACCGCACCAGGTGCTCCATCATTGGATAATGGGTTTAAGATGCCTAGATCTATAGTGCACTGGGATTTCACATCCCCACTGTTGACTAGGCTACAGAGGAAATGGGATTGTTTTCAGTATTACAGTATGTGATGGGGGCTGTATTTGCATCTGCCTTAAAGATGTCCGTACAGTATGGATTCTTGGAGGAACTTATTTGTATAATGTGGTGAAAAGAAAAACAAATGTTTACTGTATCTTAGTGGCATCGTTCCAGGATAACTATAGTGGAATAAACATGTGCATTTTTCTGGTTGTGGTGTGTGTTTTGTCCTATATTTCTATTGTATTTATTTATTTATTTTAATCCCAGGCCCTCATCCCCTCAAGAGGCCTTTTGCCTTTTGGTAGGCAATCATTGTAAATAAGAATTTGTTCTTAACTGACTTGCCTAGTTAAATAAAGGTTAAATAAATAAAATACAAATTAGTAGTAGTTAGATCAGAAGCAGTAAGTACTGCATGTATCTGTATGTCAGTAGGCTACGTGCTCTGGAAAAGGCTATTGTATATAGATCCTTGGGACCTTCTGGTACATTTTAAGGCCTTTCTCTTTCAAATGGAAAGCACGTTAACGGCCATCCCATTGTACATGCACAATTATCCTCATATGATGTGCATTCCCACACTGTGGACTAAACGAGACCATTATGGTCAAATGGAGTGAAACTGGCCCAACACACCCTGGGTGATGCTCAACAGCTGTAGCCAAGCTGACATGGTGACACGATCTGCATCTAATCCATAATAACCATAAATATAACGACACCACTGTGGCCGTATGACATCGCTGGTACAGGGGCAATGTTACCTACCGATCATCGCCCAAGCATTCAACAACTCCAAAACCTTGAAATGAGAACAACTGTGCTGTTGAGATCACTTGAGTCGAGATAGTATTTCAAAACAGAATGTATAGACTTTTCTGACTGAAAATTGAAAATATTGTACTGTAGAGCCGAATCGACACATTTAACCTAGACTGCAAATAAACACATTACAAAGTAAACACATTATTGCATCAACATTGACTCTGTACCGGTTCCCCGCTGTATACAGCTCCGCAATTGTTATTTACTGCTGCTCTTTAATTATTTGTTATTCTTATCTCTTCATTTGTTTTTGATAGTATTTTCTTAAAATTGCATTGTCAGTTAAGGGCTTGTAAGTAAGCATTTCACTGTAAGGTCTACACCTGTATTCGGCGCATGTGACAAATAACATTTGATTTGAACAGAACGAGTTCAAATCTGTGCACTTTATTAATTTGTACTCTCTCGATGTAGTATGTAATAACTTGTGTAGTATGTAATAACTTGTGTAGTATGTCATAACTTGTGTAGTATGTAATAATAGGTGGTTTGATGGTTCACTGCAGTCCAACTTTCCTCTTTTTGGGGGTTTTCTTCTTTTACTGGTAGTTGATAGATTCCACCCACCTGGTATCCCCGGCCTGAATCAGTCCCTGATTGGAGGGAAAGAATGACAATCTGCAGTATTTTTGACCTTGAGGTCCGGAGAACCAGCGCTGTAGGCCTGCATAATGGAAACATGATCTGACAATCAGAGAGCTGCATTTCTCCCCATAAAGCAAAAGTATTTACCTATGTTGGTCCTTCTCCATCATTTTTATGGCTCATGATACCTCATCATACATGTCGAACTCACCCCTTGCTCTGCCCTGAGGCTATCCTAGTAAAGAAAAGCCGGCGATAATGATCATAATTATGTCTGATGCTGACAGCATGTCACCAAGCATGTAATAAAGACACTATCAGCCACTAATGGAGAGCGCTACACAATATAGATTCGTAGTAAAGGGACATTAATTCTGCAAGGGGCAGGTGGGAGTATGGAATTAGGTAGTAACATTAAATCACCCATCTATGTTGGTGGAGAGACACAGACAATAGGAGTTCTCGTTGGCATGGGGGTGGGGGTGACCACCCGAGTTGTAAAAGATTTGTGTAGATATCTTTTGCTTGTGGTTAATTAATGGTGTATGATGATATTGCAATTTTGAGGTGTTAGAGGAATGACAAAGCAATACCTTTTGGCCAGATGAATTACCCATAACATGTATCTGCTTGATTGATTGCTAATATGATTGCAATTGTAAACACAATTGTATGTTGTTAAGATGCATACATCTCCAGGTATGTTATTACAAGTTTAGTACTCACACATTTCTAGAATTCCTGAATTCTCTGAGAAAGGTTCCATCACAAAATCAGGGACAGATTGTAACAAAGAAAAGCCACAATCAGATGAGCCTTGGAGCAGGGAGCAATCACAGTGCTACAATTTAACCGACGATCAATTTAAATCAGACGAGATTAGGAGCAGGGTGCAATCACAGCAATAGAATTTAACCAATGATCAATTTAACCGACACAATCAGTCCAATTGTACGTTATCCAAGGGCATGCTAGCAACACGGGAAGATGCCTGCCAACAGTAAGGGGATGAAATTCTGTGGTCTGCTATTGATAAGCCAGTTTCCTCTTGGGTATAGTTAGAATGGGGCTTACTGGAGCTTTACCTGTAAGTCACCTTCAGTGTGCATGTGAGTGAAGGAGGGAATTATTTATCTGGCGAACACCTGGAGATGTAAGTGATGGAGTGAGGTATTCTGTATTTACTGTGGCTGACAGGTTGTTATGTATTTACCAATTGACTTGCTATCACCCAGGGGGACCGTTAGGGAAGGCTGTGGAGAAATCTGGTGGTTGCCTGGGCAATGCGTTGTGTAGGAGACGCAATCAAAGCAGCACCTCCTGCTTTTGGAATGTTGCGTTGGAGAGAGAATAGGGTTATCTGACCTTATAAAGGTTGGATTGGACCTCCGGCTTCGACAAAATAACAGTAGAGAAAAACAGAAGAAGTTAGGTTACACCTAAATGGATAAAAATAAGGAGAACATTTAAAAAAAATAGACTCCAGGATACTCTAGACTCTCTATGTCTCAAGTTTTATCTCAACAACAAGAGTTCATTTTAAACCACACTCATTTGTCCATGTTTATTTTCATTGAGAACACTTTGAAGGGTTTTCTTGCAATGGAACCCATCCCTTGTAATGCATTACAGTACGGGCTAAGTGTAGTGTGTTATTCCTTTTGCGGATATTGGCTGGTGAAATAGTTGCTGATGATCGGGTGTTCTGAATTATGTGCATCTAATCACAGCTCTCCTGACATGAATTACAGCAATCCAGGAGATGTATTGGCTTTTGTAAACTGGTATGATTGCCCAAAGGTTTTATTTAGTGAAATGTTTGGTCCAGTGATTTATGAACTAAAAATAAGTATTGAATACTCTCCTGATAAATAGGATAACAATGTAGAGAGAGGTATTATTGTATAGCGTGAGATGTATTGGGGGGGCGTGACAGATAGAGACTGGGAAAGCATTACCAGAAGAGAGAGAAAGATTGTGCAGCATGGAATGTGATGTGCATAAGGTTTGTGTGCAGTGACATTAAAGGGGCACACCACAGTATTCAACCCTGTGTGGTTGTGGACCAATTACTTAATCATTGCTGAAACAAAACAAACACTGAACTGATTAATGTTATCCTTTGATGTTGCTCTAGCAAGGACACTCTCCCTCAATCCACCAAAACAAATGTTAGGTCCACTGTGTTGACATGGAATAGAAGCTGGAAACTGCACCTTTAAATTACGCCCAAAGACTAATAATAATTGTCTTCAGTTAAAAGATAAGTAAATTATATAACTCTCTGCATGGACTAAATCTGTGGGAGACCAGAGCGAGTCAGTAATCACTCAGAAAATACTCCTCATTCAGTAATCACTCAGAAAATACTCCTCAAGCAAAAAGAAACCTACTCAGTCAATGTGACTCACTATTACGGCAGACGACTCCACAGAATCAGGTCAGAGGTGAACATAGCCAGACCCTTTTGGACCCTCAGGGACACTGTCATTTCAAGGTCCAGTTACATCACCAACACACTAGATTTCTGACTCATCAGAAGGGAATTCAAACGGTGGAGCATCAGCTGACACTGAGTTTCTAGGGGGAATATATGAGTATCACCAGAACACTGTGGGAGGATAGAAAGATAGAAGCACAGCTTGGCTCATTACAAGATACCCTCATCCTCATTCCTCACCCCTCAGGCCTCTTGCTAAATTACATTTGGCAGAGACAAGCACAGAGCAAGCCCTTCAAGGCCTTTTGTTTTGATATGTTACATTAACATGGGTTCAAAGCAAACTGAGCAAACGGGCGACCTCAGCCCGCATTACGCTAACGACGAGTGTAGAGGACCCACTCTTCCAAGCCCAGCGACTTTACACTATTTACCCTGCCGATAATTAGAATGAGAATCACCCGGTTTATCCTTCAACCTCTCCTGCCAGGGGGGTGTTTGAGGGAGGGTGGGTCGGGGGTATTGGAGTAGGCCCGGGTAGGAAACTGCTTAGCATACAGTGTCCTCACACATCACTCACCCCACTGGTCTGTGAAGCAGAGATGAAAGACGTAGATTCTTCAGATTAGGTGGCCACAAGTTGTTGCTTATTAATGGACTGTGTGGGTGAGGGATTTGCATGGATCGCTGGTCACACCCAGGAACACTTTACAGAAGGGTTTTTTTAATTCACGCATTTACATGGACATACTGTACATAGACAATGCTGGAATAATGGGCTTAAATATTTAGTTCCAAAGTAGGTCACACATTACATTAGTACATTTTCAGATATTACATGTTTCTAATTTTGACAGAAAGCTGTTTCATTTGAAGCTTAAGTGTACTGTTAGCTAGCGTTAGCTGGCTGGCTCCCTACCTAATGTTAGGTGGCGTGACATGATGTGCGTGATCTTACATGTGGTTTACCTAGCTAGGTTAATTGTTTACCTAGGTAGATATTTACATGTCTTAAGCTAAAGTGTACAACACCCGTTGAATATGGCCGGTGTCAGTAAACGTCGGCAAAAAAGCTTAATTAAATTGTTGCCAGCAGAGCTGGTTAGACTGTTTTCATGTCATTCAGAGGTAAACAAATCATCGGCAAGAGCGTCAAGTGTGCGCTCTGAACGCAAAGAGATGGGTGGGGCTAAAGCTTAAGAGGGTGAGAACGATCCTGAATGTGTGTAGACAAAGAAGTGCTCTCTCACCGAAACACTAAAGTATCATTTTCTCAAAAGTGAGTTTACAAGTGTATCAACTTTCAAAGCAGAATTACTTTCTCACTGTTCCTCAAAAATGCAGTGTATGATATACCATTTTGTAGATCTGAGTCTCTAGTTTATACCAATGTAAAAAAAACTATTTCAAATTTGGCTACATAAGACCAAATCCAGGTGGTGAGTCACATACAGTGGGGGAAAAAAGTATTTAGTCAGCCACCAATTGTGCAAGTTCTCTCACTTAAAAAGATGAGAGAGGCCTGTAATTTTCATCATAGGTACACTTCAACTATGACAGACAAAATGAGGAAAAAAATCCAGAAAATCACATTGTAGGATTTTTTATGAATTTATTTGCAAATTATGGTGGAAAATAAGTATTTGGTCACATACAAACAAGCAAGATTTCTGGCTCTCACAGACCTGTAACTTCTTCTTTAAGAGGCTCCTCTGTCCTCCACTCGTTACCTGTATTAATGGCACCTGTTTGAACTTGTTATCAGTATAAAAGACACCTGTCCACAACCTCAAACAGTCACACTCCAAACTCCACTATGGCCAAGACCAAAGAGCTGTCAAAGGACACCAGAAACAAAATTGTAGACCTGCACCAGGTTGGGAAGACTGAATCTGCAATAGGTAAGCAGCTTGGTTTGAAGAAATCAACTGTGGGAGCAATTATTAGGAAATGGAAGACATACAAGACCACTGATAATCTTCCTCCATCTGGGGCTCCACGCAAGATCTCACCCGTGGGGTCAAAATGATCACAAGAACGGTGAGCAAAAATCCCAGAACCACACGGGGGGACCTAGTGAATGACCTGCAGAGAGCTGGGACCAAAGTAACAAAGCCTACCATCAGTAACACACTACGCCGCCAGGGACTCAAATCCTGCAGTGCCAGACGTATCCCCCTGCTTAAGCCAGTACATGTTCAGGTCCGTCTAAAGTTTGCTAGAGAGCATTTGGATGATCCAGATGAGGATTGGGAGAATGTCAGATGAAACCAAAATAGAACTTTTTGGTAAAAACTCAACTCGTCGTGTTTGGAGGACAAAGAATGCTGAGTTGCATCCAAAGAACACCATACCTACTGTGAAGCATGGGGGTGGAAACATCATGCTTTGGGGCTGTTTTTCTGCAAAGGGACCAGGACGACTGATCCGTGTAAAGGAAAGAATGAATGGGGCCATGTATCGTGAGATTTTGAGTGAAAACCTCCTTCCATCAGCAAGGGCATTGAAGATGAAATGTGGCTGGGTCTTTCAGCATGACAATGATCCCAAACACACCGCCTGGGCAATCTAAGGAGTGGCTTCAGAAGAAGCATTTCAAGGTCCTGGAGTGGCTAGCCAGTCTCCAGATCTCAACCCCATAGAAAATCTTTGGAGGAGTTGAAAGTCTGTGTTGCCCAGCGACAGCCCCAAAACATCACTGCTCTAGAGGAGATCTGCATGGAGGAATGGGCCAAAATACCAGCAACAGTGTGTGAAAACCTTGTGAAGACTTACAGAAAACATTTGACCTCTGTTATATACCCTTTGTTGGCAATGACAAAGTATTGAGATAAACTTTTGTTATTGACCAAATACTTATTTTCCACCATAATTTGCAAATAAATTCATAAAAAATCCTACAATGTTATTTTCTGGATTTTTTTTCCTCATTTTGTCTGTCATAGTTGAAGTGTACCTATGATGAAAATTACAGGCCTCTCTCATCTTTTTAAGTGAGAGAACTTGCACAATTGGTGGCTGACTAAATACTTTTTTTCCCCACTGTATGTTAAATGTCAATATTATGTTGTACTTATTATTATTATGCCTTGTTATGTAACTACTAGTATGTACGGCATATACCAGGTACAAGGTACAGTGCCTTCAGAAAGTATTCAAACCCCTTGACTTATTCCACATTTTGTGTTACAGCCTGAATTCAAAATGGATAAAATATATTATTCTCACCCATCTACCACATAATTACAAAGAGAAAACATGTTTTGAAAACATGTAGCACGTTGTTTGAAAATTAAATACAGGAACATCACATTTAAATAAATATTCACACCCCTGAGTCAATACATGTTAGAATCCCAGAATTTGGGCATTGATTACAGCTGTGAGTATATCTGGGTATGTCTCTAAGAGCTTTTCACACCTGGATTGCACAGTATTTGCACATTCTTAAAAAAAAATGTCAAGCTCAGTCAAGTTGGTTGTTGATCACTGCTATTGAAGTCAGAACTGTAACTAGGCCACTCTGGAACATTCAATGTCATCTTGGTAAGCAACTCCAGTGAATATTTGGCCTTGTGTTTTGGTTGTTGTCCTGCTGAAAGGTGAATTTTTCTATCAGTGTTTTTTGGAAAGCATACTGAACCATGTTACTCTCACATCAATTCCACTTTGACATTATGGGGTATTGTGTGTAGGCCAGTCTCAATGTAATATATTTTAAATTCAGGCTGTAACACAACAACATTTGAAAAAAGTCAAGGGGTGTCAACACTTTCTGAAGGCACTGCATCTTTATAAGGTTTACACTTTGTGATTATTTTAGAATAAAGCATATTGTCGCTGTCTGATAAAACATATATATATATATTTACATGTATTTAAAGCAGTAACTACCGTCAATGTACTCTGAATATGTCATGAGTCTAGAACCAGGGAAAGGTATTCAAAACAGCTTCTGAATTTTCTAACTTATATGTACGTTAATGGTTTCTCCATTTCCTAAAATGTTTCTGTTTTGGAGATACTGTAAGAGGTTTTCATCCGACAGCGATGATATGTTGCCCTGAAACACAAGTAACTACAGAAAGCAGTTGAAAAAAATCCTCTTTAAATGTGGAAAATGATAGCAGTGCAATTTACCTTACATTGTCGTTTTTCACAAGACGAAAGCCAACATCGATCTCACTTCCTTATTTACAGACCTTCTTTCCTATTCTATGTTATTCAAATCAAGTCTTGTACTTGGGGCGACACTGAAGGCAGGTACACCAAAATAGAAAATGTGTGCATGTCTGCTAATGGCTTGACAACACTACTAAACATGCATTGCTAAAGGTGGTGGGATGGGGCTCTATATTCTTAAGTGTAGCAGTGTCATTGTTTTGTTTACCAAACATTTACTGAAAAGTTCTCACATAAAACGGGCAGCATTTTTTTAATGATGTTGTGTGGTGTGTATACATATATTTTTTTGTCAAAACAATGACTTTGAAAGGTTCAGAGTTTCAGGAAGCTGTGTCATATGTGAGGGGGCTAGGAAACGTCTATCTTGTGTTTCCACCTTCCATATTTATGTTCCATCGGCTCAAAGGAGCGACAGTTTCCGGAAAATTAATGAGCTGTCGCGCTGTATTCCACTCATAACGAGAGGATAAAAAATGTCTGGTTCCTCCCTGATATGCAGTGGGGTTCCCTGCAGCCACAGGATCCTAATGGACACTCTTACTGACAGTTGTGGCTGTTTTGTGTGATGTATTGTTGTCTATACCTTCTTGCCCTTTGTGCTGTTGACTGTGCCCAATAATGTTTGTACCATGTTTTGTTCTGCTACCATGTTGTGTTGCTACCATGTTGTTGTCATGTTGTGTTGCTACCATGCTGTGTTGCCATGTGTTGCTGCCTTGCTATATTGTTGTCTTAGGTCTCTCTTTATGTAGTGTTGTGTTGTCTCTCTTGTCGTGATGTGTGTTTTGTCCTTTATATGTTATTTATTTATTTTTGTAATTTATTTTTTAATCCCAGCCCCCTTCCCCGCAGGTATTTTGCCTTTTGGTAGGCCGTCATTGTAAATAAGAATTTGTTCTTAACTGACTTGCCTAGTTAAATACAGGTTAAATAAATAAATAATGGTCTGAAAGAACACTGATCTCATCTTTGCCTTCTCTCACCTCTACGCCAGCATTTATTTCTTCCAAGGATAATTTTTTATACAAACCTCACTGCCTTTCTCTCAGAGATGCAATTTATTTCCTGCTTGCTCAAGCTGGGTTTTAAAGTTATCCACAAGACCTTCGTACTTAGCAGCTCATTTTTCAGCTGGGCGATAACGATCTTTTGTACCCCAGCATTGGCTAAATCCCCAGATGCTGCTTCTTGGCCAGAAAATGTTATCGATTGGAAAGTTGTCTTGATTAGCCTGGACTAAGACACCAGGCAGACACACAGTGGAAATGCAATTCAGTGCCCGTTCCACACTGTTTTTGTACAGCTGACACATCTCTGGGCCAGTGGTTTACATGCTGTTTGTTTAGTTCCAACTGATCTCTTGCAGGATTTGCTGTAATTTCAGTATGTGATATTGTGGAAATGTGTTTGAGCCTAAACACACTTATTGTTACACATTACTTACAGTATCAATTTACAAGGAACACATAGCTTTACTGAGGAAGTAAAGCATCTCAAGCTGTACATAGGCCTAATGTTGAAGGTCATATGCCACCATTAATATGACTTCTTGCTTCAACAATTGATTATGTTAATTCATTTTATGGATACTGGCATGGCCGAATACTCGTTTATGAGCGTTGCATACAGAAATTAATTTACAAATGAGAAGTTAATGAATTATGTATGACACAATTGCCAATTGATTCTAATGGCCATAGTTAATAGACTCAATGGCAGCCATAAAAGCTTTACTAACCGCATGAGGGAAAAGCGTAAAATGCCTAACATATTCGAGGCACGCTGTTCACATTTTTGATATTCTATGGGTTTAGAAGAATGCATGTCCCCAACTTTCAAATTTTTAATTATTTATTGTTGCACTCCACCAGACTTGGTCTTGGTGAATCGAGGCCGATACATTTTTAATGCAGCTAATTTAGCTTGTGTGTAATAGGTCTCAAGTCTAGACTCTGGCTCTCTCAGTATGGGAGCAGGTCACCTGGTGGGGGCATTATCTATACTTAGAAAAATGTAGCTTGGGTTGGAGGTGGAAGTGGTGGAATAGGAAGGGGCTTAGGCAAGTTTCTCAATCCCTCAAAGCCGGCTTTCTGGTGTAGCCCTCTACGGTTCGTCTTCTAAGCCTATCAAACGCATGAATGCACTCCAAGAACATACCTTTTAGCATGCAAATGTGAAATTTGTCTGAAATTGACTTCCAGTTCAGTCATACTAAAAGTTTCTGCATCATCAGACCAAGTAAATGTAGAAATCCATTTGTGTCCATTTAATCTGGAGCCCGGAATGCTTACAAACATGTCTCTACATGTATTGTCCATTAGAAACACTTTCAAATATCTAGTAAAATTGCCTGGGTGGAACTTCAGTTAAGAAATCCACCAGCATATTTTTCCCCTTATTTTTTCATCAGGGCAACTTCTACCACGAGCAGCTAGCTCAGCAGGCCTGCCTTTTTGTTAGCGTAGTCTCATGTTTTTATTATCTACTATGGCACTTTTAATTTCACTGAGTGAGAGTTACGGCCCACAAGCTATGCATGCAATTACACAGACATACAGACAAACACATGCACAAACACAGTCACATTGTGCTTTTTAGGAAGCAGCTTGAACTCTTCATGCTGCAGGGAAAGTAGACATCGCCTCTCTCTCCCTCTCAAATAGAGAGGCCTAACACAATCAACTCTAAGGTGCTATTTTAGTAGCATTGTGTTATAGTGTTTACAAGTGATTCCGGACAGCTAAATTGAGATAAAAAGAGAAAGAGAGATGTTTTCTCAAATACGAGATGGCACTATGCAAAAAGCAAAGCACTTGAGCCAGCCAGAAGGCAGGTGTCAGTTTATCTTGACAAGTCCCTGAAGTCATAATGTGCGTTTACGAATGTTGAATGAATAGCTGTGAGCTTTTTCTTCATTTTATATCTTTCAAAGGAACACTGCATGAAGGAAAAAGTTGCTAAACTTAGAAAGGGTCAGTTGAAAAGCTTGCCAATGGCAGGACGTGTAAACATCTTGAGTTCTGTCATTTCCTGTTTGTCAATGGTTGTGTGGGAAAATATAATCACTAGAAGACTGTAATTGGCCTATTCTCGCACAGCTTGGTTAAGGAGAATAGCATTCACCATTGTGAAAACGAAATGTGAAATATTTAGGGTACACACAGATAGCGTAGCTTAGCGAGCATCTCTGACTAAGCCATTGTCAAGGTTTGATTGAACAGTACAACTATGGCAGTGGTAATAAGGTGATTGTTATCCCCTGCCTTGAAAGGCTCTGTTTCATCAGCCGTGTTAGCTCTGCAACAACAACAGGCTTGATAACATGGTGACTGTTATTCTACTCTGTGTATCATCCTTTCTTTGAGTCTTGGGTCTTTGTTTTCCGATAACGCTTTGACAGTGAGATAACCTCTGCTCTCCCACCCCCAGCTGGCGCCATCTCTCCCTTTCTCTCATTTACTAATAAAAAGGTGCAAGGCCAAGGCAGGTTTTGGGATTTAATTAGTTTGTTATGAAAGAGGACAGTGAAATCCCTTATTAATGAGAGCCACTGATCTTTGGTGCACAACCGGCACTGGGGGAAGAAATAGAGAGCTTTTTGAAGGGAGTAACCTGAATTCAATAATCGACTTTGCTGGCAGTAAACCTTGGGGTTTCTCCAAGGCAGGGACACTAACTGTGGGTACCATTGTGTATTGAAATATTTGACTCATAAAGAGAGGAAGTTGTTTGTACAGTGGATGGGGGATAGATGATTATATGCTATCCTGACAGTTAAGTATTTTGTATGATTCATTCTTTTTGGTTTAAAATGCTTTTGTAAGTAATGCTATGCCAAATATGGAACCAGCTACAATTTGTCTACTTACGCTCTCATAATAATTATAGGGCTGCATCACTGCATTTGATCTAGCACTATGTTTGTGCACCATTTTTAAGAAACCTCCGGTAGTTTTTGCAATCTGAGACCAGATGAGCTTTAGACAAATACTGTTGTTTTTGTCAACCAGCTTAGACCAGGTCATCTCAATGTCTGTGGCGTCTGACCGAAGATGAATCAACTTTTCATCATTATCTTCTCACACACTGCACCAGCGACCAGCCCACCTCCTTGTCATCTTTCATTACTTCCCTAATTAACCTTTCATGGCCACCATTTTCTAGGCTTGTTTAATTAACTCTGACCAACTCTTTCGTCACCAACTTACTGTCATTAGTAAAACCTAACAGTCAAGGCAGTAAATAAAAATGTGACCTCTCTCACTGATCGCTGGCCTTCTAATGTCTCGGATAGGTCTCGGTCTCTCGGATAACTGGCCTTAGCAGGGAAGAGAGAAGCCCCAGGGGAAAGCAGGCGAAGACTCTAGAGGAGAGGCCATTCATAATTCAAGCATCAGATCTCGCCAGGGCAGCCTGCATTATTCAGGATAGCATAATGAGAAGTCTAAGTTACAGTCCAATGCTGGGGCTAGCCCTGTAATCATATTATAATATATATCAACAGTTGACCTGTCCTGGTGTGTTGTGTCTGTGTGTGTGTGTGTATGTGTGTGCTCATGCATTTGTGTTTGTGTGTGTATTTGTGTGTGTGTGTGTGTAGTACATCCTGTGTACTCAGCTGCCTGTGGTGATGCATGTGTGTGGTGCAGTACCAGCATCTCATTACCACTCTCTTAAACTGTGGCGGCTAACGGCATTTGTTTAGCCCTGCCAAACAAGGTGTTATTCTGAATGCTGCTCATCTCTCTCTGTGACAGAGCACTGAGGGCTAGACTTGGCAGTCCCACACTAAGGGCAAGTGTATAAATCCAGTGCTGTTCCTGTTATAAAAATAAATACATCTGTTTCGTCAGTGGGTTGGGGGACTATTTCGAATTTTGGTTATTTAGTGAGGCATGTTAAGGAAAATGCTCATGTCCATTGTTAGAGGAATATTCTTGCCATTTTTGTTCATTCGGATACTGAATAGTAAGGCATCCTCGTTTGAGTATGGTGATTCAGCTAGAAACTTAAACATGAATAAACCATCATATTGAGGCTTTATGTAACAGCAATTTTAAAATAGCGTTCTCTCGTGTCGACTAGAAAGGTATAGGAGAGAATAAACAGGTTCACTTTGTACAAATGATATCTTCAGTGATTCATACCTTTCCTAAACTAAACTGCAGTGCAAAATGTAAACATTCAGAGAGCAGCTGAACATCGTAGTGCACATCACGTGAATTCTGAAGCGTCTCATCATACTCTAGTTTCTCAAACCAGCTTACACAGTCCTTGTTGGAAGTGCATTACAGAATAACAATTAATTATTTAAAATCAATTCAATACTGGCTATATTAATCCCCTAAGGGATAATTAAAAAGGTATTGCCTGAGCAGACACATGATTAGATATGTATCCTCCACGAGCAGCACAGACACAGGCATACATTATAATCAAATAATTAGACTATACACATGTACAGGCGCAAGAAAGTGGATGAAACAGGAAATATTAAATATTGATTTGATGTGGTGCATTACAATACAATACAACATATGTTACATCAAACAATGGAAATGTTTCTTCTGCTCCACTCTCAACCCCCCACCCAACAGACAGTACACATCACAGTTGAGATGAGCACAGGGTCAAGCTGCAGTGCAGCACCCCTGGATGTAGAGCTTGTTGTGGGGTTAAGGGCAATGCTCAAGGGCCCAATGGTAGGGGAATGTCTTGAGGATGTAAACCCAGTAGCCCTCCAGTTGTCAGATCAGAGCATTTGATGGCTTCTGAAACAAAGGGGGGATTTTCTTCCTAGTTCCTCTTGTTACATGAACAACTTCAGCGGCAAATGGCTGATGTTTCACCACAACAATTTATACAATACATGACCAAATGTATGTGGACACCAGCTCGTCGAACATCTCATTCTAAAATCATGGGCATTAACATGGAGTTGGTCCCCCCTTTGCTGCTATGCGGCATGTAGCCTAGTGGTTAGAGCGGCATGCAGCCTAGTGGTTAGAGCGTTGGACTAGTAACCGAAAGGTTGCAAGATTGAATCCCCTAGCTGTCAAGGTAAAAATCTGCCGTTCTGCCCCTGAACAAGGCAGTTAACCCACTGTTCCTAGGCCGTCATTGAAAATAAGAATTTGTTCTTAACTGACTTGCCTAGTTAAATAAAGGTAAAAAACAAACAAAATAAATATATATAAAATACTGCGGGGACTTGCTTCCATTCAGCCACAAGAGCATTAATAAGGTTGGGCACTGATGTTAGGCGATTAGGCCTGGCTCGCAGTTGGCATTCCAATTAATCCCAAAGGTGTTTGATGGGGTTGAGGTCAGGGCTCTGTGCATGCCAGTCAAGTTTTTCCACACAGATCTCGACAAACCATTTCTGTATGGACCTCATATTGTGCAAGGGGCCATTGTCATGCTAAAACAGGAAAGGGCCTTCCCCAAACTGTTGCCACATAGTTGGAAGCACTGTAGAATGTAATGGTATGCTGTAGTGTTGATGTCGCTTCATTGGAACTAAGGGGCCTAGCCCAAACCATTATTCCTCTTCCATCAAACTTGGTGATCTTCGGCGTGTGCGGCTGCTCGGCCATGGAAACCCATTTCCTGAAGTTCCTGCAAACACTTATTGTGCTGACATTGCTTCCAGAAGCAGTTTGGAACTTGGTAGTGAGTGTTGCAACCGAGGACAGACAAGTGTCCACATACTTTGTATATTCAGTTGAAGTCGGAAGTTTACATACACTTAGGTTGGAGTCATTAAAACTTGTTTTTCAACCACTCTACACATTTCTTGTTAACAAGGTTTGTCTCAGCTGTAGGTTGTAGTCAGAGTTAAGAGTTGACACATTTACTTGTTATTACATTTACTTGT
Source organism: Brachymystax lenok tsinlingensis (assembly GCA_030435695.1). Classification (NCBI taxonomy): domain Eukaryota; kingdom Metazoa; phylum Chordata; class Actinopteri; order Salmoniformes; family Salmonidae; genus Brachymystax; species Brachymystax lenok. The sequence continues at coordinate 45,859,722 of CM059814.1, forward strand.
TATTACATGAGGACATGCCTATTTTTGGTGGGGGGAGAGGGTAATAGCCTTGTTAAAACCAAGCATATCATTTATTTGTTACAATTAATTGGTGTTAGATTTAAAAGGTGATCAAATTTCTCCTGAATTGTAAAGTCGTTAATGCATTTATTCTTAAGAAATATTCATTTAATGTACAAGTGAATAGTTTGGTTTACTTTTAAGTTTAGGTTTTGAACAATAAGGTAAGCTGTGGCCAATGGGAGAGTTGACCTGGTTGACATGAGGCCTGGGAAAGAGACGTTGAAAAAAGAGGGAGATACGTTGAAAAAAAGGATGGAGAGACATTATCAGTGTTGGTGAAGGAAAACGATAAAAGAAGACGATAAAAATAGAACAAAACCCATACCTACCAAGTTTTGAAGAGAAATACTGATTTGATTTTATAAGAGAGTATTATTATTTTGTTAAGAAAGACTTAGTAGAGACTGAAGCTACCATCTCATCGTGGAGGTATTTGGCAGCTCGAGATTAGCCTAGCATCGTGCGAGACCTGGAGAGAATTCCTTGTGGAAGATTAACAAGTTCATGTTTCCATGGGATATCTGTTGCTGCTAAGGTGTACTGTCTGCATTGATAGCTGTGCTTGCTATGGATCGTGTGAGGACACCTGCACGGAACTGCTATACTTCGCTGAGGAAATATCTACGAGTAGTGAGTAACCACAACGGTGGGGTGCTTCGGGACTTTATGTATGTCATAATTCTTTTGAGTTCCAACTCGTGCCAACGGGTTTAACCAAGCTTCCAAGTAATTTGGACAAGGGTTGTGAAAAATCATTGGGGTTTATTATTTTTATTTATTTTGACGTGGTACATTGAAAATGTGATAAAATACATCTTGAACCTTATGTCTGTTGCATTGGTGGGGTCATTTACTGTTTCAGTTTAATTTAAATGCATGGGAAAGCATATCCTTATATAATAACAAAAATCTATACTCATTCTATCTGAAGTTACAGTAATACCCTAGTTGTCATCACCCTAGTGAGTTTACAATAGGGATTCTTATTGGAGATGTCCTTCTCACCTAATACCCCATGCTGTTGAGATATTCTAAGGTAATATTGTGAGAGTTAAATTTGAGCCTGGTGAGAGGGTTACACTAGTGTCAAAATTGACTACAAATTGTAAATACGATAATTATGGTCATAAAGTCAGTCTCGTCTAAAACTGAGTTTCAAACATCCGTGCGTCACACCGGGTAAATGAAAGTTGGGTTTTGATTTGACAATGTCTATTTGCTCGCTAACATGGGGTGAACAGCTGCGGTGATTGTTGTCTGTGAGACAGACCTGCCTAACAGCTCTGACTGTTTACATAAGACAACATGTCACACATTTTTTTGACTTGAGAAATACTTCACCAAACACCTTAGTTAGATGTAAAGTTGCACAACTAAAACATCCTCGGCTATAACAAAACAAAATGTGTTACAGATTTCTTGAGTTATCTTTTATTCATTCTGGGGATATTGAGGAAGTGAAATATGCTTCCTCATCTACAGTGTCTTATGGGGGACAAACATAATTAAGGAAACTTGGAAATCTGAAATCTAATTTTCCTAATGACAATGTGTGTTTAGTGGCTCATAAATCTCTGCATTCAGGACATAAATGAAATGTTTTAGCCACCTTTTTAGCAGTTTTACTTTAGTGCCTTATTGCAAATAGGGGGCATGTTTTGGAATATTTTTATTCTTTACAGGCTCTGTCACTCTGTCATTTAGGTTAGTATAGTGGAGTAACTATAATGTTGTTGATCCATCCTCAGTTTTCTCCTATCACAGCCATTAAACTTTGTAACTGTTATAAAGTCACCATTGGCCTGAACGGGAAAGGATGCCTGTATCCTTGTAGTTACTGGTTGTATTAAAACACCATCCAAAGTGTAATAAAAAAAATATACCAAACTTTGACATTATGGGGTATTGTGTGTAGGCCATCGACACAAAATCTAAATGTAATCTATTTTAAATTCAGGCTGTAACACAAGAAAATGTGGAAAAGGTCAAGGGGTGTGAATATTTTCTAAAGGCAATAAGTGTACAAAACATTAACTTCTTAGGGAGCGGCAGCAGGGTTGACGGTTTTGGAGAGTCTTCCGTGCCCAAAGTAAAATGCCTGCCACTCAGGCCCAGAAAATAGGATATGCACGTACTATTGGATAGGAAACACTCTGAAGTTTCTAAAAGTGTTAAAATAATTTATGTGAGTATAACAGAAATGATATTGCAGGTGAAAACCCGAGAAATTTCTGTCCAGAAATCTTTTTTTTGTGACCTTTGCTCTGTTTGATACTCTCCCTATTGATTTTAATGGTATCCAGCTCTGAGATTGCAGTACCTATGGCTTCCACTAGATGTCAACAGTCTTTATACAGAGTTTGGAAGCTCTAGCCCTGAGCAGAACAGATTGGAACAGGAAATAGTCAAGGGAGCTCAGATGTCATCAAGATTTCACGGGCGCGAGACCGTGTGCGCGGGCCCACTTTATTTTCCTTTCATAACGTTTAGGTTACCATCCGAGTGAAATATTATCGCTAATATTCATAAAAGGATAGCTAAGGATGCATTATAAATTGTCTTTGATTTGTTTAGGAAAAGTTTATAGGTATATTTGAACGCGTTCTCTTCACGGTTCAATGGGCGATTCGACGTTGGATATAATAAATGACTTTTTCTAACAAAAGAACCATTGGAGGTCTTCGTTGGACACCTGGGATGCCCTCAGCAGAAGTTCTTCAAAGGTAAGGGATTTATTTTAGCTCTGATATGGGTTTTGTGAGACCCGCGCTGGATATGAATTGATGTTAATGTGGAAAATATGTGGGGTGCTATCCTCAAACAATCAAATGTTGTGCTTTCGCGGGAAAAGCCTTTTTGAAATCTGACAACGCTGTAATATTGCCAAGAATCAGAGCTTTTGGTGACTATGCAACACTTGTATATTGATAAATGTTTAATAATTCAACTTTTGGATTTTGAATTTGGCATCTTACATTTCACCGGGTAGTGTCGGGAGCGGCCCACTAGCGCACCGCTACTCCCTAAGTAGTTTTTAAGAATGCCTTCCTAATATTGAGTTGCAACCCCCACTTTTGTCCCCCTTGAGCATGAAAAACCCAGCACAGTTGCAGTTCTTGACACAAACTGGTGCCCCTGGCACCTACTACCATACCCCGTTCAAAGGCATTTAAATATTTTGTCTTGCCCATTCACCCTCCGAAGGGCACACATAAACAATCCATGTCTCAATTGTCTCAAGGCTTAAAAATCCTTCTTTAACATGTCTCCTCCCCTTAATCTACAATGATTGAAGTGGATTTAACAAGTGGCATCAATAAGGGATCATAGCTTTCATGTGAATTCTCATGAAAGGTGTCCTTAATGTTTTGTACAGGAAATCAACTAAATGTATTGAACTTATTAGAACATTTATTAATTTTCCAAAGATTATCATAAAACAAATGCATCAGTGATTCGTATTTTACTTAAACTTTCTGAAGAGGTAACGCTGGAATGTCCCTGTCTGGGTGTGCACGTTTGTCTACTACTTTGTGTAGCCGTTAGCGATGATGCTAATAACGATAACAGTCTCCTGGTAGATGGAAAGGCTTTCCCAAAGACCTTCTCAATTAAATGTTAACTACTAAGTAGCCTACAGTATGCCTACCTGCCAGAATGCAATCATAATTATTTGCATCAAACCAGTGGCGATGTATTTCACAACTCTGCAATCACGTGTGCTACAGAAACACCTCTTACCAAACAAGTTTCTTGCTGGTGCTCACTTGAATGAAAGAGTATTTACACCCAAAAATAAAATGTTTTAAACATTTTTAGACCTCAAAAGTGGTCTCCGGATGTGGTTTAAGCATTGTTGTAGACTGAGAATACTGTTGTTTTTCTATGAAAAAAAGTGTGATTTTGAGTGTTAAACAAGACAAAAAATAAAATATCTGTGTTTTATGGTTTGTGATTTTATAATTGCACCACAGGTAGAAAAAGGGCCTCTGCCTGTAACCAGATTCACACAGACCTATGTTTGGGTGAGCCCAGTGGGGCACAGACCACCCCAAGAGTGAGCCCGGTGAAGCTATTGACTTTTTAAAGGTAATTGGCACCTACCAACGACTCTCAGCATCATCAAACTGTTGTGCTTTTTGATTCACAGAACAAATGAGTGCAGCAATTGGTTCGTGGGGGTATGAGGACTGCCATTAATTTCAGACCTATGCTTGTTATACTTAGTTCAATGCGTTGTTTTACTCCACTCAGAGTCAGAGGCCAATATGGATTAAAGCCTTTGCATTATTCAAGCAACATTTGTCTCATTACCTCATTATGTGGTGTGCATTCAATAAAATGATCATCCTGATGAGCAAAATTACAAACTTAACCTGAGATCTGTAAGGAGGACAACATTTCTGAAATGCAAATCAGACACTAGAAGACACTGATATTCAACACTTGAATTCCCAGCAATAACATTCAAATGGACTACATGTTAATCTTTGGTTTAGCCAGCCCATTTGTAAAATCAAGAAAATGCAATGTAATGTCGATCGTGGACTCTGTCAATCAGAAGGAACTCTCCAAAAGAAGCAATAGTGACGCAGTTTGCTGACAGCACTCTAATGGTCTAGCTGAGTCAACATTTTGTGGTGCTGGTCCAATTCCAAACAGATTTATCCTAGTTGGTTTGAGCCCATTTGAAAACAAGTCATTTGACCGTACTGTAACATACATTATTGCACACAGGTCGGTAATGATGTCATAGGTTTCAATCAATAAAGTAATATGAATATAAAGTTGATAGATGAGGGTGTTGTATTTAATAAAAAACAAACCCAATATACACATTATATGATTTTACTATGCCCTTTACCACTCCTTCCTCTTGAGATATTGCTCTAGAACAGGAGTATTCAACTCTTACCCTATGAGGTCCGGTGCCTGCTCGTTTTCTGTTCTACCTCATAATTAATTGCACACACCTAGTGTCCCAGGCCTAAATCCGTCCCTGATTAGAGAGGAACAATGAAAAAATGCAGTGGAATTGGCTTCAAGGTCCAGAGTTGAGTTTGAGGGGTGTTAAAGATAAAGCCATAGAGTAAACTCAATAATTCTAACATGTCAGATGTATAACATGACAAATGAGACAGAACTATCGGCAATAGCCAGAACAAATTCAGCACAGTACAAAAGTATAACTTGCAGTGATAAAAGATTTCCTTGTGTATCATCCTCGATCCCTGTAGGAAAAAAGCAGTCGGCTTTTCAATTTGATCCTGTCTTTGGCTCTGGATTGCTTTGGCAGTCGCGGCTGTGGTTGACACCCGGTGCTAATCTGCAGTAACTGGGTGGCCCATTCTCTGACCTATTTTCCTGTGTGATGTGAATCACACAGCTAGGTGATGGATGACATCGGCTGAAGTTGAAATTGACCCACCTAGAGGTAAGAGGTGAAATGACCCCCTCCTAAAAATATCCTCAGAAAAAAGGTGAAAAGGAAATATAATCAATCGTGTACGAGTACAGAGTGTTTCTGAGAATCATGAATGAAGACATAAGATTAAATACTCACTCGTTGCCTTATGCATTTATGTATTGCTAGTTCGTAAAATGCTGTGGTGCTGTATTTTCCAAATTCTGATATAACAGGGTGCAACAGATACAGGTTGCATTAACTCAGACCCCCAGTTGCAAAAATGCAACAGGTCCTATAACGTCACATGGCATAGTTAATCTCCTTAGACCCAGATGTATCATTTAGAAGTAATTGTTGTGTGTCCTGTCGTCTCTAAGATGTAGTGATTATGTTGAAAAAAAGAAATAGAGAAACTAACATTCTGAGCCAGAGCTAGAGGTATTTTTGTAAGTGTTGCAAAAACACATTTGCAAAAATGCTTGGGTCTCATTGATTGCCAGAGAGCAATTTGGAGTGAGTCAATTCTAGGAGATTAACTTTAACTAATGAACACATAATTACTTACCCAAGTTATTCTACAGGAAAATAAACTAATGCAGGGGTGTCAAACTTATTTTCCCCGCAGGCCACATTCAGTCTTCACCGAGAGGCAAAAAGCTGCACTTAAAATGCATTATATTTCCTAATGATGGATAGTCCTCTATCCATCAATTTTAGAATTTCCTATGGTCCTTGACTGTCTAGCTTTCATTTCAATGACTGTTAGCTAGATGGACAAAACAGGTTTGATTTGGTTTTAGTCATTTCAATGTCGATTGAGATCGTTTTCCCAAGAAAAAAAATGGCTAATGCACGGATGAGCAGATGATCAAATTTGCAGGTAAAATACAAAAGCCAAAACTAGATGCCTCAAGACTGTTCTCCCAGTTCTCTCCACACTCCTCTTAATTAACATAGCAATGCTTTTGTTAGTCAAATATGTTCCCACCACCTTTGTATTCATAACAAATCATATGCTTAGGTGAGGGATCCATTTCTGGTCCCTTGTCAAAGCAGATCTGTAATTACTGAATTGATTATCAAAGATCAGAAGGTATCCAACGTTGAGACTCAACCAGCTGTTCGTTCCTCCCCTCTAGCTCTTTGGGACTCTGAGCTCCACTCTGCATAATCTAGTGCTTTAACAGAGGTGCTGACGCTGCATTCCTGCACAAAAGAAGACACCGTTATAGTGTTTTGCCTCTGCCGCGTTGAAGTGGGAATTATCTGAACGTGCCAGGAGTTTAATGGCCCTGCCAGTCAAGTGTATCGGAGGCTACGTAAAATTATATCTAATACTTGTGGGAAGATCTGACATTTTATCTTTGTCTTAGACTAGCTTAGGCTGTAATGCCATGCTTGAGATTGTCTATTCAGATTTGTGCATTAGATGTGATTTGTGCATTTATTTGGACTATTTTCTACATTGTAGAATAATAGTGAAGACATCAGAACTATGAAATAACACACATGGAATCATGTAGTAACCAAAAAAGTGTTAAACAAATCAAAATATATTTTATATTTGAGATTCTTCAAAGTAGCCACCTTTTGCCTTAATGACAGCTTTGCACACTCTTGGCTTTCTCTCAAACAGCTTCACCTGGAATGCTTTTCCAACAGTGAAAGAGTTCCCACATATGCTGAGCTCTTGTCGGGTGATTGTGGAGGCCAGGTCATCTGATGCAGCACTCCATCAATCCCCTTCTTGGTCAAATAGCCATTACACTGCCTGGAGGTGTGTTTTGTGTCATTGTCCTGTTGAAAAACAAATGATAGTGGTAGCCATGCTGGTGAAGTGTGCCTTGAATTCTAAATAAATTATTGACAGTGTCACCAGCCAATCACCCCCACACCATCACACCTCCTCCTCCTCCATGGTTCACGGTGGGAACCACACATGCAGAGATCATCCATTCACCTACTCTGCGTCTCACAAAGACACGTTGGTTGGAACCAAAAATCTCAAATTTGGACTCATCAGACCTAAGGACAGATTTCCACCGGTCTAATGTCCATTGCTAGTATTTCTTGTCCAAAGCAAGTCTCTTCCTCTCATTGGTTTCCTTTAGTAGTTGTTTCTTTGCAGCAGTTCGACCATGAAGGCCTGATTCATGCAGTCTCTTCTGAACAGTTTATGTTGAGATGTGTCTGTTACTTGATCTCTGTGAAGCATTTATTTGTTCTGCATTATCTGAGGTGCAATTAGCTCTAATGAACTTATCCTCTGCAGCAAAGGTAACTCTGGGTCTTACTTTCCTGTGGCAGTCCTCATGAGAGCCAGTTTCATCATAGCGCTGGAGAGTTTTTGCGACTGCACTTGAAGAAACTTTCAAAGTTCTTCAGATTTACTGACCATCTCTTAAAGTAATGATGGATCTTTGTTTTTCTTTGCTTATTTGAGCTGTTCTTGCCGTAATATGGACTTTGTATTTTACAAAATAGGTCTATATTCTGTATACCACCCCTACCTTGTCACAACACAATTTGCTCAAACGTATTAATAAGGAAAGAAATCCCACAAAATAACTTTTAACAAGGCACTCCTGTAAATTGAAATGCATTACAGGTGACTACATCATGAAGCTGGTTGGGAGAATACTAAGAGTGTGCAAAGCTATCATAAAGGCAAAGGGTGGCTACTTTGAAGAATCCAAATTTTTTAATATATTTTGATTTGTTTAATTTCTTAGGGAGCGGCAGCAGAGGTGACGGTTTTGGAGAGTCTGGCGTGCCCAAAGTAAAATGCCTGTCATTCAGGCACAGAAAATAGGATATGCACATAATTAGGACTATTGGATAGGAAACACTCTGAAGTTTCTAAAAGTGTTAAAATAATGTATGTGAGTATAACAGAACTGATATAGCAGACGAAAACCCGAGGAAAATCCATCCGGATTTGCAGTTTTTTTTGTACATGACCTTCTTCTCCAGGCTGCCTATTCATTTCTATTTTAACTAGGACTGAGACTGCAGTACCTATGGCTTCCACTAGATGTCAACAGTCTTCATACAGTGTCTGGAAGCTCTAGCACTAAGCAGAACGGATAGGAAGAGGAAGTAGTGAAGGGACCACTTTTGTCAACAACGTTTGACGGGCGCGAGATTGTGAGCGCGCCCCACTTTATTTTCCTTTCCTATTGTTCACGTTATCGTCCGGATAAAATATTACAGTAAATATACATGAACGGATACCCAAGGATACATTAAAAATGATGTTCATGTTTGATTTGTTTGTAGAAAGTTTATAGGTATAATTTGAATGAGTTCTCTTCACGGTTCAATGGGCGACTCAACGGTGGATTTTCTGATCATAACGCGCCAACCAAACAGAGATTTATGGATATAATAAATGACATTTTCTAACAAAATAACCATTGGATGTCTTTGTTGGACACTTGGGAAGCCCTCAGCAGAAGTTCTTCGAAAGGTAAGTGATATTTTTTAGCTCTTATATGGTTTTGTGTGACCCGCGCTGGATATGAATTTATGCTAATGTGGAAAATAGGTGCTATCCTCAAACAATCAAATGTTGTGCTTTTGCCGTAAAGCCTTTTTAAAAATTGGCAACGCTGTGATATTGCCAAGAATCAGAGCTTTTGAAGACTATGCAACACTTGTATATTGATGAATGTTTAATAATTCAACTTTTGGATTTGAATTTGGCGCCTTACATTTCACCGGGTAGTGTCGGGAGCGGCCCGCGTCGCTACTCCCTAAGTTTTTAACACTTTTTTGGTTACTACATGATTCCATATGTGCTATTTCATAGTTTTGATGACTTCATTATTATTCTACAGTGTAGAAAATAGTAAAAATAAAGAAAAACTCTTGAACTCCTGATACTGTATGTGGGTGCCTAATCACATTCACACACTCCCCTCCACCCCTCACCCTACCTCTCTCTACCGTTACCCCTCTCTCTACCTCTCTCTACCTTTCTAACTCCCTCTCTCTTCGTCTCCTCTCTCTACCTCTCCCTCTCTCTATCTCTACCCCTCTCTCTACCTCTCTCTACCTCTCCCTACCTCTCCCTCTCTCTAACTCTCCCTTTCTCTACCGCTACCCCTCTTTCTCTCTCTCTCTCTCTCTCTCTCTCTCTCTAGCCTTCTCTCTACCTCTCCCTCTCTCTAACTCTCCCTCTCTCCCCCTCTCTTTACCCCTACCCCTCACTCCACCTCTACCCCCTCTCTACCTCTACCCCTCTCTCTATCCCTCCTTCTCTCTTCTGTACCTCTCCTACTCTCTACCTCTCCCTCTCTATCTCTCCCTCTCTCTACCTCTCCCTCTCTAAGGCAGTGATGAATGTGCCACCAGTAATACCCAAGGCCCCTCCCTCTCTGTCAACCAAACACACGCTCCCCACACACTGGAATTCTTCTCTTATCCTGAAACTCAAGTGCAGGCAGTAACGTCCTCATGATGAATGTTTCACACAGGTAATACTTAAGTCCCCCCACACACCCCAACCCCAATCTCTGCACCAGGTTACCATGACGTCCTGAAAGATGATTTCTGGTGCCAGTGCTTTTTCATTAATCCCAGCTCTGCGGTGTCCATATTAGGACAGCCTCAGAGTCACAAGGAGTTGGTGCTGTCCGAAAATATTTGACATACACCTTTCTATGTGTGCTCCATGGCTTGCCATACGAAGCAAAACATTTATCTTTATGATAAAGACATTTCTTTTATTTTAGGTGACGAGAAGGTTCAATTTACCATTTTGTATTCTTTTTTCTCAAATGCTTTGGAATTATTGAATTATTCTGAATATTTTTGACGCCCCTCACAAGCGTCTACTGAGTAAAGGGATTTTTTTTAAAGCAGGTAAGGCCAACAAGATAAATCTTGCTTCCTTTCAAATATCCTCTCGCTTAACTTCTTAGGGAGCGGCTGCATAGGTGACGGTTTTGGAGAGTCTGGCGTGCCCAAAGTAAAATGCATGCCACTCAGGCCCAGAAAATAGACTATGCACATAATTAGTACTATTGGATAGGAATCACTCTGAAGTTTCTAAGAGTGTTAAAATATTGTATGTGAGTATAACAGAACTGATATAAGCAGGTGAAAACCCCGAGGAAAATCCATCCGGATTTTGTAAATGAGCATCTTCTCCATTGTGCCTATTGCATACAACTTTATGTAGGACTGAGACTACAGTACCTATGGCTTTCACTAGATGTCACCAGTCTATATACAAAGTCTGGGAATTCTAGGAGTGACCAGAACAGATAGGAACAGGAAATTGTCAGGCGACCACTTTTGTAAACAAGGTTTGACGCGTGCGAGATTGTGAACGCGCACCACTTTATTTTTCTTTCCTATCGTTCACGTTATCGTCCAGTTGAAACATTACAGCAAATATACCTAAGGATACATTAAAAATTATGTTTGATTTGTTTGTAGAAAGTGTATAGGTATAATTTGAATGTGTTCTCTTCACGGTTCAATGGGCGACTCAACGGTGGATTTTATGATTATAACGCGCGCCAACCATATAATAAATGACTTTTGTTAACAAAAGAAGCATGGATTGTCTTCGTTGGACACTTGGGAAGCCCTCAGCAGAAGTTCAACAAAGGTAAGTGATTTTATATTAGCGATTTTATGCATTTCGTGAGACCCGTGTTGGGTTATGGATTTATGCTAACGAATAATATTAGAGGTGCTACCCTCAAACAATCAAATGTTGTGCTTTCGCCGTAAAGCCTTTTTGAAATCTGACAACGCTGTGATATTGCCAAGAATCAGAGCTTTTGATGACTATGCAACACTTGTATATCGATGAATGTTTAATAATTCAACTTTTGGATTTTGAATTTGGCGCCTCACATTTCACCAGGTAGTGTCGGGAGTGGAGCGCCCCACCACTCCGTAAGTAGTTAATTAATCGTAAGCTACCATTACAACTCACACTGAACCCAGATAAATTATAAAGCCGTATCATCCGTAATAGGTACCACTGGATGAATTATCAACATTGGTAGAATTTTTTTTTTCTAAGTACAAACTAGACTGTCTTGAAATACTAAGCCCAGTTAAAAATACTTTACCAAACATTGCTTCAAATACATACATAATGTCGTCATGTTCTAATTGGTGTTTACTATGGGTAGTGTAACATTAAAGGAAATATAGCTAATTAGGTATACCAAAGACTACACCAACCACCCATTTCACAAGAGAGCAAACGTTATTTCTGTAAATAAAATCTGATGACATGCAGGGCTGTAGTGAGAGGAGCAACCCTTTGAAGTTGAAAATGACGACAAGTCTGTGGGACATCCATGGGATAAAGGATTACGCAAAGCTCACTTGGCAACTATAATTATGACAACGGTAGCTTAGCTGACACTTGGCACATCCATGCTCCCATCCTAATTATTCCCTTGTATCGCACAAACAATCAACACCATCACAAACAACTCTTATGAAATGACGGTGATGCGACACAGCGAGCAAGAAAGAGAGCTTCAGATGAAAAATCTATTGGAGTCACACTGAATTTCCTTGCTGTAAAGTGGGGCCACACTGAAAACGTCTCTACTCAGTAACGGAAAGCATAGTTATCTTGTTAGGGAGTGGCAGCTGAGGGGTCAGTTTTGGAGAGCCTGGCATGCCCAAAGTAAAATGCCTCCCATTCAGGCCCAGAAAATAGGATATGCACATATTTGGTACCATTGGATAGGAAACACTCTGGATTTTCCAAAACTGTTAACCATTTGTCTGTGAGTCAAACAGAACGCATATAGCAGGCGAAACCCCCGAGGAATTTCTGTCCTGGAAAAAGTGATTTTGACACATTGCTCATTTGGGAACCCCTCCCTCATGAAAATGACCATATAAGGGCATATGAATGCAGTACCCATCGCTTCCTTTAGATGTCAACAGTCTTGAGACAGTATAAGTTTTCTATTTGGATGAATTAGACCAGAGAAGAAGAGCAAACCAGGAAGTGTATCTTTTATGTCAACAGTACCCAGCGCCAAGTCGCGCTGTGTCTTTTACCGTCTTTATCGATCAGTTTATATTCCGGTTGATTTATAATAGTAAATATACGTAAAAGTGTTCCTAAGGATACATTTAAAACTATGTTTGATTGTTCTTGGACAAGTTTATAGGTATAAGATGAACGAGTTCGCGTCACGTTTCAATGGAGGAGTGGAAGCTGTCGTTTCTGATTATAACGCGCAAACCAAATGGAGGATTTATGGATAAAATACATTACTTTTTCTAACAAAAGAACCATGGATTGTCTTCGTTGGACACTTAGGATGACCTCAGCAGAAGTTCTTCAACAAGTAATTGATTTGTTTTCGCTGTGAAATGTGTTATGTGTGTGCCATGATGGCTAATCGATTCATGGCTATGGGAAAAATATGTGAGGTGCTACCCTCAAACAATCAAATGTGCTGCTTTCGCCGTAAAGCCTTTTTGAAATCTGACAACGCTGTGATATTGCCAAGAAACAGAGCTTTTGATGAGTATGGAACACTTGTATATTGGTGGATGTTTAATAATTCAATTTTTGGATTTTGAATTTGGCGCCTTACATTTCACCTGGTAGTGTCGGGAGCAGGCCGCTAGCGCCCCAGTGATCCCTGAGAAGTTATACTACTGTCAATAAGATGAATGCTGTAGTTTACCTTTTAATGCCAACATGTACTACAACATCCTCAAGGACAGGATGTGTTTTGTTGTCTGTTGATGTTTATAACGGCAAGAGCAAGACAAAACATAATTCTAAAGCAATATTGTTACATGGTACATGAACTGGCAGTAAGGTTTCAATAAAACATTTGAGAGATTTTAAATGCTACTGACGTTTAAGCACGAGAGGATTTGAATCCAGACCGCAATCAACCTCTGAAATAAGCTTTTAAACTAACTCATCGCATCAACTCTCATTTCATCTCACAGTACTGGTTCAGTCCCTTGACTACTCCTGGTTCAAGGAAGAATCATAGGACAAGACTGAGAAGTACTACATTCAATATTAACATTTTACTTAACCACAATTCCAAAAATATTATAAGGGCACTACAAAATATTATAAGAGCATTATAAAGGCGAGACCCAGATTCAGACACAGGAGGCAGATGGTTGGAGTCTTAGATGTTTATTAATCCAAAAAGGGGTAGGCAAGAGAATGGTTGTGTACAGGCAAAAGGTCAGAACCAGTTCAGAGTCCAGTAGGTACCGAAGGGCAAGCAGGCTCGAGGTCAGGGCAGGCAGAATGGTCAGGCAGGAGGGAATGGAGTCGAGAAAACAGGCAAGGGTCGAATACCGGGAGGACTAGCAAAGAGCAGAGAAAAAGGAGTACGGGAAAAAAACACGCTGGTTGACTTGACAAACATACAAGACAAACTGGCACAGAGAGACAGGAAACACAGGGATAAATACACTGGGGAAAATAAGCAACACCTGGAGGGGGGTGGAGACAAAAACATGGACAGGTGAAACAGATCAGGGTGTGACAAATATATGAAATATTTTATTTTGAAAGTGTAATGTTTCATTTGAATGTCAAACTTCAATCGCTAGTCCCTCTTAGTTGGATGAACCACATCAACCTGCAATACGACACTCATGTCTTACTGGAAATGAGCTGCAGCATTCACTTAAAGATCCTCTCCTCTTCCACTCCTCTCTTTTGAATTTACATCTTGGGCTTTGTGGGAGGATTGATTCAACTCCTTGTTTTTCCTTCGTAAATGGCAGGCACCCACTGCAAGTACAAGGCCACTGATGAGAAGATAAACTGTGGTGTCTGGATGAGAAATTAAGGGACTTGCGGTCCACTTTTCCAAGTTGACATTTAGAATCAAATGGTGACATCTGTCATGGTTCCCCCGGGGGCCCTTGTCTGTTGTGATTATCATTCAAATCTGGCCCCATTAGCATAATGTTACCCTTCACAGGATTTTTCGGATATTCTGAATATTGGATTCCCAGTGTAAATTCAAATCTGTTGTTGATTACAGCTTTGACACTATTTTCACAAGTATGTGGTACATTTTCAAAACTCTGAGTACAAAACTCCAAACTGGTAACACTTGTAACACAGCCAGTCTTCCATTCAAAATCTTTAATTGTGCATTAATTTTGTTTGTAGACATCTTTCACCACGCAACCATTGATCCAAAATATACATTTACTGTGAAATATAATGAATATATTGGTTTAATCACCAAAACCCAACAATATCTTCTCAATGTAGTTATTTGAACAACCAGTTAATGCAATAGCAAAAAAAATAAGATACAAGTGTCAAAAATACCTTCAGTATGCTACAGTACTGTACATTTCAGTACATTACACTGTTTTCACATTAGGCAATTCACTTGCACTACCCATTCAAATGTACTTAACATCAAATGTCCATAATTTCTTTCCCATGTGTGATTAAAGGTGTGGTCATCTTTCATAATGTAATCAAATTAAAGAAATTAAAGAAGCATAACGTTATGTAGGCACGAGTGTGCATCAAGACTGTCTTGAGCATTTAGCTATAGGTTCTCCTCGAAATCGCAGTACATATCCTCATTGTTCATGCACCTGGGGAAGAACCTTTTAGCATGGCGCATCCAAGCCTGACAAACAGTAGGTCTGGATTGATGTCATTGCATGCCTCATCTATGACCTGCAGGGATGTGGTTTGATCAAGGGGATGGCAATTATACAACTTCCACCTGTATTGTATTTGTGTATTGTATTTCACAGTATTGCGTTGTATTGTACTTATGGATTGTAGTGGCGCTGTACGTGGCTCTGTTCATAAGAGCAGTGAACTAGCAACACCAGAGTTGTGGGTTTGATTCCCCCTGGGATCACCTACCAAAATGTGTGGACTGTTGTTACTTTGGATACAAGTGTCTGCTACGCAAATTGCATATATTACAGTATTACAGTGCTGTATTTTCCAATGCAATTTGAGTAAATGAGTGTGAACCCCTCCCCCATCAAAAATACCTTAATTTTGGATACATGTTTACTGTATCGGGGATGCATTTCTTTCTTGTTTAGGACTTTCTGGATTATTTGAGTCCTTTGTATTGTATTGGTGTTGTTTTACTGCACTACCGGAGCTAGAAACACAAGCATTTCACTGCATTTACTGTAACATCTGCTAATCTGTGTACACGACCAATAAACTTTGATTTGATTTGCTACGTACAGTACATCTCTGATCTTGTCAATATGAGCTTTATAAAAACTTACTCGTGACAGTCATCATCATAGCAGTACATTCGAGTACACAGTATTTTATACTTCATACAGTTGAAGTCGGAAGTTTACATACACTAAGTTGACTGTGCCATTAAACAGCTTGGAAAATTCCAGAAAAGGATGTCATGGCTTTAGAAGCTTCTGAAAGGCTAATTGACATCCTTTGAGTCAATTGGAGGTGTACCTTTGGATGTATTTTAAGGCCGACCTTCAAACTCAGTGCCTCTTTGCTTGACGTCATGGTATAATCAAAATAAATCAGCCAAGACCTCAGAAAAACAATTGTGGACGTCCACAATGTAGACGTCCACAAGGGAGCAATTTCCAAATGCCTGAAGGTGCCACGTTCATCAGTACAAACAATAGTACACAAGTATAAACACCATGGGACCACGCAGCCGTCATACTGCTCAGGAAGGAGACGCGTTCTGTCTCCTAGAGATGACCGTACTTTGGTACGAAAAGTGCAAATCAATCCCAGAACAACAGCAAAGGACCTTGTGAAGATGCGGGAGGAAACATGTACAAAACGATCTATATCCACTGTAAAACGAGTCCTATATCAGCATAACCTGAAAGGCCGCTCAGCAAAGGAAGAAGCCACTGCTCCAAAACCGCCATTAAAAAGCCAGACTACGGTTTGCAACTGCACATGGGGACAAAGATTGTGCTTTTTGGAGAAATGTCCTCTGGTCTGATGAAACAAAACTAGAACTGTTTGGCCATAATGATCATGTTATGTTTGGAGGAAAAAAGGGAGGCCTGCAAGCCGAAGAACACCATCCCAACCGTGAAGCATGTGGGTGGCAGCGTCATGTTGTGGGGTTGCTTTGCTGCAGGAGGGACTGGTGCACTTTACAAAATAGATGGCATCATGGGGAGGGAAATTATGTGAATATATTGAAGCAACATCTCAAAACATCAGTCAGGAAGTTAAAGGTTGGTCGCAAATAGGTCTTCCAAATGGACAGTGACTCCAAGCATACTTCCAAAGTTGTGGCAAAATGGCTTAAATACAACAAAGTCAAGGTATTGGAGTGGCCATCACAAAGCTCTGACCTCAATCCTATAGAAAATTTGTGGACAGAACTGAAAAAGCGTGTGCGAGCAAGGAGGCCTACAAACCTGACTCAGTTACACTGACTCAGCTCTGTCAGGAGGAATGGGACAAAATTCAACTAAGTTATTGTGGGAAGCTTGTGGAAGGCTACCAGAAACATTTGACCCAAGTTAAGCAATTTAAAGGCAATGCTACCAAATACTAAGTAAGTGTATGTAAACTTCTGACCCACTGGGAATAAGATGAAAGAAATAAAAGCTGAAATATATCATTCTCTCTACTACTGTATTATTCTGACATTTCACATTCTAAATAACAGGGAATTTTTACTTGGATTAAATGTCAGGAATTGTGAAAAAACTGAGTTTAAATGTATTTGGCTAAGGTGTATGTAAACTTCAGACTTCAACTGTATGTTTCTTCTTTACAGATATACTGTACATTTTCAAAAATCTGTAGTAAACAAACATTGTAGTCAACATGGGCCAGCATCCCTGTGGAATGCTTTTGACAGCTGTTCTGAGGGCAAATATTAAGCAAAGTGTTCTTAATGGTTAGCGCACTCAGTGTATGTCTCTGTGTATGTCTCTGTAAAAACTAATCCGGCGCCGCAGAGATGGCCGCCTCGCTTTTCGCGTTCTCAGGAAACTATGCAGTATTTAGTTTTTTTATGTATTATTTCTTACACTGTTACCCCAGGAAATCTTAAGTCTTATTACATACAGCCGGGAGGAACTATTGAATATAAGAGCAATCAACTTATCAACATTACGACCAGGAATACGACTTTCCCGAAGCGGATCCTCTGTTTGGCCCACCACCCAGGACAATGGATCGGATCCCAGCCGGCGACCCAAAACAACGGCACCGCCGAAGGGGCAGACGGAGCGGTAGACAGGCACATTGCTCCGTAGACAGGCACATTGAGCACTGCTCCCGAGTATACTACTCGCCAATGTCCAGTGTCTTGACAACAAGGTATACGAAATCCGAGCAAGGGTTGCCTTCCAAAGAGACATCGGAGACTGTAACGTTCTTTGCTTCACGGAAACATGGCACACTCGGGATACGTTATCAGTCGGTACAACCACCTGGTTTCTTCACGCATTGCACCGACAGAAACAAACATCTCTCTGGTAAGAAGAAGGGTGGGGATGTATGCCTTATGATTAACGAGACGTGGTGTGATCATAACAACATACAGGAACTCAAGTCCCTTTGTTCACCTGACCTAGCATTCCTTACAATCAAATGCTGACCGCATTATCAACCAAGAGAACTCTCTTCGATTATAATCACAGTCGCGTATATCCCCCCCAAGCAGACACATCGACGGCCCTGAAAGAACTTCATTGGACTCTATGTAAACTGGAAACCACATATCCTGAGGCTGCATTTATCGTAGCTTGGGATTTTAACAAGGCTAATCTGAAAACAAGGCTCCTTAAATTTTATCAGCTTATCAAATGCACTACCCGGGCTGGCAAAATCCTGGATAATTGTTATTCAAACTTCCGCGATGCATACAGAGCCCTCCCCCGCACACCTTTCGGCAAATCTGACCACAACTACATTTTGTTGCTCCCAGCCTATAGACAGAAACTTAAACAGGAAACGCCCATGCCCAGGTCTGTTCAATGCTGGTTCGACCAATCTGATTCCACGCTTCAAGATTGCTTCGATCACGTGGACTGGGATATGTTCCGCATAGCGTCGGACAATAACATTGATGAATACACTGATTCGGTGAGCGTATATTAGCAAGTGCATCGGTGATGTTGTACCCACAGCGACTGTTAACTTCTTGCCGCACAGATCCCGTGAGCAGGATCATTTTCGATAAAAACAAAGCACGCCAAATTCAAAATAAGAATTCGTAATATTTAACATTCATGGAAATACAAGTGTTGCACATAGTTACTAAGCTTAGCGTCTTGGTAATCAAAATCTGTTGTCAGATTTCAAAAAGGCTTTACGGCGAAAGCAAAACATTTGATTATCTGAGGTCAGCACCTCACAAAAATAGCTTTTTCAACCAGCACTGGCGACACAAAATCACAAATTAAAGATATAAAAGCTCACTTACTTTTTAAGATCTTTTGATGTTTCCAACCAGGAGGGTCCCAGCTACAAAACCGCTGTTCGTTCTGTTCGATAAAGTACATATTTATGTCCGAAAAACACAGTTTAGACGGCGTCATTGAATTCAGAAATCCACAGGAAACACCTCCGTCAAAACGACATCAGAAAAGTCAAAATTGCTCCCAGTAAACTTTGTCTATTTTTGTCAAGCAAAGACTCTATATAATCCTTAGGTTGTCTAAAATGTTAAAAAACGATAAAACTTCACACGGAAACAACTATGTTCAATAGACAAGGCAAATTCCCTTGGGAGTGCTCTCCCCAGAACGCGCCCAAACAGTGTTTTGCTTTCGGGTTCACTCTTTCCTTCATGTGAAAAAACGTATTCATTTTTCAAAATACAAGCCCAAAGCCATTAATAGTAGACTGTTACCATATAGGGGAAGCCATAGGAATAGGAAAATGGTGTATGGATTCAATGCTTTTCAATAGCTTTTCAAAATAAGAGCATGGGAGCAGAATTTTTTTGGGGGGGGTCGGATTTCCTTTGGGTTTTCGCCTGCCAAATCAGTTCTGTTATAGCCACAGACATAATTGTAACGGTTTTGGAAAATTCAGAGTCTTTTATATCCAAAGCTACTAAATGATATGCATATCCTATCTTCTGGGCCTGAGTGACAGACCGTTTACTTTGGGCACGTCAGACAGGCTGAAACTAGGAATTCTGCCCCCCTAGCTGTAAGAGGTTAAAACCTTCCCCAACCAGAAACCGTGGATTGATGGCAGCATTTGCACTAAACTGAAAGCGCAAACCACTGCTTTTAATCATGGCAGGCCGACCGGAAACATGACTGAATACAAATAGTGCAGCTGTTCCCTCCGCAAGGCAATCAAACAAGCTAAGCGTCAGTACAGAGACAAAGTAGAGTCGCAATTCAACGGCTCAGACACGAGAGGTATGTGGCAGGGTCTACAGTCAATCACGGACTACATAAAGAAAACCAGCCCCGTCGTGGACCACAATGTCTTGCTCCCAGACAAACTAAACAACTTCTTTGCTCGCTTTGAGGACATTAAAGTACCACCGACACGGCCCGCTACCAAAACATGTGTGCTCTCCTTCACTGCAAACAACGGGAGTAAAACATTTAAACGTGTTAACCCTCGCAAGGCTGCTGGCCCAGACGGCATCCCTAGCCGCGTCCTCAAAGCATGCGCAGACGAGCTGGCTGGTGTGTTTACGGACATATTCAATCAATCCTTATCCCAGTCTGCTGTTCACACATACTTCAAGTGGGCCACCACTGTTCCCGTTCCCCAATAAAGCTAAGGTAACTGAGCTAAATGACTATCGCCCCGTAGCACTCACTTCTGTTGTCATGAAGTGCTTTGAGAGACTAGTCAAGGATCATATCACCACCCTACCTGACACCCTAGACCCACTCCAATTTGCTTACCGCCCCAATAGGTCCACAGACGACGCAATCACAATCACACTGCACATTGCCCTAACCCATCTGGACAAGAGGAATACCTATGTAAGAATGCTGTTCATCGACTACAGCTCAGCCTTTAACACCACAGTACCCTCCAAACTTGTCATTAAGCTCAAGACCCTGGGTCTCGACCCCGCCCTGTGCAACTGGGTCCTGGACTTTCTGATGGGCCGCCCCCAGGTGGTGAGGGTAGGAAACAACATCTCCACCCCGCTGATCCTCAACACTGGGGCCCCACAAGGGTGCGTTCTCAGCCCTCTCCTGTACTCCCTGTTCACCCATGACTACGGGCCATGCACGCCTCCAACTCAATCATCAAGTTTGCAACACTACAGTGGTAGGCTTGATTACCAACAACGACGAGACAGCCTACAGGGAGGAAGTGAGGGCCCTCGGAGTGTGGTGTCAGGAAAATAACCTCTCACTCAATGTCAAAAAAACAAAGGAGATGATCGTGGACTTCAGGAAACAGCAGAGGGAGCACCCCCCTATCCACATTGACGGGACAGTAGTGGAGAAGGTGGAAAGTTTTAAGTTCCTCGGCGTACACATCACGGACAAACTGAATTGGTCCACCCACACAGACAGCATGGTGAAGAAGGCGCAACAGCGCCTCTTCAACCTCAGGAGGCTGAAGAAATTCGGCTTGTCACCAAAAACAAACTTTTACAGATGCACAATCGAGAGCATCCTGTTGGGCTGTATCACCGCCTGGTACAGCAACTGCTCCGCCCACAACCGTAAGGCTCTCCAGAGGGTAGTGAGGTCTTCACAACGCATCATCGGGGGTAAACTTCCTGCCCTCCAGGACACCTACACCACCCGATGTCACAGGAAGGCCAAAAAGATAATCAAGGACAACAATCACTTGAGCCATTGCCTGTTCACCCCGCTATCATCCAGAAGGTGAGGTCAGTACAGGTGCATCAAAGCTGGGACCGAGACTGAAAAACAGCTTCTATCTCAAGGCCATCAGACTGTTAAACAGCCATAACTAACATTGAGGGGCAGCTGGAAATTTACTGACTCAAATCTCTAACCACTTTAATAATAAAAAAATTGATGTAATACATTTATAACTAGCCACTTTAAACAATGCCACTTTATATAATGTTTACATAACCTACATTACTCAAATCATATGTATATACACTGTACTCTGTACCATCTACTGCATCTTGCCTATGCCATTCGGTCATCGCTCACCCATACATTTATATGTACATATTCTTATTCATTCCTTTACACTTGTGTGTATAAGGTAGTTGTTGTGAAATTGTTAGACTACTTGTTAGATATTACTGTATTACTGCATGGTCGGAACTAGAAGCACAAGCATTTCACTACACTCACATTAACATCTGCTAACCATGTGTGTGTGACAAATAAAATTTGAGTTGATTCGATTTTTGTGTGTGTAGCTTAAGGTGTTTGGTATTTTAGCTGTGTATATTAACACTGATTCATCCATTTGAGATGTGAGTTACTAATCTATTTCACAGTGACATGATCATTCCCCTCATTGGAGACTGAGAGCAATTATGTCTACACAGTCATGATCATAGGTAGAGTAAATGATGTCAATAATGTCTACACAGTGATGATCACAGGCAGAGCAACTGTTATCAAAAATGTCTACACAGTCATGATCATAGGTAGAGTTACTGATAATAATAATAATAATAATAATGTCTACACAGTCATGATCATGGGTAGAGTGACTGATATCAATAATGTCTACACAGTCATTATCATAGGTAGAGTAACTGATATCAAAAATGTCTACACAGTCATGATCATAGGTAGAGTAACTGATATCAATAATGTCTACACAGTCATGATCATGGGTAGAGTAACTGATATCAATAATGTCTACACAGTCATGATCATAGGTAGAGTTACTGATATCAATAATGTCTACACAGTCATGATCATAGGTAGTGTAACTGATATCAATAATGTCTACACAGTCAGGATCATAGGTAGAGTAACTGATATCAATAATGTCTACACAGTCATGGTCATAGGTAGAGTAACTGATATCAATAATGTCTACACAGTCATGATCATGGGTAGAGTAACTGATATCAATAATGTCTACACAGTCATGATCATGGGTAGAGTAACTGATATCAATAATGTCTACACAGTCATTATCATGGGTAGAGTAACTGATAGCTGACACATAGGAACCAGCCGGGCCTCTCGATACAGAGGCGTTCTTCCTGCCGAGGGCCTGCTGGGTTCTCCCATTAAATATATTACCACTGCATTCCCTCCTCAGTAGCGCCACACTGCGCTAGGGTCTATTTATAGGACAAACATATTGATCACTCCCTGCAGCACATTCTATCACTTTGGCCAGACCCTGCCTCTCACAGAGAGCTCTGTATGGGTGTGTGTGTGGGGGAGGGGGAGGGGGTGCCCTCATTCCTTTCCCAGATGGAGTTAAATCTGATTAAACATTCTCCAGGGACAATACAAGGGCCTGAGTATAAATAACCAACAGACTACGCCACTGGAGCCTAACAGTTCTGGTAGGTGGAGTCATAAGAGGGGGCAGCAGACCTCCACATGACTCTCATCACTCTATATGAAGAACTAGGATTCAAGTAAGGCTATTGCTTTTTTATTTAGAAATACCAGTTATTGTAAAGGATCCCAAACACTCTTTGTGATTGGCGTTCCCTGTTAATAGATTGGAATCTGTATAATGTATATATTTTTTTTTGCCGTATGGCAGTCACTGTTAAAGACATTATTGGAGTTTTTCATAACGAACAAAGCCATATTGTGAAGTGTCCCTGATTCAAAAAGCAGCAATTGAATTGGACCACAGTAAAAGCCTGTAATAGAAATTTTGTTCTCAATGTTCACAAACTGAACTTCAATTAAACAAACTCTGTCTGTTACCCAGTATTTGTAAGATACTGGTTGAAATAAGACAGAAGCCCAGTCTACAATGGTCAAATATCAAATTGTTTATTCAGGAGAGCTCTGAGCTCTAAAAGGTGTACACAGTCTCTTATATGGTACAATGTTGAAATACAAAAATACAAAGGCCCCACCATTTTCCCCACCCTTTCCAGGAAACAGTGTTTTCCCATAGTACCCATTCATTCCTTATCACAATCTTTGCAACATAAGTCAAACTTGGGCGCCTCTTTAACAATCCCTCCTGTCTTCAAGGACAGGGGCCTCTCGCATGTGTCTGGTAGAATCAAAGAACTCTTTCTTCTCCCAGATACTCCCTAGATGAAGTCGTACCAGCCTGTTCCACTTCTACACCCAAAGTTAATATCTAGACACACACATCAATTGGACTACCATCTGTCTTATAACCCTATCTCTATTGTATACATTTTCAGAATGGAATATTCTTAAGTCGTACAAACATTTAGTCATTAACCATAAAATCTATAACAAAGCCAGAACAACATAATCAAAGTCCTGATTCCTATGTTGCTAACTGTGAATTTGCATACCTCTCAGGTTAACCAATTAGAGTGGGTGACTCATTGTCCTTTAAGCTACAGTTTCTCATTGAGAATATGTTACTACAGCCATAGAGCTGGTAGTCTGTGCTAGCAGACAGACTTGAAAACTA
Source organism: Brachymystax lenok tsinlingensis (assembly GCA_030435695.1). Lineage (NCBI taxonomy): Eukaryota > Metazoa > Chordata > Actinopteri > Salmoniformes > Salmonidae > Brachymystax > Brachymystax lenok. The sequence continues at coordinate 45,883,706 of CM059814.1, forward strand.
CACATGGTACAAGCCAAAATGCCAGGGTAAAGTTTTGTGTTGTGGGTGTTTATCATTTTGTCCAGAGATACAGTACGGAGAGTTTGCCAGCGAATCCACATGGCTGGCTTGAGTGGGTCTGCCAGATGGTTGTTGTCCGACAGCGAGTATTTTTCATCCTTAACTTGTTAGGGAGTGGCAGCTGAGGGGTCGGTTTTGGAGAGCCTGGCATGCCCAAAGTAAAATGCCTCCCTTTCAGGCCCAGAAAATAGGATATGCAAATATGTAGTACCATTGGATAGGAAACACTTTTCCAAAAGTGTTAACCATTTGTCTGTGAGTGAAACAGAACGCATATGGCAGGCAAAACCCCAAGGAATTTCTGTCCTGGAAAAAGTGATTTTGACACATTGCTCATTTGGGAACCCCTCCCTCATGAAAATGACCATATAAGGGCATATGAATGCAGTACCCATCGCTTCCTTTAGATGTCAACAGTCTCGAGACAGTGTAAATTTTCTATTTGGATGAATTAGACCAGAGAAGAAGAGCAAACCAGGAAGTTACCTTTTTATGTAAACAGTACCCAGCGCGCGCTCCCGACAAGGCACGCAGTGTCTTTTTTACCGTCTTTATCTATCAGTTTATATTCCGGTTGATTTATAATAGTAAATATACGTAAAAGTGTTCCTAAGGATACATTTAAAACTATGTTTGATTGTTCTTGGACAAGTTTATAGGTATAAGATGAACGAGTTCGTCACGCTTTCAATGGAGTAGTGGAGGCTGTCGTTTCTGATTATAACGCGCGAAACAAATGGAGGATTTATGGATAAAATACATAAATTTTTCTAACAAAAGAACCATGGATTGTCTTCGTTGGACACTTAGGATGACCTCAGCAGAAGTTCTTCAACAGGTAATTGATTTGTTTTCGCTGTGAAATGTGTTATGTGTGTGCCATGATGGCTAATCGATTCATGGCTATGGGAAAAATATGTGAGGTGCTACCCTCAAACAATCAAATGTGCTGCTTTCGCCGTAAAGCCTTTTTGAAATCTGACAACGCTGTGATATTGCCAAGAAACAGAGCTTTTGATGAGTATGGAACACTTGTATATTGGTGGATGTTTAATAATTCAATTTTTGGATTTTAAATTTGGCGCCTTACATTTCACCTGGTAGTGTCGGGAGCAGCCCGCTAGCGCCCCAGCAATCCCTGAGAGGATAAATAGCTGACATGCTGAATGGAAGACAATCACGATGTGAATGTTGTTGAGGTAATGTTCAATCTGCCATTGCATTGTTTAAAACTTCTTAGGGATAAGTGGTGCGCTAGCGCCCCACTCCCGACACTACCAGGTGAAATGCAAGACAAAATCTAAAAGTTGAATTATTAAAAATGCACCAATATACAAGTGTTTCATACTCATCAAAAGCTCTGCTTCTTGGCAATATCACAGCGTTGTCGGATTTCAAAATGCTTTACGGCGAAAGCACTACATTTGATTGTTTGAGGGTAGCACCTTCAATATTTTCCATAACCATGAAATCTTTAGCCAGCGCGGTCGATAGAAAATGCATTTCACAGGGAAAACCTGTGTCTTACCTTTTGTAGAACTTCTGCAGAGGGCTTCCTAAGTGTCCAACGAAGACAATCCATGGGTATTTGGTTAGAAAAAGTAATTTATTATATCCTTAAATCTCCGTTTGGTTGGCACCTTGTGTTCAGAAAATCCAACGTGAAGTGAATGCGTTCATTTAAACCTATAAACTTTCCCTCAACAAAACAAAAACCAATTAAAATGCAACCTTAGCTTATCTTTCATGAATAAGAGTGATAATCTTTCACTTGGATGGTCACCTAAACATTATATAAGTCAAATAAAGTGGACCGCTCAGCCAAACGTGCGCCCAAAAACGTGCAACTGAAAAATAGCCCCCCTGACTAAAACCTCTACCGATTGAACACAATGGTTCCGATTTCCATTAAACTTTACCTATACACTGCTGACATCCAGTGGAAGCAATAGGTACTACATTCAGTGTCCTGGTATAAATACTTTTCAATAGGCAGTCTCTCTAAGTGAGCCATAAGCCACCAGAATGAAATTTCCGGATTGAATTTTCTCTGGTTTTTGCCTGCCAAATGAGTTCTGTTACACTCACAGACAAAATGTTAACACTTTTGGAAACCTCAGCGTGTTTCCTATCCAATAGTACTAATTATGTGCATATCCTATTTTCTGAGCCTGAGTGGAAAGCATTTTACTTTAGGCACGCCAGACTCTCCAAAACCGACCCCTCAGCTGCTACTCCCCATTAAAGAGTAAATATGCATGCAAAGTACTTTCTATGTACACCGTGTCTACCTAAATGTTGAGTCATGCCTAGACTATTGTTTAGTGTACCTGCTATTTTTACACAATGCAACCTTCTCCAGAATAACGACACCTAATTTTGAACTTCTAAACAGCCAAATACGAATCCTCATGTCAAACCAAATAAGACATGTCATCAGGTCCTGTCAGTTGTCAGTCAAACTGTGCAACTTAAGTGCTGTCATTCACTTGTGAAATAGAAACTAACCTTGATGGTTAAATTAAGGTATTCATTCTGAGATTTTAAGTTTAGGTTTAAGGTTTGGGTTAAAACAGAAACCTTAAAATAAAAAACTAGTGCCGAGCAAAGGGTTTGAACCAGTTATGTTCAGAGCCATAGCTCATGGTTAAGCCCTTCCTCAAACCCCATCCACAACACATTAGATGTTAAGGCACTCGCATTGCCCTCGGTGGATGGGTAATTGTCATGTAAATACCTCAACATCACATAACTTCACCATTGTAAAAATGTGTGGATAGCACATAATCTACTGGACCTTGGCCTGTTTTTACAAACCATTCGATGACTAAGTGACTGTGGGGATAAACGGTATGTACCTACACTACCATTCAAAAGTTTGGGGTCACTTAGAAATGTCCTTGCTTTTTAAAGAATAGCAATTTTTTTGTCCATTAAAATAACATCAAATTGATCAGAAATACAGTGTAGACATTGTTAATGTTGTAAATGGAAACGACAGATTTTTTAATAGAATATCTACGTAGGCGTACAGAGGCCCATTATCAGCAACTATCACTTCTGAGTTCCAATGGCACGTTGTGTTAGCTAATCCAAGTTTATCATTTTAAAAGGCTAATTGATCATTAGAAAAACCTTTTGCAATTATTTTAATCAGTTGTCCTGATTAAAGAAGCAATACAACTGGCCTTCTTTAGACTAGTTGTGTATCTGGAGCATCAGCATTTGTGGGTTCGATTACAGGCTCAAAACGGCCAGAAACAAAGTACTTTTTTCTGAAACTCGTCAGCCTTTTCTTCTTCTGAGAAATGAAGACATTCCATGCGAAAAATTGCCAAGAAACTGAAGATCTTGTACAACGCTGTGTACTACTCCTTTCAGGCCAGCATCCCGGAGTCGCCTCTTCACTGTTGACATTGAGACTGGTGTTTTGCGAGTACTATTTAATGAAGTGTCACGACTTCAGCCGAAGTTGGTCCCTCTCCTTGTTCGGGCGGCTTTCGGCGGTCAACGTCACCGGTTTTCTAGCTGCGGCCGATCTACTTTTCATTTTCTATGTTTCTTTGTCTTCATTATACACACCTGGTTTCAATCACTAATTACATGTTCATTATTTAAACCTCTGTTCCCCCCATGTCTTTGTGATTGATTGTTTGAATGTTGATACGGTCCGTTATTGTGGGCTCGATGTTTATTGAGTTGTATTTTGAGTATTAGATTTGAGTAAATACGTTTGCTACTCATATATGCTGTTCTGCGCCTGACTCCACTACACCAGCTACACACAGGATCTATCACATGAAGCTGCCAGTTGAGGACTTATGATGCGTCTGTTTCTCAAACTAGACACTCTAATGTACTTGTCCACTTGCTCAGTTGTGCACCGGGGCCTCCCACTCATCTTTCTATTCTGGTTAGAGCCAGTTTGCGCTGTTCTGTATGCCTATGTAGATATTTCCAGCTACAATAGTCATTTACAACTGTATTTCTGATCAATTTTATGATATTTTAATGGACAAAAAATGTGCTTTCCTTTCAAAAACAAGGACATTTCTAAGTGACCCCAAACTTTTGAACGGTAGTGTATACATTTCTACGTGAAGGCTGCGCTGCAAAGGTCAATTGAATTGAGCTCAAGGCAACCTCATACTTCAAATGAGGCCTTATCTGAACTGGGTTAAACACAATACTAGAAGAGTAACCTGAGTTCTACTTTGTTGTAATGGAACTTACAAATGTCCCCAATTTCCAGACAAATTAGAGGAGATAAAGTTAAAGTAATTTTGCCGTTTTTGATCTTCTGGCACAACAAGCTTGTCCAGCTATGGTCTGTGATCTTATAAATAAATCAAGATTAAAAGCTTCCTAGATAATAAATGTATATTGTTCTGGCTCATTCGTCCTCTATGTTGCTGTATGTCCTACATTAATTAATAATTCGTTTTTCAGCAAATATTTGCCTTAAATAATCCAGAAACCCTCTTTGGCTGAATGTTGTCTAATGTTTGATAAGCACTAATAATTGCCGGATGAAGCAAACAAATTTGCTCAACTGAAGACAGGTTGCAGTAAAAAGAAAACGGATTAGAAGTAATGAAAAATACATTAAATAAAAACCATTCTGGAGCAAAGCAAAACCCAGATGACTTTGGAACGAGTATTAAGTCAAATTTAGCATTGCAAAAAAAAAGATTTCCCTCTTTTTAATGACATTCCAATCTGATGTCTCTCTGATAAATGTATATGGCATTAAAGCCTGGGGTGCTGAAGTAATCAACGACAGTTTGTTTTGATTTGACAACTGACGATTTTCTAATTTACACAATTACCTCAACCATTTATATCAGACAGTGTCATCTAGACTGAAGCTGTGGAGCATCATAACTAATAGCTACAGTAATCACGATGTAGCCAAATAAGGTGTGTGAGAATACTGCATCATAACTAATAGCTAGTCACGATTTAGACAAATAAGGTGTGTGAGAATACTGCATCATAACTAATAGCTACTCATGATTTAGCCACCACAGAATACTGCCACCAAAGTCTCTCATGGTATAGAGAATTACCTCAAAAGATGAAGTGGAGGAATTTAAGGCTTCAGATATTCAAAGGGATACTGAGATAGCATCACATACACACATACACACACACACACACACACACACACACACACACAATCAACCAATTAATCATAGTCCCGGTGTTGCACAGAACAAAATAATTTAGCACGACTTGAAACAACTTCTCCAGCTTCGGCTGGCTGTGCTAAATACCTGTCTCATCTTCCCGCCACGGTGTCCATTAACATGCTCCTCATCAAAGTGTAAATAATATATACCTCACCAACCGCGATCCAGCACCAGCCGTACACCGGCAAGAGAGTACGTGAGAGTGTTTACTGACGAGCTTGGCCACTATAGGTGGCACGTAATTGATAAAGGTTGGCAAAGTGAGTCCAAACGCAATGAATCAAGACACTGGCAACGAGTTAATTACAGCTGCAAGGCGATCATTAGCTGGATTACTCTAAGGTGGTGAACTATTGCACACAACACAGGCTTGGCCTTCTGATTAGTAGTGTGCCTTATCCCCACTATTATGAATGCTCAATGCCCTCTCCAGGCCAACCTGCGCCAGGCTCTCCACAGCCAATCCAGGGAGAATGTAAAAGGAGATTTACTTGAAAAAGATTCATACGAGATTGCTATATGCATACTAGGACCATGGAGGTCAGGACAAACAGCAGACTATTTTTTTCAGGTATTTATTTAACACATTTTGAATTAGTGATGTACTATTGACTTTCTGAATTATCTCTGGTTTTCATAATTTGTAAATGAATCATGTGAGCTAGTTCTTGATTGTAGACCTTTTCATATTGAATAAATTATGATATTGGTTGAGGGCGTTTCTAGAGCAATATGATATAATTCGTCACCCATAGGTCAAAACTGACTATCAAGGTGTTAGCGTTGGTTACGGTCTAGTAGTTTAATACCCATAATGATTAAATTAAAACAGAAACCAAGGCTGCAACTGTGGTCAAGCAAGCAATCCGCTCTGTAAGAGTATACCATAACTCTGAGTGAATGTGACTATGTGATTTATTATTGAGCACTATCAGTGCACATGACACATTTCAAGTGATGGATGCTGTTGTTTTAGATCATACACACCCAGTCTCTATCACTCCTTTCATTTTACATACACAGTGGGAGGCATCGGATTGCACAGCTCCAAAGTGAGTCCAACCTTAATTATTTCCTTGAGTCATCAGGAACATACCTTTCAAGACTGGTATGGACTTTTCATTGTTCTTATTCGCGTACTGCTTCAGCTTTGAGAGGGATACTTAATTAAAAACAGGTGGGCAGGTGGTCAAATAAATACTTCAGATCTCAGTTTTCTATGAGAAGCAAATTCAGGAACATATAGTAATGCCAGCCAACAGAGAGTATTTGAAATGTCAGCATTATATTGTACTGTGAAGCTCATGCTTTGCACGTATTGTTCCCATGTGTAGGATTACTTTGCATTTGGGCAGCTTGCTATTAAAAGACTGAACAAAACTTGCTCTTGAAATGATTGGTGGACAATGACAAAGGGCCCATTCTCTACTGCTTGGAAGAACATAAATTGCTCATCCAAAATATTCTGTAAAAGTCTGCTTTAAAAATGGTTAAAACCACATTTACTAATCTAAGGTTAAATGCCTTGCTCAAGGGCACATCTACATATTTGTATCTAGTTGGCTCGGGATTCAAACCATCAACCTTTCAGTTCCTGGCCCAATGCGCTTAACCACTAGGCTACCTGCCACCCAAAAATTATAAAATGAGTTGCTTGATTAAATAGATGATTAGCTATTAGCTTTCAGGGAATTGGTTCTTTCTCTTGATTTGAGTGTGATTGTGTGTACTGTACACCAGCAATTATTTCAATTTGAATACAATGGATGTTTTTCACTGCAGAGAAAGGCCCTTGGAAGTTCAGTCCGGTGAAAGCACGTGTTATCTGTGACATTCTCAGACAGGGCCCTGTGTTCCGAGTTGAAGGTCATTCTTTGTTGTCATGTGCACCCATTGGATGGGCCTCCAGGGTTCCCAGGTGGAGGCTCTTTTGTTCCCCTCCCTCGGGAATCCTGTCTTGTACCTCTTCGTATCTCTTCCTCATCCAGCTGATGTCTGTCTGGCAAATGTAGCTCTGTGCATGCCCTTTTCTGGTGATCTTGCATCAGACCTGCCAGTTTCTCCCTGAGGTCCAGGCCTCCAATGGCCAGCATGATGTTGGAGTAGACAGTTCCAGCCAGGTACGTAGAGGAGGGGAAATGTTAGTGATTGGTCGTTCACGAACGAACAACTCTTTTTGAATGGCTCTTGTTTGTGAATGTTAGGAACCGAATCACATCTGTGAAAGAGCCGTTCATTTGGCTCCCTGATTTGCATACTGCTTGTAGACCTTCAAACAACGATTATCTGTCTATAAGTTACACAATCATTCTCTGAAGATGGTGAATCCTCACTGCAGAAACAGCTAGTGGGAAGAGCACGTCATTCTGGTCCAAGCTAAAAAAACATTTTTGGACAGACAATCTAATAATTTGGCCTGGTACAAATGTATTTGGACGTGCATATCACGCCCTGACATAATGGTAGAATACTTTTTGGGCTTTACATTAGAGAGTAACATTTCTTCATGGTTCTACTGTGATTTTTCAAGCATTTTGAACAAAGAGCCGTTTGGGAGCCAAATGTTCTTTTACGTGAATAAATGATGCGTCTCACTGAACATTTTTGGAATGCCTATCACTAAAAAAAGGTTGCTTGATTGTACTATAGAGGTAGTGTTTTCAGTCCAACCTCAACTGAATATTTGTGGAAATATTAAGCATGACTAAATGTTGAATTCTTAGGTCTAATATTGTTAGTTCCATTTGCAGTTTTCAGGTTCAAATTCAGTACTGTATGCATCCGTATAAGGTGAAGAGAACGTTCTTCTATGTTGTCTCTCAACCAAAGAGAGCAGAATCAAAAATGCTCTTCAATGACCCAGAAATAATTATTGCATGTCCTCTGGGAAAGTATTCCCTTTTTTGTTCTTCTGAAAGGAAGGACAGTGCCGGAGGTCAGAGCTGCACTGCCTGAGTCTTACTCTGACTGACAGACAGCCCCACCCCCCTTCCCCCTGTGGTGTGAGAAGTCCCGCAAAGGTCTTAAACCCTCAGGGGCAGAGTACAATACACTTGTACCAATACCACCTCAAATTACCAGGAAATTATTGATTGACTAACACATTTCTTGGACTGTTATCTTGAACAGTCTGGGAATTTACTATAGGCTAAATAATCTTACATCTAAAACGTATCTGGGAGGAAATAAATAACAATTGTTTGCCTTCATACCGAATAGAAGTATACAGTAGGTTCGGTTTGAATCGATATAGATAACAAGTACTACAAATAAAAAGCATAAGTTATAGTTTCACTCTTTAGAGAGGCCGGTTCATCCCATAATGCCTAGCGTGTACTTGTAGTATGTTAGACTATATCCCTGTAACACGTGCTTGGCATGCTTTCAAAGTCAGACTCCCTACAAGGCAATCTGTAGGGGATTGATACACATCCAGCTAGTATGAAAGTCCCTTTAGTTGCACTAGTGAGATTGGAATTGGAAATACAATCTCCCTCTCCAAATTCACTGAAAGAATGTGACTTTGTCTACACAGACATTTTCCTGGCCGAAACTCTAACACGTTCTAAAGCGAATACTGGAACAATATTTCTAACATAGAATGTAAGGAATGGGCAGAGGGGCCATAAAAGAACACTGATGCCAGTTTGGTTGTTATTTTGTGATGTAATATAAAATGTTATAAAGGAAATACTGTAACTTGTAATACTGTAAAAGTATACACACTGTATGTGTGAAGTGTCCATCCGATGCGTCGTGCATGACCCCCCCTTGAGTGATGTCAGAGAGCGTGTCAGCCTGATGGAACTGTATACAATTATGGGTTAAGAATTAACATATCAGACCAGAAAGACATCAAGCTGCAGCTCACATTTAAAGTGTTAAAAAAAATGTTGATCTCAATACAAGGTAGAGACGATAAAATTTCCTCCCGGACAATCACTGGTACGGCTGATGAGCTGTCCTAAGTAAAGTATCTAGAAAATAGAATTTAAGGGGGACCATTCTATTACTCTCTTCAAACCATTGTGTTATACTACTCTCATCACCCCACTGGGAACCATTGATACGACTGGCTTTCAGAGCAAATGGAAGTAGAATATGCTCTGTAGTTCTGTTCAGGACTACATGACAAGTCACCAGATACAGGACAACAACAGTAGAAGACGGGTGGGGACCCCTTTTGGACAATCAGAGCCTTACAAGCGTGACATGAAAAGGTCCAACACCCTTTCCAAGAAGGCCTGGTTCCAACAGAAATAGCCATGTCTTATATGGGCAGAAAGCTTAAATTTGTGTTAATCAAACTGCACTGTCCAATGTACAGTAGCTATTACAGTGACAAAATACCATGCTATTGTTTGAGGAGAGTGCACAACAACAAAAAACTCTTATTACGGAAACTGGTTTGATGCATTCACCTCTGAAGGTAAATAATGTACTTACATTCAGTAATCCTCCTCTGATTTGTCATCCTGAGGGTCCCAGAGATAAAATGTAGCATAGTTTTGTTTGATAAAACAAATTTTATATTCAAATGTAGGAACTGAGATCTACAGTTTGAACCCCTGCTGTGTCTGCCTGACTCCTGAATGACATTAGAATCGATCAAAGTCATTTCATTTGCACCATGTTCGTGGTCTAGGAAAATCATTGAGAGAGGAGTCTTGGGCTGCATCCGAAATGGCACTCTATTCCCTGTATGGTGCACTACTTTCTACAAGTGCCCAATGGGCTCTGGTCAAAAGTAGTGGAGTATGTAGGGAATAGGGTGCCATTTGGTACACAGGCTAAGACTCCTCGCTCAATCATTTTCCTAGATCCACATTCCTAGAAGTGAGATTGGTATTGATCCTGTGTTGATGTTTGAGATCCAAGTCCATGTTTCTATCTTCTTTCTACAAAATACATTTACATGAGATACCTGAACCATTAATGAAGCCCCTGATCCATTAATTGTCTATTTAAATTATCTGTAGGTAAATATTGTTTCACAGAGAATAAAAATCCTTTACCTACAAGGCTGTTGTTGAATGTTGAATAGGAATGACAGATCGCTGGCGGTACCGCGTATGACGGACATTTACACTCCGAAGACTCCCTGTGGAGATTCAATATTCGCAGCCAATATACGGTAAGTCATGTAGGCAAAAGACACACCATATGCTCTTCTGAGATCAATTTAAAAACAGAATGTTTCTCTGTCACTGGTAGACATGCCTTACAATCCTCCCGTTACTGCTCACTGTGGAAGAAATGTGCCATAAAACATAACAATGATTTACAGTTCTGGCGTCAGCTAAACAGAGAGTGGTGGAAACATAGCCAGTATAAGGGCCACTTAATCTTTTCAAGTGTTGTCCCAGCCCAAAGAGTTAAAGGGATAGTTTGGGATTTTGGCAATTAGGCCCTTTACTTCCCCAGAGTCAGATGAACTTGTGGATACCATTTCTATGCATCTGCATCCAGTATGAAGGAAGTTAGTGGTAGTTTTTTTTGGGAGCCAATGCTAACTAGCTTAGTGCAAAGCCTGGTAGTCTTCGGGTACAGCTTATCTGGCTCTGGGGAAGTCGTTTTATTTAATACTTTTCCCCCCTATATTTTTCCAAGTTAGTCTCATTGAGATAAAATCTATTTTTGAAGAGTGACCTGGTCCAACCGAGACAGCAGCAGTGGGAAACTATGTTTGAGACAAATGTCAGACTGTAACAACTTACAGACATACACACACCATACAATAAAATGCTTTGAGGTAGACACATGCATTTCAATAACAAAAATATTAAAGCGTCATAGATAAATCTATCATATGTACCACTGCATCAAGTCCTAATGACAATCACATTCCTCAGTAACGTGAGTGAACCAAACTTTTAATAACGGGCTCCATTTCAAAATATCAAACTATCTAGAAGAATCAATGTCTTGTAACAAAGCTATTTGGAACGCATATTGGTGTCAGCAGTGGGATTTACAGTTTTTCGGGATTCCGTAGTCATCCTCATCATGACTGAAACAGTTTTGCAGAATGGATGCAATGTGGAATCAGAGGCAGATGTCATGTATTTCCAGAATGCCCCTAGTCAGCTCATGTATGTTTGAAGAGACAGCATGAAGTTAGCGTTAGCGCTTTAGCTCGTCACATAGAAGACATCAACTATTGGTTGTCACACTGGTGTAATAAACATTTTGGTTTGATGGGGATTTAGCAAGCACAGAGGCATCAGTTGCCGAGCAGATCGCCGTAATATTCCAAAGTGTTCCATGTGTCAAAGCCAGATGCGTGTTGAATGCTCCGTGTCGAGCTCCTCTGAAACACTGTTTCTTTCTTATAATGAAATGTCAGCTGGGTCTCAGGAGTATGCCTCCGAATCCCATTCTTCTAAAGATGAAAGCTTTTTTTCTGGCTGGTTTCAAAGGCGGTGTTGAGATTCTCAATTGGGGAGTGAGAGCAAATAGCCTTCAGATAAAGTTGAAAACAATCAAGCGGCAGTGTTTTCATCTGTGGTTTGTTACTCGGTCATTGTTCTCACTGGCTGTGATAAAAGAAGTTCCTGGTGTTATCATGCCTCTTGGTGACACATTCATTTACAGTGTTTGTTCTAAATCAGCTCTTCCATTGCGACATTCCATGTTACTATGGCTACTCAATAGAACCAAAACCATAGGGACCAGTGTTAAGGAGTGAGTGGGGGAGCTGTAGGTAGTCCCAGAAACTGTGAGCTGGCTCCTTTGCATGAGGTGGATGAGAGGTGCAGGTGTCCCACTGCGGCTCAATCATTCACCCCACTCACTCACTATCTCTCCCTCTCTCTCACACACACTCTCTCACACATACATACAGATGCACACACAAACACACATACAAACACATTCATCTGTCACACGCGTGCACACACACTCAATCTCGCTCCCACATGTACACACAAACGCCCAAATGGGTGCTAATGTAAACCCTGAGTGTTCTCACAGCTTAAATGGTGTGAGCAACGGCTCCCACCGTGAGACATCAATCTGGTGATGCCCATCATCTGGCCCTTCCATCTGTCAGCCTCCAAGGCCCTAGAACAGGGATTATATAGATTCAGTCCCGGTCTGATTTGTTTGTGAGCGGATGGTCAGGGGGCCAGAACATAATCACAATTCATTTGTAGACTGCAATTTGACCACAAGAATCACAAACAGATATAATATTTGACAAAAATATGATCATTTCAAACCTTGCTTACATTTGTACACGATCAAGTGTCTCTATTAGGTCTCTGTTATCTATCATGCGTAGGAATACTTGGGAACACGTTTCCAAAATAAAATAACTGGTGTTTTTACAGTCATGTCCAACAATGAAAATTTAAATATATATAAATATATGTGTTTTTTCTCAGCAAACTTTGAGGGATAAAACCACTCGCGGGCCAAATTCGGCCAGTTGGGGAACCCTGCCCTATAGCCTTCTCCTCTGCTGCCTCCCCGGCCCATTCTCCCTTCAGTCAAACCAGTACCGCAGCCAAATCAATCTACATGTTTACGTAACCTGGAGTGCCCTGGTTTTGATCTCATCATAGATTTCCTTCATTTTGTTTTTCTCCCTTTACATATTCATTTGCATGTTTATTGTACATGCATTTAGAGTAAGGCGATTAGAGTGAAGTAGGGAATTGTTGTGAGTCGTTCTGGAGAGTTGTATGCATGGAGGGCACAGCGTCCAGCATCAGCCCAGGGTGTATGGGGAGGATGAGTATGCAGAGGCGGGTAGTGCTGTCTCAGGAAGATAAATCGGAAGACAGTCACAACAATTATATCATAACAGCCCACCACGGCCCATGTTTCATGACACAGAACATTTGATGTGGAAATAAACCACTGCAGACTATCTATCACGGTGAAACATCAATCAAGCGGACCAACTTTGACATCCCCAGGCCTAATCCACATATGGGTAAATCTACAACTCTCAAAGCGTTGGGACTCATTTTTTATTCAACAGGGGTATGGCCTGCCAGCATGTTGATCACTTGAAACTACTTTAAACATTCCTTGCCTATTAATGAGGGTCCACAGGGCAGACGGTGTTTGATCTACATGCGAGCCAAGCAAACGTCTTGCATCTTCATTGGCAATACCTGGCGGGCAGGAAAACAATTTGTACCTTGCAAACGTAATGAACTCACTAAATGGGTGGTTTTTTGAGGGACGGCTTCACAGTAGCTCACTCTCCCTTTAACAGCTTTGGATATGTTGAAACTAGTATTTGTAATGCAGTCCTAAGGCCATTTTCTTCCTGAAAGGTTGGTTAAGTTGATCCATATGACCACAATAATATAAAAATGTTGGGGTTCATTGAAATTTCCTGCTTTAAGGGTTTTTTAATTCACCTTTGTTTTTATCCATGAGACATGTAAAACATTAATGCAATTATTATGCTGACATATGTTGTTGTTGTTGTTGTTTTGGCAGTAAGGCACCCTATGGGCTAATGGGGCTGTCTGTTGCCCAGATGCTCTGAGCAAGTCTGGCCCAGTCTGGGTGGGTTGTAGGGAGACTACACCAACATCAGGCTCTACTCACATTACACTCAAACACACACTACAGGCATGCACACACACACACGCACAAACATACGTATATACATGATTATATAATCACCAAGTATAACACAATCCATTACGATTTAAAAAAAATACTCTCTTATCAACACCATTAATCACACTGACTGGCACAACATATAATAATTTTATACTGTTCTTAGTCTCTAAATTGTAATGTGTAGACCCCACACACTCACACACACACACACAACCCACAACCCCCACACACAGATTGTAGTTTGCGATTCTGTGTTACTTAGTCTCTCCAATTATTAGCAATGAAGCAATCAAGCCTTGTATCTCCGCCACCCATACACCCTCCCTGAACATGTTGACAGTAACCTCCTCCGTACAATCCTATCCCCGGGGTGACAGAGCTGACAGCTAAATCGTGAATGAGTCAGCCTGCTGGTGTCCTTGCTGAGACAGGAGAGAGAGAGAGATGGGGAAAAGGGGGAGAGAAAGAGGGGAGAGAGGGGAAGAGATGGAGAGTGAGTGGGAAAAGGGGGAGAGAGGGGGAGGGAAGAGATAGCGAGATGTACAGAATGCGAGAGCGACCGAGAAAGACAGAGTAAGAGAAAGAGAGAGAGAGGGATAGAGAAAGAGACAGAGAGAGAGAGAGAGAGACAGAGAGAAAGAGAGAGAGAGGGATAGAGAGAGAGGGAGAGAGAATGACAGGAAGGAGAGAGATAAAAGGGGTGGGTGAGGCGAGTAGACACGTGACTCTGCAGAAGTCACATTGAGGTGTGTGCACACTACTCAGTGGTGTCCTGAGGGCCAGATTGTGGAGACATACTCATGGTGGAGCGTCTTTCTTCGTGCGCCCTAATTTAAAGTGCACTTCCAACAAATAGCAGAAGAGCAGCATGGGAGTCACAGAGTTCGTCATCAGAATTCAAAGAGTATTTGTATAAAATCTCAGGGCCATTATGGGTTACACTTTGTGTAAAGTTATACATTGCTGTACAGCGCAGTACAAAATAAACTGCATGTACTGGCATTTCATGTGCACTACTGTATGCAAATATTGATCCCAGTTCACCCAGTGAAAGAGCTTGCGAATAGGACATATTATTAGCCAATAGAAACCATGGGCATTATATTGCAAATATAATATTATCTACATTTAGTGTTGTTTAACTCACAGAAAACTGAACAACATCTTTGGAGTACATCACAATTTATGATATCATCCATTGTTGCGTGGGAACGGGTGGAAGAAGAACAGTGATTGTTTGACACATTTGAATTTGGCAAGAAGCATGGGGTTGCGTAGAAAGTTCATCTCTCTGTCAGCAGTTGTTTTGCATTGCCTTTGGCATTGTAAGCACTTCTGTCAGAACTATTAACATTTGTGGATTAGTTTAGAACAAAAAAATACCTCTAGTATGAGTCACTGTGTTGGGTACTTTAGATCGCCTACAGCCCTTCTGTTTTCCAGAAACATGATCATGAGGGTGATGTTATACCCCTGGAGGGAGAAATCACGCTCTTCTGTTGGTCCTGTCCTTGAGTATGAATTTATTGTAAGGTATAGTCATACTAATGACATTTTCACTTCCTGGTTCTTATTCACAGAATGTATTGAAGGTACAGTATTTCATTCATCATGATGAAATGTATTCATATCATGTTCCAGCTGTATTATGTCACCTGTCAATGGATTCAGGTTAGCCAATGACTATGGATTAGAGTGCTTAAGGTACTGTACTATCAAATGCAATATTCACAGTCTCTCTCTCTCTCTCTCTCTCTCTCTCTCTCTCTCTCTCTCTCTCTCTCAGTGCATGCTGGGAGTTTTTTGGAGTTTGAGTGTTTGGTGTAGAGGGCTCTGTCCTAACCTATTTTCTTGATTCTGTTCTTGGTCTTTTCTTTCAATTTTATTTTCTATGGTGGAGGGTTAATGCACTATTTGTTTTAGCGGTATCCACATGTTTTTTCAAAGTTAGGGTGGAAGAGGACAGAGTTAGTTTCCTGGGGTTTGGAAGGTGTGGTGTGCGCGCGATGGCTTCTCAGCCTAGCGCGGAGGAGACGCTGTCGATACGGCATGGATTCAGGTGTGTTCCTGAGAATGGAGTTAAAGTGGAGGAGGTTCTGCTCGCAGTCGGAGAACTGAGCTGAATATATACATTCCGCTTCCAGAATGAACAAGGCTGTGGTTGTGTTCATGAAAAGAGCAAATTTGGTTGGTAGGCTAATTGCTAGTGTAATATTTGTAAGGGGTGTGTTGGTGCCAATTTTGCCTCTTTCTACGCCTTCGACAAGGGTGGTAGTTGCAAATTTGCCTCTGTTTATTACGGATGATCAAATCAGGAAAGAGCTGAGTCGTTTTGGTAAGTTTGCTAGTTGTTTTTGTGTACTGTCGGCAGGTTTTCAGGCAGATGCCGTTAAGCATGTTGTTTCATTCCGGAGGCAAGTGTTTATGTTTCTGAATAACAATGAGCAACAGCTAAATGTGCATTTTAAAGTGAGGCATGGGGAGGGGCTCTACGCAGGGTTTGCCAGCACAGATAGTCTACAGTGTTTTTAGTGTGGGGATTTGGGGCATAAGAGCTTTGCGTGCCCACATAAAGGCCGTAGACAAGGTGAGGGCACAAGCGCCAATGGGGGAAATCGAGGTCAACGTGCAGGGGGCAATGAGATGCAGACAGCAGAGGCTGGGCCTAGTCATGCCAGGGATGGTGGTGTAGCTGAGGCTGGGTCTAGTCATGCTATAGATGGTGGGGTAGCTGAGGCTGGGTCTAGTCATGATATAGATGGTGGGGTAGCTAAAGCTGGGTCTAGTCATGCTATTGATGGTGGGGTAGCTAAAATTGGCTCTAGTCATGCTATGGATGGTGGTGTAGCTGAGGTTGGGTCTAGTCATGCTATGGATGGTGGTGTAGCAGAGGCTGGGTCTAGTCATGCTATGAATGGTGGTGTAGCTGAGGCTGGGTCTAGTCATGTTATAGATGGTGGGGTACTTGAGGCTGGGCCTAGTCATGCTATGGATGGTGGTGTAGGTGAGGCTGGGTCTAGTCATGCTATGGATGTTGGTGTAGCAGAGGCTGGGTCTAGTCATACTATGGATGGTGGTGTTGCAGAGGCTGGGCCTAGTCATGCTATGGATGGTGGTGTAGATGAGGCTGGGTCTAGTCATGCTATGGATGGTGGTGTAGGTGAGGCTGGGTCTAGTCAGGCTACAGATGGTGGGGTAGTTGAGGCTGGCCTATTCATGCTATGGATGGTTGTGTAGATGAGGCTGGGCCTAGTCAGGTTATGCTAGTGGATGAGGAGAGTATAGTGGGGAATTGTAAGAGACTAGGGGGGGGAGAGTGGGGTGTCAAGCGAAATAGGGGGAGAAGAAAGGAGGTGGGATGGGAGAGGCTGGTGTGGTCAAAGGCACCATGGAACCTTTGCCTGGTGCTGGTGGGGAGGCCCTGGCCAGAGAGGAAGGGAAGGTGGTCAGGATGGGAGATGGAGATGAGGAGGAAAGTGAATCTGAGGAAGAAGATGATGAGTTTTTTTTTTCAGACTCCTCTTCAATGGGAAAAAAGTTAATCTTGAGGCTTTTTTTTTTGATCCGAGAAAGTTTGTAAGATCCGTACAACATGCTATGAAAAATGAGGGCCATGGTGTCCTCTCACTCAGGAAATGGTTTAGGTTGAGGAAGTGGGTCACAACAGTGCGTAAATGGCACCAGAGATGCAGGAAAGAGGAGTGTGTTGGGTGAATATGTAAAACAAAAAAAAGTACAAGTTTTGTTTCTGCAGTCGATTGGGAACTCTGGTGGAAAGGGGCAAGTGTGTTGAGCAATGGGACAAATTTTAGTGCAAGTGTGGCAGTCCTTTTTGTACCGGGTCTGTCTGTAAAAATGTGCTCCTCAAAGGAGGTGTGTAGGGGTAGGCTGTTTGTTGTAAAAGCAGAAATTAACAACATGGGTTTTGTCTTTATATATGTGTATGCGCCTAATAGAGGGAAACAGGGCGGTTCTATTTGGGTGTCTTAGACAGGAACTCTCATAGGTAGCGCCTGAGGAGACGCTGGTGGTCGGCGGGAACTGGAACTGTACAATGGATTTTATGAAAGACAGAAATGGGGAAGAGCCTCATTCAGTGTCAGTGGGAGTGTTAAGGGACATCATTAATCAGTTCGACCTAGTGGATGTTTGGAGAACTAAACATCCCAACACAAGATACAGTCGTGGCCAAAAGTTTTGAGAATGACACAAATATTAATTTCCACAAAGTTTGCTGCTTCAGTGTCTATAGATATTTTTGTCAGATGTTACTATGGAATACTGAAGTATAATTACAAGCATTTCATAAGTGTCAAAATCTTTTATTGACAATTACTTGAAGTTGATGCAAAGAGTCAATATTTGCTGTGTTGACCCTTCTTTTTCAAGACCTCTGCAATCCGCCCTGACATGCTGTCAATTAACTTCTGGGCCACATCCTGACTGATGGCAGCCCATTCTTGCATAATCAATGCTTAGAGTTTGTCAGAATTTGTGGGTTTTTGTTTGTCCACCCGCCTCTTGAGGATTAACCACAAGTCCTCAATGGGACAAAGGTCTGTGGAGTTTCCTGGCCATGGACCCAAAATATCGATGTTTTGTTCCTCGAGCCTCTTAGTTATCACTTTTGCCTTATGGCAAGGTGCTCCATCATGCTGGAAATGGCATTGTTCGTCACCAAACTGTTCCTGGATGGTTGGGAGAAGTTGCTCTCGGAGGATGTGTTGGTACCATTCTTTATTCATGGCTGTGTTCTTAGGCAAAATTGTGAGTGAGCCCACTCCCTTGGCTGAGAAGCAACCCCACACATAAATGGTCTCAGGATGCTTTACTGTTGGCATGACACAGGACTGATGGTAGCGCTCACCTTGTGTTCTCCGGACAAGCTTATTTCAGTGGCTTCAAAAATTCGGAAAGGGTATTCATCGGAGAAAAAGACTTTACCCCAGTCCTCAGCAGTCCAATCCCTGTACCTTTTGCAGAATATCAGTCTGTCCCTGATGTTTTTCCTGGAGAGAAGTGACTTCTTAGCTGCCCTTCTTGACACCAGGCCATCCTCAAAAAGTCTTTGCCTCACTGTGCGTGCAGATGCACTCACACCTGCCTGCTGCCATTCCTGAGCAAGCTCTGTACTGGTGGTGCCCCGATCCCGCAGCTGAATCAACTTTAGGAGACGGTCCTGGGGCTTGCTGGACTTTCTTGGGCACCCTGAAGCCTTCTTCACAACAATTGAACCGCTCTCCTTGAAGTTCTTGATGATCCGATAAATGGTTGATTTAGGTGCAATCTTACTGGCAGCAATATCCTTGACTGTGAAGCCATTATTTTTTATACTTTGTTTTTATTGTGGAACACAAAGACGAGAGAATCACTGACATGATATCAGCTGGTCCTTGTGTGGCAGGGCTGAAATGCAGTGGAAATGTTTTGGGGGGATTCAGTTAATTTGCATGGCAAATTCATCTGTTCACTCTTCATGACATTCTGGAGTATATGCAAATTGCCATCATACAAACTGAGGCAGCAGACTTTGTGAAAATGTATATTTGTGTCATTCTCAAAACTTTTGGCCACGACTGTACATGGGTAAAGGTTTTTGGGGCTAGGGTGAGTGCAGCCCGACTTGATCGTTTTTACATGTCCAGGAATTGGAGCAATAGGCTGTTGGGCGCACCCATTCTCCCGGTGGGCTTTTTGGATCACCACATAACCATGGCTTGGCTGTCTATTTCACCAGGGCCCCGGCAGGCATCCTTTTGGAAGTTTAATGTAAAGCTCTTACAAAATGCCACTTTTTGCTCATGTTTCCAGACCTTTTGGGAAAGGTGGGGGCAGCAAAGAGAGGAGTATGAGACTCTGAGTCAATGGTGGGATGTGCTTTTCTGTCAACAGTATACAGCTCTCATCCTCAGAGGCTAGGAGAGTATTGGGGGAACTAGAGCGTAGTATTAGTGAGATGGAGGTAGAGATGGTGGTGCAAGGCAATGTAGGCCTCCAGGATAATTTAGCTCAATTACGTACGGACCTGGGTAGTTTTTTCCAGGTTAAAGCAAAGGGAGCACTTGTAAGAGCTAGGTTCTCCATGCTCAAGGAGATGGATGCTCCCAGTTCAATTTTCTTTGGTATGGAAAGACAGAGCGGTGAAGCCAAGGTTATGCATTGTCTACGGCTGTCTGATGGGCGGATGACCTCTGTAGTGGGAGAGATGCGGGAGCGAACTGTGGAGTTTTATACTGAGTTGTATAGGACAGAAATGTGTGACACTATGTGTGCTCAGGTCTTGTTCGCAGGACTCCCTAAGCTCTCTCTGGCACAGAGGGATGAAATGGACATTCCTCTGTTGGCCTATTAACTGGCAGAGGCCGTAAACCAGATGTCCCCCGGTCGTGCACCGGGGTCGATGGACTCCCAGTGGAGTTTTATAAAAAATTCTGGGGAATAATTGGACTGAATAATTGGACTGGACTCGATAGTACATAAGGAACAAACATATTGTTTACCGCTCAATCACGGACAACTTGTTCTTAATCAGGGACATGTTGGACTTGTTGAGAGGTTCCAATGTGAACTTTGGACTGGTCTCTATAGATCAAGAGAAGGCTTTTGATGGAGTGGACCATGAATATCTGTTGAATGTGATGTCTGTGTTTGGGTTTGGCAAGAGTTTTTTGACCTGTGTGAAGCTGTTGTATGCTGGGGTGTCATGTATTGTCAAGGTGGGAGGGAGGCTCAGTAGGCCAGTCTGGGTGAGACGGGCATTAGACAAGGATGCCCTCTATCAGGTCAGTTATATACACTAGTCATTGAGCCTTTTTTGGGCCTGCTACGCAGGAGACTGCAGGGAGTGTGCTGGACAGGCATGGGTGTGGTGACCGGCATAGCAGTGTCAGCATATGCAGATTACGTTTCTGTGATGGTCAGGATATGCAGACACTAGAGACCAGTCTGAAGGTTTACGAGGGAGCTTCGTCAACTAAGGTAAACTGGGGCAAGATCAAAGCTCTTATGTGGGGGATGGGGGGATAGGGCCCCTACTCTGCTTCAAGGGGGTTTGCAGTATGGTTGTGAAGGGCTAAAAGTGTTGGGGGTGTACCTGGGCTCAGAGAGGTGTGTCAGGAAGAACTGGGAGGGGCTGTCACAGGCAGTGACCGTCCACGAAGGAGGACAGGGCCTGGTGGAACTGGAGAGCAGGATGGTTAATTTCCGACTAAAGGCAGTGCAGAGACTGCTGTACCATACTGATGTTGGCTGGAGGGAACGAGCATGCATGCTGCTGAGGAGAGCTGGTGGATTAGGGTTGGACCGGCAGCTGTTCCTCATGAAGCTGAGAGGCTGAGTACAGCAGGTCTCTCAGATTTTTACTCTGCAGTGTTGAGGGCCTGGCAGCTGCTAATGCCCACATGAGAAGGGGGTGTGGAGCCTGGGCTGTGGGAGGAGCCTATCTTCTACAACCCAGCCATCCCTTTGAGATCGGTTCAGTCGGCCACCCTGCAGAGGCAACTGATGGCAGCAGGTTTACAAAGGCTGGGTGACCTGCAACTGCTGGGAGAGGACGGGTGGAAACCCCAGAGGTCCTGGCACAACAAACATGAATAACGTCTCTTAGGCTGCTGGAGAGATTCCTGGAGGATGTCCAGGAGGCACTGTCTGAGCCGGTAAGGGGGGTGTTTGAGCGGCCAAAGGGGAGGGGCCACCAATGTTTCCGCCACTGCAGGTGACGGCAGAGACTGGAGACTGGCAAAGGGGTCTGGAGGACTTGTTAGATTAACACTCCGAGACTGGGGAAGTTTGAGGGGGTGGGAGGAACAAACCCCCAGTACCAAAGAGGTCAGGGGACTTCCAGTGGAGGGTTCTACATGGAGCCCTGGCCACTAACAGCTGGTTGGCACAGGTTGAACCGGGAATCGGGCAGGGGTGTCCTTTCTGTGTTATGAAAGAAACTGTGATTCATGTGATTTCTGTGCGCCAGGTTAATGCCATTAATGTCTCTGTTGAAATGTCTGTGTGAGAGGTTGGGGGTGGTTTTTACTGTTGGGATGTTCATAATGCGGTACAGGTATTCGAATAAGGAGAAGGCCAAATGTGTTTTGTTGAATTTTCTGTTTGCTCAGGCAAAGTTGGCTATTTGGATAACAAGGAGGAACAGGGTCAAAAGTGGAGGAATAACAGACCCTTATTTAGTGGGATGGTCTCAGCACGCCTTAGGGTAGAATTTGAGTTCTATAAAATATGTTGGAGATGTTTCAGGAGATATGGTGTGTTGGGGGGGCTGTCTGTATAGCTGGGGAAGATGTTTTGGATATATGGTTGTAGAAGTGGTTAGTTTTTTGGGGTTATTGTGATATGTGGTGTTTTGTATCGTGTGGCAGAGGGAAAGGTGAGTATGGTACATGTATGCAATACAGGATAAATTGTGGTGTTTTATTTTAAGGGAGTAGTGAGGTTTTAATGAAATTAGAATGCTTTATTAAAGAAAGTCAAAAGTCTCTCTCTCATATCATATCATACAAAAAGAGTAAACGTTCTATTTTGGAGCTGAATACTGCAGGAACATGATGCTCTTCATCATTTGAGTTCACCTTTCCTAAGGTAACATCCATTCACTAGTCAGGTGGTAAACAATGCCCTGAGAAACCTATAGAATGTTGTCATGGTCCACCTGAATAAACCTAGACATGAAATAAAAAGCCTTTTTGTAATATATTCCAGAATTAATTCACTGTTCGCTTATAATGCAATATAATGCCGAGGATGTTCTAGACACCGCAGTGTGGAAGGAAACATTTTATTACGTTGGTAGTTGATGGGTCCCAGAGCCCACACCTCTGCTGAAAGACCGACACTGATTTGCTTTAATTACCCCTTGTTCCAGGTAAGCCTTGTGCCCTGAGGAGGCATGATGAGAATCTCTCCCTAACAGCAGAACGAAGCGTTACCTCATCTTCCACGTCTCTCCCTCGTCTCACTCATCTCCCCATGACTTACACTCTAACTGTGAGAAGACTGGAAGATCTCAGCATCCCTGACGAGTGAAGCTAGCAGGGCCCACAGACGTGAAGCAGCTAGCTGTTTTTGACAAGTTTGAACCCTGCGAGCTACATTTGGAAAGGTTTGGTTGTACAGTATGTAGCGATGACCTCGGCTTCAGTGTTTATTCAGATACTCAGAACATGTCCCTGAGCAGATAATATTTCGTATCATGTACAATCTCTCTGTGTGTGTGTGCGTGTGCGTGTGTGTGTGCACATGCCTGTCTGTGTTGTTTTTTCTATCCTTGTGGGGACCTAGAATCCCCAAAAGTACTCACAAGGAAAATGATGGTTATGGTTAGAATTAGGGTAAATGGTTAGATTTAGGGTTTAGCGTTGGGGTTATGGTAAGGGTTAGGGTTAGGTCCCCACAAGGAAAGAAGAACATAACATGTGTGGGTTGGTTCTTCTATCGTGTGTTTGTGTCTGTGTGTTTCTGAATCTGTGACTTTAAACACACCATTGGGGATCAGCAATTCAACTAAGCCATTGAGAGACCGGCGTTCAGGGCCCAACACTTTCAGTTAAAGGCCAGGAGTGCTTCCTTCCTTTTCTAGTTCCCTCCAGGACTCCTGCAATCTCTCCAAGTGACTGCCAGATGAATAGTCCCTTCTCTATAACCTTTGCAAATCTCTCCTCACATTCCCTCCAGCTCACTACTTACCTACTGGCCCTCTCCCTTCACTGTTGTGATCTATTGCCCCTCAGCTGAGTATATAGAGGTCCTCCTCTCCTTGTACCTAAACTGTCTGTCCTAAGCTCCCTATTAACCAATAGAAACACAGGGGTTTGATACTTACAAGAGCGCATCAAGAACACCTATTTTTCTGCATTAACTGAGTGATACTTAAGGGAGTGATGCTTCTCATGTACATTGCCTTCAGAAAGTAGTCACATCAGTGGAGGCGGCTGAGGGGAGGATGGCTCATGATAATGGCTGGAATGGATTAAATGGAATGGCATCAAACACATGGAAGCCACATGTTTGATGTATTTGATACCAGTCCACCTATTCTGCTCCAGCCGTTACCACGAGCCCATTCTGGTGTTACAAAATACTCTAATGTCAAAGTGAAAGAAAAATCTATTTTTACTCCTGCATTTATTTAGGCTTGCCATAACAAAAGGGTTGAATACTTATTGACTCAAGACATTTCAGCTTTTCATTTTTAATTAATTAGTAAAAATTTTGAAAAACATAATTACACTTTGACATTATGGGGAATTGAGTGTATTGTGGCCAGTGACAAAAAAACTACATTTAATTCATTTTAAATTCAGGCTGTAACACAACAAAATGTGGGAAAGGTCAAGGGGTGTGAATACTTTCTGAATGCATTGTACTTGTTCATTCATTTCGGTTATGTTGATTGCACCATCAGGGACACTGCCAAGGACCCAGTACTGTCATGGGCCCAAGTAGTGTATTTTTCTGTTCTCTTTAGTACTTTGATTCCTTTCAACTCTACTGATTCACTTCAAAACCATTATCGTCATTATCCTCTAACAATCTATATCATTATGTTTCAGTGAGAAAATCTTTAGGCACATGTTGCCTACTCTTACTACTAGACACTCACCAGGGAGGGAGAGAGGGATAAGTTGTTATGTAAGTGTCTGTGCACGTGTGTCTGAGCGTGGACTTTCCTTATATCTTCCCTTATTCCTCCTCTTTTCCCTCTCATTATCAAGTCCCTTTTTATAAGAGGCGGAGAAGTCAGTTGAACATTTTATTCAATGGTGGTGGAGTCGGGGAAAAGTTATCTGCCAAAGCTGGGCAATTAGTCTCTCACTTCCTGCCAATCATTGAGCTAGCCAGCGAAAGGGAAACTGTTTAACCTGCTCCAGTATTAACTCCAGCCAGTTACAGCTTTAGAGTAGTTCTGTCCTAATTAAAAATTTAGATAATCGAACTCAGAGATAAGAGTTGGAGCATTGCAAAGGTCTAAATAGGCTTCCTAACGTATACTTTTTATAATGATTATGTTCTGTACTTTATATTACAATCAAACTTGCCACAAAGACTGTCTCCAAGTGTTGTACTGTTAGATTGATGGAATCTGCTATCAAATAAGGCTTTTTGGCTGAATGATTTCTGAGTTCAATGTGCTATTGATTCCAACATATTAAAACAGTGCAGCTACTAAGCAATTACTAAGTAATTACAAACTATTCAAGTAACCCTTATGGTCAAACTCAGCACTCACAAATGTGACTGTCTAGTAGTTGTACATTGTGTGATACAGTAAGGTTTCCAACATTTTTTAACATCACTATGCAGAAATAATGGAATACAGGGATGACATTCCAAGTGTGACATTATCTTCATTGTTTTTGACTGCATTCTCCCTCATGGGCTGACAAACACTTTAAATTTAACATATCAATTAACTATAGCTTCATGTTTAGAATTAATACCACTGCATAAAACGAGGGTGTATTTAACTGTGAAATTAAAATCACACATTTCATTTGAACGCAAGGTCTTCACTTGCGTAGCCTATACCACAGTATGTGATTGTAGACAGGTGGAGATGATGAATATATCAAATATTTTTATGATTTGGCACACAGAAGATTTATCATATAAAATACGTAAGAAAGTACCACGGTTTTTTCTTCCTGGTAAAACTTCAAGCATTCTAATCACCTCAAAGGTGAAGGTCTCATAATCTGACCAAAAGTACAGTTTGTTTCCTTTTTTTGCAATTAATTACAGTTCTAATTTGAAAAGTAGTGAAATTGAAACCCAAATAAACAATGATGAATTCACACCATTTAGTGTCATGCTGCTAGAACATTTATCATGATAGACATTTCAGTCATTTAGCAGATGCTCTTATCCAGACTGACTTACAGTAGTGTGTGAATACATCTTCATACTTGTCCACCGTGGGAGACGAACCCACAACCCTGGCGTTGCAAGCACCATGCTCTACCAAATGATCCACACGGAATCAGCTACTATAAAGCTACTATAATTTCTTCTATATTTATTGAACTGAGAATGTTCAAACGTGTTACCCGATCAGAGTCACACATAGTATTTTTATATAAATTGTCTGATATGGACATTTAAAGTATTAATTATAGTCATAGAATATAACCTCAAACAGCTTGATAAGCAGTGTACTCCTGGAGAGCCACTGTGTGATCAGGGTGACACGCCTGATTCAACTTCTATTGATTATCAAGGCATCGATTAGTTAAATCAAGTGGGACAGTAATGCATGGGAACAAAAGCTAGAACACACTGGGGAGCCTAAAGGTCAGGATTGGATAAGGATAAGTAATGCCATAGGATAAGTAATGTAGTACAGTATATAGCTTCTAACCAAATAAAAGTCAAGAAAACCTCACCTATGGTTTACATGCCGGCAGCCTGTGTCTAGATACATAGAGCTCGAATGGGTTGGTATAGATTATCATTAGAAGGTGCTACAACTGGAATGGGAGTAGAGAACTGTGGCATGTTGTTGCTGCTTTGATGACAACACCCTTTGTATTGCATCTATGGGGACCTCCGTCTGGCTTTTTAGTCTCTGATTCACTGCATCCTCCCACGCACCCCAGTCTTCAGCTGGGTTTCACATAAAGGCTCACTGATTATAGGAAAGACAAGCTAAAAATCACTGTAATTTATCAAATACGTAAGACGACATTCGTAG
Organism: Brachymystax lenok tsinlingensis; assembly: GCA_030435695.1. Taxonomy (NCBI): domain Eukaryota; kingdom Metazoa; phylum Chordata; class Actinopteri; order Salmoniformes; family Salmonidae; genus Brachymystax; species Brachymystax lenok. The sequence goes on from CM059814.1 coordinate 45,910,241, forward strand.
CATATGGACAATTCTTTTTTTGAATGTATGAAAAGGTTTTGGGGAAAGCGGGCAGCCCATGCTGTGTTGGAACTTAGGCATCCTAGGGTGCGCTCAGGATCACTGGGCCGTGTTGTGAACGCTCTACAACAGTGGTAACCAACCTTTCTGAGTCAAGATCACTTTGAGTCAAAATGCAAGCCGAGATCTACCGCTCAGATTTTTTGTTAAATCATGACTTAAACGTAAGCCCATGAAACATTAACCAATTAAAAACAATTCTGTAGCAATGAGGTTTGTGCAGTAGGCCATAGTCCAAATACATTACCATTGCATATTGCTATGCTTGAATTGCCCTGCCAATGTTGTTCTTAGACCATTTTGAAATTATATTTTACAAAATTAATTTGCTTTATTCCTATTGAGGCACAGCTGAGCGACCATAATAATTAGATTGTTTTTTTTTTACTGGACGGATGGCCTTCATCTGGTGGTCACCGTCCATCCTCTCCCTCTCTCCACTGAGAAATTACGACACAGTCTTCCATCTGATGGCGAAACTCGAGTCACACTGCATTATTTCTGCCTCATGCAGAATGAAATTTTCCTCGATATTAAAAAAGACAACACTTTGCTATACATACTCCTTCAATGCGGCTGCAGTGCTGGTTGTAGCGACAGTGGAAGTAGGGAGGATGCGCATTTTATGGCTTAAGGTGTTGACGATGCTGAATATCACCTTGACATGAACTTACTCATAAAAATAGTAGTACTTTGCTGTATTCAATAGTCTTTTTCTAATCATGGTTTTAAATGTTTTTAAATCTCACAGTATCAACTTGTCTGTGTGTTTGAGGCTTCTTTCTACAGTCTAAGGCTTGAGGAACCTGTGAAACACAGTGATCTGCGCTATCTGATTGGCCAATGGTATGCCTATAGGTGCACTTGACTTGCTCTCTGGGACTGCCAGTAGGAGGAGTTATATCTTCAGACACATGACATGGTTCAAAATTAGGAACCCTTTGCCTCCCTTGCACTAAGGCTGCTTAATCAAGTGCACCTACCGCCAACAGCACAAAACAAATAAAAACAAATAGGAACGCAAAGCTTTATCATTGTATTTTTTAACATAAATGTTTGGTGATCGACTAGGAATGCCTTGGAGATCGCGATCGACCGGTTTGTGACCACTGCTCTACAAGGGATGTTGAATTGAATGGCAGGATGGATCGCACTGTCAACATCCTTAAGAGTCTATTGACGCACCCGTGCATCAATCTAAGTAATATAATTATAAATTACAAACCACTCTATGGAAAGGGGGGGGAAACAGGACTCGTGTCACGGCACTGACACGAGTCCTGAAATGTCACAAGTGTTACTGGACTCATCTTAAGTCGGTAACGCTGATATGCCAAGTTCCTACTGTAGCTTCTGAACCGTTTGAGCTACAGTACAAACTAATATGACCCTATTATGGACTCTCACAAACATGACGGTATTCTCCATTTTGCTCTACGGACTCGTCTGAAGGTAATCCATACAAATTAATGGAAGTATGGAGGTAGTTTTGTGCCAACAAAAATAAGGGGTTAAATAAGTGTCCAAAAAAATACAAATATTTCCTGAATTTCCTTATACAGTATCTCCTAGGTATAGGACAGACACATCAAAACCTTATTCCTTATGATTAGTTTTTTTTTACTGTCTTTTTGCCATTTATGAATGTGTTATTCAATGCGTTTCTATGGGCTATAGCAGTAAAGGCCAAATTCTATTCTATGTTCCAATGTCCGTACTAGCATACTACTTAGAATGTATGGCCCAATACCTTGCATCATTCTACTCGTGTGGGTATAGGAACCAGGCGTATATGCCTTGTGTAGCAGATCTTCAGTATGGACTTCAATATTTTCAGTATGTCCAACAAAAGTTCCAATCTTTCTTTGTCAAACACCTCACACAGTATTAAAACATCGGGACCAGATTTTCTTTCCTTTCCTTTCCTCACTTCCCCTCTTTTCTTTTGCCTTTCTCAGGCCTTCTGTTCCATCCCTCTCTTCCTCCCTTCAGCAGCAGCAGTGACAGTGTTGCACATTACCAAACACAGATTGCATTAATTGCTCAGACTAATTGAAAGGAAAGCAGCCCTGGTGCGCCGTGCATCTGCTCTGTTTGCAGAATTGGCATCTGGTTCAAGCGCACCTCAACTCATCAGGCAAAAGAGCGAAGTCGGCCATTAACCTCAATGTTCAATCATACTTTGAGGAGGATTCCATTTCGGCGACAAAGCAGACGGACGTGTAACAGAGGGAAATCATTCAGAGAGGATAGAAATGTATCCCGGCAATTGATGCACTTCTGCATTGGCTGGGACAAGATCTAAGGGACCCCAAAACCCTTGTCGTGAAGCAGAATGTGAGTTACATATGCAATTCCAATCCTGGGATTTTTTCTACATGATGTCTTATTGAAGTCCCCAGCCTATATTTAGCATTGGAGTTGTGTTTTGAAAGGCATCACATTCCAAAATAGGAGTTCAATTCCATTTAAAATCCAGTCAATTCATACATCCAATTGGACAAGGAATTTTTGTTGAATAACCTACTGTACGGTCCCAACTCCCAACCATAAAAGCTATTAGAAGTCAGTGCATGGACCAAGTCATTTCTTGAATCCTCACACTGAAATAGAAAGTAAGGCTCTTTTAAGGTCCAATTTTACAATTTCACGGCTCTACTGAATACACTGTGCCTAATTGGGTTAGGGATTTTATAGCTGTCCTTCATGTCCATGTTCCCAGTCAGACAGTGGAGAGCGTGTCACAAAAGCCTGTGATCTGATAAGCTTTGGTCTGACACACTTTGAGAGTGATCTACAGCCAGTGTAGAGATTCTGTCTCTCCATCAAACACATTACCGTATTATGTTATCACATCAAATCAAAGACAGAATAAAAGAGGGCAGGTGTCATATACCACATGACATAAACCACATGACATAAACCACATGACATAAACCACATGACATATACCAACCCTATAGACTGTATAGAGATTTGATAAAAGACATGCTCCAACCCGAACTATACATTTTGAAGAAACCGTTAGTCCCACACTAGGCACCCTCTGAAGTAACTGTAACACTAGACTGTAAATATGTAACGTCGATAGCTCAGGGACAACAGATACTCACTCTCTCAGGGAAGCCAATGTCGCTGCATGAGGCAAAGCTAGCTAGCTAGCTGGCTAATACCATACAATTTCCCTTACCTGGCAAATACACTGTCTTGATGACAGTGTGGTGACACACATTCAGAAGCAATTCAGGAGGAGGGTTGGCCAGCCTTGCAGTAGGCCTACACATGATCCAGTCGCATAACTCAATCACACGAAATTGAATGATGTTCGGTGGGCCTTTGTGATTGATAGTACCATTAATTGACTTGAAATAAGATCATCTCTTTCTCTCTCCAAATTCAATAAGGATGGGGTTGAGAGACCTTGCACAATATAACCTTTTTCATTTTACCTTCATGAAATTGGACTCACATTTGCCAGCGTGGAGTGTAAAAGATATTGCCAGAAATCTCTCTCCCCCTCTGCCTCCCTCTCTCGCTGTCCCTCTCCAGCTCTCTCTCTCTCCCTGGGCTTTCATTGTATCCCCTTATGATTGCAATTTGTTTCATTCTGGAGAGGTAGAAAGGTAGAGATGGAGAGACAGAATGAGAGCGAGAGAGTCCACATGGGTTCTAATACGGCATTCAGTTCGGTGAAAAATATTTTTGCAAGCAAGCACCTGAGGAGGAATCTAAATCAATGACATCTCCCAGTTACGTGCACAAATCTCTAGTCAGGATTCAGCCCATGGTTAGTAGAGGAAGTAAGGATGAAATACATAAGCTTACACTTCCTGAGATAACCTTGCTTAACTTCTTAGGGAGCGGCAGCTGAGGTGTCGGTTTTGGAGAGTCTGGCGTGCCCAAAGTAAAAGGCCTGCCACTCAGGCCCAGAAACTAGGATATGCACATAATTAGTACTATTGGATAGGAGACACTCTGACGTTTCTAAGAGTGTTAAAATATTGTTTGTGAGTATAACAGAACTGATATAGCAGGCGAAAACCCGAGGAATTTCTGTCCTGGAAAAAGTGTTTTTGACACATTGCCTCATTTTGAACCCCTCCCTATTGAAAACAGCCATATATGGGAGTAAGGTTGCAGTACCTATTGCTTCCACTGGATGTCAACAGTCTCTAGACAGTGTTTGGTGATGTTAGGTTGCTCTGGATGGTAATAGAAGAAGAATTTCGAACTAGTCACAGGATGTAAACAGAAGAGGAGGCGCGTTCACGGGCTCTCGCGCGCTGTGGTTTTTTCCTTTCCTATCGTCCAGTTTATAATCCGGTTTAAATATTATAGTAAATATACATAAAAGTGTTCCTAAGGATACATTATCAATGATGTTTGATTGTTCTTGGACAAGTGTATAGGTATAGGTTGAACGTGTTCTCTTCACGGTTCAATGGGCGAGTGGACGCTGTATTTTATGAACATAACGCGCCAACCAAACGGAGATTTATGGATATAATAAATGACTTTTTCTAACAAAAGAACCATTGGATGTCTTCATTGGACACTTGGAAAGCCCTCAGCAGAAGTTCTTCGAAAGGTAAGGGATTTTATATTAGCGATTTTATGCGTTTTATGAGACCCGCTTTGGTTATGGATTTATGCTAATGCATAAAATATGAGAGGGGCTATCCTCAAACAATCAAATGTTGTGCTTTCGCCGTAAAGCTTTTTTGAAATCTGACAACGCTGTGATATTGCCAAGAATCAGAGCTTTTGATGACTATGCAACACTTGTATATTGATGAATGTTTAATAATTCAACTTTTGGATTTTGAATTTGGCGCCTTACATTTCACCGGGTAGTGTCGGGAGCGGCCCACTAGCGCGCCGCTACTCCCTAAGTAGTTTTTGTCCCCCTTGAGCGTGAAAAACCCAGCACAGTTGCAGTTCTTGACACTGTCACGGCCCCTCCTCTGCATTGCAGGGGCGGTTCCTCCTGCAGGCAGAGGAGGATCGTTAGTGATTGGAGCCACCTGGGCTCAGGGTAGTTAACTGCTAATCACTAATCACTTCTCTCTCTCTCTCTCTCTGCTCCTCCAGGTATGGTCCTGTTTTGTTTGTTCCTTTGTAGTTTTGCGTAGTTTTCACTCAGTCATGTTCACACACACAGATCACTGCATCCCTGCACTTTACATACACCTTCCATTATGACATTTTCACACCTCATTCCTTTTTCTTTGTTAAAGTTAATAGTTTTTGGGTTGTAATAAAGAACCTTTTTGATTGGCCTACACCTGTTGTTCGTGTCCCCTCATTTTTGCCACAGGCTATGAGCCGGCCTGGTGCCCCTGGCACCTACTACCATACCCCGTTCAAAGGGGGGTAGCGCGCCACTGCTCCCTAAGTAGTTACAGCTGTGACTCCTTAGGCTCAAAGTCACTTATCTCAATGGCCTTCGCATGATGAAATATGATTGACACATATACATTCATCTTATCTTCCTTGTAGGGAAGGTTAATGAAGAAAGGAAGCCATTTTAGAGTATTGAGACACATGATATAGGACCCAACTCAATCAACTCAGATAAAGAATGTAATATTTATCTTGCACACTGAGCAAAATCACTGAGGTTAAAAATGCTAATGATTTTGCATTACCATTAGTACTGTCTGACTTGTTACTCCCTGTCACTGTCTACCTTTATTACCAGTTATTATGCTGTTAGTATATATGCACTACTGTCAGATTTGATACACATTTTTATGTTTTACATTTTTTGATATTCATACTGCACAATTCCTTGTTTTTTACATTTTGAAGCATCTGTATTGCCCTCGTCTACAGCATACATTTAATCTCCCATCATGCAATGCGCCACCTAGTTAGCCTGCAGTTAGCTTAGCTAGCTGGCTGTCAAGCCCAGATGAAGCTAAGTCTAAATGTATTGCTTATGTCATAAGTTATGAGTGCATTTCACATTACTTTGGGGTTGTAAATATATAATGCTTGCATGAATGTCATGCTGAATATATGTGCATGTCATTGTCACCAATCAACTGCAATACACAACAACAAAAAATGTGAATGTAAATGGAACTTTTGGCATACTAACTACATCCATACTATGACCAATAAGCATACTACATACTCAATTTACATCACAAATAGTAGGTTAGTGTGGTTGGTATGAGTATTCGAACACAGCTAAACAGTAGTTACTGGATCTAGTTAGCATGCTAGCTAGCCCGACTGCTAAACCTGAAATAATAGTGCTTGCAACAATAACAGTCATAACAATCTTAAACAACATTTGAGCGTCTATTTAAAATAATGTCCAGATGTTATTAGATGAAGACAACCAGAGCAACATACAGCAGGGAGTTCCAATATGATTAGAAAACTACAGACAGGTTATATAGAATGCTGAAAATGACTGCCCATCATTTATTTTATTAGTCATCTCAGGGATCCATCTTGAAAACATCACTAAACGGTCAATAGACATGAAATCCTAAAATTACACAAAAACTGTGTAGGACATAACTAAATACTTCATAATAACAACCCAAATGTAAAAGTGGTGAAGGTGTCCTTTAAACAGTTAATCTCTTGTCAATTGACTTCTTATTATAGCACTCCATGACACCTAGGGTGGCATTTTGATGCTGTATGCTGTATTGGGTGGACTGCCTTTAACACATAGTCTTGACAGTAGTGCCACATCCTAGTATTGTAAAAACTCAATCTTCTTCCTGACAGGCCATTGTTGATTGTTGTCCGAGTCCAACTCATTGGTCAAATCAGCTTCCCAGTTGATTTCCCCAAGCTGCAGGCCTGACAACATCACTCAGAAAATGTCCTTGCAACGTCAAGACACATTTAGACTCTCATTAGGACATATGCATTACTATGGTGTTGCTTAATTGGGGCTGCAGTAAACACACACACACACTTCTAAATAAAGGCTACATTCCAGATCTGGTGCTATGCGGTGCACCACTCTGTATGCAGAGAACGATTGGAAGAATTAAAATAGAGGGATGTGATGTAATTCAAAGGCAATTTAATGTTTTCAAGCATGCAGTTTAATATATCATAATCACATTGCCTTTTATTCAATAATTGTTCATTTGTAATGCCGCTTTAGTTGAATTCTGTCTTATGAAGTTATGAAGGCTCCATAAAAACATTCATATGGGCTTTATAAGCACAGCATAAATGGTCACAAGTGAATTTCATGCTCTGTGAAGGATTAATAAATATTAACAAATAATTGAATGGTTATGTCATCTTTATAGAGCATGATATAAGCCAATGGACTTATTCCACATTGTGTTGTGTTACAGCCTGAATTCAACATTCAAAAATATACAGTGGGGCAAAAAAGTATTTAGTCAGCCACCAATTGTGCAAGTTCTCTCACTTAAAAAGATGAGAGAGGCCTGTAATTTTCATCATAGGTACACTTCAACTATGACAGACAAAATGAGGAAACAAAATCCAGAAAATCACATTGTAGGATTTTTAATGAATTTATTTGCAAATTATGGTGGAAAATACGTATTTGGTCACATACAAACAAGCAAGATTTCTGGCTCTCACAGACCTGTAACTTCTTCTTTAAGAGGCTCCTCTGTCCTCCACTCGTTACCTGTATTAATGGCACCTGTTTGAACTTGTTATCAGTATAAAAGACACCTGTCCACAACCTCAAACAGTCACACTCCAAACTCCACTATGGCCAAGACCAAAGAGCTGTCAAAGGACACCAGAAACAAAATTGTAGACCTGCACCAGGTTGGGAAGACTGAATCTGCAATAGGTAAGCAGCTTGGTTTGAAGAAATCAACTGTGGGAGCAATTATTAGGAAATGGAAGACATACAAGACCACTGATAATCTTCCTCCATCTGGGGCTCCACGCAAGATCTCACCCGTGGGGTCAAAATGATCACAAGAACGGTGAGCAAAAATCCCAGAACCACACGGGGACCTAGTGAATGACCTGCAGAGAGCTGGGACCAAAGTAACAAAGCCTACCATCAGTAACACACTACGCCGCCAGGGACTCAAATCCTGCAGTGCCAGACGTGTCCCCCTGCTTAAGCCAGAACATGTTCAGGCCCGTCTAAAGTTTGCTAGAGAGCATTTGGATGATCCAGATGAGGATTGGGAGAATGCCATATGGTCAGATGAAACCAAAATAGAACTTTTTGGTAAAAACTCAACTCGTCGTGTTTGGAGGACAAAGAATGCTGAGTTGCATCCAAAAAAAATTAAAATTTAATACAGATATCTCATTTACATAAGTATTCACACCTATGTCATTACTTTGTAGAAGCACCTTTGGCCAATAATACACCAGTGAGTCTTTCTGGGTAAGTCTCTAAGAGATTTTCACACCTGGACTATGCAACACTTTTAGAAAATTCAGAGTGTTTCCTATCCAATGGTACTAAATATGTGCATTTCCTATTATCTGGGCCTGAATGGGAGGCATTTTACTTTGGTGTCACGTCCAGGCCTGAGATGTCAGGCTGGAGTGTTTAGGTTTCGTTTTCGTGTAGGGTTTTTTGAGTTCTAGGTTTTCTATATCTATGTTGGGGTAATGGTTCCCAATTAGAGGCAGCTGTGTGTCGTTGTCTCTAATTGGGAACCATATATGTTTGGGGTTTTCATTTAGGTTTTGTGGGTTATTGTTTAGACATAGTTTTGTTTTGTATCGTCATATGTTACGATCTTCTTTCATTCAGTTGTATATTTGCCCAGTTACGTGTGTTTCGTTCATTTAATAAACATGTATACTGGATGCCTCGCTTCGCCTTGGTCTGTCCTTCCGGAAGATCATGACAGAATAACCCACCAAAAGAGGACCAAGCAGCGAGAGAGCCAGGATTTCTGGACCTGGGAGGAAATCCTGGCTGGAAAGGGGCCTTGGGGGAAGACGATGGAGCATCGTTACCCCAAGAGGAGGATGGAAGCGGCGAAGACTGAGCGAGGGAGCTACGAGGATATATATGGAACCCGGAGAGGTGGAACCCGGAGAGGGAGAAATACATTGGAACTCGCCTGGCACGGAAGCCCGAAAGGCAGCCCCAAAAACCTTTTGGGGGGGGGCACACGAGGAGGTTGGCCGGTTCAGGAGGGACTCCTGAGCCAACTCCTCGTGCTTTGTGGAGAGAGCGTTGGGGAGAGCGTCGCACGGAGAGGACACCGTGCTATGCAGTTTTGCGAACGGTTTCTCCTGTGCGGATTCAGAGGCCGGTGCGAAAAATTCCAGCTCCACTCATCAGTCGGGCTAGACTGAGTGTGCAGCCAGGAATCGTGGTGCCAGCTCTGCGCGCCAGGTCTCCAGTGCACCTCCTAGGACCTGGATATCCTGCACCGGTTCTGCGTGCAGTGTCTCCGGTACGTGTCCACAGCCCAGTGCGAGAGATCCCAGCGCCACTCGTCTGTCAGGCCAAGGTCAGTGTGCTACCTGGAAGAGTGGTGCCAGGTCTCCAGTGCGTCTCCTAGGACCTAGATATCCTGCACCGGTCCTACGGGCAGAATCTCCGGTTCGCATCCACAGCCCAGTAGGTCCTGTCCCTGCTCCACGCTCCAGGATCCCTGTTCCACGCTCCAGGATCCCTGTGCCCGTTGTGAACTCAGCACGTCCTGTCCCTGTTCCACGCTCCAGGATCCCTGCACCCGGCGTGGACTCAGCACGTCCTGTCCCGGTTCCACGCTCCAGGATTCCTGTGCCCATCGGGAACCCAGCATGTCCTGTTCCTGCTCCCCGCACCAGAGTGCGCGTTACGAGCCCAGTACGGCCGGTTCATGCTCCCCGCACCAGAGGGCCAGGGTGCTTTCCCAGTCCGACGCCGCCAGTGAGGGTCCCCAGTCCGGCGCCGCCAGTGAGGGTCCCCAGTCCGGCGCCGCCAGTGAGGGTCCCCAGTCCGGCGCCGCCAGTGAGGGTCCCCAGTCCGGCGCCGCCAGTGAGGGTCCCCAGCCCGGGTCCGCCAGTGAGGGTCCCCAGCCCGGGTCCGCCAGAGAGGGTCCCCAGCCCGGGGCCGCCATAGAGGGTCCCCAGCCCGGGGCCGCCAGAGAGGGTCCCCAGCCCGGGGCCGCCAGAGAGGGTCCCCAGCCCGGGGCCGCCAGAGAGGGCCCCCAGCCCAGGGCCGCCAGTGAGGACCCTCAGTCCAGCAAATGGCCCAGGGCCTCCGGTGCGTGACTTCGGACCAGCACGGCCAGCACCGGAGCCGCCACCTGGGACAAAAAAACCCACCCGAAGACCCCCACATGGACTTTTGGGTGGCGCGGTCGGAGCCCGCGCCTTTGGGGGGGGATACTGTCACGTCCAGGCCTGAGATGTCAGTGTTTAGGCTGGAGTGTTTAGGTTTCGTTTTGGTGTAGGGTTTTTTGAGTTCTAGGTTTTCTATATCTATGTTGGGGTAATGGTTCCCAATTAGAGGCAGCTGTGTGTCGTTGTCTCTAATTGGGAACCATATATATATGTTTGGGGTTTTCATTTAGGTTTTGTGGGTTATTGTTTAGACATAGCTTTGTTTTGTATCGTCATATGTTATGATCTTCTTTCATTCAGTTGTATATTTGCCCAGTTACGTGTGTTTCGTTCATTTAATAAACATGTATACTGGATGCCTCGCTGCGCCTTGGTCTGTCTATCCCGAAGATCGTGACATTTGGGCACGCCAGGCTCTCCAAAACCGTTGACAAAAAAAATCTAAATTTAATCATTTTTAAATGCAGACTGTAACAGAACAAAATGTGGAAAAAGTAAAGGGGTGTGAATTCTTTGACGGGACTGTAAGTCTCGAAGATGATTGAAGGTAATTGCTCAGTGGGGAAAATACATTAATATGTTGGACAACATTTGATTTTCAATTCCTTTGAGTTTTCGATTGATCTGTGTCTTTGAAAACTATTGAAGTGATTCAACGGAATGCTTACAACTGATCAATCCTTTTATGGAGCAAATCAATCCTTGGAACGAAATGAAGATGCTTAGATTGAAGAGTAAAAAATATTATAACAGAAACATACTGTATATACTATATAATCAAATAGCCATAGATTAAACCAGACAATTGTGGTATAACTGTCACTAGATTAATTTTATCATTAATATGAATGGTCGCTGTTGCTGATTGAATATATGGTTACAGTAAGAGTAATCTTATCATAACATTACTGATTTAGTATATGGTTACAGTAAGAGTAAACTGATCATAACATTACTGATTTAGTATATGGTTACAGTAAGTGTAATCCTATTTTAGTCAGTTCATATACGTATTTCCCTCTGCTGGTTACCTAGTCTTGGGTCAATTTCAATAGCAACGATTATGTAGTCTGCTGCAGAATGCTAGAATGGATGTACTTGTGATCCAGTTAATGCTTTGTCCTGCATCTGGCGTTTTTACAGACGCTGCATGCTGACCTGCACAATATATAAAATTACAACGCAATTAGTCTCTCTCTTAAATGTTTATCTCCCTCCCTCTCACCAAAGTTTACTTGATACAGTAATTGTTCAGGAAACAACAGTCACTAACCATTGTATGTAAACACCTGGATCCCCGGTGTTGCTCACGTATCAAAAGAGTCAACGTTATGATCTGGACAAGTCATCATGCCAACATCCTGCCATGCCGCGGTTTCTCACAGGCCTTAATTTAAGAAACAGAAGTCGTGGAGCCTTGTACATTTTTAATCAACTCAGGCACAGGACCCAGATGACGAAGGCTCCCTGCTCAACACACACACACACACACATGCACAGACACACACACACTTCCTCCAGAAAGCAGGAAGCTTTTTGAGCGAGCGGAGGTTGATGAATGCTGGGATCCTGACAAGCTCAGAGTAATTACCCCTGTCCAATGGTTCCCGGTATGGGGCCCCCATCAGTCTCCATTATGGCTGTGTGTTGTGGCAGTCTTCCATTTTGTTTAGCAAATTAAATGCTTTTCCACCTGACTGCATCTGCCGCAGAGCAAAATCGGGTTGAAAAGGGGCTGTGAGAAGGGCTGAGGAGGGTTGAGAAGGGCTCATGTCACCACAGACAGGCAAGGATGAACACGAGAAGCACGAGTAGCACAGTTGACAATGCTCACTCCCCTACTGCATTGGATTATCGCTAAAGACCCACATGAAAGGGGAGAGAGGAAGGGGGAAAGGGTGTGATTGGTGTGTACCCATCCAATCAGCGAAAGCCATCATTTTGAAGTGATCTGTGTGTGTGCGCATGCGAGTACATGTGTGTTGAACGCAACCTGTTGCTTTAGTCAGTCATGAAAAAACTCAAATAGTTATTTTAATTGACCCACTTGTTTCTCACATGAATGGGGACAAGCAGGACAACATGTTACTGAGAGAGGCCAAGAGGAAGTCTTAGCCAATTGAGGCTATGTACAGCCTGTTCTGTCTGCCAAGGACACTTCACTTCATGCATTCAGCCAATGTATTGTATGTACTTTGACGCACACTCATGTCTCAGAAGAGACTAACGTGTACAGTACCAGTCAAAAGTTTGGACACCTACACATTCAAGGGTTTTTCTTTATTTGTACTATTTTCTACATTGTAGAGTAATAGTTGTGGTGGTTAATTTCTTTACTATAAAATGAGGAGAGACAAACGTATCACACAAGTCAGAGTTATACTTAAAATACATATTTAATAGTAAGAGATTTGCAATAGCAATGGCTTGTCAACAAATTCATCACCGTCTCTGATGGTCCGTTGAGAGCGGCGACACAAAGGCTACTGAGATCTTTTATAGCAAAGATCCACCCCCTAGTCTACATAACAAACCACAGATGTTTGGAACAGGTCACAAGGTGAGAGTTTTTAAATGAGAAAGGAGCATCCCCCAGCCAGATAGCATTCGCAATAAATTATGTTCAGTTTGGCCCCTAAGACGAGGTTCAGATCTCAATCCTGGTACTTCAAAGCACAGAAACACCAACTCATCCAATGGCATAATTGTCAACTCCAGATACTCCCATCTCAAGTAAAACCCCTTCTTGACCACACACCTGGACAAGCTCACTGAGGGGAGTGAGCCTCTAGGTCATACACTATCCCAAGATAAATCCTCTCAAGCTCCAGCAGCAGAGGTGACTGTTTTGGAGAGCCTGGCGTGCCCAAAGTAAAATGCCTCCCATTTAGGCCCAGAAAATGGGATATGCATATATTTAGTACCATTGGATAGGAAACACTCTGAATTTTCCAAAACTGTTAACAGAACGCATATAGCAGGCAAAACCCTGAGGAATCTCTGTCCTGGAAAAAGTCATTTTGACACATTGCTCATTTTGGAACCCCTCCCTATTGAAAATGACCATATATAGGCATATGTTTGCAATGCAGGAAGCTTCCTTGTGATGTCACCAGCCTCTGGATGGTGTTTTCCTCAATTTTGGGTGAGTAATCCCAGAGAAAACGAGGAAACCATGCGGTCCCCTCTTTATGAAAACTTCGTCACGGTCTTGTGCGCACGAGAAGTCACGGAGCGTCTGTTTTATCGTCGTTATTGATCAGTTTATATTCCAGCTGATTTATAATAGTAAATATACGTAAAAGTGTTCCTAAGGAAACATTTAAAACTATGTTTGATTGTTTTTGGACAAGTTTATAGGTATAATTTGAACGAGTTGGCGCCGCGTTTCAAAAGAGGAGTGGAGGCTGTCGTTTCTGATTATAACGCGCGAACCAAATGGAGGATTTATGGATAAAAGACGTTACTTTTTCTAACAAAAGAACCATGGATTGTCTTCGTTGGACACTTAGGATGACCTCAGCAGAAGTTCTTCAACAGGTAATTGATTTGTTTTCGCTGTGAAATGTGTTATGTGTGTGCCATGATGGCTAATCGATTCATGGCTATTGGAAAATATGTGAGGTGCTAGCCTCAAACAAATGAATGTGCTGCTTTCGCCGTAAAGCCTTTTTGAAATCTGACAACGCTGTGATATTGCCAAGAAACAGAGCTTTTGATGAGTATGGAACACTTGTATATTGCTGGATGTTTAATAATTCAACTTTCGGAATTTAAATTTGGCGCTTTAGATTTTCGCTGGTAGTGTCGGGATGAGCCCGCTAGCGACCCCCTGGTAATTGAGAATGCTTAAGAGGATAAGTGCAACATCAGAGATGACATACAATGGTTCCAGACACTACCACACACATCCCCCAAAGTAAAAGGAGGGAGTGACTGGCTCACAGACATTGTGGAGACAAGTAATTGGTTCCCCATTAATCACGCCATCCCTTCACATGGTTAAAGAATAGGTAAAGACACATTCACATATGAAGACAATGTTCCCTCCTGTCCTCTTTCCTTTCTGATATTCTGCATAGCACCAGGGACATGTGAAAGACAAGCCTGACCTCTCCCCTCTCTGGCCCCCCAGGACTGACAGCACTGTGGCATTGTTGGCACTGTGTTCATTGTTGTTTAACTAACTACCGTTTAGCTGGCTTGCTCGTTAGCTAACATTACGTGACATGCGTGACCTTACACTTTGTTTACCTAGCTAGGCTCATTGTTTACCTAGCTAGCTACATGTCTTAAGCTAAAGTGTACTGTTAGTTAGCTAACGTTAGCTGGCTGGCTCCCTAGCTGACATTATAATTTGTGTGTACAACACCCGTTGAATATGGGCAGTGTCAGTAGACGTCTGCACAAAACGTAATGAAATTGTTGACAGCAGAGATGGTTAGGCCGTTTTCATGTTATCCATAGGTAAACAAATCATAGGCCTGAGCGTCTAGTGTGCGCTCCGAGAGTGAAACGAGATGGATGGGGCTAAAGCTTAAGAGGGTGTGAACGATGCTGAATGGGTGTGGACAAGGAAGAGCTCTTCACTAGATACCAAAACATTCAAAGGCCATTTTCTCAAAAGTGAGTTTACAAGTTGATCAACTTTCAAAGAAGAATGACTTTCCCATTGTTCCTCAAATGCAGTGTATGATACAGTAGACCATTTTGTAGCTCTGAGTCTCTACGTTTATCCAATGTAAAAAACATAATTTAGAATTTTGCTACATAAGACCGAATCCAGGTGGTGAGTCACATATGTAGAAACTCCTTCAAGACTGTTGGAAAATAATTCCAGGTGAAGCTGGTTGAGAGAATGTTAAGTGTGCAAAGCTGTCATCAAGGCAAAGGGTGGCTATTTGAAGAATCTCAAATATAAATAATATTTTGATTTGTTTTTTGGTTACTACATGATTCCATATGTTTTATTTCATATGTTTGATGTCTTCACTATTATTCTACAATGTATAAAATAGTAAAAATAAAGAAAAACCCTTGAATGAGTAGGTGTGTACAAACTTTTGACTGGTACTGTATGTAGAGAAGAATGACATTTGACTTTCCTCCATCCAAGGTTGTTTGATAAGACAATACACATTTTGAATCGTTCCACTGGCAACGTCTGTATCATAATACAGTGAGCTCTAAAAGTATTGGGACTTTGACAAATTTTTGCGTGTTACTCCAGCACTTTGGATTTGAAATGATACAAGGACTGAGGTTAAAGTGCAGACTGTCAGCTTTAATTTGCGGGTATTTTCATCCAGATCGGGGTAACCGTTTATAAATTACAGCACTTTGGATTACACACATTTTGGAGTCACTTTTATTGTAGAAGTGTTTAGAAACCTACTCTATCCTTATTTACAATAAAAGTGACTACAAAATGACACAATGCATTATTTACCATTCATTTCTATTGGGCACAAAAAAATCTGAAACACTTCCAAAACAAACAACAAATGCAAATTAAAGTTTGTAGAGTCACAAGGTGGCAAATACTAAACTTTTGACTACTTTCATAAAGATATAAGTGAATTTGTCCCAATACGTTTGGTCCCCTAAAATGTGGGGACTATGTACAAAAAGTGAAGTCATTTCGAAATGATTCACCCGATATGGATTAAAGTACCCTCAAATTAAAACTGACAGTCTGTAGTTTAACCTCATAGTCATTTTATAATTTCAAATCCAAAGTGCTGGAGAACAGAGACAAAACAGCAAGAAAACTCACTGTCCCAATACTTTTGGAACTTATTGTATGTTTATAACGTATCAAACAAGAGAGTGCTTAGTTTGATATAGAATAACGGTACCATTAGTGGTATTGTTTTCCAGATTACATTGATTGGAACAAACACATGCAACTGTCCTTTACACATGGCCTGTTTTCATTTGAGGATTATAAATTTTATTACTAGGAATTTTGGCTGTACTATTATGATTATATTTCAAGTTTAGTTAAGTTACCTAAAAGGTATTCCATGCACCTGCTGCTAAGGCAACGATTGATGATTGACTGCAGCCATCATTAATATCAATTATAATTTATGGTACCACATTAAAAGACATGAATCATTTAGCACTTGAGCACCAAGGTCAAAACATTGAAATATTTCCAATATTTTCAATCTAAATGACAAGGTCAATGCTACAGCCCATTCCCTAATCTTGGATATGAGGTTGTTTACACTAATTCTCCAAAATGAGGTCTGTTGGGGGGAAGACAACATGGCTGAGTCCCAAATGGCCCCCATTCCCTACATAACACACTACTTTTGACCAGAGCCCTATGGCTTTGGTCAAAAACATACTGAACAAAAAATGCAACATGTAAAGTGTTGGTCCCATGTTTCACGTGTTGAAATAAAATATCCCAGAAATGTTCCATACTCACAAAAAACTTATTTCTCTCAATGTGCACACAAATTTGTTTACATCCCTGTTAGTGAGCATTTCTCCTTTGCCAAGATAATCCATCCACCTGACAGGTGTGGCATATCAAGAAGCTGATTAAACAGCATGCTCATTACACATGTGCACCTTGTGCTGTGGACAATAAAAAGGCCACTCTAAAATGTGCAGTTTTGTCACACAACACAATACCACAGATGTCTCAAATTGAGTGAGCGTGCAATTGGTATGCTGACTGCAGGAATGTCCACCAGAGCTGTTGCCAGATAATTTTATGCTGATTTCTCTACCATAAGCCGCTTCCAATTTCGTCACAACCTAACTCACAACCGCAGACCATGTGTATGACGTCGTGTGGGCGAGTGGTTTTCTGATGTTAACATTGTGAACAGAGTGCCCCATGGTGGCGGTGGGATTATGGTACGGGCAGGCATAAACTACGGACAACGAACACAATTGAATTTTATTTATGGCAATTTGAATGCACAGAGATACCGTGACAAGATCCAGAGGCCCATTGTTGTGCCATTTATCTGCCGCCATCACCTCATGTTTCAACATTATAATACACTGCCCCATGTTGCAAGGATATGTAAAAATTTTCTGGAAGCTGAAAATGTCCCAGTTCTTCCCTGGCCTGCTTCCTGAACAGACGCATCTGCCCAACACATCACCGGAGGCACACTGCCTGGCCTCCAGGACACCTACAGCACCCGATGTCACAGGAAGGCCAAAAAGATCATCAACGACATCAACCACCCAAGCCACGGCCTGTTCACCCCGCTATCATCCAGAAGGCGAGGTCAGTACAGGTGCATCAAAGCTGGGACCAAGAGACTGAAAAACAGCTTCTATCTCAAGGCCATCAGACTGTTAAATAGCCATCACTAGCCGGCCTCCACCCAGTACCCTGCCCTGTACATTGTCACTGTGACTAGCTGGCTACCACCCAGTTACTCAGCCCTGCACTTTACAGGCTGTTGCCCTATTTACATCTACATGGAACCATGGCTCACTTTAATAATGGAACACTGGTCACTTTAATAATGTTTACATACTTTTTTGCTAATTTCATAAGAATACAGTGCATTCGGGAAATATTCAGAACCCTTGACTTTTTCCAAATTTTGTTACGTTACAGCCTTATTCTAAAATAGATGAAATACATTTTTTTCCCTCATCAATACCCCATTAATAGCAAAGCGAAAAAGGTTTTTTAGACATTTTTGCACCTTTATTAAAAATAAAAAAAATAAATACATTAGACATTAGACATTATTTATACCCTTTGTTATAAGACTAAAAATTTTGCTCAGGTTTATCTTTTTTCAATTACCAAAAGACTCTCAGACCACAAGAAACAAGATTCTCTGATCTGATGAAACCAAGATTGAACTCTTTGGCCTGAATCCAAGCGTCACATCTGTAGGAAACCTGGCACCATCCCAATGGAGAAGCATGGTGGTAGCAGCATCATGCTGTGGGGATGTTTTTCAGCGGCAGGGACTGGGAGACTAGTCGGGATCAAGGGAGAGATGAATGAAGCAAAGTACAGAGAGATCCTTGACGAAAACCTGCTCCAGGGCGCTCAGGACCTCAGACTGGTGCGAAGGTTCACCTTCCAACAGGACAACGACCCTAAGCACACAGCCAAGACAACGCAGGAGTGGCTTCAGGACAAGTCTCTGAATGTACTTGAGTGGCCTAGCCAGAGCCCGGACTTGAACCCGATCAAACATCTCTGGAGCGACCTGAAAATAGCTGTGAAGCGACTCACACCATCCAACCTGACAGAGCTTGAGAGGCTCTGCAGAGAACAACGGAAGAAACTCCCCAAATACAGGTGGGCCAAGCTTGTAGCGTCATACCCAAGAAGACTCAAGGCTGTAATTAATGCCAAAAGTGTGATATTTTAACCAATATGTACAGAATGTGGTCAACCATATAGCATGCAGAGCCTGGGGACATGTTTAGTCATGTTGTCCCTCCCCCCACTTCCCACAGTCCCCACACTTGCCATTGTATTCCACCCCAACTACGACCTTCCTACTCCCGATCCCCTCCATCCCTGAGCCTTTGTCCTTCATTGCACAAATACAGGTCATGTCAGCCCAGTGCTCTGCGTGTCGCAGCTAAACCCAGGTGCGGGATGTGTACGGCCCCCCTAGCAGTGCTTCTCTCACTGCTCTAATAATTTTGTGGACAGATCAAGTGCAGTACTCAGTCACTGCTCACCGTCAGGCAGGACAACTGAGTTCATGCATGGCAAAAAAATACCCCCCAAAATGTACATTTTGGAAAATAATGTCTCACGCGATCTTAGAATGTGTTTCTTCCACATTGTTACATATTGATGCATACACAATACTTGTGTATAACATTCTGATAACATTCTGCCAAATGTTTTGATAAACGTGTCACTCGCTTCTAATTTATTGTGTATTCCTGCCTTTGATGTCTACATACGAATTCAGTTTATAAGCCATATATCTAATTTTCTAAATCTCTCACCTAGAATATGCTTTGAAATTGCATGTTAATGTTTCATTGAGACTTGTTTTTCTTGGTCTGCGTTGTTGCAATTTCAATGTTCTCTCTCCAAACAGGGGAGCAAGCACAGGTTTGTTTATTTATAATAATAAGAGTCATTGACAAGAGTAAGGATCAGAGGGACTCTGCTGGTCCCAGCTGTTAAATGAGGTCTCTGACACTAGACTTGTGGACCCTTAGTATTGACAAAAATATCTTCCTTCAGGCATTGTGGCTCCATGAGTGGAGTTGCTAATAATTCAGTCCATGGTCCCTTCTAGCTCACTGAAACATAGCAGCTTTACACTGATAGCAAGGCTAGGCAATGTGAAACAATTATGGATTAGTCATTAAGGGTTATTTAGAGTTCAGACACGTTTATTTATTTTTTATTTAACCTTTATTTATCCAGGCGAGTCAATTAAGAAGAAATTCCTTTTTTACAATGACGTTCTGAACACTGCATGCAGAACTCGCGCACATCATTAATTGATGTGAGACTTTTGAGTTAAGTTTTACTGCAGTTGTTCGAATACTAAACTCTGACCAAGAGAAAAGGAACCACCATAGAAAGTTCAACAAAACATTTTCAGTGACAGATACAATGTCTTCTTCTGCAAATAGCTCTTTGGTTACCTAGCAACACTACTTATCTACAGACCTAACCCAAAAACCTTGGGCCGCACTTCATTTTCCCAGCACATAATAACATCTCAGAACATTTCCAGGAAATCATGTTCAGGTCTTTATCTTCTTCATTATCTGAAATTGAATCATGTGACTCAAACCAGTAAAACCGGTGGGAATTGAAACCACCCTCAAAGGGTTACCTGACATCTGAGCTTTGTCCTGATTGTCCAATAACTTTGACATTGGAAAGTGTCACACTACATGTGGATCACCTGTCCTTTTCAGATGATATTATAGACCATTAGTCATAGGACAGAAAATGACTGTAGAGCATTGGGCTTCAAATTGTGTGATGGTGAGCTCTGAAGGTCCCTTTCCAATTACGTAAATGGTGGCAGGTCTCTCAATCAGATGCCTTCCATTTCTCACAGCTGTAGCTGATTGTTAGTTGAGACCCAACATTGTTTCACAGGCTTGCGTAAATTAAGTGAAATTAATCTGGGTCTCTGGTTCCAGGCAAGCATGCTAAACACAATCCCAAAAGCTCTATTTGTGGACAGTGGTGTGTATTCATGGATGCCAAGGGAAGACAGTCTTATTGACACTACAAAATAATAGCCAATCATCGTTGAGCTAAACTGAGTGAACTGGGAATGGTCCTGGCGCAACAGAAAAAAGTTTAAATGGAAGCCAGTATGCATTTGGCTTCACACCAATAACATCACAGAGAGCAAAACGTCATTGCCAAAAATGTTTTTAATTGTCGCATCTCGTTGTGTTGTTGTCCTCCGGTGGTAGCTAGCTATCTACATTTTCACTTTCCTAAATTAGCCATGGATGGAGATAGGAATTTGGACTTTTGTACTGGCCAATGATTATAACGGTAAATCTGATCCAACCATAAATTCATACATTGTGCCCCTGGCCTGAGAGGATGGAAGTTCAAAATGTAGCTAGATGTAGTATGCTAATGTTAACTAGTTGGCTCATCGTTGCCCATGAAAGGAAGTTAGGTTGGCGAGCATGCATTTTAGCCAGGTAGCCAAGAACAAAAAGTAAAAGCTTGTAGTGTATGACAGAGTCATAGACCGTTTCGTCAACATGAAAGAGGAGGATGGCATTTTTTTCTACAAGAAGGGTGAGTCAACATGTTTTTTCTACGTGCACGAACGCACACACACACACAGAGAGTGAGAAATCAGAACCATGGACAGCCACAACATATTTAACTTAATTTAATTTAATAAATTGTTTTTGGTGTATTTTAGTTGTCACTGTATTAGACTAAACAGAGGTGATTTGATGATATTGAAATGTTGAAGTTGAAATCGTGCTGGAATAGTGGAGGCAGCTTCTGTTTTTTTACGACTTGCAGTTACTCTCCGTGGTTCTAAATCAATAGTTGTTTAGTAGTCCGAAAATGTCAGAAACAAGACCCATGCTGCAGATCATGTAACTGTTTGTTACATGCGATATGCGTTGAGGACAGAGGTTACTCTCCGGTTTTGTGATGAAACAAAGGTTGAATTTATTCTGCCACTGTGTCTTCTTATTGTCTCGGCCTTAGGCCTACAGTATATATCACGGTGGCAAGGCATATGAACTAACAGGTTATAGAGAAAATAACGCAATTATCACAACTCATAGGTTTTAAATGGCTTCTTTTTTTTTCTCAGTGATTTTACCAACACACCGCTACTGTTTGCAGTGCACTTATCAAAGATCGCACCACTACCCTGTTCTTAGGGAAGCACATCCCTTTTCTTTCATTCAATCAGGAGAGCTCCTCACTTGCCCGCTCCCTGGCTTCATTAATGAGATCAGATTGTTCAAGTTGTTCAAGATGATATTCGTCTCCTGGATCCTCAAATCAATCAAAATTACCGTATCGCTGAGGCTTCATCTAGGAGACTGACGATTTTTTTTCAAGGGCTCGGAGGCATACCCTGCCGAGTTTCCATGGATACAGCAATTTTCTTATGGGATGATTGGCATGAAGGGGAATCATTATCCATGTAGACCTTATGTAATTATAAACTGGGGTAGAGAAAACGAAAACAGTTACACAGTAACTCTCTCCTGCTTACTGCAAACAGCTTTGATGCCCCCCCCATCACAGTATTTTAAAGCCTGGGGAAATAAGGTCAGAGCAAAGACAGGTGAGCCACAAATAATAACACTAGAGTGAATTTGAGCTCATGGTGAAAAATTATTCACTAGCCTTTGTCAGTGTCTTTGTACAGCACAGACACATAATAAACACAATTGTGTGTGTAAGAGTGTGTGTGTGTGTGTGTGTGTGTGTGTGTGTGTGTGCCAGTCATAAACTCATAGCACTGATGGAAATACTGAACATGATTTTGGCTCTTTTGTTGTAATCTAACACATTTTGATTGCAAATCCCTGTTGGACACAATGGTGTATATAAAACCTGGATTGCTGAATCTATGTATTGGTCATTGAAAGTCTTTGAAGCCACCAGTCGACCATATTGGCCCTCCCTGGTAGGAGCAGTCCTCCATAGGAATGAATGGAACTTTACAGTATTTCAATTACATTTTTCAAGGACAAAATTAAATGTATTTCATTTTTTTTGTTTTTTTTTGTGGGGACCGTAACATTAGTAAATATTTCAGGGAAAACATTTATACATTTTTTTATTTCACATAATATAATTAAAAATTATGCATTCATGTGTCTGTAATAGAATAAACGTGGCAAAAATGAATGTAGACATCAGTAAATGCATTTCCAAAGCTTCAAAAATATTATTTTAAAAGATGGGGGAGTGCCAAGATGGAGACATGGTGGCTTCAACACAGCGCCCCCTGGTAGTCATCTAATGTATATATTAATCATTGTTTGGGCCCCCAAATCACCATGCCAATTGTTTTGAAATAATATAATGAACAACAAACAAATAACCATTCCTATTCCCTTTCCCCTGGGCAGGCAGCAATCCTATTTTCTATTACACTGTAATCGAGAAATAATATGGCGAAAGAAAGAAATTCTAGCAATTTCTCCACAAATACAAGTATTACTCATTGCAGGGCATTTACATGCAATGAGAACAAATGTAGAATATGAGCTTATTCTCCATAGGTAGATGACTGGCAAATAACATAAAACAATTACTATTTGAAGTCTCTGAAAGAACTTATGTAACGCCTGGGAAGGCAATAAAGAAACTTTAATTTAAAGCACGTCAGTCTTAATAATTTGCTCTTCATCTGGGAAAAACGTCAATAACCATTCAAACACATCCACATTGTACATTGAGTCACAAAAATCAAGTTTAATGCTACTTTGCACATAAAATATAGATCATAAGAGATCATTGTATTACACTGGAACACTATACAGTTGAAGTCGGAAGTTTACATACATCTTAGCCAAATACATTTAAACTCAGTTTTTCACAATTCCTGACATTTAATCCTAGTAAAAATTCCCTGTCTTAGGTCAGTTAGGATCACCACTTTATTTTAAGAATGTGAAATGTCAAAATAATATTAGAGAGAATGATTTATTTCAGATGTTATTTCTTTCATCACATTCCCAGTGGGTCAGACGTTTACATACACTCAATTAGTATTTGGTAGCATTGCCTTTAAATTGTTTTACTTGGGTCAAACATTTCGGGTAGCCTTCCACAAGCTTCCCACATTATGTTGGGGGAATTTTGGCCCATTCCTCCTAACAGAGCTGATGTAAATGAAGCAGATTTGTAGGCCATCTTGCTCGCACACGCTTTTTCAGTTCTGCCCACAAATTGTCTATGGGATTGAAGTCAGGGCTTTGTGATGGCCACTCCAATACTTTGACTTTGTTGTCCTTAAGCCATTTTGCCACAACTTTGGAAGTATGCTTGGGGTCATTCTCCATTTGGAAGACCCATTTGCGACCAAGCTTTAGATAATTGAAAAGGATATACATTTGTGTTTCCCTTATCCAATCCACTTGTAAAGTGTGGAACAATATCTGACAACTGGGGCTCTACTTGGAACTCCAGGTTTATCATAGGTAATTAGTACAGGAGCTTTCTTTACTCTCTGAGATCTTCTTATCCCTGGTCCTTTTATTCCTCCGAAGTTTCAACTTCTCCTTGAACTTCTCATTCCTCTTCTTGAATCTCTTCAATTGAGTTAGATTCCTCTTATCATCTGATTCAACTCCAGTTGCGACCTCAGCCTCTTGACTGGAATCTATTCTACAACTTGGGCTGCTTGGGCTGCAGGTTCCAGACTATGTCTAGGTCCAAGCTAAATGGTTCCGACATCTCTTCCACTTCTTGGCTTCTAAAGTTTATATTAGGCACTTCATACCATACTCCGATGTCCTCATCTTCTGAGTCAAAATGCTTCTCATCTTCTGGATTCTTAACCTCTTCAACTTTCTCATCATTCCGTGGAGTACAGTTTCCAGGTAACTTTTAATTTCCCTTTCTCCTTCTTCGCAGGATCCTTCCACTAGGAGTTGGTTCAATTTTAACCACAGGTTCTAGGCGCACCTTCTGCCCCAGTGGTAGCAGGTGATTCCGATTAAAAATCTTATTGGGTCCATCTCCACTTTCAGGCTTCAAACAGAACACAGGGAAGTTTGACATCTGACTTTCTACCACATATGGCGTAGAGGCCCAGAGCTTACATTTACCTAACAGTCCTAGATTCCGTATGAGGACTCTGTCTCCAGGCATAATTTGCGTGTAGCGAATCTTCTTATCATATCGCTGTTTGTTTTCATGGTTTTTCTTTCCAGCAGTGCTCTCAGCAAGTTTGTAAGCAGCATGTAACTGTTTCTTCATATCATATACAGTTGAAGTTGGAAGTTTACATTCAATTGAGCCAAATACATTTAAACTCAGTTTTTCACCTTCCACAAGCTTCCCACAATAAGTTGTGTGAATTTTGGCCCATTCCTCCTGACATAGTTGATGTAAACGTGTCAGGTTTGTAGGACTCCTTGCTCACACATGCTTTGTCAGTTCTGCCCACAAATTGTCTATGGGATTGAGGTCAGGGCTTTGTGATGGCCACTCCAATACTTTGACTTTGTTGTCCTTAAGCCATTTTGCCACAACTTTGGAAGTATGCTTGGGGTCATTGTCGATTTGGAAGACCCATTTGCAACCAAGCTTTAACTTCCTGACTGATGTCTAGAGATGTTGCTTCAACATATCCACATAATTTTCCTACCCCATGATGCAATCTATTATGTGAAGTGCACCAGTCCCTCCTGCAGCAAAGCACCCCCACAACATGATGCTGAAATCCCTGTGCTTCACGGTTAGGATGGTGTTCTTCGGCTTGCAAGCCTCTCCCTTTTTCCTCCAAACATAACGAGGGTCATTACAGCCAAACAGTTCTATTTTTGTTTCATCAGACCAGAGGACATTTCTCCAAAGAGTACTGTCTTTGTCCCCATGTGCAGTTGCAAACCGTAGTCTGGCTTTTTTATGGCAGTTTTGGAGCAGTGGCTTCTTCCTTGCTGAGCAGCCTTTCAGGTTATGTTGATATAGGACTCGTTTTACTGTGGATATAGATACTTTTGTACCTGTTTCCTCCCGCATCTTCACAAGGTCCTTTGCTGATGTTCTGGGATTGATTTGCACTTTTCGCACCAAAGTACGTTAATCTCTAGGAGACAGAACGTGTATCCTTCCTGAGCGGTATGACGGCTCCGTGGTCCGATGGTGTTTATACTAGCGTACTATTGTTTGTACAGATGAACGTGGTACCTTCAGGCGTTTGGAAATTGCTCCCAATGATGAACCTGACTTGCGGAGGTCTTGGCTGATTTCTTTTGATTTTCCCATGATGTCAAGCAAAGAGGCACTGAGTTTGAAGGTAGGCATTGAAATACATCCACAGGTACACCTCCAATTGACTCAAATGATGTCAATTACCTATCAGAAGCTTCTAAAGCCATTACATACATTTCTGGAATTTTCTACGCTGTTTAACTTCTTTGGGAGCAGCGCACGAGGTGACCGTTTTGGAGAGCCTGGCGTGCCCAAAGTAAAATGCCTCCCATTCAGGCCCAGAAAATAGGATATGCACATAATAGTAATATTGGATAAGAAACACTCTGAAGTTTCTAAAAGTGTTAACATTTTGTCTGTGAGTATAACGGTGAAATGCAAGGCGCCAAATTCAAAATCCATAAGTTGAATTATTAAACATTCATCAATATACAAGTGTTGCATAGTCATCAAAAGCTCTGCTTCTTGGCAATATCACAGCGTTGACAGATTTCAAAAAGGCTTCACAGTGAAAGCACAACATTTGATTGTTTGAGGGTAGCACCTCCAATATTTCCCATTAGCATAAATTCATAAACCATCGCGGTTCACACAAAACACATTTCACAGCGAAAACAAATCCCTTACCTTTTGAAGAACTTCTGCTGAGGGCTTCCCAAGTGTCCAACGAAGACATCCAATGTTTTTTTTTTTGTTAGAAAAAGTCATTTATTATATCCATAAATCTCCGTTTGGTTGGCGCGTTGTTCATAAAATACAGCGTCTACTCGCCCATTGAACTGTGAAGAGAACTCGTTCAACCTATACCTATACACTTGTCCAAGAACAATCAAACATCATTGATAATGTATCCTTAGGAACACTTTTATGTATATTTACTGTAATATTTCAACCGGATTATAAACTGGACGATAAGAAAGGAAAAAACAACATCGCGCGCGAGCAAGTGAACGCGCCTCCTCTTCTGTTTACATCTGGTGACTAGTTCGAAATTCTTCTTCTATTACCATCCAGAGAAATCTAACATCGCCAAACACTGTCTAGAGACTGTTGACATCCAGTGGAAGCAATAGGTACTGCAATCTTACTCCCATATATAGCTGTTTTCAATAGGGAGGGGTTCAAAATGAGGCAATGTGTCAAAAACAGTTTTTCCAGGACAGAAATTCCTCGGGTTTCACCTGCTATATCAGTTCTGTTATACTCACGGACAATATTTTAACACTCTTAGAAAGTCAGTGTTTCCTATCCAATAGTACTAATTATGTGCATATCCTAGTTTCTAGGCCTGAGTGGCAGGCCTTTTACTTTGGGCACGCCAGACTCTCCAAAACCGACAAGTTAACACCTCAGCATTTCCAGCAGAACCTCATCAGACACATCCTCTGTCATATTGCTGAGGACAAATGCACGATTAGTAGCTAGTTGTTTCTCTCTACACCAGGTAACAATCTCTTCAACATCCATGTTGTTGTGACAACTAGGGTATTAACTTCAGATAGAATGATTTTAGATTTTTGTTATTATATAAGAATATGCTTTCCCATTCATTTCAATGAAACTGAAACAGTAAATGACTCCACCAATGCAACAGACATAAGGTTCAAGATGTATATTATCACATGTTCAATGTACTACATCAAAATAAATAAAAATAATTAACCCCAATGATTTTTCACAACCTATGTCCAAATTACTTGGAAGCTTGGTTAAACCCGTTGGCGCGCGTTGGAGCTAAAAAATTACCACATGCATAAAGTCCCGAAGCACCCCACCGTTGTGGTTACTCACTACTCGTAGATATTTCCTCAGCGAAGTACAGCAGTTCCGTGCAGGTGTCCTCACAAGATCCATAGCAAGCACAGCTATCAATGCAGACAGTACTCCTTAGCAACAACAGATATCCCATGGAAACATGAACTCGTTAATCTTCCACAAGCAATTCTCTCCAGGTCTCGCACGATGCTAGGCTAACCTCGAGCTGTCAAATACCTCCACGATGAGATGGTAGCTTCAGTCTCTACTAAGTCTTTCTTAACAAAATAATAA
Source organism: Brachymystax lenok tsinlingensis (assembly GCA_030435695.1). Taxonomy (NCBI): domain Eukaryota; kingdom Metazoa; phylum Chordata; class Actinopteri; order Salmoniformes; family Salmonidae; genus Brachymystax; species Brachymystax lenok. Next base: position 45,938,004 of record CM059814.1, read on the forward strand.
TACTATCTTATAAAATCAAATCAGTATTTCCCTTCAAAACTCGATAGGTATGGGTTTTGTTCTATTTTATCGTCTTCTTTTATAGTTTTTTTTCACCAACACTGATAATGTCTCTCCATCCTTTTTTCAACGTCTCTTTCTCAGGCCTCCTGTCAACCAGGTGAACTCTCCCATTGGCCACAGCAATTGGTCAAAACTTAAACTTAAAAGTAAACCAACCTATTCACTTGTACATTAAAGAAATATTTCTACAAAATAAATGCATTAACAACATCACAATTCTGGAGCAATTCGTTTACCTTTTAAATCTAATACCAATTAATTGTAACAAATAAGCTCTATACTTGGTTTTAACAAGGGTATTACACTAGAATACGGTTTGTGACTCATATCGATGCCACATAGGCCGTTTTCAAATAAATGTTTTGCTTTTTCAAGGCAGTCGCTCTTTAATGGCTGCAATATGAGAAATCTGAAGGATGGATCAACAACATTGTAGTTACTCTACAATACTAATCTAAATTACAGACTGATAAGGCACTAAAATAAAACTGCAAAAAATGTATCCTTTATGTCCTGAATTTGTTTGGGGCAAATCCAACACAACACTTTTGCTAAAATTTCTAAAACCATGTATTCACTTTGTCATTATAGGGTATTGTTAGTAGATGGGTTAGAAAAAATCTAGATATTACATGTTTTATTCAGGTAGTAACACAACAAAATGTGGAATAAGTCAACGGGTATGAATACTTTCTGAAGGCACTGCATACTGTCTTCTCTCCTTCCCCTTTACTCCTTTCCCTCACAGTTTGGTAAGATTGAACCGAATTTAATGTTCTGCCTTGCCAGTTCACACTCACTAAACATCATTTGCATTTCTATTTCACAGATGAAACCACAGCTTATGAAGAGAATACAGACAGCATTAGAGGATCCCTCAATTGGGAGTCGTCACGCCGGCTTTCTCCACAGTAAGTTCTTATTAAAGTGTAGACTGAGCACATTGTGTACCACCTGGTAAGAACCAGTCAACAAAGAACCAAATCAACTTTCAGCTATTTATTTGTAACCTGGTGCCACAGGTAATCTGATTTACCCAGTAGCTATTCTAGAAAGTTACCTGAGCGTCAAAATAAGGTGGAAACTATGAAACCGATCATCTTGGTCTTCAGAACGCGATTATAAAAAAATTTGAATACACAACAAAAACATGACTGCATGGAACATTCTAACAACGAGAATGAATGTGAGCGCTGCTGACAACAGCACACCCAGCTGTGGGGGGCTCTTGGGGATGTGTGGGCTTACTTGGCTTGGTTGGTGCTGAGAGAGAGGTCCTACCACTGAGCTCCTCTCCATCTTTCCCAGGCTGCAGCGTGCTGTATACAGAGAAGATAAATTCTAAGAGGAGCCGTGGCTAAGCTCCCTGTGAATGGTGCCATCGCTCACTGGGGGGTGGGGGTGGGGGTAATTAAACTGTGTGAGTGAGTGAGTGAGTGAGTGAGTGAGATTGTCTGGCTTTGGACTTTGTCTACAATTAGACTGGTTTGTCATTTCTGCTGGGGGGCTTTATGTTAAATAATGTACCTTAGGAAATGGTTAAAATAGAAAGCTTATGCAAATGCTGATGCTGATGATGATATAATGGAGTATGAGGATTTGGTAGTGATTTTAAAGGGTTATACTGTAGTTTGGGTAATATAGTAGTACTATTTTTTTTAGAGCTTTTACTTGTTGGAAACTTCCTTTTCCATTATACCAGAATAACTTACTACTCCTATTATTAACAGAAAAGCCATTATCAACTATTACAAAAACTGTCTATATCCTGTAGATTCTTGCAAATCATTTCACTCCAAGCTATGTCTAAAGCTTGGAGAGGGGGCAAAAAAAAATTGCTAAAACGCCACACTCCTTGATGATATTGATCAAAAAACAGCAATTTGAAACCCTGACCCTGTGCGGCCTTGTCTCTTGTTGATTTTTGTTAACATGGATCTCTGTCCGAAGAGCACAGATTGACAAACCGGTATGTTCTTGTTTACTTGATTAGAAGAATCCCCAGAGGCATAGCGAGCTTCTGAGTGGGTGTATGCAAGGCAAGAGCAGGCTATTAGCACCATCTCATTGCTTTTTTTCTCTCCCAACCTAGGCTGCAACGGCGAACCAGTGAACATTAGAGAGCTGTTTCTTCTTTTGCCCATAAGGAATTAGGGAATTTGAGACCGTTTTTAAAGTAGACATGACTAAGTCATCGTGGGCCGGCAAAGAGCTGTTAATTATCGAGGATAACATAACAAGAGGAAAGCTGTGAGCGAAACTATGGGCTTGCCTGGCTTCTTAAATTCAACACAAGTCTAACTGGTGGAGTCTTTGGGTACACAGTGCTTGGTTTGGCGGTGTCAAGAAAGTTTGTGCTCTTTGCTAGTAGTTTTGCTACTTTTCCCACAGTGAGAGGAAAGGGGCATAAGGGAAATGTACAAAATAATGTTTGCATGTGAATGGGTGTTAGGTTGCTGGGTTGATTCTTCTAGCCTTCTGGTAACTTCCAGACATCTTAGAGGTTGCCCGGGCTGCTTAGCAACTGTAGAATGTGAGGTACCAGTGGCTGTGTGTGTGTGTGTGTGTGTGCGCGCCTCAATTTATTTTTTGCAACGAGCAGTTAGTTTGACTGCTACAGTAGAACCCATGGAACGAGGGACCACCCATTTGATGATAAGGTGCATTAAACCCAAATACCAACAGAACCTTACGGCTGTGAAGAATCCCTAGTGTTATTTTTCTTTATTTCAAACTCATGAGGCACAAATCAGTTTTATACCCTTGCCGTACACTCCAGGAAAAGTAAAACAGCCACTCCTTAACTGAGGGTCGAATGGGGAGACTGTCATTCATTTGGCCTGAGTTTCATCTTTCAAACTAAACAAAGGTGCCACATTGGCTGCATGAGAGGGCAATGTTGGCAGACTCCACTGTAGAGTTATTGCCAAGCCGTAGCGCTCTCTCCATCTCCTGCGGTGGCTCTCAAGCAGGATATAGTCATCACATGGAGTGGCTCGCTTGTTTGCAGTTAAGCACATTTACCTAGTTATTTTAACATCCACATGGAGCGATCTGGCAGTAGCTGGAGGAGGACATTATCCTTATTGGCACTTGAGACACTTCAGTACTCATGTCAACCACTTTGCATTTGAAATCTGTTTTGCTCATCTGTCAAATGGGCTTGTTTCCTCTATAAACTGTTTGTTTGGCACAGACCACTTCTCTAGATGGAGCACTGACAGATGTTCACCATCCTATATTTTTAACATTGCATTTGAGGTAAGTAAATGGCATAATTCTGACCTGTACTGTTATCATCCAGCATGAAAGGCCAAAATGCATTGTGCACAGCGACACATTTTCGTTTTAAAATGGTAAAAAAGGACCAAAATGGAGGATACGACTGGATTGAGTCTAAATATCTGGTTCCGACATCTCCCGGCAGGCTCGCCTCACATCAAAAGAAAGAGGAAGAAAAAAACAACAGCGTGAGAATAGAGCGGTGAACCGCACACACCGAGCGAAAACACGACTCTCCTCTGTGACGCACCATGATGAACTGCGCTCCTGACAGATAAATCTGATACAGTGAAAAGGCAGGATGCTGAGCCGAGCGTTCAGCACTCTACGGAGCGCCGGGGCGGACGTGTCGGGAATGTGGGAACAGATGCTCCACACGTGGAGCCTGGCCTAATTTAGACGGCGGTGATGAAAAATGGACAGTGAAAGTGCTTACTCTGCTTAGGTTGCCCTCATCCACTCTCCTCTCTTGCCCTCTCTTCACCCAACCCCACCCCACCCCCATCATCCTCTTTGGGGAGGATACATGAGGAGTGGAGTGGCTGCTTCCCCAATAGAAGGTGCTAACTTAATTAGCCCTCCACCACTTTGCATCCCCCCTCCTCCTCCTCCTTCTCCTCCACTTTCTCCTCCTCCTCCCCATAGCTGATCATCTGGACCGTTGTCAAATCACATTTTTTTTGTCTCATTTTATTTGTGAAATGCTTCCCAACAATGCAGAGAAATATATTTAAAAAATAATAACATAAGGAATTAGTACACAATGAGCAATGATAACTTGGAAATATACACAGGGTACCAGTACCGAGTCGATGTGCAGGGGTACGAGGTAATTGAGGTAAATATGTACAGTGCATATAGGTAGGGGTAAAGTGACCAGGCAAAAGGATAGATAATTAAGAGTAGCAGCAGCGTATGTGATGAGTCAAAAGAGTCAGTGCAAAAAGGGTCAATGCAGATAGTTTGGGTAGCTACTTGGTCAACTATTTAGTAGTCTTGGGGGTAGAAGCTGTTCAGGGTCCTGTTGGTTCGAGACTTGATCCATCTGTACCATTTGCCATGCAGTAGCAGAGAGAAGTGTCTAACACTTGGGTGGCTGGAGTCTTTTTTAGGGCCTTCCTCTGACACCACCTGGTATAGAGGTCCTGGATGGCAGGGAGCCGAGCCCAAGTGATGTACTGGGCAGTATGCACTACCCTGTGTAGCGCTTTGCGGTCAGATACCAAGCAGTTGCCATACCAAGTGGTGAAGCAGCAAGTTAAGATGCTCTCAACGGTGCAGCTGTAGAACTTTTTGAGGATCTGAGGTCCTGCCAAGAGGGAGGAGGGAGGTTGGGCGTCTTTCATGCAAATCAGTAACATACCTACCGGGGATCATAGCAACACACCCCAAGGCAAGATTTGATTTCTGTAATTAAACCATTTGGCCATATTTTATAGTAAAGACCATGTGTGTGTCACGACTTCCGCCGAAGTCGGTCCCTCTCCTTGTTCATTCGGCGGTTGACGTCACCGGTCTTCTAGCCATCGCCAATCTACTTTTCATGTTCCATTTGTTTTGTCTTGTTTTACACACCTGGTTTCAATTCCCCAATTATATGTTCATTATTTAACCCTCAGTTTTCCCCATGTTTGTTGTGCGTGATTGTTTTGTGTTTTTGGTCCGTATTGTGGGTTTGGTTATTCTTATTGTAATGAGTACGTTTTTTGAGTAAAATTACTTGTGGTACTCATCTCTGCTGTCCTGCGCCTGACTCCTCTGCACCAGCTACACCCAGACCATTCACAGTGTGCAAGCAGTGGCGTCATGCATCCCAACTACTTGAAGAGGCACAACGTACGTGAGGATGGCTGGGGGGGTAGTCTGGAGAGGGGCTAGTCCCCCCGACCGGAAGTAGAAAAACATATAATTTTTTCAAACAAGGGAAACAGCGTTTTCCTGAAATCTAGAGCCATGATCATTATGCTTAATTCTATGTAAAACATGTTTATTTTTCAGCAATATCTAAGCATATTTCTTGAGCTGTCTTCATCCTCCTGACTGTTTTTCTTTCTTTTTATTATATATTGTTTTACTAAATATGCTTCTCTGCTCATTTAAGTGAATACTTTTTTTTTTATTTTACATAAGAACTTCAGCCAGTTTAGTCTAGTAACATGTCTGCTGCTAGTGTCTGACATCCTTTTATGGCTTGGACAGCTATGGAAATACAGCTATGGAGCTGTTGTTAAACGAGGCGGTCTGGGCCATATCAGCTGCTCTTTCCTGTCTGCTGCACTGCCTTCTGTCTCATCTTCACACAGCTGAGTGAAGTGCTGATCCTGCTGCTGACGCTGGGCCTCAAGTGTCTCCAGGTATGAGGCCTCGGTCCCCCTCATGAAGTTCAGGTATTGACTGGTTGTGCTCACAGTGTTTCTCTCCCTTGGGAAAATATATAGGCAGAAGTAATGACAGGTACAGTACATGAATAATAAGGTACAGACTCCAAAGCAAACCTGAGGGCAGCCAGTGTGAGTGCAGTTTTGTTCTCCAACCATGTATTGTCAGTGTGGGGCCAACCAGATCTACCAACCAGATCAGTGGAGGCTCCTCAGAGGAGGAAGGGGAGGACCATCCTCCTCAGTGAATTTCGTTGAACTTTTTTTTTACATTTCAAAAGTTATCCTTTTTAGATAAAACTATACTAAATATAATCACGTCACCAAATAATTGATTAAAACACACTATTTTGCCAAGAAGGTCTACAGTAGCCTCAACAGCACTATGTAGGGTAGCACCATGGTGTAGCTGGAGGACAGCTAGCTTACTCACTGTACACTGTAACATTACTGCATGATTGTAGCGGCTTTACAAATGGGTTAGTTCTATTAGCTTTTCTAACTATGAAATTGCTTTAGCGAATATCACTATAGCGGTTTGGCTTGGAAAGGTTTTTTCGCCTGGTCACATACAGCTGATGTGTTGTGCACTGAAGTCCACAAGCGAAGGGAAGAAGTGAAATTAGGAGAGCTCATAGATATGAGAAGGAATACAACTATGTCTACACATGATCAGGGGTGTATTCATTCCACCGATTCTGTTGAAAAACGTTTCTTAAACGGAAGCAAAAGGATCAAAACAGGGATAAACATACCTGAATTTGTCCAATAGAAACTCTCGTTTGCAACTGCTGGACTAATGATTACACCCTAAATCAGCTAGATCCAGGCAATAGTTTGCAAGGCGGTATTGAATGTCACCGTCTGTCTCAAATTTGTTTCTCGACCTGTGTGCACCTACGTTGTAAACTGTCATTCATTGGCTAGGTTGTACCAACCTCATGATGGGTATAGGGAAAATTTCAGTATCATGTAGTAGCCTAAACCTATCGCTGTTATATTGAACTGGGTGAATGGAATATGAATGACAGTCATCCTGTCACGTCCTGGCCATACAGTGAGGGAAAAAAGTATTTGATCCCCTGCTGATTTTGTACATTTGGCCACTGACAAAGAAATTATCAGTCTTTAATTTTAAGCTTTAGCCCCACCCATCTCGTTTTGCTCTCGGAGCAAAACCAATGATTTGTTTACCTCTGGATAACATGAAAACAGCCTAACCATCTCTGCTGGCAACAATTTCATTACGCTTTTTTCCGACTTACTGACACCAGCCATATTCAACAGGTGTTGTAAACTTTAACTAACAATAATTTCAGCTAGGGAGCCAGCCAGCTAACATTAGCTAGCTAGCTAACAGTACACTTTAGCTTAAGACATGTAGCTAGCTAGCTAGGTAAACAATGAACTTAGCTAGGTAAACAACATGTAAGATCACACACGTCACGTGATGTTAGCTAACGAGCCAGATAGCTAACGTTAGCTAGTTAAACAACAATGAACATAGTGCCAAATCATGTTGTTAATACCCTGCATGAACCTGCTGGGAGCTAACCAACTAGGTTCAATGTTAGCTACTTAACATTAGGCTCTAACTAGCAAAGCAAACAGTTCTGGGATACGAATAATAAAATCATACACTTAACGTTAGCTAGAGAGCCAGCCAGCTAACGTTGGCTAGCTAGCTAACAATACACTTGAGCTTGAAATGAAACCACTTTCTGTCAAAATTAGAAATGTCTAATATCTGAAAATGTAGCTAGCTATGTAGCTATCTTACCCGTATATGCAATGCCACGGTTGCCATCAGTTTGAAGAAGTAATCCGTAGACAGGTGTTTTCTCCATCTCTTTAGCTATCATACTCTAATTCTATCAAAACTCATTCAGCTCCACTACAGGATAATTTTTTAAAAAGCTGCGTTCGACAGGATTGCCAACACAGACTGACCAGCTCAAATAGACAGAAGCCTACTATATGGAAGACCAATCCGAACTTCTCTCGTGGTATGTCCAGCCCACTCATTATCTCAGCCAATCATGGCTAGTGGGAAAGTTGCCAACTTTTTCTGTGGCTTAACCAACAAGGCTCGTAATTTAACAATTGTATTCATATTTACAGATGGCATACAAGTTTGTTATTACGGCACATGAAAGTTCACATGTTCGAGAAGGCATTTCTGCCAAAAAACACATTTTGATAACAAAAAATAGCTTCCCTGTGAAGTCGTGACTTGCGACATACGCCTAGTTTCCTGAAACGGGTGTAAAATATATTTGATGAACAGGACACACCAGGAGGCACGTGCCACTGTGCCCCCTATGGGCATGACACCTCTGTGTGCAAGCAGGTCTTTCTGTGAATATGCTTGATTTAACGAATAATGCTGCCTGCCCAGACTCCTGTGTGTGGGCCAAAACATTTTCTTTGGTCCATTTTCAAATGTCATTATCGAGGCTATGTTCCCAAATGTTAACAATTCTGTATTTGGTATTAGTAACCGAAGACTCATTTAGCCAAAGGAGAATGGTCAAAGCGAGTAAAAACAACAACACAACAACGTCTGTAAGGGTTTTTTCCCCAAGCATAATTCTCACCTGAGGCACGATCATATAATATATGCCAGGTCCCACGAAGTAAGTCAAACAACAAGCATTACCCCTGGAGCTAACGAGGCCGGTGACTTTCTCTGTGATACAGTCATTTTTTCCCCTGCCACTGTGCACGCAGCTAAGGCTGCTCGCTAGTAATTCTGCAGTGGACCATATATCCTGGGCCTGCACTGATGCATCTTACAGCGACTCACACGGAGAGCGCCTCAGTCGTCCATCTTGGGCTGACACCAAAGAACACTGATGTTTTCGTTTGGCAGCATCGCAGGGGCATATTTCACTCACTGATGGCGCCAGCTCGCTCTGTTCAAACTCCCTCTTTCTGCCTCTTTCACTCTCTGTCCTCTTTTCTCTCTCTTTTCTCTCCTCCCTCTCTCGCTCTTTCTCTCTCTCCTGTCTTTTTCTTTCATTCCATCCTGCAGGCACTGACGTTGCACAAGGCCACTCTATTGGAATGTCTTTACATTCATTTTGTTGCAGGGACCACCAACATTCCAGCCTTTCTTGTCTCTTACTCCAGATTGACAGACAACTAAATACATAATCTATGACAAAGAGAGTATCAGAGGCTCCAAGAGCTCTGACAGCCACACTGATCCCAAGGTCAAGGACAATGTTATAGACCTACTGGAGCATTCAATAACCATATTGAAGATGATCGTAAAGCTCAAATATGTTTCTGCATTGTTTAATTCAAATCCGAATATATGTAGACACCAGCATTATCCGCGCATCAGCCCTCTGTCAGCATGTGAGCATGTCATTAAAAACTTGTTTGGGTTGCATTTCTCCTCTGTACTCCTCTCTCTGGGGTATTTAAATGGGTGTTCATTACTAGGGGGTCCTATTTCCCACCATGCACTATGTCTCCCAGGTGTATACACTTGTGAAACAAAATGTATCTGTAAGTTAATGGTGTGAAGACATGCCCCTTGTGGTCTAAAATGAGGCCTTAGCTCGGAATAACGTACTAATAAAACAAATCACTCAGGGTGTGTGGGGATGGTAATGTGGACTGTTATATTTGTGTACGATGGTTATATCCATTATGAAATAAAAACAGTGATGTGGGTTCTGGGATTTAGCCAAAACTCATTCCCCACCATCTGCTCAAATGCAAGCTCACCTTACTTTGCATAGGGATATGCATGTCTTCTGTAAGGGTTTTCACATGTGCTCCCACTGGGCAGACGTCAATTCAACGTGTATTCCAAGTTGGTTCAATGTAATTTCATTGGAATGACGTGGAAACAACGTTGAGTCAACCAGTGTGTTCCCAGTGGGCGGTAACAAGTTATGCACAATTATAAATAACCAATTATGCATCCTTTTGAATGTGACTAATTGTACTCGCCGTTATATAGTTTTAGCGTGACTGTGAGAAATGCATGAGACGTTGAAAAATGTACATGCACAAAGCATTGCATTCTATTTCACAGACGTGTATTGAGAATGAGAAAATATGTGCCAATTTGTAACCACTGACATACCACTGTGCTCCTCTATTGCCAACAAAACCTTCCTTTCTCCCTTTCAAAGCGCTCACTGACTTTATCTGTTATTTAAAAAGAACCTGACCATAAGAGTAGGCGACACACCATGTCACTTGAATGTGTGGGAAAAAATAATTGCTGTGGAGGAAAGTAAAAATATGCAAGCCAGAGGGGGAACAAATGTCGGCGGCTACAACTTAGATGAGAGTAAATGTGAGTCGCTGTGAGTCTGTGGTGAATGTGATCCAGGGCTAAGAAGTCAATGAGTCAATTGCGTAATGCCTCCGGGACTCCAAAGTGTGAATGTCACAGGTAATCCTTGTCTTCAAGTGATAATGGATGCATCTTTGCCAAGTAGTGTGTTGCGAAGACTATTGTGACCTCCATGTCATAATAACTCTCTAGGGAGATCACTAAGAAACACCTAATTTAGCAGTGTGTTTCCATGTGTTGCCTATGCAGTGCCTTCAGAAAGTATTCACACCCCTTGACCTTTTCTCACATTTTGTTGTGTTACAGCCTGAATTTAAAATTGATTAAATTTAGATTTTTTTTGTCACTGGTCGACACACAACACCCCATAATGTCAAAGTGGAAAAATGGTTTTAGAAATGTTTACAAATTAATGGAAAATGAAAAAAATGAAATGTTTTGAGTCAATAAGTATTCAACGCCTTTGTTATGGCCCAAATAAGTTAGAAGTGTAAAAATGTGCTTAACAATTCACATAATAAGTTGCTCTGTGTGCAATAATAGTGTTTCACATGAAATTTGAATGCCTACCTCATCTCTGTACCCCACACATACAGTACAAATATCTGTAAGGTCCTCTCAGTCGAGCAATGCATTACAAACGCTGATTCAACTACAAAAACCAGGGAGGTTTTCCAATGCCTCACAAAGAAGGCAACCTATTGGTAAATGTGTAAAAATACCAAAAAGCAGACATTGAATATCCCTTTGAGCCTGGTGAAGTTATTCATTACACTTTGGATGGTGTATCAATACACCCAGTCACTACACAGATGCCATGCATCCTTCTTAACTCAGTTGCCGAAGAGGAAGGAAACTGCTCGGGGATTTCACGATGAGGCCAATGGTGACTTTAAAACAGTAAGAGTTTAAAACTTGTAGGGATCAGTCCCATTTTTAAAATTTTCGCCTAAAATGACATGCCCACATCTACAGTGAGGGAAAAAAGTATTTGATCATCTGCTGATTTTGTACATTTGCCCACTGACAAAGAAATGATCAGTCTATAATTTTAATGGTAGGTTTATTTGAACAGTGAGAGACAGAATAACAACAACAATATCCAGAAAAACGCATGTGAAAAATGTTATAAATTGATTTGCATTTTAATGAGGGAAATAATTATTTGACCCCTCTGCAAAACATGACTTAGTACTTGGTGGCAAAACCCTTGTTGGCAATCACAGAGATCAGACGTTTCTTGTAGTTGGCCACCAGGTTTGCACACATCTCAGGAGGGATTTTGTCCCACTCCTCTTTGCAGATCTTCTCCAAGTCATTAAGGTTTCGAGGCTGACATTTGGCAACTCGAACCTTCAGCTCCCTCCACAGATTTTCTATGGGATTAAGGTCTGGAGACTGGCTAGGCCACTCCAGGACCTTAATGTGCTTCATCTTGAGCCACTCCTTTGTTGCCTTGGCCATGTGTTTTGGGTCATTGTCATGCTGGAATACCCATCCACAACCCAATTTCAATTCCCTGGCTGAGGGAAGGAGGTTCTCAGCAAAGATTTGACGGTACATGGCCCCGATCATCGTCCCTTTGATGCGGTGAAGTTGTCCTGTCCCCTTGGCAGAAAAACACCCCGAAAACATAATGTTTCCACCTCCATGTTTGACGGTGGGGATGGTGTTCTTGGGGTCATAGGCAGCATTCCTCCTCCTCCAAACACGGCTAGTTGAGTTGATGCCAAAGAGCTCCATTTTGGTCTCATCTGACCACAACACTTTCACCCAGTTGTCCTCTGAATCATTCAGATGTTCATTGGCAAACTTCAGACGGGCATGTATATGTGCTTTCTTGAGCAGGGGGACCTTGCGGGCGCTGAAGGATTTCAGTCCTTCACGGCGTAGTGTGTTACCAATTGTTTTCTTGGTGACTATGGTCCCAGCTGCCTTGAGATCATTGACAAGATCCTCCCGTGTAGTTCTGGGCTGATTCCTCACCATTCTTATGATCATTGCAACTCCACGAGGTGAGATCTTGCATGGAGCCCCAGGCCGAGGGAGATTGACAGTTCTTTTGTGTTTCTTCCATTTGCGAATAATCGCACCAACTGTTGTCACCTTCTCACCAAGCTGCTTGGCGATGGTCTTGTAGCCCATTCCAGCCTTGTGTAGGTCTACAATCTTGTCCCTGACATCCTTGGAGAGCTCTTTGGTCTTGGCCATGGTGGAGAGTTTGGAATCTGATTGCTTCTGTGGACAGGTGTCTTTTATACAGTTAAGAAACTGAGATTAGGAGCACTCCCGAGTGTGCTCTTAATCTCAGCTCGTTACCTATATAAAAGACACCTGGGAGCCAGAAATCTTTCTGATTGAGAGGGGGTCAAATACTTATTTCCTTCATTAAAATGCAAATCAATTTATAACATTTTTCACATGCGTTTTTCTGGATTTTTTTGTTGTTATTATGTCTCTCACTCTTCAAATAAACCTACCATTAAAATTATAGACTGATCATTTCTTTGTCAGTGGGCAAACGTACAAAATCAGCAGGGGATCAAATACTTTTTTCCCTCACTGTAACTGCCTGTAGCTCAGGCCTTGAAGCAAGGATAAGCATATTCATGGTACCATTTGAAAGGAAACACTTTGACATTTGTGGAAATGTGAAATGAATGTAGGAGAATATAACACAATAGATATGGTAGAAGAAAATACAAAGAAAAAAACGACCATTTATTTTTGTATTTTTGTTGTACCATCATCTCTGAAATGCAAGAGAAAGGTCACACATTTAGCCAGGAAGCTGGATGTAATTTAGATGGTGTCCACAAGAGGGCACCAGGGTACGTGTTAAGTTTCAGACTGATGACTTGAAGAATGAGCAAGCTACATGACATTTAGTATGAAGTCACCCGTGTCCTTCACGATTTGCCTAAATGTACACAAGTGGTCGAATTGGTAAATTGATACATTTTCAAGAACATAACTATAGAAAACATACAGAAATGCTATGCTAATAAAAAATACTAATGTCATAAGTGAACACACCATAAACACAAGGTAAAAAAAAAAAAAAAAAGATACACATTATTTACAATGACTGTACTTCAACACGCCCTCTACACAAGATTGTGCTGCTGGTCCAAAGTCCCTTTCAGCTGTAAAGTATTTACTTGTGTTTTCACACCTCTAGATGGCCGGGTGGGGGTTTGTTGTGGAGCCAGAGGGAACAGCATTCAGACTAAGTGGGGGATGGAGGACGTGAATGTGGTCTCTTTGAAGTCAGTCTTTACTACAAAAGAAATCAGTAATAACTAAAGTTTATTACTTATTATATTGAACCTTTATTTTAGCAATACATAAAATAAACAACAACATATCTATAAACATATACTGTATTATATTGAGTGGAGAACACTGTGGTAAAGGTTGTGTACCAATTATTATATATATTTTTTAATTAACCTTTATTTAACTAGGCAAGTCAGTACAAAATCTTATTTACAATGACGCCTACCCCGGCAAACCCGGACGACGCTGGGCCAATTGTGCGCCTCCCTATGGGACTCCCAATCTCAGACGGATGTGATGCAGCCTGGATTCGAACCAGGTACTGCAGTGTGTTTGACGACTGTGCCAGTCGGGTGCCCAATGTGTATTGTATGTTGACTTTGACATGTAGTGGCTTTTGGATTTACAATATAAAATAATATAAAGACTCGTATTTCACTTACCAGTCTAACGTTAGCATCCTCTCCTTTAGATGTTGTCTAGTACATTTTTCTGCAAGAATATCATCCAAAATCTGTATACTTGGACTTTGATTTAGCTTTTCCAGTATTAGTAGCCATATTGTAAGTTCAACATTTGCAAAACACTTTGTTTTCATAACTTTCATAACTCACAGATATGCGTAACGTGCTTCGCCATATTCTTGCATAAATGTCCTAAAGGAATACTCTCGTAAAGCCCAGCTCATTGGCTATCTAGCTAGCTTGGTTTGAACACGATTGGTGCTCATTTGACAAAGTTACAGTCAATCAAGTGAACACCGCCCATGTCATCGGCGCGTCATGATGGTGTCGCTCCCTTACTAAAATTGGTGTCTTATCGGCCATACTAAATCCTGAACGATATAATAAAGTCTGGTAACATTTTAGGGTGTCTGAGGAATAAATATGAACGTAATTTGACTGTTTGAAACAACATTTAGCACAGATTCCTTTCTTTACAAGTTGAAAGAGTGGAAATACAAAATCGATTGTGCATGCTTTATAGACCTTTTTAGGATATGAAAAATTGTTTTATCTAACAAAACGACACTACATGTTATCTCTGGGACCCTTAGGATGACAAATCAGAGCAAGATTTCAGAATGTAAGTAAATATTTCACCTTTAGAACGTATCTAACTTGTCACAGTGAAAAAAGTGTTTTGTTGTTTTGTGCTCTCCTCCAACAATAGCATGGCATTTCCTAGCTGTAATAGCTACTTGAAATTGAACAATGCCGTTAGATTAACAAGAATTTAAGCTTTCTGCCCATATAAGACACTTATATGTACCATTTTCTTTTTATTCGCTAAAATCCTCATTCATAACACATTGCACTACATGATTTACAACTGTCCCATAGACGGGACACCTATCCCGAAGAAGTGGCTGTGATAGGAGAAATCTGAGGATACAACTACATTGTAGTTACTCCACAATACTAACCTAATTGACAGTGAAAAGAAGAAAGTATGTTCCAAAACATGCATACTGTTTGCAACAAGGCACTAAAGCAATACTGCAACAAATGTGACAAAGAAATTTACTTTTTGAACACTCTCCATTACTGAGTACCACTCTCCATATTTTCAAGCATAGTGGTGTCTGAATAATGTTATGGGTATGCTTGTAATCGTTAAGGACTGGGGAGTTTTACAAGGATGAAAAAGAATGGAGCTAAGCACAGGCAAAATCCTGGAGGAAAACTTGGTTCAGTCTGCGATCCACCAGTCACTGGGAGATTTGTTCACCTTTCAGCAGGACAATAACCTCAAATACAAGGTCAAATCTACACTGGTGTTGCTTACCAAGAAGAAAGTGAATGTTCCTGAGTGGCCGATTTACAGTTTTGACTTAAATCTACTTGAAAATCTATGGCAAGACCTGAAAATGGTTGTCTAGCAATTAATTTGTTCCGGTACCTATTTGGCCGGATCCAGTACCTCTCTCTCTCAATATATATATATATATATATATATATATATACAGTGGGGGAAAAAAGTATTTAGTCAGCCACCAATTGTGCAAGTTCTCTCACTTAAAAAGATGAGAGAGGCCTGTAATTTTCATCATAGGTACACTTCAACTATGACAGACAAAATGAGGAAAAAAAATCCAGAAAATCACATTGTAGGATTTTGTATGAATTTATTAGCAAATTATGGTGGAAAATAAGTATTTGGTCACATACAAACAAGCAAGATTTCTGTCTCTCACAGACCTGTAACATCTTCTTTAAGAGGCTCCTCTGTCCTCCACTCGTTACCTGTATTAATGGCACCTGTTTGAACTTGTTATCAGTATAAAAGACACCTGTCCACAACCTCAAACAGTCACACTCCAAACTCCACTATGGCCAAGACCAAAGAGCTGTCAAAGGACACCAGAAACAAAATTGTAGACCTGCACCAGGTTGGGAAGACTGAATCTGCAATAGGTAAGCAGCTTGGTTTGAAGAAATCAACTGTGGGAGCAATTATTAGGAAATGGAAGACATACAAGACCACTGATAATCTTCCTCGATCTGGGGCTCCACGCAAGATCTCACCCGTGGGGTCAAAATGATCACAAGAACGGTGAGCAAAAATCCCAGAACCACACGGGGACCTAGTGAATGACCTGCAGAGAGCTGGGACCAAAGTAACAAAGCCTACCATCAGTAACACACTATGCCGCCAGGGACTCAAATCCTGCAGTGCCAGGCGTGTCCCCCTGCTTAAGCCAGTACATGTTCAGGCCCGTCTAAAGTTTGCTAGAGAGCATTTGGATGATCCAGATTAGGATTGGGAGAATGTCAGATGAAACCAAAATATAACTTTTTGGTAAAAACTCAACTCGTCGTGTTTGGAGGACAAAGAATGCTGAGTTGCATCCAAAGAACACCATACCTACTGTGAAGCATGGGGTGGAAACATCATGCTTTGGGGCTGTTTTTCTGCAAAGGGACCAGGACGACTGATCAGTGTAAAGGAAAGAATGAATGGGGCCATGTATCGTGAGATTTTGAGTGAAAACCTCCTTCCATCAGCAAGGGCATTGAAGATGAAACGTGGCTGGGTCTTTCAGCATGACAATGATCCCAAACACACCGCCCGAACGCGAAGGAGTGGCCGTAGAAGCATTTCAAGGTCCTGGAGTGGCCTAGCCAGTCTCCAGATCTCAACCCCATAGAAAATCTTTGAAAGTCCGTGTTGCCCAGCGACAGCCCCAAAACATCACTGCTCTAGAGGAGATCTGCATGGAGGAATGGGCCAAAATACCAGCAACAGTGTGTGAAAACCTTGTGAAGACTTACAGAAAACGTTTGACCTCTGTCATTGCCAACAAAGGGTATATAACAAAGTATTGAGATAAACTTTTGTTATTGACCAAATACTTATTTTCCACCATAATTTGCAAATAAATTCATAAAAATCCTACAATGTGATTTTCTGGATTTTTTCCTCATTTCGTCTGTCATAGTTGAAGTGTACCTATGATGAAAATTACAGGCCTCTCTCATCTTTTAAGTGAGAGAACTTGCACAATTGGTGGCTGACTAAATACTTTTTTTCCCACTGTATATATATATATATATATATATATATATATATATAAAAATGTTTGCCATGTAAAAATTTAAGTAAAAGCATTCAGAGTTCATTTGAGTTGCCGCCTCATTAGTTCTCCTGCCCCCTAAAAATGTAGATTTTCAGCCTGCGCCTGATATTCTAAGAATTACTTTGTGTTGGGCCGGCCCGAGTTTATGGTTTGCACAACATTATAGCCTATGTTGGAGACCCAAGCGTGGCCCTTGCTGTGGTGAGAGAGAGAAGTGTGGCCTGTATCTCTCAGAAATAGAATGATAATCTCTTTTCTATGATCTCTTTCTGTAAGACATGAGCCTGCAACTCTCATCTCTACAGTGTTGCACTTCATAATGTATTTCCTTATAGCATCATAGCCGGGGGAAGGGTGCTGGAGGAGCTGCAACACCCCTCATTAATTGAAATTATATACATTTTACAAAGTTATAGAATTACTTCTGTCTGTAAAGAAAGAAATGAAATAATTCAGAATACTACACCAGGAGTAGGCCAATTATTTAGCTACAGAGGACTAATCGCTTCTTTCAAAAATAACCTAGCTGTGGATAATGTTTATATAGCCTAATCACAAGGCATATAGCCTGGGAACGTGTGGCAAATATGTCAGTGAACACCATGCAGCTAGAACAAGCCTTTTGCAATATTTCAGATACAAAAAAATAAACAGTTTGGAAACAAATGTCTCTGCTTAAAAGAGGAGACTCTAATCTGACGGTAGGCTACCAAAATATTTTATCAACTTCCAAATAGGCCTATTGAGCGAACAATTGCTTTACAAAGTAAAACAAGAGATAGGCTTTTGGCATGAAAGTATCGGTCATTGCTTTTGAGTGAGCTGCGCATCATTGGGTGAGTCAGTGAAAGACTATAATTTCCTCTTCATATTGTACAATATGTGTCTCCACCAGTGGAGTGTATTTAAGCATGCCAAGGGAAGCTATGCTTCGCAAAAAAAATGATTTAATTAGTCTCGCTTTGTTTCATAAGTTTCCTTCAATTTGTAAGAGGCTGAATGTATCTCACCGGAGAAAGCATCCGACCGAATGAAACAGCACCCCCTCTGTCTCAGCATGTGCCCATCTATCTGATGCTGTCTGGTCAAAAATAATATGACAATGTTGTTGCCCATACCATTGAATACAAAGGAAGCCAGCAAGCATTCTGCCTCCATTAATAAAAAAAAAGTATTAAATAATTTTCAATCAGCGTAGAGCTAAACTGAGTAAGCTCAGCTGTGAGTCGAGGGAAGCCAGTCTGGATTTGGCTTCACACCAATCACATCACATGCCAAACGTCATTGACAGAAAAAAAACTTTAACTGTTGCATCTCGTTGTGTTGTTGTCCTCCGGTGGCTAGCTAGCTAGCCAAAATCATCCCTTTCCTAAATTAGCCATGGATAGAAATAGGGATTTGGAAATGTGGTTTGATTGTTCTCCATACTGGCCAATATTTATAATGGTGATTCTGATCCAACCATACATTCATGCATTGCGCCCTTGGCCTGAGAGGATGGAAGTTCAACATGTTGCTAGATGTAGTAGGCTAATGTTAACTTGCTAGTCTGGCGTATCATTGCCCATAAAAGGAAGTTAGGCTAGAGACCAAGCATTTCAGCCAGATAGTGTAGGTCAACAAAAACTAAAAGTGTGTAATGTATGACAGATTGATAGACCATTTAGGCAACATGAAAGAGGTGGATGGTATCGGCTTTTTGCTACGAGTAGGGTGAGCCAACATGTTTTTTCTACTTGCAGGCACACACATACACAGAAATCAGTAACATGGACAGCCACATCATATTTAGCTTACATTGATTGGACTAAATCGTTTTTTGGTGTTGTTTAGTTGTCACTGTATTAGACTAAGCATAGGTGATTAGATTATGTTGAATTTGAAATGTTGCTGGAATAACGGAGGCAGCTCCTGTTTTCTTTGCAACTTGCAGTTACACACTGTGGTTCTAAATCAATAGTTGTTTAGGAGTCCAAAAATGTCAGAAACATGAACTTGCTTGACCATGCTGTAGGTCATGTAACTGTTTGTTACATACAATATGTTTTGAGGACTTCACTAGACAGATGTTGCTCTCCGGTTATGTGATGAAACAAATATGTGGTTGAATTTTATTGTCTCAGCCTTAGGCCTATATATCACGGAGTCAAGGCATATGAACTAACAGGTTATAGAGCAAACAACGAAATTATCACAACACATACAGTAGGTTGTAATATGGCTTTTTTTCCTGGCTTGGCTTCCCCGGTGAATTTACCCACGCACTGCTACTGGTCTCCACACACCTACAGTAGGTCTAGGCTATTGATGGATTCAAGACAAGGTCGTTTTTATTAATCTCAGAATCTGTTTGTCAGTGTCAAAGTAGCCTGTCATTTCGATCATTTGTGCTGTATTTTAAAAGGTTCTACTAAGTCTCCAGTCATATCTAATGATGTAAAATAGCATGATATGTGTTTATAAAAGGCCAAATTCTTCATATTTCCCCATGTGTGCAACTTCTGTAAGCTATTCTACTGCTCTATGCCACTACGCAAATGCAATGATATGCATGCACTGCTTTATTATACAGATGGGTTTTTATTATCCGTTCCGGTACCTCAGAGCCCCCACAGGTCACCTCCGGTCTCGTGCTCACTTTGGCACCTCGCGATTTACAACTTGAGCACTGTCACCAATCAATTTGACAGAGCTTGAAGAATTTATAAAATAATAAGCTTGCACAATCCAGGTGTGGAAAGCTCTTAGAGAATTACCCAGAAAGACTGCTTCTAGTATTGACTCAAGGGTGTGAAAAGTTGTGTAAATTATATATTTCTGCATGTAATTTTCAATAAATTAGCAAAAATGTCTAAAAACATGTTTTCACATTGTCATTATGAGGTATTGTGTGTTGATGAGGTGAAAAAAACATCAATTTAATCAATTTTGAATTTAAGCTGTAACACAACACAATGTGGAATAAGTCAAGGGGTATGAATACTTTCTGAAGGCACTGTATACTCTTGTGTGGGTCTCTCATATCATCAAACCCATTCCTTTTAAAAGCTATGGGGCTTCAGATCCTACAGCCTAGTAATGAAAATAAGTAGATTAGATTGTAAAATCAGATTTGGAGGATGAATCATGTTGAGTTTATGACTCTGCCATTGAGCTCAAATAGAGTAGTTGTAATTTCTCAAATATACCAGTTTGAGCATTATTGGTTTTGTGGAATGCATTTCCCCCCCTTGAGAGGGGAGCTATTCTAGCTACCTGGTTGGTGCAGTACCTTACTGCTAGTCTTTCAAGTGCCAGAAAATGATCTAGGGACAGCATCCAGTGAGAGTAGGAACCAGCAGAGCTTAAGCCTTTAAAAGCATGGCCAACTTTGAAGCTCCCCAGCTTTCCATTTGACGTAGGAATTTCACAGGCTGTTATGACGCTTGGCCATTCTCCCGAACGCTCTCCTGTCAGCAGCTGAAGCCATCTACTGATCACGGGCAATGAGGAACTCTTATGATCTTTCACTAGCAACAATCTCTTGTTATCTGTTATCTAGCAACCACCATCCTTCCATCCCCCATCTCTCTTTCTCTCTGTTCGCCGCTCATGTCTCTTTCCTTTTAATAGGCTGGATGTACTTAACCCTGGTGCGGCGAGCTCTGTGACTCTGTAACAGAAGCACGGAGCCCCCATTGCGTCTTAATGTAGCCAGACATCACAGGCTACAGTCGCGCCATCAATAATGAACCTCATGTTGGAGGGGGGATGGAGCCTCTGCAGGGGCTCCAGCAGGCAAATGATTCATCCCTCAGACCGCCGCTGATCATTAGGTGGGCCTATGTGGATAATGATGGCTCTCCCTGGCTCTTTCTCCCTTTCATTAAACCAGTACCTGTGGATGTACTTTCGTTTCGCCACTCACCAATGTCTCTTTCTCACTCAGCTCTCACTCTTTCTCTAGCTGCCACATCCACCACGATGGTGGCGGTCTCTGCTCCAGCTTTCCCTCTGGCCCTGTTCCCCTGCGTTATTGATGGAGCTCTACTGAGACCTCTGTGTGACTAATACAGGGCAATCCTGTGTGACCAATAAAAAGAGCCCGGAGACTGACAAGGCCCACACACTCACTGATTTATTGAGAGAAGTCCCCAGTCTCCTTAATTACTTTTCTCTTCTCCCCCCTCTCTATTCTCTCTCCTCTCTCTATTCTTCTAGGTGCTGCTGGGACTGTTTGTCCGGTATTCCAGAGAGGAACATGATAAAGAAGTAATCCAGTGGGGATCCGAGGGATAGATACTGTAGATCAGATAGCAATGATGTAGAGGACGGTTTCAATTCGCAGAAAACCCAGCTGTTATCTGGTGAAGTGGGGTTCTTGAACAGAGACACTGAGACACATTTCAGAGATAAAGAAGTTGGGTATATGAGGTCCAGGGTACTTGGTTGTGGAAAACAGCCCAACCTAAAACTGTGAGACATTTCAGATATACAGAAGTCTGGCAAAGGAGAGAAAGGGTACTTAGTGGCAGAAAACATCCAAAACTGTAACCATCGGACAGATGGGTATTCGGGAATGACCCAGGTGTTGGCACGGAAAGAGATCTCACTATTTGCCAGGTGGCCGGGCTAAGGAAGGTTAAATAGTCTATGTCATGGCGGAGTTCTACTGCCATTGTTTATGATGTTACAGGGGGAGAGGTGAGTGTGCATTAAGGATTCATAAGGACAAAAGGTTGAGATTCTGAGGCAAAGCTGCACTCTAATATCATTGTAAAACACTTGACAGTCCCTGATAGTATTTTTGTTACTGAAATGGACCTGGGCTTATGTCCCCTAGGCGTTATGAAGTATGTATCAGTATATTAAGTACATTGTTTCTGATAAAGATGAGTTTTAATTGCAAACAGTATGAAAGGTCAGTCATTTTGAGTATTCCTATACTATATGGGGCGGCAGGTAGCCTAGTGGTTAGAGCGTTGGACTAGTAACCGCAAGATTGAATCCCGAACTGACAAGGTAAAAATCTGTCGCTCTGCCCCTGAACAAGAATTTGTTCTTAACTGACTTGCCTAGTTAAATAAAGGTTAATAAAAATATATAGCAGGGATTGGCAACTTTGTTTAGGAACTCAGTTGGGTTTTCAACTTACTGTTGCTGGTTAGAAAAGTAGAAAACACAAGGTGGCCCCTCATGAGTTCAGATTTTTTGTGGCCCCTACCCCCATCAAAGTTTCACATCCCTGCTGTATAGCAATGTCTGCATTACGTTCTGCATTGCCACTCCAAAGTTCTCACTGTTTAGTATTTCAACTCTACCGCTGAATGTTTGACAAACTACACTAAAAAAGAAAACTTTGCAGTGGTTGTTGATGTAATCTAGGCTCAAATCTATGATCCTCATATGCTATGCATTTGCAATGGAATAGCACAATTCATGATCGTTGATTTCTATTCTGTAATTCCTCTCATCTTGATGCTTTGATTAAAATGTTACTGATGTTTTAATCAAGCAATTCATTGGAGTGCATTTATCAGGTACCAAGGTAAGACCCAAGTGCAGGCTGTGTGAAGTAACAATGTTTATTGTAACAACAGGGGCAGGCAAACAACAGGTCAAGGCAGGCAGGGGTCGATAATCCAGAGTAGAGGCCAAGGTAGGCAGGCTCCGGTCAGGCAGAGGTCGGTAATCCAGAGGTGGAGCAAAGGTACAGGACGGCAGGCAGGCTCAGGCTCAGGGACAGGCAGAGTGGTCAGGCGGGTGGGTACAGGGCGAGGACAGACAAGGGTCAAAAAACAGGAGGACGAGAAAAGAGAAACTGGAAAAAGCAGGCGCTGAGACACAATACGCTGCTAGGCTTGAACAAACAAGGTGAACGGACCACAGACAGACAGAAAACACAGGTATAAATACACAGGGGATAATGTGGAAGACACCTGGAGGGGGGTGGAGACAATAACAAAGACAGGTGAAAACAGATCAGGGCGTGACAACATTAGCATACAGTGGCTTGCGAAGTAGTCACCCCCTTTGGCTTTTTTCCTATTATGTTGCCTTACAACCTGGAATTAAAATGGATTTATGGGGGGTTTGAATAAATTGATTTACACAACATGCCTAGTCTAGAGGCGAAAGAAACACACACCTATTTAGGCGAGGTGCTGGCTAGCGGAGTGGAACACTTAAAAAAATATATACACTGATCTTTACAGGAAACCTACTGATCGTAACAGTTTGTTGAGGGCTGATTGTTGTCACCCACTTCCCTTGAAAAACAGTTTATCATACAGCCAATTCTGTCGAATCAAAAGAATTTGTAAAAAACAAGAGGCAAAGAAAATTCAAGGAGAGGGGGTACAGAAACGGACAGATTAATACTGCCATTGAGAAAATTTAATTCAAAACAAAACATGACCTTTTTCAGGGTCCATCTCGCAAAGATAAGCATTCTTGCGTTCTAACTACCTGATATTCAAAGTGCTCTGAAGAAATTAAGGGAATCCTTCACAAACATTTGCACATTCTAAGATCCGAAGATAGTATCGGTAATGTGTTTTTGGACCTTCCCTTGGTCGTATTCTCGCGGGGCAGAAACCTCAGAGATCAATTGGTAAACTCTGATTTACCACACCAAGACATCCCTGCACAGCATGTGTTTGCGCCCCTACTGGATGGAAACTACAAATGTAATGGCTGTGCTCAATGCAATGACACTTATAAATGAAGATCCTTCAAACACCCCCAAACAGGGAAACAGATCCCAATCAAAGGTGTTATCGCGTGCTCCACTACGGCAGTTATTTATATTATAACTTGTCCTTGTGGTAAAAATTATGTTGGTAAAACAAAGCGTGAATTAAAAGTACGAATCTCGGAGCATCGTAGCACCATTAGGTGCAAAAATTCGACTTACCCAGTTGTGGCCCACTTTTTGGAAGAAAACCACTCGATTTCGTCTCTACTTTATATTGGAATCGAACATGTCACCCTCCCTAGGAGAGGGGATGACCTCGACAATCTATTGTTAAAACGAGATGCTGCCTGGATCTTTAATTGAAAGACCCTTGTTCGCTTCGGTCTCAACGTAGACTTTGATTTGAAGGCATTCTTGTGATTCTTGTGATTTTGCTATTGTAAATGTTTGTAGGCTTATGCACGTTGAACATAAATATTTTTGCATCTGAGCTCCTAGAGTGTGCGACTCTCCTTTATTTTTTTTAAGTGTTACACAACTTGCCTACCACTTTGAAGATGCAAAGTATTTTTAATTGTGAAACAAACAAGAAATAAAACAAAAAAACGGAAAACTTGAGCGTGCATAATTATTCACCCCCCCAAAAGTCAACACTTTGTAGATCCACCTTTTGCAGCAATTACAGCTGCAAGTCTCTTGGGGTATGTCTCTATAAGCTTGGCACAACTAGCCACTGGGATTTTTGTCCATTCTTCATGGCAAAACTGCTCCAGCTCCTTCAAGTTGGATGGGTTCCGCTGGTGAACAGCAATCTTTAAGTCATACCATAGATTCTCAATTGGATTGAGGTCTGGGCTTTGACTAGGCCATTCCAAGACATTTAAATGTTCCCCTTAAACCAGTCGAGTGTTGCTTTAGCAGTATGCTTAGGGTCATTGTCCTGCTGGAATGGTGAACCTCCATCCCAGTCTCAAATCTCTGGAAGACTGAAACAGGTTTTCCTCAAGAATTTCACTATATTTAGCGCCATCCATCATTCTTTCAGTTCTGACCAGTTTCCCAGGCCCCTGCCGATGAAAAACATCCCCACAGCATGATGCTGCCACCACCATGCTTCACTGTGGGGATGGGGTTCTCGGGGTGATGAGAGGTGTTGGGTTTGCGCCAGACATGGCGTTTTCCTTGATGGCCAAAAAGCTCAATTTACGTCTCATCTGACCAGAGTACCTTCTTCCATATGTTTGGGGAGTCTCCCACATGCCTTTTGACGAATACCAAACATGTTTTTTTTTTCCTTTAAGCAATGGCTTTTCTCTGGCCACTCTTCTGTAAAGCCCAGCACTGTGGACTGTACAGTTTAATGTGGTCCTATGGACAGATACTCCCATCACCGCTGTGGAGCTTTGCTGCTCCTTCAGGGTTATTTTTGGTCTCTTTGTTGCCTCTCTAATTATTGCCTTCCTTGCCTGGTTTGTGAGTTTTGGTGGGTGGCCCTCTCTTGGCAGGTTTGTTGTGGTGCCATATTCTTTCCATGTTTTTATTAATGGATTTAATGGTGCTCCGTGGGATGTTCAAAGTTTGGGATCTTTTTTTAGAACCCAACCCTGATCTGTACTTTTCCACAACTTTGTCCCTGACCTGTTTGGAGAGCTCCTTGGTATTCATGGTGCTGCTTGCGTAGTGGTGTTGCAGACTCTGGGGCCTTTCAGAACAGGTGTACCTGTATATATACTGAGATCATGTGACAGATCATGTGACACTTAGATTGCACACATGTGGACTTTATTTAACTAATTATGTGACTTCTGGTAATTGGTTGCACCAGATCTTATTTAGAGGCTTCATAGAAAAGGGGGTGAATACATATGCACGCACCACTTTTACGTTTTATATTTTTTAGAATGTTTAGAAACCACATTTTTTCTCACTTCACAAATTTGGACTATTTTGTGTATGTCCATTACATGAAATCCAAATAAAATCAGTTTAAATTACAGGTTGTAATGCAACAAAATAGGAAAAACGCCAAGGGTGATGAAAACTTTTGCAAGGCACTGTATGTGAGGAAAGGATATTGTGACATCATTTCTCCTTCATCTTCGTATGTTAACAGCAAAACAAAGCATTTCCTACACTACACTTCTGACTCACCATCTTTCACTCTGCGTGGGGAAAAACAAAGACACACTCATATACACCATGCTATTTAAGTAAAGAACACTGCTTCTATTTTGTTTCAATGGCAGGGTTGGGGTTTATGGTGTATAAAAATGAACATGCCTATAGAAAGTGTGTCACAGCACAAATCAGTTGAGTTCTGGTTGTCTGGTTGGCTTTATGATGTTTGAGTGCAGCTGCTCCCAGTGATTCTGTACGAGAACTTATGACTCAGTCTATATACAGTTCTACCAATGCAGACTGCCTCGAGGAGTCTGTAATATAAGGGGATAACAGTACCATGGTCCTACCTCATGTCTAGCATCAGTGTGTTAGCCAGTTGTGACCAGAGGGTTTGAGTGGAGAACAATATATTTTTGTTCGAGTAAAAAAATGGTTCAATTGCAAAGGATGGTTGAACAGGGAAGTAATGATATAGGTTAACAATTTATTTAGCCACAGCCCATTGAATATGTCCGCTGTACACTGTAAAATATGTATATGTGTTGTTTTTGTGGTAATTTACTGGCAGCCAGATATTTAAATTACTGTAAGAAAAGGTACGATATGTTATAATAAATTCCAAATAAACTTTGGTTTAACAGTACATTACCATAGTTTATCTGAAATTTCCATTAACATACTGTTCCTTTTTTTATGGTAACGTACAGGCAACTGGCTTGCCAGTAAGTTACCGTATGAACAACAGGGTTATTTTTTACAGTGTAGCTTAACCGAAGCGTAGATTATTATCACGTCATGTTAGACTTTGTTGACATTTGTATCATAATGACATGATTTTAGATACAGTGCCTTGCAAAAGTATTCATCCCCCTTGGCGTTTTTCCAATTTTGTTGCATTACAACCAGTAATTAAAAAATATTTTTATTTGGATTTCTTGTAATAGACATAATAGTCCAAATTGGTGAAGTGAAATGAAAAAAAGTATGTTTCAAAAAATTCTAAAACATATAAAACGTAAAAGTGGTGCATACATATGTATTCACCCCCTTTTCTATGAAGCCTCTAAATAAGATCTGGTGCTACAAATTATCTTCAGAAGTCACATAATTATTTAAATAAAGCCCACCTGTGTGCAATCTAAGTTTCACATGATCTGTCACATGATCTCAGTATATATACACCTGTTCTCAAAGGCCCCAGAGTCTGCAACACCACTAAGCAAGGGGCACCACCAAGCAAGTGGCACCACCAAGCAAGCGGCACCACCAAGCAAGCGGCACCACCAAGCAAGCGAAACAAAGTAGATGTCCTAACCGACTTGCCAAAACTATAGTTTGTTAACAAGAAATTTGAGGAGAGGTTGAAAAATGAGTTTTAATGACTCCAACATAAGTGTATGTAAACTTCCGACTTCAACTGTATATACCTGTTCTGAAAGGCCCCAGAGTCTACAACACCACTAAGCAAGGGGCACCACCAAGCAAGCAGCACCATGAAGACCAAGGAGCCCTCCAAACAGGTCAGGGACAAAGTTGTGGAGAAGTACAGATCAGAGTTGGGTTCTAAAAAAATACCCCAAACTTTGAACATCCCACGGAGCACCATTAAATCCATTAATAAAAACATGGAAAGAATATAGCACCACAACAAACCTGCCAAGAGAGGGCCACCCACCAAAACTCACGGACCAGGCAAGGAGGGCATTAATCAGAGAGGCAACAAAGAGACCAAAGATAACCCTCAAGGAGCTGCAAAGCTCCACAGCAGAGATGGGAGTATCTGTCCAAAGGACCACATTAAACTGTACACTCCACAGAGCTGGGCTTTACGGAAGAGTGGCCAGAAAAAAGACATTGCTTAAAGAAAAAAATAAGCAAACACATTTGGTGTTCACCAAAAGGCATGTGGGAGACTCCCCAAACATATGGAAGAAGGTACTCTGGCTAGATAAAACATAAATTGAGCTTTTTGGCCATCAAGGAAAACGCCATGTCTGGCGCAAACCCAACACCTCTCATCACCCCGAGAACCCCATCCCCACAGTGAAGCTTGGTGTTGGCAGCATCATGCTGTGGGGATGTTTTTCATCGGCAGGGACTGGGAAACTGGTCAGAACTGAAGAAATGATGATGGCGCTAAATATAGTGACATTCTTGAGGGAAACCTGTTTCAGTCTTCCAGAGATTTGAGACTGGGACGGAGGTTCACCATTCCAGCAGGACAATGACCCTAAGCATACTGCTAAAGCAACACTCGACTGGTTTAAGGGGAAACATTTAAATGTCTTGGAATGGCCTAGTCAAAGCCCAGACCTCAATCCAATTGAGAATCTGTGGTATGACTTAAAGATTGCTGTACACCAGCGGAACTCATCTAACTTGAAGGAGCTGGAGCAGTTTTGCCTTGAAGAATGGGCAAAAATCCCAGTGGCTAGATGTGCCAAGCTTATAGAGATATACCCCAAGAGACTTGCAACTGTAATTGCTGCAAAAGGTGGCTCTACAAAGTATTGACTTTGGGGGGGTGAATAGTTATGCAAGCTCAAGTTTTCCGTTTTTTTGTTTTATTTCTTGTTTGTTTCAAAATAAAAAATATTTTGGATCTTCAAAGTGGTAGGCATGTTGTGTAAATCAAATGAAACAAACTCCCCAAAAATGCATTTTAATTCCAGGTTCTAAGGCAACAAAATAGGAAAAAAGCCAAAAGGGGTGAATACTTTCGCAAGCCACTGTAGGTGGATGAAATGGTGCTAAGAAAAATGTGATGTGTCTAGAATAATTGCACTCAGTCTCTTTTGTTATGAGCAGTTGTCATGAAGATTACTTTCTGATTGCCCAGAGGAAATGGAAACGGAGGTTTGGGTCATTCAAATGCCTCCAAAATGTTTGTACTCATCATTGCATTCTCTGTCAGAAGGTTGGTTGGCCCTCTTTGATGTCATTTCTATGTTATCATTTATGAAGCCTTTTACAAAACGTTCCATCGTACCTAACGTCTTTACTAAACCTTAGACATACTAGTTACCACACCTTATATGTGCAACACTCTTCAAAATGTTCTTAAATTTGATATTTTGGTGCCTTTAGGGCAATTAATAAAGCTGACATTCATCAGCTGATTACTGGTGAATGTGTTTGTTTTTTATGACCATGTTTTTCTTTCTGCTTGCATTTTGTATTCATATTTTTGTGTATTTTCTGTAATTTATGTAATTCAGGGCTCATCTGTAAAACATACCTTGGTCTCAGTATGACTCCCCAATTAAATAAAGGTTAAATTTAAATACAAGTAATAAAAATACATACACACAATGAGGTTGGATCAGTCAAAGTACCGGGCCCCTGGATGAATTAAAGGGGTAAAGGGCACTGTGGCAGTTGATGGCATCCGGTATTTAATACCAACCACCATCGCGGCTGTTGTCTCAGATGTCTGTTTATTGGCATTCACAAGCACTGGTGTTTGGACTGTGTGTGGACAGTAAAGGAGATTAATTAGTTGATGTTTATTCTTGGTGCGCACACCATGGGAAACACAATGTCCCATGTGGATTCCACAAGCGTTAACCCTCTATGCCATCACCGATGGGCTGATAACTAATGAATTTGAAGAAGTAAAGCGCAGCCGTCTCCACTGTGGTCCTATCAAATTGGGCCAGATTTGGCCAGACTACTCCGTCACATCTACAGTAGGCTGTTAGAACCTTTTTTTTCTAATAGTCTACTATCTACAGTATACTGAACAAAAACACAATGCAACATGCAACAATTTCAACAACTTTAATGAGTTATAGTTCATATAAGGAAATCAGTCAATTGAAATAAATTCATTAGGCCCTAATCTATCGATTTCACATGACTGGGAATACAGATATGCATCTGTTAGTCACAGATACCTTAAAAAAAGAGAGAGGGGCATGGATCAGAAAACCAGTCAGTATCTGGTGTGACCACCATTTGCCTCAAGCAGTGCGACACATCTCCTTCGCGTAGAGTTGATCAGCTGTTGATTGTGGCCTGTGGAATGTTGTCCAAATCGTCTTCAATGGCTGTGTGAAGTTGCAGGATATTGGCCAGAACTGGAACACGCTGTCGTACACATCATTCCAGAGACTCCCAAACGTGCTCAATGGGTAACATGTCTGGTGAGTATGCAGGCCATGGAAGAACTGGGACATTTTCAGCTTCCATGAATTGTGTACAGATCCTTGTGACATGGGGCTGTGCATTATCATGCTGGAACATTTGGTGAATGCAGCGGATGAATGGCACGACAATGGGTCTCAGGATCTCGTTGCGGTGCATTCAAACTGCCATCGCTAAAATGCAATTGTGTTCGTTGTCCGAGCTTATGCCTGCTCATACCATAGCGCCACTGCCACCATGGGTTACTCTGTTCACAACATTGACATCAGCAAACCGCTCGCCCACGTGATGCCATATATGTGGTCTGCAGTTGTGAGGCTGGTTGGACGTGCTCCCAATTTCTCTAAAATGACATTGGAGCCGGCAAATGGTACCGAAATGGACACTCAAATATCTGGCAACAGCTCTTGTGGACATTCCTGCAGTCAGCATGCCATTTGCACACTCCTTCAAAACTTGAGACATCTGTGGCATTATGTTGTGTGACAAAACTGCACATTTTAGTGTGGCCTTTTATTGTCCCCAGCACAAGGTTGGTCCCCCCCCTTGGGTTGTGCCGTGGGGGAGATCTTTGTGGGCTATACTCGGCCTTGTCTCAGGATGGTAAGTTGGTGGTTGGAGATATCCCTCTAGTGGTGTGGGGGCTGTGCTTTGGCAAAGTGGGTGGGGTTATATCCTGCCTGTTTGGCCCTGTCCGGGGGTATCATCGGACGGGGCCACAGTGTCTCCCGACCCCTCCTGTCTCAGCCTCCAGTATTTATGCTGCAATAGTTTGTGTCGGGGAGCTAGGGTCTGCCTGTTATATCTGGAGTATTTCTCCTGTCTTATCCGGTGTCCTGTGTAAATTGAAGTATGCTCTCTCTAATTCTCTCTTTCTTTCTTTCTTTCTTTCTTTCTTTCTTTCTTTCTTTCTTTCTTTCTTTCTTTCTTTCTTTCTTTCTTTCTTTATTTCTCTCTCTCTGAGGACCTGAGCCCTAGGACCATGCCTCAGGACTACCTGGTCTGATGACTCCTTGCTGTCCCCAGTCCACCTGGTCGTGCTGCTGCTCCAGTTTCAACTGTTCTGCCTGCGGCTATGGAACCCTGACCTGTTCACCGGACGTGCTACCTGTCCCAGACCTGCTGTTTTCAACTCTTTAGAGACAGCAGGAGCGGTAGAGATACTCTGAATGATCGGCTATGAAAACTGACATTTACTCCTGAGGTGCTGACCTGTTGCACCCTCTACAACCGCTGTGATTATTATTATTTGACCCTGCTGGTCATCTATGAACATTTGAACATCTTGGCTATGTTCCGTTATAATCTCCACCCGGCACAGCCAGAAGAGGACTGGACACCCCTCATAGCCTGGTTCCTCTATAGGTTTCTTCCTAGGTTCTGGCCTTTCTAGGGAGTTTTTCCTAGCCACCGTGCTTCTACACCTGCATTGCTTTCTGTTTGGGGTTTTAGGCTGGGTTTCTGTACAGCACTTTGTGACATCAGTTGATGTAAGAAGGGCTTTATAAAAAATTTGATTTATTGATTGACGGTGCACCGTGTAATGATCACGCCATTTAATCAGCTTCTTGATATGCCACAACTGTCCGGTGGATGGATTATCTTGGCAAAGGCGAAATGTTCACTAATAGGGATGTAAACAAATTTGTGGACAACATTTGAGAGACTTTGTATGGAACATTTCTGGGATCTTGTATTTCAGCTCATGATATATGGGACCAATACATTACATGTTGCATTTATATTTTGGTTCAGTGAAGAACCTTAAAATGTTCTTCAGCTTTTTTTTGTTTCAGGTAAAACCATTTTGGGTTCCATGTAGAACCTTTTCCACAGAGGGTTCTACACAGAACACAAAAGGGTTCTAACTGGAACCAAAAAGGGTTTTACATGGAACCAAAAAGGGTTCTCCTATGGGGAAACCCTTTTTGAATCCTTTTTTCTAAGAGTGTAAGACAAGACATCCTATAAAGGCATTTTTCCCCATCTTCATTGATACACATAAGTCAATTAAGAACACATTTTTATTTACAATGACGACTTGCATAATCCATGCTTTCTTCAGTTCTCCCTTCCATGAATTCAACTGTGGCTACTGTTTGTTCTGACGCCCCCTGGCTCCAGGTCTTGTGTCAGCCCACTAGTCTACTGTTTGACCTTGAGATATGGAGATAAAGAAAAAGTTCAAAGAGCAGCACGGGGTTGCTCATCAAAGTCTTGGAGTCAGAGTCAAAGCTGCAACGAAAAAGAAAGTCTCAGCTCCTTTGAGGTTATGTATGAGATTACAACATCAGATGTGTTAGACATTGAGATTAATTGCATTCATCAATAATGGATTTCCGTTTTGTCAACTGGGAAATGTAGGAAATGCTTTTGCTCCTTAACTGAGATTCCTTTAGAGATTTCCACATACCCACCGGCTATCCAGAAAGACTGTGGAGTTTATTGTGCGAGTCCTGCATTACTACCTTGACCCATCATCATCAAAATGACTAAAGAAAACCACAGAATGCCACGTCAAAAACTGAGGAGTAGTGAACATTTGTTCTCTCATACTGAACTGCACACAATGTCCATCATACATAAATCCAATTAATTTCCATGAGAAAACAACCCAATCCTGATCAATTGAAGTTGGATTTCATAAGCAGTGGTGTGTATTCATGGATACTAAGAGAAATTCCCCAATATTTAAAAAACAACAACATTTAAAATAACGTATCTTTGGTCTCTGTGCTTCATAATTTTCCTATAATTCGCAAGAGCAGAGAAAGCATCTGAGCGTGCAAAACAGCGCCCCTCTGTCTCTATATGTGAAGCCCATCTATCTGATGCTGTAATATTATATTGTTACCGCCCGTAGCATTGAATACAAGGGAACCCAGCAAGTATTTGCCCTGCTTTGATAAAAAAAACGGAATGAGCTCAACTCTGAATGGTCCCGGTGCACCAAAAGAAAGTGTAAAGAGAAGCCAGTTTGGATTTGGCTTCAGACCAATTACATCCCCCCCAAAGCCAAACGTTGTTTACAGAAAAAAATACTTGAGGGTAAAGTGCTGGAATAGTGGAGGCACGGCCTGTTTTCTTTGCGACTAGCGTTATCTCTCCATGTTTCGAAATCAATAGTTGTTTAGTAATCCGAAAATGACGGAAATATTAACTCGCTTGACCATGCTGTAGGTCATCTAACTATTTGTTACATGTTTTTGACTTCACCAGGCAGATGTTGCTCTCCGGTTTTGTGATGAAACAAGGATGTGATTGAATTTATTCTGCCACTGTGTCTTCTTATTGTCTTGGCCTTAGGCCTATATCTTACACTGTCAAGGCATATGAACTAACATGTTATAGAGCAAACAACGCAATTATCACAACACAGGTTGTAATATGCCTTTTTTTCCTGGCTTGGCTTCCCCAGTGATTTTACCCACGCACTGCTACTGTTCATAAGCCAAATCAGTTCGGTGAAATACAGCTTAATTGTTTTGGATTGCATTCTTCTTTGCTGGGCAGACTGTATTGGGCACAGATTACCCAGCCACCCGTCTGTCTGTCTGGCTGACTGGCTTAACTGCAGCAGCAGAGGGCTGCTCAAGCTTATGCTGGCTCTCTAGACCCTTTGCTCTGTACCAGCGACACAGTCTGTAGTTGAAATCCGTCTCCAAGCCAAGGAAGGATGAGGGAACGAGAGAAAATGAGACCAAGATTACAGGCTTTCTAATGAAAGTGCAAATGTGTGGAACTTTCGTTGAAATACAATTAATTATATTTAGTAATTGGACGAGCAACTACAATGCATGCAGGATGGTGTGTGCATTTGACACAGGTTTGTAACATGGAGGCTAGACTGGTAAATGTTTGATATATCTGGTTCACTTCCCTGAGCCAAATCCACGGTGTCACCACCAGTTACACAAAGTCTTATAACAGTCCATATTTTGACAACGACAGTTGCAATGTCAAATGTTGCCCGAAACCTTTTCGTAGCCCAATTTAGTCCAAAACAAAATGCCTTCATTGTACCATATCCTAGAGCTGGTGTTGTGTCTCTGCTGTTCTTGTGCAGTACAGGCATAGTGCAATCCCTCAATCTCCTCGAAAGATACAAAAATAATTTAAGTCATGATATGCCTGACCATGCAGGTTAAATGCAAAATATTAGACTGCACATTCAGAGCTAGCTATACATTGTTCCTAGAAGGTTTCTGTATTGTGTTCATACTCAAATGTAACATTGCATGATTGCATGTTAAATCATACATAGAAAGCATCATAATCACATTTGTAAGATTCATATTTCAACTTTTATTTTTGTTTTTGTGTAAGAAAACGTTCTTATGCTCTTGAGTTTTTATGCCTGTAAAACTGGAACACATCCAGTCCTATTATGATGGGTTCTGAAATAACTGCTTCATAGAGTTCAAGTAACAGACACATCAGAGGAGACTGTGTAAATCAGGCCTTCATGGTCGAATTGCTGCAAAGAAACCACTACTAAAAGACACCAATGAGAAGAAGAGACTTGCTTGGGCCAAGAAACACGAGCAATCGACATTAGACCAGTGGAGGAGTCCTTTGGTGTGGAGCTCAAATTTGAGATTTTTGGTTCCAACCACTGTCTCTTTGTGAGACGCGGTGTGGGTGAACGGATGATCTCCGCATGTATATTTCCCACTGTAAAGCATGGACAAAATTCCCCAAGCACTTGTTAATTGTTTGTGCAGTTCAAGTCTGCAGACATTTTCTCATCGGAACGATCTGCACACGTGTTCACATTTTCCTTATTTTGCCAGCATCGCAGTCATTGTTGTTTTACATTAATAATAACTTTGGAAATGTGTGCGTTTCTATCAAAGTAAGTGCCATTACGTTGTAATATAGTTTCAGCATGTCGTGTTATGTCGTTTCTATTGTAGCTCACTTTATTTATGGAGCATAATATATTTGTATATTCCTTATAACCACGGGCACGTGAGGTAACGTTACTCATTTCATAACCTTTATGGTGTTATATTCAATCTTGCTTAGGTAGCTAGCTACATTCTTCTATCAGCTCTGTAAAACAATGCTAGTTGCGTCAGAAAAGTATTAGCTTATGTTGTATTTTGAAGCTACCCTGGCCTTATGCCAAGTGGTGCAGCGGTCTATGGCACTGCATCTCAGTGCTAGGCATCACTACAGACACCCTGGTTCGAATCCAGGTTGTATTACAACCGGCTGTGATTGGGAGTCCCACAGGGCGGCACACAATTGGCCCAATTTTGTCAATGCAGTATTCTATTTTTATAGCAGTGTTTTATTATGTTACTTATTTGTAATATTGTTTTATTTCTATATCCTGATATTGTATTCTAATGAATAAGTCCTCTTTATTCTATACTTTCAGAAACCATGCCAATATCATAACTGGAACTGGACATCTTTCGAGCTGAAGATTGAGGCCAGCCTATGTATGCTAGCGTACACTCCTTAACAGCTTTACTGGATGAAAACACAGCAAGAAAACACATAGGCCAATATGTAATAGTCGTCAATTTTATTGCAGTATTGGTGGTGGTTGGTTCAACAACAACTTGTTTTACTAGAGGAAAAAAAACGGAATATGCGTAACCCATATTTAATATTCATGCAGTGACTGAACAACAACTGCACCTCTGAAGGCATAGTATCATGGCAGGTCACCTGTCAAGGCACCTGTCAGGTCAGTCAGTCACTTGTTGCTGCAGATGTGCTCAATAGTGCTTGAGCGTATGATACTCCTCAAAGCATGGTGAAACACATAGAGGTGTATCACAAGCTAAACACATGTATTTTGTCAACTTCCTCTGCTTACTTCTCCTGGTGCCAGACAGGCAGACTTTGCAGTGCCTCCGTGTGTGGCTACCTTGAGCAGCAGTTTGAGGGACTTTGCAGGGAAAATGCCGTGCAGTGAGGCGTAGGGGATTGTCCGCAGCGGATGGGCGCCGAGGGGTGTGGTGCTCCTCCAGCAGCTCTCTCATGAGGTTCTCTCTATATTTTTGGTAGGTAATTACTTTACCTATGAGGGAGTGGGGAGGATGAGGAAAGTTAGAGGATGATGAGGCAGTGGGTAGGTGGGTGAGATATTGTCACTATAATTGCATAATGTATTTGTATGTGAACTGTACATCCAATTACAAAAATACCTTGTTCAGTAATCATCTCACCTGTTAGTTGGCGGTGAACTATGCTGCTGTTGAGGACAGCAGTGTCGATCAGATGGAAAAATATCTTCTTATACCACTTGATCGTTTTCCGAGCGCATTCCACAAAGCTGTTTATCATGTCCGCCTTATCCACTGCCCCCATTTTGAGATTATAGTCAAGCACACAGTCTGGTTTGATCTTTCTCTCTCCCGTCAGGTGGTCCACCTTCCCTGTGGCTGACACAATTGCTGTATGGACAGTGGAGAGGACATGGACGTCTCGTTTGTCATGCCACTTTAATGCCAGCTGTTGACCATTCTCCTTGAACTCCACCTCCCCTCTCTGCATCTTCCTGCAGCCGAATGCCGGCATCCCCTTCCTGTTCGACCTGACTGTGCCACAGGCCCCTGTGCTGGAAGAGTGTGGGACTGCTGTACCAATTGTCCACGTACAAAGTGTGTCCCTTGCCGAGATGAGGAGCCAGCATGGTCATCACCATGGACCCGGACACCCCAAGCCCCTCATAATGTTTGATGTCAGTGGTGGACCCTGTGTAAACTATAATGTCCTGGACAAATCCCGTCTTCACGTCGCACATGACAAAGAACTTGACTCCAAACCTGTGCCTTTTGGAGGGAATATATTGACGGAACGCCAGCCTACCTTTCCATAACAGGGACTCATCAATGCATAGGTCCTTGTATGGCACAAAGATCCGACCAAATGCTGATGTCAGGCTGATAATAACATTTCTTATTTTGTGTAACGGGTCACTTAGGATGGCAGTAGCATTGCTGACAAAATGCAGGCATCGCAGCAGAGCTAGAAAGCGGTCTTGGGAAAAGAGGGTGGCAAAGAAGGGGAGTTGCAAACATAGGATCTGTGCTCCAGTATTCTCTTAGGGAGTTCTTCTTTACTACCCCCATGAGAAGGAATGTCACCAGGAAAGTATACATTTCACTAATTGTGGTTGTCACCCATTTAGCGAGTTTCCCCCTCACTCCTGGCTCTCTCTTCTCCTGTAGCTCCAAAGCATAGCGATTGGTCTCCTCTACTATGTTTCCCACCAGCTCCTCTGTCAGAAACAACTTGAAGCACTCTGCCTCAGTTGTAAATGGCAAGGGGCGTTGCACTCCCAGACTGGGACTCATCAAAGCAAACAGCAGGGCCAGGAGGGATGAAATGACTGGTGGCCTTCCAGCTACCACAGAACTCCTGTACTTCATCCACTGTCGGTCTGCCTCCATCACCACCAGCATCTTCAAAGGGACCTGCTACTTCGTCAGTGGACAAGGGAACCTCAGATTCAGGGTTCTGAATGGCTACAAGGTTGGGCGGCAGCTCCTCACTGTCACTGTCAGAATCAGATTCCTGACTTTCATACTCAGACTCATTGTCAGAATTTAAAAAAATCTCCAGAATTTCCACATTTGTGAGTGGTCTCCTTTTGAAAGACATTGCTAATGCTACAGCTTAGCTCACTAGCTACATACATAAACAACAACACTGAGTGGCTCAGAGTGGGAGTGAGAGGTTACGTTGAGCACGCGACACTTATATCAATAAATCACTATCAGAAAATGTTTTGTGTGGTAATTATTTATATATTCACTGTTTTATTCACGTTTTCAATTACAGGTGACAAATCATGCATTCCGATTCTTGCATTCTGCAGCGATATGCCATGCATCTTATATTGTAATGGGCACATATTCTGTGTGTAAAATATTCTAGCTGTGTAGCCATGTTTGTTGACATACAATGCATTCTGGGTGTCACGTAATCGTCTGTTTTACCAAAGATGTCATAGAAAAATGAGGTGAGTAAGGGTTCACTCGTTTTTTTGAGGACTTCCGGAAATGAATGGTGGGATGTGAACTATAGTAGACGACACATCCCTTCAACGTGCATACTATAAACAGACCAAAGTCATCTTGTCTTCTCTTATTATCTTTGGTCTCTGTGAGGAAAAAGCATGGCTGCGCGCTGAAAGTCGTTTACTTTCGACATCTTGAAAGTGTTTTACCTAATTATTTCAGTCAATGGTGAGCTCACCCGTGATGTGATTAATTATACACAGTAATTGCTATTAACTAATTCATATTGTAGTTTATGTCAGCCCGAGAGTTAGAGAATATGACCATTGTTGCGTCAGTCTCTCAGTTAGCGCGAGGACAAATGTAGCCTACATTTTTCCGGTTAGGGTGATTGTGTTATGCTCTAGCTACTTCTGTGAATGTCTGAATGTTGAATCCAAAAATAAACTGTTCACATTCTGGACATAACTTTGTAAGGACTGTGTTTGTGTAAATAGTTTCTGAAAAAAGTGTGGCCAGCTCAATTGTTGATTGTTGTCGTTCGAAACTGGCATTTTAAATAAACATTCTAAACGAACGTTCTAATCACAAGGATGAGATCGTACACTTGAGGGACCACTGTAGAACGATCACAGCTATGAGATGGTACGTGTGAAAGGGTTAACCAGTATGGCTACCACAGCATTCTGCAGCGATATGCCATGCATCTGGTTTGGGCTTAGTGGGACTATCATTTGTTTTTCGACAGGACAATGACACAACACACCCCCAGGCTGTGCAATGCCTATTTTACCAAGAAGGAGAGTGATGTAGTGCTGCATCAGATGACCTGGCCTCCACAATCCCCCGACATCAACCAAATTGAGATGGTTTGGGATGAGTCGGACCGCAGAGTGAAGGAAAAGCAGCCAACAAGTGCTCAGCACATGTGGGAACTCCTTCAAGACTGTTGCAAAAACATTCAGAGAATGCTGAGAGTGTGCAAAGCTGTCATCAAGGGAAAGGGTGGCTATTTGAAGAATCTCAAATTTCACAGTTTTGGTTACTACATGATTCCATATGTTATTTTATAGTTTTGATGACTTCACTGTTATTCTACAATGTAGAAAATAGTAAAAAAAAAGAAAAACCCAAGGACGAGTAGGTGTTCTTAAACTTTTGAAAGGTAGAGTACTGTAAAAATAGATAAATAGATACTGTAAATGTCATGTAATGGATATTATCTATTATCCATTATGAACTGTACATTATGTACATATTGCGATGTTAGCTTTTTAAATGTAAGAAAAGGAAGTAGATCTTTACATGTATCTGTACAATTGTACATTAACAAGGCACCACACTGCATTATTGTCAGTAAAGTGCATCGTAATCATTAAATTAGTCTGTGATGTTACCCCTCTAAAAAGTAAACAATGGAAGCCTTTACTGCTTTTCAAAACCATTAAATCATTTCTTTCCCTTTTCATTTTCTTCCTGAGATCCACCCAGATGCATTGTGGTATGTGGCACAGTCAACTGTATGCCACCTTTCTAATATGCAAACCACATGACAGAACTACCTGTGTTCTCTAGACAACAGAACTAGGAGGGCTGACAGCTGTAGTGTTCTAATAACAAAGCGTGTGTCCTTGTGTTTCCCAGCATTACACTGGGGTGGTGTGAGACGAGGGCAGACACATACACACACCGCCATGCCTGGTGTCTGATTGATGGCACTCCTCGTCAGGTTGCAGCTTGGTCGGGACAGATTGGCACAGCGGCGACCTGGCACGTCCGACCCTGAGCACTAGGCCCCGGTGCTTTGCCGTTCGGCAAGGCGGCGCCGCTATCCGAAGGTTCCGGAAGGGGGGGTGAGAGACACATGACCTACACGCCGTGTCTGTGTCACTCGCTGCCAAGCATCGTTTAAGCTCACCAGGGTGTCGTGGTGAACATGTGGATGGGTGGATGCACAGGCTGTCAATATTTAATTCAGTCACAGTAAAGGACTTTAAGACCCACATTTTACTACAGTGTCTTAACATACAGCAATTAAGGACATAATTACCCAGTATATTCAAAGAGACAAATACAATCACACTAATCAACATGTGTTTCTTATTCTTTGTTAGAGGAAATTAACACAATAAAGTTTTTTTTATATACCATATAAAGGTTTAACAATGGAACAAAAGAAAGAACTGCCATGGTGTCGGAGAGCACACAGCCAGAACAGTGGAAGTAGCGGGTGCACTTTAGAGTTAATAAAACATGTGCCATAGCAACCTGTGAATGTGAACAGATGATCCCCACGGTGCTTTTCAGAGAAGAAATACATTGCTGCCTCCAGCAGATTTTGAAGTCCCCTCGGGGCCCCAGCACACAGCACACACCACAGAGGTTGTCACCAAGGAAAACGTTCAAGGAACCTTGCAGATTTTTTTTATTTTGCTCCACATAAATCTCACCTGTGCTTTCACACCTGAGAAAATGTAGGATGAAAAGAAACCTCAGTACATTAACACTATTTCTGACTCATAAGAAATGTTTTTTACTGTAAGGCAACTCTATGCTTATTTGTAAATGGCCAATATGAAAATAGCACGATGTGAAAGCATATCAGGTTTCTAGAAAGTTGATTATTGACATAGTACCAGACTGTATGTTGCATTTAGTTTAGACATCACTATCACACTCCACACCCCCAGATGGCAGTATACTCTCAAGGCTAATCCGAGGCCATTGAATGCTTGGACAAAGGAAGAGTGTGGCCTTGGGACATCAGGATGCCAAGTTGAGATGAGAGAGATGGTTGTTTGATTTATTCCTACATATGGAGACCGGATGCAGGGCTGTGGCGGTCATGGCATTTTGTTAACCGGTTGTTGTCTTGCAAATGAGCACTGGTCTCATGGTAAATTACCGTGAATTAACATAAACATGTTTAGCATCTCCAGGCCGCCACGCATTCAGAACATTTACATTTTAAAATGTTTAATAAATCAATTTAATACACACCATCACAATAAATCCATTATTTATTTTACACAGGTGTAAGGAAACATTGTGATATGAAGAAAATGTATTTCAGAGGAACAGAATATGAGTCAGCCTATGGTATGTTATCTTCTCTGGGAGCAGTGCATGAGGTGACCGTTTTGGAGAGCCTGGCGTGCCCAAAGTAAAATGCCTCCCATTTAGGCCCAGAAAATAGGATATGCATATATGTAGTACCATTGGATAGGAAACA
Source organism: Brachymystax lenok tsinlingensis (assembly GCA_030435695.1). Lineage (NCBI taxonomy): Eukaryota > Metazoa > Chordata > Actinopteri > Salmoniformes > Salmonidae > Brachymystax > Brachymystax lenok. The sequence continues at coordinate 45,979,061 of CM059814.1, forward strand.
CTCTGAATTGTCCAAAACTGTTAACCATTTGTCTGTGAGTGAATCAGAACGCATATAGCAGGCAAAACCCTGAGGAATCTCTGTCCTGGAAAAAGTGATTCTGACACATTGCTCATTTGGGAACCCCTCCCTATTGAAAATGACCATATATAGGCATATGAATGCAGTACACGTCACTTCCTTATGATGTCAACAGCCTCGAGACGGTGTTTCCCTCCATTTTGGATTAATTTAGAGCAGAGAAAAACAGCAAACAATGAAGACCCCTCTTTCTGAAAGAAGTTCCCGTGGCGCGCGCACGAGAAGTCACGGAGTGTCTGTTTTATCGTCGTTATTGATCAGTTTATATTCCGGCTGATTTATAATAGTAAATATACGTAAAAGTGTTCCTAAGGATACATTTAAAACTATGTTTGATTGTTCTTGGACAAGTTTATAGGTATAATTTGAACGAGTTCGCGCCGCGTTTCAATGGAGTAGTGGAAGCTGTCGTTTCTGATTATAACGCGCGAACCAAATGGAGGATTTATGGATAAAAGACGTTACTTTTTCTAACAAAAGAACCATGGATTGTCTTCGTTGGACACTTAGGATGACCTCAGCAGAAGTTCTTCAACAGGTAATTGATTTGTTTTCGCTGTGAAATGTGTTATGTGTGTGCCATGATGGCTAATCGATACATGGCTATTGGAAAAATATGTGAGGTGCTAGCCTCAAACAATGAAATGTGCTGCTTTTGCCGTGAAGCCTTTTTGAAATCTGACAACGCTGTGATATTGCCAAGAAACATAGCTTTTGATGAGTATGGAACACTTGCATATTGGTGGATGTTTAATAATTCCATTTTGAGATTTTGAATTTGGCGCTTTAGATTTTCGCTGGTAGTGTCGGGACGAGCCCGCTAGCGACCCAGCAATCCCTGACTGGTTATCTGGCTATGCGCCATTTATAGTAGGCTAGCAGACAAGATATGCTTATAAGTTCAATGCCATTATTTTATATTAATTGATTTGATAGTAACAAGAATACAATCGAACTAAGTCAAATAAAATGGAAAGGATATTTTACCCATTATGCAGCAAGTGCGCATATGAAGTGGCTATGTTGAGCGTTAAAGTGATCATTTGAAACAGGTCCTATACACAACCTTTAGAGTTATTTGGCAACTTTAGTTGTGAATGATACAAACCTTGGAATGTTTTAGAAAATCAAAACATATATGGGCTGCATGATTCCACTATAGGCTATTGATTTGAGAAAGTAGCAAAATAAAAGCTTGTGCTCTGTTCCTTGCCTCAGGCTGCACACACTGTACTCTCATCAAGTGATCATATTTTCCCCCATCAGACTATTCTCAATTTAATCTTTAGTAATGTGAAAGTTGTTTAGATTTAGAATGGCCCATTATCAAATGGGCAGGAACACAGGCAGGGGAAAAAATGAACGTAATCCGTAGGCACTCAAATAGCTAATGGAGGCCGCTTTCCCGCAGTTAGTTTTTCAACCACGATGGATGGGCTACTTCGGCAATATAGCGGAGCACGTGCTTAATATTACCGCCTGAGAAACAAATATTGTAGCACCTGGGGTCCTCCTTTTAGTGGGAACCAACAAAACTCTGCTTTCACATGGGATTGCATATAGAAATGTCTGGGCTTATAAGAACACTTACTATTTCACTCCACATATCAACCACTGTTTAATGAGCATGCAGACTCTCGCTGTGAGACAGGGGATATTCCTAAATACTGTATGCCATGGGCTCTCCAGCTCGGTTCCTGCAGCTTCCCAGTGCTTAACTTCTTAGGGAGCGGCAGCTGAGGTGTTGGTTTTGGAGAGTCTGGCGTGCCCAAAGTAAAATAATAATTAGTACTATTGGATAGGAAACACTCAAGTTTCTAAGAGTGTTAGAATATTGTCTATGAGTATAACAGAACTGATATAGCTGGCGAAAACCCGAGGAATTTCTGTCCTGGAAAAAGTGTTTTGACACATTGCCTCATTTTGAACCCCTCCCTATTGAAAACAGCTATATATGGGAGTAAAATTGCAGTACCTATTGCTTCCACTGGATGTCAACAGTCTCTAGACAGTGTTTGGTGATGTTAAGTTGCTCTGGATGGTAATAGAAGAATTTCGTACTAGTCACAGGATGTAAACAGAAGAGGATGCGGGTTCACGGGCTAGCGCGCGCTGTTTTTTTCCTTTCCTATCGTCCAGTTTATAATCCGGTTGAAATATTATAGTAAATATACATAAAAGTTTTCCTAAGGATACATTATCAATGATGTTTGATTGTTCTTGGACAAGTGTATAGGTTGAACGCGTTCTCTTCACGGTTCAATGGGCGAGTGGACGCTGTATTTTATGAACATAACATGCCAACCAAACAGAGATTTATGGATGTAATAAATGACTTTTTCTAACAAAAGAACCATTGGATGTCTTCGTTGGACACTTGGTAAGCCCTCAGCAGAAGTTCTTCGAAAGGTAAGGGATTTTATATTAGCGATTTTTGCGTTTTATGAGACCCGCTTTGGTTATGGATTTATGCTAATGTATAAAATATGAGAGGGGCTATCCTCAAACAATCAAATGTTGTTCTTTCGCCGTAAAGCCTTTTTGAAATCTGACAACGCTGTGATATTGTCAAGAATCAGAGCTTTTGATGGCTATGCAACACTTGTATATTGAGCGCCCCACTGCTCCCTAAGTAGTTTTAATTTGGGAAACCAAGTGAAATCTGTGAAGGAACATCGATAATAACATGTTAGGGAGTGAACGTTATTAAAAAAAAGGTATACATGGAGAAAATCTGACCTTTTGAAATGAAAATGGACGGACCTACATTCAGCAAAATATATTTGACCTAAACCCTCCCTAAACACACACAAATAACAGAAATTACAGACTAAGAATGGAATAATGGATAGAGAGATAGGCCTATGTGTTCATCTTATCATTTTTCTCCAATGCCAAATCAGTGTGTCTTGTTTGAAAAGAAACTCTACCTGTTTGCAAATAATTCACGTCATTAGGAATCTGAGCATGGTACTGTCACGATCTTGTGGAAGGACGAACCAAGGTGCAGCGTGGGTTGAGTTCCACATCTTTTTATTTAGATGAAACTCACAAAAGAAACAAACCAAGAACAAAGATCTGACACGTGGTGTAGCAGATAGGCACTACACACAAACAATAACCCACAAACACAAGAGGGGAAATAACTAACTAAATAGGATTCCCAATTAGAGACAATGACAAACAGCTGCCTCTAATTGGGAACCAACTCAAAACCAAACATAGAGACACCTAAACAACCCTGGTCACGTCCTGGACCAAAACCCCATAGAGAACCCAGAGGGCCAAGACGTGACAGTACCCCCCCAAAGGTGCGGACTCAGGCCGCAAACAAAAACTCAATGGGGGGGTTCGGGTGGGCATGTTGGTGTCGGTGGCGGCTCCGGTGCCGGACGTACCGACCTGAGAAGGCGCACTGGAGGCCCGTGCGTGGAGCCGGCATTGGATTCACCGGGCTGGGACAGCGCACTGAACTCCTGGTGCGTGGAGCCAGAACAGGAGTCACTGGACTGATTTCACGCACGTCTGGGCGAGTGCGGGGAGCTGGTACTGGACGTACTGGACTGGAGAGGCGCACTGCGGGTCTGGTACGTGGAACCGGCGTAGGTCTCACCGGACTGGTCTCACGCACCTCTGGGCGAGTGCGGGGAGCTGGTACTGGATGCACCGGGCTGGGGATGCGCACTGGACGCCTGGTGTGTGGAGCCTGAACAGGACGTACCGGACTGGGACGACGCACTGGAGGCCAGATGCGAGGAGCCGGAACAGGACGTACCGGGCTGGGACGACGCACTGGAGGTCTGATGCTTGGAGCCGGAACAGGACGTACCGGGCTGGGACAACGCACTGGAGGCCTGATGCATGGAGCCAGAACAGGATGTACCGGGCTGGGACGACGCACTGGAGGCCTGATGCGTGCAGCCGGCACAGGTCTCACCGGACTGGGACGATGCACTGGAGGCCTGATGCGTGGAGCCGGAACAGGACGTCCCGGGCTGGGACGACGCACTAGAGGCCTGGTGCGTGGAGCCGGAACAGGACGTACCGGGCTGGGATGACGCACTGGAGGCCTGGTGCGTGCAGCCGGCACAGATCTCACCGGACTGGGACGACGCACTGGAGGCCTGATGCGTGGAGCCGGAACAGGACGTACCGGGCTGGGACGACGCACTGGAGGCCTGATGCGTGGAGCCGGAACAGGACGTACCGGGCTGGGACGACAAACTGGAGGCCTGGTGCGTGCAGCCGGCACAGGTCTCACCGGACTGGTCTCATGGACCTCTGGGCAAGTGCGGGGAGCTGGCACTGGACGCACCGGGCTGGGGAGGCGCACTGGCATCCTGGTGCGTCGAGCCGGCACCATGTGCCCCCCCCCAAACTAAATAGGATTCTCAATTAGAGGCAACGACTAACACCTGCCTCTAATTGGGAACCAAACCAAAACCAACATAAAGAACGCTAAACACCTCTGGTCACCAAGAGGGCTCTCTATGGCCAGGACGTGACAGGTACTTTCATAAGTGAGGCCTACTTTTCCATCCCAGACAGAGTAAGCCTACCAACACAGAAAAATGTAAGCTTTAATTAACTGCCGGTTACTTTTCTTCCTTGGCTTAAAACTTCTTGGGGATTGCTGGGGCGCTAGCGCCCCAATCCCGACACTACTAGGTGAAATGCAAGGCGCCAAATTCAAAATCCAAAAATTGAATTATTAAACATCCACCAATATACAAGTTTTCCATACTCATCAAAAGCTCTGTTTCTTGGCAATATCACAGCGTTGTCAAATTTCAAAAAGGCTTTACGGCGAAAGCAGCACATTTGATTGTTTGAGGGTAGCACCTCACATATTTTTCACATAGCCATGAATTCATTAGCCATCCCGGCACACACATAACACATTTCACAGCGAAAACAAATCAATTACCTGTTGAAGAACTTTTGCTGAGGTCTTCCTAAGTGTCCAACGAAGACAATCCATGGTTCTTTTGTTAGAAAAAGTAATGTATTTTATCCATAAATCTCCATTTGGTTCGCGCGCGTTATAATCAGAAACGACAGCTTCCACTCCTCCATTGAAACGTGACGCAAACTCGTTCATCTTATACCTATAAACTTGTCCAAGAACAATCAAACATAGTTTTAAATGTATCCTTAGGAACACTTTTTTACGTATATTTACTATTATAAATCAACCGGAATATAAACTGATCGATAAAGACGGTAAAAAACACACAGCGCGCCTTGTCGGGAGCGAGTGCTGGCTACTGTTGACATAAATGAGACACTTCCTGGATTCCTCTTCTTCTCTGGTCTAATTCATCCAAAATGAAAATCCATACTGTCTCGAGACTGTTGACATCCAGAGGAAGCGATGGGTATTGCATTCATATGCCCTTATAAGGGCATTTTCATGAGGGAGGGGTTCCAAATGAGGCACTCTGTGAAAACCACTTTATCCAGGACAGAAATTACTCGGGGGGTTTCGCCTGTCATATCCGTTCTGTTTTACTCACAGACAAATGGTTAACAGTTTTGGAACATTCAGAGTGTTTCCTATCCAATGGTACCAAATATGTGCATATCCTATTTTCTGGGCCTGAATGGGAGGCATTTTACTTTGGGCACGCCAGGCTCTCCAAAACGGTCACCTCATGCACCCATCCCCAAGAAATTAACCCAACGAGAGAAGGTCACAAGTGTTTCCTTAAAATCTGTCTCAGTGTCTTCTATTGTACAGAAAGTGAATAGCTTAATCAATTGATAGTGACAGAGTTAGATACTTCCCAAGCAAAGTAACCTCTGAATGTCATAGGAACAAAACAATGATATCCCCATATGCAACGGGGTCGTGCTCCAAAACAAAGCCCTTTTGTTGTTAGTAATTAAAATGAGTCTAATTAAAATGAAGACTGTTTAACTACTTACGGAGTGGTGGGGCGCAAGTGTTGCATAGTCATAAAAAGCTCTGATTCTTGGCAATATCACAGCGTTGTCAGATTTCAAAAAGGCTTTACGGCGAAAGCACAACATTTGATTGTTTGAGGGTAGCACCTCTAATATTTATGCATTAGCATAAATCCATAACCCAACACGGGTCTCAAAAAATGCATAAAATCGCAAATATAAATTAATTTGCCTACTTTCAGCACCTTGAGCCGTCCATTTCCGATTGATTGTGCCGTGGCTGCTGCTTCAAGTTTCAGCATCACAATGTAAGTTAGTCGAATATGGCTTATTGTGAGGTCAAAATCTCTGATAAATACATAATGTGCAAGAATCATATTGTTTTTAATAAAATCAATTATAGTATTAGCAAGCTATCAAAGTTGAACTCCGAAATATAGGCTACAGGCTAGTCTGTGTGCACTATTTTTTGGACTAGGCCTGCTCAACCCCCCATAAATCTGAAGAAACCTTTGATTTTCCTCCTGGACTGCCACCGTAGCCCTACACATTACAGCCATTGGTTAAGCAGCACACTTCATTTGGGATCAGCAAAAGCAGAGCAGGCCTAGGGCTCAGCATTGGAATATCCATTGCAGTGTGTAATGCAGCCTAGTTTTATTTACACCATCCCAGGATCTATCTTAGAAATATAACTTTGCTCTGTGCTTCTCCCAGCATGCACTTCATAGCATATAGGCTATGGATCATTTGATTGAGACCACACTAAATAGCCTGTAGGCACAATTAATATTGCGCGCCCAGCAGAGATTCAGAGATGAGGGTCGGTATCTGGCACATCAATATATAATATATAGGCCTATATACAGTATAAGCAACTCATTCTAAAACACTAAGAAATATTGACGGCTCATAAATGACAAATTACATGACCCTCGCCTGGACTAGATTTAAAACTAAACTCTCCCCCTTGACTGAAATTGAAAAAGCATGACCCTCTCCATTTTCCTCCAGGTAACCATTCTGTACATGTTGATCCTTCCCTTATCACAACGAAAAGTATTTCATTGAACTGTTGACATCCCCTCTCTCTACAAACTCGATAAAGGAATGAAGGAGAGAGAGGCGGAGATGGTAACACATGGTGGTGAGAGTTTCTGTAGCTAAAGGTAGTGTCAGCCTATTCATTATTTTAAACAATCCCTATTACCAGGCTATTCAAAATCAAATACAAATGCACTGACTCTGTAAGCCACTCTGCCAATCAATGAACCAACAGCATCACCTTGGCCTATATATTCTCTGCCAGACTCATGGATAGAAAGTTTGGAGCGTGGCATGAGGTAACCAGTCCAACCAGTATGCATAATAATATAGTCCACACTCAAAGACAATTACTAGAATTTGCTTCATGTTGGAGTACAGGCTAGACTAATTATCTTAAAACTATGTAGTAAAAAAAAAAAGAATTCTGCAATGTGCAATAAGTGGTAGACTATTAGGCTAGGTATTGTATAACAGCGCAATCATTAAAAAAAATATATATATATTATCGGGCATGGGCTCATATATAGGCCTATGCATATGCATAAGCTCTAATACGCATATGGGTGTTTTGAATTAATCATCACCTTAGAAAGTGCTGTCAATTTTGTTGTGTTTGGCTTTGAAACAGCATCCACGATTACCATGTTTTCCACTCAATTTCAACCTGTTGTTGAAACGTATCATTACAGTGAGGTGAGCTTTAAAATCATTAAACTGTTTTGATGATAAGTGCTTGATGGGATTTTCGATAGCATTTGCATTGACATCAGAGTGGTTAGAGGGACAATAGAGCGCTGAGTACTTCCAACGCATGTCCAGAGTGATACTACTGTGACTCAAAGGTAACATGGAATTTGACTGCGGTCATGACTCAAAACTGCTGGTGTTGCGGTAATATGGTCACCACACCGAAAAAATCATGTCAATTTGAGAATTTAGCATTTTTCAAACACCTGCACAGTTTTTTTTCCTGCAATCATTATGCTTAATTCTATGATTATTTTTCTCAACATCGCCGGTCTGCTAACCTGGCAACCCACATTATGCACACCTGCTCCTCATCGTTATGCACAACTGGACTTCATCACTACCTACGGAATACCAGGACATGTACTCAAAGCATGTGCGGGCCAACTGGCAAGTGTCTTCGCTGACATTTTCAACCTCCCCTGACCGAGTCTGTAATACCTACAGTGGGGCAAAAAAGTATTTAGTCAGCCACCAATTGTGCAAGTTCTCTCACTTAAAAAGATGAGAGAGGCCTGTAATTTTCATCATAGGTACACTTCAACTATGACAGACAAAATGAGGAAAAAAATCCAGAAAATCACATTGTAGGATATTTTATGAATTTATTTGCAAATTATGGTGGAAAATAAGTATTTGGTCAATAACAAAAGTTTATCTCAATACTTTGTTATATACCCTTTCTTGGCAATGACAGAGGTCAAACGTTTTCTGTAAGGTTTTCACACACTGTTGCTGGTATTTTGGCCCATTCCTCCATGCAGATCTCCTCTAGAGCAGTGATGTTTTGGGGCTGTCGCTGGGCAACACGGACTTTCAACTCCCTCCAAAGATTTTCTATGGGGTTGAGATCTGGAGACTGGCTAGGCCAGACTGGCTAGGCCAACACACCTTTTCCCCCTCAGGAGACTGAAAAGATTTGGCAATGGTCCCCAGATTCTCAAAAAGTTCTAAAGCTGTACCATCGAGAACATCCTGACCGGTTAATCACCACCTTGTATGGCAACTGCTCCGCATCTGACCGTAAGGAGCTACAGAGGGTAGTGCGTCCGGCCCAGTACATCACTGGGGCCAAGCTTCCGGACATCCAGCGGTGTCAGAGGAATGCCCCAAAAATTGTCAAAGATTCCAGTCACCCAAGACATAGAGTGTTCTCTCTGCTGCCGCACGGCAAGCGGTACCAGAGTGCCAAGTCTAGGTTTGAGATTGGACTAAGCTTTTTTTTGAGAATAAGATTGCTGAACAATTTAACAAATGGCCACCCGGACTATTTACATTAACCCCCTACTCACTGTTTATTATCTAAGCATAGTCACTTTACAGATTACCTCAACTAACCTGTACCCCCGCACATTGACTCTGTACTAGTGCCCCCTGTATATAGCCTCATTATTGTTCTTTTGTCACTTTTTTAAACTTTAGTTTATTTAGTAAATATTTTCTTAACTCTATTTCTTGAACTGCATTGTTGGTTAAGGGCTTGCAAGTAAGCATTTCACGGCAAGGTTGTTGCCTGTTGTACTCGGCGCATGTAAAAAATAACATTTTATTTTATTTTGATTTGATTCCCCTTTATTTAGCCCTCAGTAGCCTCAGTCTTCAAGCAGTATTGGTTTTCTTTTCATGTCCAGTACTCTTATATTGTTTTGTATAACTTCATGTTCCTTGTTACTAAACTCACCAACTGCAATTGCTTACTGACTCCCTGCGTCTTCGTTACATAAGCATATCTCTTGAGCTATCTGTGTCCTCCTGACTGGTGGTTATGTTTTTAAAGAAACTAAATATGCTTCTCTGTATCTCTGCTAAAATCTGTGTAAAAGATTGAAAGGAATGTGAGACTTATTCAGTACATTTAGTAATTGCTTGCTTTTCTAAAGTCTACCAACCTTGCCAGCAGGGATGCCAGCTAAGATAGTTAGACAAGCTAGCTACTCTGACTTGATTGATTGCCTGAAATGGCTTCTTGGTAACTAGTTGAGGTTGGGAGATTGGGAACCTATCTGGGCTAGCTAAAGCCAACTTCCTAAAATTGCCAGAAAGAACAACAACAAATGTATATATGATATATATTTTTAAACAGCACAAATCTAAGGGGGACCAATGCAACATCGTATCTGTCCCATTATGGCGTTTGTGAGAGCAATTCGATTTTTCTACTACTACTTCGATGAGTTGGTAAACAAACTGAAAGGGTACATATTGCCACCTGGAGTGTGTTGTTTGAACAGGTATAACAACCAATGTTGGTGATTTACTTGCAGTTATGAAATGTTTGCTCACAAGAATAATTCATTGGCTGATCCCTCCTGATGAACTGGAGGGATTTATGTGATCCTTCCTTAACCCCAAAAGAAGTTCCACTATAGTCCACTAGAGTCCCAAAACGAAGTTCCGCTAGAGTCCACTAGATTCCTCTATCTATCTCTATGTGTTGGACTCAAGTCCCTTTGATGGACCTTTTTATTAGTTGTGTGTGTGTACTTGACATCACCTCAACTATAAACAACTGAACTACCAAACAGCGCTGTAGCTGGGTGGTGGCCATCTTAGACTTTCATATCACAGAGAAATCATTTTACATATACGAAAGACAAACTTATTGTGTGCCGTTTTAATAGAATCCTGAATGACAACAACACTTCAACACAACACTCGTGTTGCTGTGTTACACAAAAGCCTCAGTGGAAATCTGTAAAACTGCAAAGAGCAAGTGTATCTTTTGTATTTATAAAGTTATTTTTGGATGATAATTAAGTTGGGGTGGCAGGTAGCCTAGTGGTTAGAGAGTTGAACTAGTAACCGAAAGGTTGCAAGATCAAATCCCTGAGCTGACAAGGTAAAGATCTGTTGTTCTGCCCCTGAACAAGGCAGTTAACCCACTGTTCCTAGGCCGTCATTGAAAATAAGAATTTGTTCTTAATTGATTTGCCTAGTTAAATAAAGGTAAGAATAAAAAATAAATAAGTTGTGTGTTAATGTTTCTGAAACTGTATAGCAAGCAAGGATCAATTTGTTTCTAGATAGTGTTTCACACTTGAATAATCCCCTCAGCTAATCAAAAGGGATGTGGAAAGAATTGGAGTCATGATAAGGGCAAAGACAAAACTTTTTGTTGTACATACATTCATACCTTTTGCAGTATCATAGTCACAGGAGATTGGTGGCAGCTTAATTGGGGAGGACAAGCTCATAGTAATGGATGGAACAAAATACATCGAATGGTAATCAAACTAATCAAACATATGGTTTCCATGTGTTTGATACTATTCCATTGACTCAATTCCAGCCATTATTATGAGCCATCCTCCCCTCAGCAGCCTCCTGTGTCATAGCTAATCGACCTTGAAATCATCCAGCTTTTCTGATGTACACAACCACCACGAATACGACAATTGCCTTTTAACTTCAGCCTATTTAAGTGTTATTTATGTCTACTTTCCATGCTCAAACTGCACCCCCTCCAGTATGATAATTCAGAGCATAATGTGACTGTGAGCTGTCCCTAGCTGCTCTCTCATTTGTGATGTATTGATCTGATTCTGTCTGGGCTGGCATTTTTTTACTCCAAGCCTATTCACTATTTATCCCAGTGGGAACCCTTATAAACTTGTTCAGCAAGCAGTAACTTGCAAAGGCTACCACTTCAAAATCCTAGCACCACCCAGCTTAGCATTTTCCATCTACACGTGGGAAGAATTTCTAGAAATGTGGTTATTTTAGCATACTTTTGAAGTCATATGACAGTTTCAAGGATTCCTGCATGACATTTTGTTGCAAGCTGAGGAGTTCATTTTTTATTTATTTAATTTTATTTCACCTTCATTTAACCAGGTAAGCTAGTTGAGAACAAGTTCTCATTTACAACTGCGACCTGGCCAAGATAAAGCAAAGCAGTGCGACAAACAACAACACAGAGTTACACATGGAATAAACAAGCGTACAGTCAATAACACAATAGAAAAAAAAGAAAGTCTATATACAGTGTGTGCAAATGGAGTGAGGAGGTAAGGCAATAAATAGGCCATAGTAGCAAAGTAATTACAATTTGGCAAATTAACACTGGAGTGATAGATGAGCAGATGATGATGTGCAAGTAGAAATACTGGTGTGCAAAAGTGCAGAAAATTAAATAAAAACTATATGGGAATGAGGTAGGTAGATTGGGTGGGATATTTACAGATGGGCTATGTACAGCTGCTCAGATAGCTGATGTTTAAAGTTAGTGAGGGAAATATAAGTCTCCAGCTTCAGCGATTTTTGCAATTCGTTCCAGTCATTGGCAGCAGAGAACTGGAAGGAAAGGCGGCCAAAGGAGATGTTGGCTTTGGGGATGACCAGTGAGATATACCTGCTTGAGTGCGTGCTATGGGTGGGTGTTGTTATCGTGACCAGTGAGATGAGATAAGGCGGGGCTTTACCTAGCATAGACTTATAGATGACCTGGAGCCAGTGGGTCTGGCAACGGATATGTAGCGAGGGCCAGCCGACTAGAGCATACAGGTCGCAGTGGTGGGTGGTATAAGGGGCTTTGGTGGCAAAACGGATGGCACTGTGATACACTGCATCCAGTTTGCTGAGTAGAGTATTGGAAGCTATTTTGTAAATGACATTGCCGAAGTCGAGGATCGGTAGGATAGTCAGTTTTACGAGGGTATGTTTGGCGGCGTGAGTGAAGGAGGCTTTGTTGTGAAATAGGAAGCCGATTCTAGACTTAATTTTGGATTGGAGATGTTTAATATGATTCTGGAAGGAGAGTTTACAGTCTAAGTCTAGTCAGACACCTAGGTATTTGTAGTTGTCCACATTTTGGGCGGGCGGATGCGTGAAGCGAACGGTTGAAAAGCATGCATTTGGTTTTACTAACGTTTAAGCGCAGTTGGAGGCCACGGAAGGGGTGTTGTATGACATTGAAGCTCGTTTTGAGGTTAGTTAACACAGTGTCCAAAGAAGGGCCAGATGTATACAGAATGGTGTCGCCTGCGTAGAGGTGAATCAGTGAATCACCCGCTGCAAGAGTGACATCGGGGCAGGATGGATATAGGTCTATAACAGTTTGGGTCTAGAGTGTCACCCCCTTTAAGAAATCTTTAAAAGATTTCTGCTGAACATTGGATATAACCTCAGGTGTCCATCCTTCACTTTGGTCTTGGTTGTCTTCATGTTCCCTCTTGCATCCTCAAAGAACAATCAAAAGTAAAATGCTACTTGCCAAAAATAGTATGTATTATTGCTGTGAGAGTGTGAGTGAAATTGTGATTGGTTTTCTCTAAAAGAGAAAGTGACATTAGGCAATGCAAGCCATTCGTTTTTCTGCAGATTCACTTCTATACACAAAAGTAGCGTTTCATTTGAATCAACTTGTCATATTTCAACATGGAATGCATAGTACAAGAGAGATATGAATCATAACTAATCAAATTGCACGCACATAATTGTGAGATTCCCAACAGCACATTGATATTGAACAGTGATAATGCTTATCTAAAAAAAACACAACGTTATTGATTGAAGTCTAGTGCATATAGTGAACATATAGACTGTGCTTTGTCGTTCCGTACGAACAGAAGGATGATCATCTACAGTTCTGGTGATGAATTAGGTCCTTTTTAGTGTAGATGAGTGCAGATTACTATGATGTATGGAGTAACAACCCATGTCTGCGTCCTCTATCACTTAAAGCTACCTGGATGTCCCCCTTGCATTAGTCAGTGTGTCACCGGTTGCGACTTGCACATAATTGCAAATTAAATTCTGATTATGAAAAGAGTGTCTATGAATCACTTGGTTGGGCTTGACCTGCAGAACCAATGGGAAAATCAATTTTGGCAATTCAACCACGGTTATTGATTTGTGAGTAGTAATGAAAAAGCATACAGTCATGGATACTCTGGGACCAAAGTTGCTGGTCAGGGCTATGCGTTAGCCGAGAGGGGAATGACAGTGTTATCTATCCCACTCTTAATCAGGTCAAATGATACTTGTCAGGAGCTGGAGAAAAGAGTGAAAGCATCTATATACAGTGTGTGCAAATGGCGTGAGGAGGTAAGGCAATAATTAGGCCATAGAAGCGAAGTAATTACAATTTGGCAAATTAACACTGGAGTGATAGATGAGCAGATGATGATGTGCAAGTAGAAATACTGGTGTGCAAAAGTGCAGAAAAGTAAATAAAAACTATATGGGAATGAGGTAGGTAGATTGGGTGGGGTATTTACAGATGGGCTATGTACAGCTGCTCAGATAGCTGATGTTTAAAGTTAGTGAGGGAAATATAAGTCTCCAGCTTCAGCGATTTTTGCAATTCGTTCCTGTCATTGGCAGCAGAGAACTGGAAGGAAAGGCGGCCAAAGGAGATGTTGGCTTTGGGGATGACCAGTGAGATATACCTGCTTGAGCGCGTGCTATGGGTGGGTGTTGTTATCGTGACCAGTGAGATGAGATAAGGCGGGGCTTTACCTAGCATAGACTTATAGATGACCTGGAGCCAGTGGGTCTGGCAACGGATATGTAGCGAGGGCCAGCCGACTAGAGCATACAGGCCGCAGTGGTGGGTGGTATAAGGGGCTTTGGTGACAAAACGGATGGCACTGTGATAGACTGCATCCAGTTTCCTGAGTAGAGTATTGGAAGCTATAAGGGAGCGGAAGCATGGGGTAGGATACAGTCTATAAGCTCATATTTCCTGCTTTCAATATGAGCCATGTCCTGGTTTTGCAGAAGATGGATCATAGCATAGCATAGCCACTCTTGGGCTCTCAGATGCCAGCACAGAACTCCCCACAACAGTCTATTTCTTCATATTTCTTGCAGTATGAGGTGTGTCCTATCCTGTTTTGTAGAAGGAAGAACATAGTATAGCCCCTCTATGGGTCTTGATGCCAGTTACAGCATTCTGACTATAGCCAGGGCTCTCCTAGCCTTCAAATCCTGACCGGATCACTCTAACATGAAGCTGAATTCAGTATGGATTTCCAGGCTAGCACTTGCCACCAGGCCTAACAATACAACCTGTCTACTGCTGTTGATTCTGCTTTCTCAAAATGGCAGGAGTGAGATGTAGGAAATAATGTGCAGGAAGAACCATCTGTTGCGCTAAACCTTCATACTGGTGGTGGTATTGATGCTGAAAGACAGTGAGTGGGAGAGAGACTCAGCCTCTGACACAGTTACAGTGTAATAGAATGCTACCGTACTGCCAGGATTTTGGGCACCCTGTGAACTGAAGTGTGTTACGTACCTGTCAGCTGGGATGATGGTTTGATCCTCCTCGCTTCACGTACTCAGGAAACCATGCAGTATTTTGTTTTTTTTTATGTATTACTTCTTACATTGTTACCCCGGGAAATATTAAGTTTTATTACATACAACCGGGAGGAACTATTGGATATAAGAGCAACGTCAACTTACCAACATTACGACCAGGAATACGACTTTCCCAAAGAGGATTCTCGGTTTGCTAACCCAAACACAACAACAGACTGGATAGCACGTGGCTACTCAAAACAACGGCGGCGCCGGAGAAGAGGGAAACGCGCCGGTCTTTTGGTCAAGCTACGTCGACGGGCGATCGTGGCACCTCTCCCGAGTATTTTAATCGCCAATGTACAGTCTCTTGACAACAAAGTAGACGAAATCCGATCGAGGGTTGCCTTTCAGAGAGACATCCGAGACTGCAACGCGTTCTTTGCTTCACGGAAACATGGCTCACTCAGGACACGTTATCAGAGTCGGTACAGCCACCTGGTTTCTCCACGCATCGCGCGGACAGAAACAAACTTCTATCTGGTAAGAAGAAGGGTGGGGGTGTGTGTCTTATGATTAACGAGACGTGGTGTGATCATAACAACATACAGGAACTCAAGTCCTTTGTTCACCTGACATAGAATTCATTACAATCAAATGCAGACCGCATTATCTACCAAGAGAATTCTCTCGATTATAATCACAGCCGTGTACATCCCCTCAAGCTGATACATCGACGGCACTGAAATAAATTCATCGGACTCTATGTAAACTGGAAACCACATATCCTGAGGCTGCATTTATTGTGGCTGGGGATTTTAATAAGGCTAATTTAAGAACAAGGCTCCCGAAATTTTACCAGCATATCGAATGTGCCACCCGGCTGGTAAAATCCTGGATCACTGTTATTCCAACTTCCGTGATGCATACAAGGCTATTCTCCGCCCTCCTTTCGGCAAGTCTGACCATGACTCCATTTTGTTGCTCCCAGCCTACAAACAGAAACTAAAACAGGAAACGCCCGTTCTCAGGTCTGTTCAACGCTGGTCCGACCAATCTGATTCCATGCTGCAAGATTGCTTCGAGCACGTGGACTGGGATATGTTCCGGATAGCATCTGACAACAACATTGATGTATACGCTGATTCGGTGAGCGAGTTTATTAGCAAGTGCATTGGTGATGTTGTACCCATAGCAAATATTAAAACCTTCCCCAACCAGAAACCGTGGATTGATGGCAGCATTCGCGCAAAACTGAAAGCGCGAACCACTGCTTTTAACCAGGGTAAGGCTACCGGAAACATGACTGAATACAAACAGTGTAGCTATTCCCTCCGCAAGGCAATCAAACAAGCTAAGCGTCAATATAGAGACAAAGTAGAGTCACAATTCAACGGCTCAGACACAAGAGGAATGTGGCAGGGTCTACAGTCAATCACGGACTACAAAGAAAACCAGCCCCGTCGCGGACCATGACGTCCTGCTCCCAGACCAACTAAACAACTTCTTTGCTCGCTTTGAGGACAATGCAGTGCCACCGACACGCCCGCTACCAAAACCTGCGGGCTCACCTTCACCGCAGCCAATGTGAGAAAACATTTAAATGTGTTAACCCTCGCAAGGCTGCCGGCCCAGATGGCATCCCTGGCCGTGTCCTCAGAGCATCGCAGACCAGCTGGCTGGTGTGTTCACGGACATATTCAATCAGTCCCTATCCCAGTCTGCTGTTCCCACATGCTTCAAGAGGGCCACCATTGTTCCTGTTCCCAAGAAAGCTAAGGTGACTGAGCTAAATGACTATCGCCCTGTAGCACTCACTTCCGTCATCATGAAGTGCTTTGAGAGATTAGTCAAGGATCATATCACCTCCATCCTGCTAGACACCCTGGACCCACTCCAATTTGCTTACCGTCCCAATAGGTCCACAGACGACGCAATCGCAATCACACTGCATACTGCCCTAACCCATCTGGACAAGAGGAATACTTATGTAAGAATGCTGTTCATCGACTACAGCTCAGCATTTAACACCATAGTTCCCTCCAAGCTCGTCATTAAGCTCGAGACCCTGGGTCTCGACCCAGCCCTGTGCAACTGGGTCCTGGACTTCCTGACGGGCCGGTCCCAGGTGGTGAGGGTAGGAAACAACATCTCCACTCCGCTGATCCTCAACACTGGGGCCCCACAAGGGTAAGTTCTCAGCCCTCTCCTGTACTCCCTGTTTACCCATGACTGCGTGGCCAAGCACGCATCCAACTCAATCATCAAGTTTGCTGACGACACTACAGTGGTAGGCTTGATTACCAACAACGACGAGACGGCCTACAGAGAAGAGGTGAGGGCCCTCGGAGTGTGGTGTCAGGAAAATAACCTCTCACTCAATGTCAGCAAAACAAAGGAGATGATCGTGGACTTCAGGAAACAGGAGAGGGAGCACCCCCCCTATCCACATCGAGGGGACAGTAGTGGAGAGGGTGGAAAGTTTTAAGTTCCTCGGTGTACACATCACGGACAAACTGAATTGGTCCACCCACACAGACAGCGTGGTGAAGAAGGCGCAACAGCGCCTCTTCAACCTCAGGAGGCTGAAGAAATTCGGCTTGTCACCAAAATCACTCACAAACTTTTACAGATGCACAATTGAGAGCATCCTGTTGGGCTGTATCACCGCCTGGTACGGCAACTGCTCCACCCACAACCGTAAGGCTCTCCAGAGGGTAGTGAGGACTGCACAGCGCATCACCGGGGGGAAACCTACCTGCCCTCCAGGACACCTACACTACCCGATGTCACAGAAAGGCCAAAAAGATCATCAAGGACAACAACCACCCGAGCCACTGCCTGTTCACCCCGCTATCATCCAGAAGGCGAGGTCAGTACAGGTGCATCAAAGCTGGGACCGAGAGACTGAAAAACAGCTTCTACCTCAAGGCCATCAGACTGTTAAACAGCCATCACTAACATTGAGTGGTTGCTGCCAACATACTGACTTAAATCTCTAGCCACTTTAAACATAGGAATTGGATGTAACAAATGTATCACTAGCCACTTTAAACAATTTTGTATATAAGATTTACGTATCCAACATACTCACTGTATTCTAAACCATCTACTGTATCTTGCCTATGCCGTTCTACCATCGAACCAAATCTCTAGCCACTTTAATAATTATAACTGGATGAAATAATGTATCACTAGCCACTTTAAACAATGCCATTTATATAATGTTTACATATCCTACATTACTCATCTCATATATATATATATATATATACATATATATATGTGTATATACTGTACTCCATACCATCTACTGCATCTTGCCTATGCCGGTCAGCCATCGCTCATCCATATATTTATATGTACATACTCGTATTCATTCCTTTACTCTTGTGTGTATAAGGTAGTTGTTGTGAATTTGTTAGATTACTTGTTAGATACTACTGCATGGTCGGAACTAGAAGCACAAGCATTTCGCTACACTCGCATTAACATCTGCTAACCATGTGTATGTGACAAATAAAATTTGATTTGATTTGATTTGATCCCGATAATGTTTACTCACTGATATACAGTTGAAGTCGGAAGTTTACATACACTTAGGTTGTCGTCATTAAAACTAGTTTTTCAACCACTACACAAATTTATTTTCAACAAACTATAGTTTTGGCAAGTCGGTTAGGACATCTACTTTATGCATGACACAAGTAATTTTTCCAACAATTGTTTACAGACAGATTATTTGACTTATAATTCACTGTATCACAATTCCAGCGGGTCAGAAGTTTACATACACTAAGTTGGCTGTGCCTTTAAACAGCTTGGAAAACTCCAGAAAAATTATGTCATGGCTTTAGAAGCTTCTGATAGGCTAATTGACATGATTTGAGTCAATTGGAGGTGTACCTGTGGATGTATTTCAAGGCCTACCTTCAAACTTAGTGCCTCTTTGCTTGACATCATGGGAAAATCAAAAGAAATCAGCCAAGACCTCAGATTTTCTTTTTACACCTCCACAAGTCTGGTTCATCCTTGAGAGCAATTTCCAAACGCCTGAAGGAACCACGTTCATCTGTACAAACAATAGTACGCAAGTATAAACACCATGGGACCACCCAGACGGCATCCCTTTCCGAGTCCTCAGAGCATGCGCAGACCAGCTGGCTTGTGTGTTTACGGACATATTCAATCAATCCTTATCCCAGTCTGCTGTTCCCACATGTTTCAAGCGGACAACATTGTTTCTGTTCCCGAGAAAGCTAAGGTAACTGAGCTAAATGACTATCGCCCCGTAGCACTCACCTCCATCATCATGAAGTGCTTTGAGAGACTAGTCAAGGATCATATCACCTCCACCATTCCTGACACCCTAGACCCACTCCAATTTGCTTACCGCCCCAACAGGTCCACAGACAACGCAATCGCAATCATACTGCACACTGCCCTAACCCATCTGGACCAGAGGAATACCTATGTAAGAATGCTTTTCATCGACTAGAGCTCAGCATTTAACACCATAGTACTCTCCAAACTTGTCATTAAGCTCAAGACCCTGGGTCTCGACCCCAACCTGTGTAACTGGGTCCTGGACTTTCTGACGGGCCGCCCCCAGGTGGTGAGGGTAGGAAACAACATCTCCACCCCGCTGATCCTCAACACTGGGCCCCCACAAGGGTGCGTTCTCATCCCTCTGCTGTACTCCCTGTTCACCCATGACTGCTTGTCCATGCACGCCTCCAACTCAATCATCAAGTTTGCTGACGACACTACAGTGGTAGGCTTGATTACCAACAAAAACGAGACGGCCTACAGGGAGGAGGTGAGGGCCCTCGGAGTTTGGTGTCAGGAAAATAACCTCACACTCAACGTCAACAAAACAAAGGAGATGATCGTGGACTTCAGGAAACAAAAGAGGGAGCAGCCTCCTTTCCACTTTGACGGGACAGTAGTGGAGAAGGTGGAAAGTTTTAAATTCCTCTGCGTACACATCACGGACAAACTGAAATGGTCCACCCACACAGACAGCGTGGTGAAGAAGGTGCAACAGCGCCTCTTCAACCTCAGGAGGCTGAAGAAATTTGTCTTGTCACTTAAAACACTCACAAACTGTTACAGATGCACAATTGAGAGCATCCTGTCGGTCTGTATCACCGCCTGGTACGGCAAGTGTTCCACACCACAACCATAAGGCTCTCCAGAGGGTAGTGAGGTCTGCACAACACATCACCGGGGGCAAACTACCTGCCCTCCAGGACATCTACACCAATCGATGTCACAGGAAGGCCAAAAAGATCATCAAGGACAACTACCACCCGAGCCACTGCCTGTTCACCCCACTATCATCCAGAAGGCGAGGTCAGTACAGGTGCATCAAAGCTGGGACCGAGAGACTGAAAAACAGCTTCTATATCAAGGCCATCAGACTGTTAAACAGCCATCGTTAATATTGAGTGGCTGCTGCCAACATACTGACTCAAATCTCTAGCCACTTTAATAATTAAAAATTGGATGTAATAAATGTATCACTAGTAACTTTAAACAATGCCACTTTATATAATGTTTACATACCATACATTACTCATCTCATATGTATATACTGTCTACTGCATCTAGCCTATGCCGTTAGGCCATCGCTCATCCATATACTTATATGTACATATTCTTATTCATTCCTTTACACTTGTGTGTATAAGGTAGTTGTGAAATTGTTAGATTACTTGTTAGATATTACTGCATGGTTGGAACTAGAAGCACAAGCATTTCACTACACTCTCATTAACATCTGCTAACCATGTGTATGTGACCAATATAATTTGATTTGATTTGCAACCGTCATACCACTCAGGAAGGAGACGCGTTCTGTTGCCTAGAGATGAACGTACTTTGGTGCAAAAAGTGCAAATCAATCCCAGAACAACAGCAAAGGACCTTGTGAAGACGCTGGAGGAAACATGTACAAAAGCATCTATATCCAGAGTGAAACCAGTCCTATGTTGACATAACCTGAAAGGCCTCTCATCAAGGAAGAAGCCACTGCTCCAAAACCGCCATAAAATAACCAGATTACGGTTTGCAACTGCACATGGGGACAAAGATCGTACTTTTTGGAGAAATGTCCTCTTGTCTGATGAAACAAAAATAAAACTGTTTGGCCATAATGTCCATCGTTATGTTTGGAGGAAAAAGGGGGAGGCTTGCAAGCCGAAGTACACCCTCCCAACCGTGAAGCACGGGGTGGCAGCATCATGTTGTGGGGGTGCTTTGCTGCAGGAGGGACTGGTGCACTTCACAAAATAGATGGCATCATGGGGTAGGAAAATTATGTGGATATATTGAAGCAACATCTCAAGACATCAGTCAGGAAGTTGAAGCTTGGTTGCAAATGGGTCATCCAAATGGACCATGACCCCAAGCATACTTCCAAAGTTGTGGCAAAATGGCTTAATTACACAAAGTCAAGGTATTGGAGTGGCTTGTGGAAGGCTACCCGAAACGTTTGACCCAAGTTAGACAATTTAAAGGCATTGCTACCAAATACTAATTGAGTGTATGTAAACTTCTGACCCACTTGGAATGTGATGAAAGATATAAAAGCTGAAATAAATAATTCTCTCTACTATTATTCTGACATTTCACATTCTTAAAATAAAGTGGTGATCCTAACTGACCTAAGACAGGAATTTTTACTAGGATTAAATGTCAGGAATATTGAAAAACTGAGTTTAAATGTATTTGGCTAAGGTCACCTGTCCTCATTATTGTCTCCACCCCCTCCAGGTGTCACTTGTTTTCCCCAGTGTATTTATCCCTGTGTTTTCTGTCCTTCTGTGCCAGTTTGTCTTGCATGTTTCCAAGTCAGCCAGCGGTTTTCCCTTTCTCCTGCTTTTTGCATTCTCATTTTTCTGGTCCTCCCGGTTTTGACCCTTGCCTGTTTCTGGACTTTGTACCCGCCTGCCTGACCATTCTGCCTGCCTTGACCACGAGCCTGTCTGCCACTTTGTACCTCCTGGACTCTGATCTGGTTTTGACCTTTTTGAATGTCCACGACCATTCTCTTGCCTACCCCTTAGGTTAATAAACATTGTAAAACTCCAACCATCTGCCTCCTGTGTCTGCATTTGGGTCTCGCCTTGTGCCTTGATAATAACAATGCGTTATGTAACATTGCAGGTCCTCCGTGTGTTGTTGGGAAGGACAGTGAGTTGCAATTGAGTTGTATCATGTAATAATATGCCATGAGATATCCATTATGCATTGCTTATTTATTATTTGCAAACATATGTACAATTGCAATCATGTGACGTTATTTTCTATTAATTGATTTCAATAGCTTACACCGTAGGCTAACAATTGACATTGTCCTAAACGGCCATGCCATATTTCAAATCTGAATCATTGCTGTGGTTTGGTCAACTACGCTCATGTGATGTGATGAATAACCATGTCCAAGACCTGAAAACATGTTAACTCTGATAGCTAATGCCTTGGCTTTAGCTATGTGGACTAATACAGTTGTCAATTGCATGTAATACCCAGGTTGCATACCCAACTTGTCACACAATTTAGATCTAACATTATCATGTTTAAAATAGAACTGTGATTGATGTTACGGTAACTAGTCCTGTTCACTGCTTTTCTTTAAAACACCTCAAGGCATTAGCTACAGTATTTATAGATTGGAACAGAGCAATTATATTAGAGACTATATAGCTGTATGGATTTCTCCTTGTTGTGGAGGAGCAGTCATGGTTATTTGTAGATACGTATGTAGTTTGATGTGGAGCAGATGGATATTGTGGCTTTCCTTAATTTTCTCATCTCCCAACGCCTGAGTTGCAAACTTTGTTTGCGAAGGCTAAAGTGAATTTGCTGTGACTGGCATTAGAAACAATCTTTGATTATTATGTTTTGGTTTATTGCACTTTTTTGCCATTCTGGCTTTGCTCTGTCCACATTTATTGCCTCCTAATGGCTATTTTTGTGTATTTGGCTACAATGTTATGTGTCCATAGAAGTTCTCATTTAAACCCCCTCATAAAACACAACAGTGTTACGACCATAGGCGCTGTATGATCTGTGGGTAAGTGGATTGGATCTTTGTTTCCACTGCCACTGCTGTATTGACTTGTCCTCTACCATGCATTTAAAATGAATGCAACATAACTGACAAAGGTATGAGGCACATTCAACAACTTTTTGCTTAGCTATAACTCAATTGCTTATTATCAAGTAAACTTTTAATATTGTAGAAGGTAAAAGGATTGGACTAAATAGAGGGATTAAATATGCATTACAGAATCCCTATTCTCCACATGTCACTGATATCAGTTCTTTATCCTGTCATTGTAAACATGCAGTAAAACCCTTGCACTGCTATCTTGTGGACTGTAATGCATTTACTCCATATTTACACTGTCAACACAGACACACCATTTTTTCATCTGTAACGTGTCACAATTGAAAATTCTTTCTTCTTTTTTATGTGCAGGATATGTTATTATCAATGCATTTTTTGAATAACACATTACAGGTTTCACCTATCCCTCATGCTTCGGTTCCCTTTATTTGACATTATATCTTATGTAGCTCCAGCTCTGACATAAATCATAGCTCTAGCTACATGACAGCTGAAGGTGAAATCAAAATGGCTCCTGGAGAACATTCTCCCCTATGTCCAAATTTTACAGAGATGAATTACAGTGAACCCTAACCTTTAGTCTTAATGGCCTCAGGCCAATAGGATATTTCCCATCGTGTGTGGATATGTGTGCCATACTATGACCTCCATTGTGCAGTTAGAAGCTGCTTGTGCTATATATGTTAGAAACATATCAATATATCTAAACTGATTTCATCTGATCAATCAAACTTTGTGGTAGAATTTCCTTGAAACAATCTTAGGACCTTTTCGACTGCAGAAGGTAGAGAATCACCTTCTTTTATTAATTTATTTACACATGTAGACAATGGTATGCTGAAGATACTGAATATGAGGTTAAAATTGTTTATTGCCCTCTTTTTTAAAACATTCCGATCTTGGTTCCTCGAGCACTCTGTATTAATGTCAATTAGGCACCTTAACCATGTCAGTAGGATTTTGTACTTGATCCATCTGTTTGTCTGTCTGTCTGTGTGCCTGTCTGTCCAGACTCTGAGCTTAGGTGAGCAACAGCTTGCTGCAGTACTGTAAGGCTGCCGGTATTACACTACATCATTTATTTCCCTTTTACACCGACCAACTGACCATCATAACCATAGCAACCCATGCTACAGTACATGGGGCTGCGTTACATTGCTGTTTGGTAGTGTGCCTCTCAAACAAACAATCCTAATGACTTAGTATTCAGAGGAGCAGAAAAGGAGAATGCTGAGCTGTAGATGGTACTAGGTAAGCCAATGTCCCTGTAG
Source organism: Brachymystax lenok tsinlingensis (assembly GCA_030435695.1). NCBI lineage: Eukaryota > Metazoa > Chordata > Actinopteri > Salmoniformes > Salmonidae > Brachymystax > Brachymystax lenok. The sequence goes on from CM059814.1 coordinate 46,003,496, forward strand.
TAACTTTGTGCTGTTAACAGTTAGAGAGAGGTGAGTCCTCAACAATTCTGCTCAGAGCCTTCTGGTGCACTTAGAACCCTGGTCATTAAGGACAGAGTAGAGGAAGCTTTTTAAAAAAGGCATAACTACATTCCTAGAACTTCTGTTGCTCTGACAAGCACTAGTTGTTGCCAGGGTGAGAGACAGTTTGGCCTGTCACATATTCAACAGGGGAGTAGACAGACTGACAGAGAGTGGAGGAAAGAGAGGGGCAGAGAGATAAAGAGGGAGAGAGGGAGAGAGAGTGAGTCAGAGAGAGAGAGAGAAGGAGAAAGAGAATGTGTGTGTGTGTGTGTCTGTGGCCTGACAGGTGACCACCAGGGTGATGACGCATGGGTCTGAGCAGCAAATGTCAATGGTAAGCTATCTTCGGCCTCTGAGACAACTACGTGGATAGGGTTGGACAAACTCAAACTGAACCATACACCTCTCTCACTGGCCATTGGGATGCGTGAACAGATACAGTGTACTGTATATGCAGGACTCGAGGAGTGCTCAGACACCACGAGAGAGCAGTTATAGCCTTATTTGGACATCTTAGAGGCGGACACCCAGGTAGCTGCTATTGTAAAGTGACAGGTGTCTCTCAATGGACGACAATTTATTTAAATGAAAGCAAAGCAGTCATTCTCATAAACGTCTTTAACTTTATCTCTCTAGACGTTCAGAAAAACTGTTCTGCCCTACGTTATATCAGGGAAATGACTGATTGAACTCCTATACTTTAACTGCACTTGATTGAGATTGTTGGCGCAATGGAACCAATGGAATAGTCCCAAAAGTGCAAGCTATGTCTGCCAATCTGGCACTCCTGGCAGGCTGTTTTTGAAAGAAAACAAATATTATTTGAACCCACTTCTGAAAAAAACAAGGCTCCCGAAATTTTATCAGCATATCGAATGTGCCACCCGGGCTGGTAAAATCCTGGATCATTGATATTCTAAATTCCGTGATGCATACAAGGCTATTCTCCGCCCTCCTTTCGGCAAGTCGGACCACAACTCCATTTTGTTGCTCCCAGCCTACAAACAGAAACTAAAACAGGAAATGCCCGTTCTCAGGTCTGTTCAACGCTGGTCCGACCAATCTGATTCCATACTGCAAGATTGCTTCGAGCACGTGGACTGGGATATGTTCCGCATAGCGTCGGACAACAACATTGATGTATACGCTGATTCGGTGAGCGAGTTTATTAGCAAGTGCATTGGTGATGTTGTACCCATAGCAACTATTAAAACCTTCCCCAACCAGAAACCATGGATTGATGGCAGCATTCGCGCAAAACTGAAAGCGCGTACCACTGCTTTTAACCAGGGTAAGGCTACCGGAAACATGACTGAATACAAACAGTGTAGCTATTCCCTCCGCAAGGCAATCAAACAAGCTAAGCGTCAATATAGAGACAAAGTAGAGTCACAATTCAACAGCTCAGACACAAGAGGAATGTGGCAGGGTCTACAGTCAATCACGGACTACAAAAAGAAAACCAGCCCCGTCGCGGACCATGACGTCCTGCTCCTAGACAAACTAAACAACTTCTTTGCTCGCTTTGAGGATAATACAGTGCCACCGACACGGCCCGCTACCAAAACCTGCGGGCTCTCCTTCACCGCAGCCAACGTGAGGAAAACATTTAAATGTGTTAACCCTCGCAAGGCTGCTGGCCCAGATGGCATCCCTGGCCGTGTCCTCAGAGCATGCGCAGCTGGCTTGTGTGTTTACGGACATATTCAATCAGTCCCTATCCCAGTCTGCTGTTCCCACATGCTTCAAGAGGGCCACCATTGTTCCTGTTCCCAAGAAAGCTAAGGTAACTGAGCTAAATGACTATCGCCCCGTAGCACTCACTTCTGTCATCATGAAGTGCTTTGAGAGACTAGTCAAGGATAATATCACCTCCATCCTGCCAGACACCCTGGACCCACTCCAATGTGCTTACCGTCCAAATAGGTCCACAGACTACGCAATCGCAATCACACTGCATACTGCCCTAACCCATCTGGACAAGAGGAATACTTATGTAAGAATGCTTTTCATCGACTACAGCTCAGCATTTAATACCATAGTTCCCTCCAAGCTCGTCATTAAGCTCGAGACCCTAGGTCTCGACCCAGCCCTGTGGTGAGGGTAGGAAACAACATCTCCACCCCGCTGATCCTCAACACTGGGGCCCCACAAGGGTGCGTTCTCAGCCCTCTCCTGTACTCCCTGTTTACCCATGACTGCGTGGCCATGCACGCATCCAACTCAATCATCAAGTTTGCAGACGACACTACAGTGGTAGGCTTGATTACCAACAACGACAAGACGGCCTACAGGGAGGAAGTGAGGGCCCTCGGAGTGTGGTGTCTGGAAAATAACCTCTCACTCAATGTCAACAAAACAAAGGAGATGATCGTGGACTTCAGGAAACAGCAGAGGGAGCACCCCCCTATCCACATCGACGGGACAGTAGTGGAGAAGGTGGAAAGTTTTAAGTTCCTCGGCGTACACATCACGGACAAACTGAATTGGTCCACCTACACAGACAGCATGGTGAAGAAGGCGCAACAGCACCTCTTCAACCTCAGGAGGCTGAAGAAATTCGGCTTGTCCCCAAAATCACTCACAATATTCTACAGATGCACAATCGAGAGCATCCTGTCGGGCTGTATCACCACCTGGTACGGCAACTGCTCCGCCCACAACCGTAAGGCTCTCCAGAGGGTAGTGAGGACTGCACAACGCATCACCAGGGGTAAACTACCTGCCCTTAAGGACACCTACACCACCCGATGTCACAGGAAGGCCAAAAAGATCATCAAGGACAACAACCACCCGAGCCACTGCCTGTTCACCCCACTATCATCCAGAAGGCGAGGTCAGTACAGGTGCATCAAAGCTGGGACCGAGAGACTGAAAAACAGCTTCTACCTCAAGGCCATCAGACTGTTAAACAACCATCACTAACATTGAGTGGCTGCTGCCAACATACTGATTTAAATCTCTAGCCACTTTAAAAATAGGAATTGGATGTAACAAATGTATCACTAGCCACTTTAAACAATTTTGTATATAATGTTTACATATCCGTCATTACTCATATCAAATGTATACACTGTACTCTAAACCATCTACTGAATCTTGCCTATGATGTTCGGCCATCGACTCAAATCTCTAGCCACTTTAATAATCAGATGAAATAAATGTATCACTAGCCACTTTAAACGATGCCATTTATATAATGATTACATATCCTACATTACTCATCTCATATCTATATACTGTACTCCATACCATCTACTGCATCTTGCCTACGCCGATCAGCCATCGCTCATCCATATATTTATATGTACATGCTCGTATTCATTCCTTTACTCTTGTGTGTATAAGGTAGTTGTGAATTTGTTAGATTACTTGTTAGATACAACTGCATGGTCGGAACTAGAAGCACAAGCATTTCGCTACACTCGCATTAACATCTGCTAACCATGTGTATGTGACAAATAACATTTGATTTGATTTGATTTGATATCCAAATGACCTGTTAAACTATCTGTCCTGTTGCTTTCCTATTGGCTGAGGATTCAGTCTCTCTACGTCATTATACCTTGCTCTATTCTTTCATTTCTATGACATTGTTCTCTAAATGCGAGCACATCCCCCAATAAGCCTGTATTATACAAAAACACCCCGGAATAAGGAATCTATCTGCATACAATATGAATCGTTATTGTTGCCGTCCTCGGTTGAAGCTCTATCGATCTCGCCGCAATTGCATTCCCGACCACCTCCCCTCAGGAGAAGAGCTAGCAATTAGAGAGGACAGGAGACACCGAGGCATCTTGTAGCTCAATAAAACTCTCTCTCCTCTTGTAATTAAAAATCATAGCAGGTCTTAAGTGAGCAAAATAAGTCGTTTTTTTCTCCCCCAAAGGTAGGTCATGATCAACTTTATGTTGGACTAATTAACAAGCCATTAGTCAAAAATTGTCCACTTTAGGTCATTTTCTCAGCTTCTCCTGGATTTGACATTAGTATTACAGACAGTCTGACGACACAACAGGAAAAGAAGGAGGAGAATGGAGATAAATCCTTTGCTGTGCAGTCGTTTTAACCTTCAGTTATGGATAACGGCAGGTCTGGGACCAGGGTTTTGTTTTGGAAATAACTTCATAGCCTTTGAGGGTTTGGCATAACTTTGTTTTATCTGCAGCACAGATCACAGTTGTTGAGAGGCTATGGTAGCATTGTATTTGTCTAACTTTTGTTATGCATTGTATTGGGTACCTTTATTGTTATTGAGTTGACATCCAATCCATCTCTTCCGACATTTATCAATGGACTTTCCAAAATTGGTGTACCACAAGTGAAATTTAAAATGCACAAGATATTTCCATTACAAACTGTCTAGACTCCAGACAGGGCATCAGACTCCAGAAGGTAGCAGGCAGGGAGGTCGTTTGCCTCTCCTGATTTAGTTGCAATGATAACGTCCCCCAAGTAATCCAAGTCTAATAATATAAACTATTGGCTAACATGACAATATACGCAGAAATACACCCAACAGAACAATTGGAGACAAAAAGGTTCCTGAAGTGTGCAATTAAAACGTAAACATCTAATATTGTTCATACCGACTGTGATTGACATTGAACACAATATAACAACAAACACATATCAAATCAAATCAAACTTTATTTGTCACAAGCGCCGAATACAACAAGTGTAGACTTCACTGTGAAATGCTTACTTAAAAGCCCTTAACCAACAGTGCAGTTCAAGAAGAATTAAGAAAATATTTACCAAGAAGACTAAAATAAAAAGTAATAATAAAAAGTAACACAATAAGAATAACAATAACGATGCGGAATACAGGCGGCAACGGTACCGAGTCAGTGTGTGGGGGTACAGGTTAGTTGAGGTAATTTGTACATGTAGGTGGGGGTCCTAGACTTGGCACTCCGGTACCGCTTGCCGTGTGGTAGCAGAGACAACAGTCTACAACTTGGGTGACTGGATTCTCTGACAATTATATGGGCTTTCCTCTGACACCGCCTACTGTAAAGGTCCTGGATGGCAGGAAGCTCGGCCCCAGTGATGTACTGGGCCATTCGCACTACCCTCTGTAGCGCCTTACGGTCAGATGCCGAGCATTCGCCATACCAGGTGTTGATGCAACCGGTCAAGATGCTCTCGATGGTGCAGATGTAGAACCTTTTGAGGATATGGGGACCCATGCAAAATCTTTTCAGTCTCCTGAGGGGGAAAAGGTTTTGTCATGCCCTCTTCACGACTGTCTTGGTATGTTTGGACCATGATCATTTATTGGTGATGTGGACACCAAGGATCTAGAAGCTCTCGACCCGCTCCACTACAGCCCCGTCAATGTTAATGGGGGCCTGTTCGGCCCACCTTTTCCTGTAGTCCACCATCAGCTCCTTTGTCTTGCTCACATTGAGGGAGAGGTTGTTGTCCTGGCACCACACTGCCAGTTCTCTTACCTCCTCCTTATAGGCCGTCTCATCATTGTCGGTGATCAGGCCTACCACTGTTGTGTCATCAGCAAACTTAATGATGTTGTTGGAGTTGTGTTTGGCCACGCAGTCGTGGGTGAACAGGGATTACAGGAGGGAACAAAGTACACACCCCTGAGGGGCCCCAGTATTAAGGATCAGCGTGGCAGATGTGTTGTTGCCTACACTTACCAGCTGGGGGCGGCACGTCAGAAAGTCCAGGATCCAGTTGCAGAGGGAGGTGTTTAGTCCCAGCTTGGTGTTGAGCTTTGTGGGCATTCACACATAGATGTTCCTTTGTCCAGGTGAGACAGGGCAGTACGGAGTACGATTGATATTGCGTCATCTGTGGATCTGTTGGGGGCGGTATGCGAATTGGAGTGGGTCTAGGGTGTCCAGGAGGATGCTGTTTATGTGAGGCATGACCAGCTTTTCAAAGCACTTCATGTTTACCGACGTGAGTGCCACGGGGCGGTAATCATTTAGGCAGGTTACCTTCGCTTCCTTGGGCACAGTGACTATGGTGGTCTGCTTGAAACACCTAGGTATTACAGACTCGGTCAGGGAGAGGTTGAAAATGTCAGTGAAGACACTTGACAGTTGGTCCGCGCATGCTTTGAGTACACGTCCTGGTAATCCGTCTAGCCCAGCAGCTTTGTGAATGTTGACCTGTTTTAAGGTTTTGTTCACATCTGCTACCGAGAGCTTTATCACACAGTTATCTAGAACAGCTGGCGCTCTCGTGCATGTTTCAGTGTTGCTTGCCTCGAAGCGAGCATAAAAGGCATTTAGCTCGTCTGGTAGGCTTGCGTCACTGGGCAGCTCGTGTCTGGATTTCCCTTCGTAATCCGTAATAGTTTTCAAGCCCTGACACATCAGACGAGCGTCAGAGCCGGTGTAGTAGGATTCAATCTTAATCCTGTATTGACGCTTTGCTTGTTTGATGTTTCGTCTGAGGGCATAGCAGGATTTCTTATGTGTCCGGATTAGTCTCCCGCTCCTAGCCTTTAGTTCGATGCGGATGTTGCCTGTAATCCTTGGCTTCTGGTTGGGATATGTAAGTACATTCCCTGTGGGGACGATGTCGTCGATGCAACTACTGATGAAGCCGATGACTGAGGTGGTGTACTCCTCAATGCCATTGGATGAATCCCGGAACATATTCCAGTCTGTGCTAACAGTCCTGTAGTGTAGCATCCGTGTCATCTGACCACTTCCGTATTGAACGAGTCACTGGTACTTCCTGCTTTAGTTTTTGCTTGTAAGCAGGAATCAGAAGGATAGAATTATCGTCAGATTTGTCAAATGGAGGGTGTGGCAGAACTTTGTATGCATCTCTGTGTGTGGAGTAAAGGTGGTATATGATTTATTTTTCTCTGGTTGCACATGCTGGTAAAAATTTAGTAGAACTGTTTTAAGTTTGCCTGCATTAAAGTCCCCAGCCACTAGGTGCGCCGCTTCTGGGTGAGCATTTTCCTCTTTGCTTATGGCCTTTTGGAGTTGGTTGAGAGCGGTCATGGTGGCAGCTTTGTTCTGTGATGGTAAATAGACGGCTACAGCTTATCATAAGGTACTATATCTCAGGTGAGCAATACATAATATTAGACATCGCATACCACCTGTTATTGACAATTAGACATGTACCCCCACCCCTCGTCTTACCAGAGGTAGCGTCTCTGTTCTGTTGGTGCATGGAAAGTCCCTCTAGCTCGATATTGTCCATATCGTTGTTCAGCCACGTCTCGGTGAAACATAAGATGTTACAGTTTTTGATGTCCTGTTGGTAGGATAATCTTAATTGTAGGTCATCAATATTATTTTCCAATGATTGCATGTTAGCAAGAAGAACAGATGGCAATGGGAGTTTACTCGCTCACCTACGGATTCTCAGAAGTCTGCCCGATCAGTGGCCCTTTTTCCTGCATCTTGTCTCCGCGGTGAGTAATCGCTGTTCAGAAGTCATTTTCAGTCATAAGAGACGGTAGCAGCAACATTATGTACACAATAATAAAAAAATGAGTTACACAAAATGCAAAAAAACTAACAAAATAGCACAATTGGTTGGGAGAATGTAAAACGTCAGCCATGTTCTTCGGCGCCATCTCCACCATGCTGACATAATGGAAAAAAAAAAAAAGATAGTGGAAACCACAACCATGTCCAAAGCTCTAGCAATCCATTTCATCTGTTGTGCAGCATTCATGTACTACTGTAGCCCTCTTCAGACTCCCCACACGCCCGCTCCCTCCAATCCCTCGCTCCCTCTTCTTTTCCCTGAACACAAAACCAAGACTCAGAAAGGAAAGGAACAGATTAACCTCCCCCTGCCTCTCGCTCACACCGCTCACACCCGTGGAGTGTTCATTCCAGGGTGGCTCGCTGAGGGAAGAGGTAGGGAGAGCCGGGTAGCAGAAAATAACCCTCTGGTACAACGTCAGCAGAAGCGTGTGGTGCATTGTCAATGGCGTGTCTACTGCAGACTCTGTCTCACACAAGCTGTGTGTGAAGCCTGCTTAGTCGTCTTGCAGGGGGGTGATGCATGGCGGTATAAGACAGATTTAAAGATGGTTGTACAGCATGACCTATTGTTTTTTAGCTACTCCTTGTTGGGCTGCAGTGGCAAATAATGTGCTACTATGACACATCCCTTCGGATTTCATTCATTTATGTTAGATTATTGATTTTCCTCTCTTTACTCTGTTTCTCGCTATCCCTCTCTTTCCTATATATTTTTCTCTATCCTTCTCTCACTCTTTCTGTCTGTCTCTATCCCACTGTCGCTGGTTATATCTGTCTGTCTCTATCCTACTGTCACCCGTTCTATCTGTCTGCCTCTATCCCATCTTCACTCGTTCTGTCTGTCTGTCTCTATCCCACTGTCGCTCGTTCTATCTGTCTGTCCCTCTTTCTCTATGTTTTTGTGGGTCCTGTGATTATGCACTTCTTCTACTCCTCTCTTTCTCTCTCTCTCTCTTCCCCTTCTATCTATTTTCCTCTTCTCTCTCTTCCCCTTCTCTCTCTCTCTCTCTTCTCTATTTTCCTCTTCTCTCTCTTCCCCCCCTCTCTCTCCCTCTCTCTCTCTCTCTCTCTCTCTCTCTCCCTATATCTCCCTATTCTCTCTCTCTCTCTTCTCATTTTCTCTCTCTCTTCTCATTCTCTCTATCTCTCTTGCTCTAGAGTTGTGTGTAGTGGGCAGGCATGTGTGCATTCAGTTCATGTGTGTGTGAGGTTGAATGTGTTCTGGTTGGGTGCATGTGAAGCGATGTTATCACCAGCTGCACACAGTGTAAACACTTTTGGCAGTGCCTGCATCCGTGGGCTGCAAAGGGGGTCATGTGTAATGTGTGTGCGCCTGTGTGTTGGTGTGTGCATGCATGTTACACATGACTGCCTTGATGTGTGTGTTCTTTGTGCGCTAGTTGACTGCCTGTAATACCATCTGAGAAATACTGTCTGTACTCATGGGTCTGGCATGGTTCCTCCGTGTGTGTGTGTATGTTTGTGTGTGCACGCAATTATGTGCAAGGACCTGATTGGTGACCACAACCACGACCATAGATCTGTGTCATCGTGTGTGTGTGAGTTGGGTGGCGGGAGAGAATAACTAAATGTGTGTAGCAATGGCAGATTGCCAGCAGTTGAAACACGACAGGAAGTGCTCTTGAGGGTGGCTGTATCCCTGGGCTTTGTCTCTGTCATCGGTAATTACGCTGATGGTCGTTGTGTGTGTGCACCGGTGTCCACGTGCTGCTGCAGGTGAGAGCAATGCATTATAGTCCACTCTGCGCCGCCGCCACCGCCACCGCCACCCAAGGTCCTGTAAGCACGGCCAAACTGTCGCCCCCTGTGCCCCTTGCTGTCATACTGTCAAATGTCCATTTGTAGGGGATGATTGAGGCTTTATTTGACAGCATGCAAACCCTGCTGTACACCCCCCTCCCTCCCCTCCCTGTCTCTGATCAGTCATTATCACGCAATGACAAAAATAGAATAGCAAATGATTTAAATTAATAAATAAAAGCTTGATCTGCTTTCACACCAGTCATCTGTTTTGTCGGCCCTAATCCAGAAACATGGGCGCTATTAATCAGCTGATTCTGAGATGGAGGGGAGAATGAGGGGAGAGGGAATGGAATGATGAGGGGAGAGCTGGATGAAGCAATGGGTGGGCATTTAGATTGTGACCCTGGAACACTCAGGCTGATCAGTAGGGGCTTGTGTATGAGGCAGGGAGGCATGGGGAGGCAAGCAGGGGGGCCTGTATAGAGAGAGAGTGAGGAGATGCATCAACCTGCAGGCTTAATTGGCCCTCTGAGGGTTCTAGCAGCACTGTGAAGAGTAGAGAGATGGAAGATGGAGGGTTGGGGGGGTAGAGAGGGAGGGAGATGGAGGTGAATAGAGATGGAGAGAGAAGTGGCAGAGAGAAAGGGAAAGAGAGTGGGGAGGAGAGATGAAGGGGGGGCAGAGGCGGAGAGAGAGACGGAGGAGAGATGAATGGAGGGGGCGGAGGGGGAGTGAGAGACGGAGGAGAGATGAGTGGGGGGAGAGAGGGGGAGAGAGAGACGGAGGATAGTTGAGTGGGGAGAGAGAGGGCGAGAGAGAGATGGAGGAGAGTGAAAGATGAATGGGGAATATGAGATGGAGAGGGTGAGGGAATAAAAACAAGAAAGAAGGAGGGAGAGTGAGAGTGACGGATGAGCCAGACCCTGGAGGATAGAGAGATCATGTTGTCTGGGTATCCTAAGCAGCCGAGAAGGTCAGCAAAGTAAAAACCAGATGCCCTGTCAAGTGAGACATAACAAAACAGCCAAAGTTCATTCACAATTACAGCATATAATATACCCAATCATTGCACTGATGCAATTCCAATTGAGATGTCCTTTTGCAGTTTTTATTCGTCTCTGGTAGTTCAACAGGCTGCTTATGACCAGAGCCAGAGTGCGATGGCATTCTCTCAGGCCATGCAGAAATTATTCAAGTTAATTTATGAATGCAGCGTATGGCTTCCACCCATTTGCCGTTATGTAATGTGACTTCAGTGCCTGATGTGTAAGCTATAGTTCTGTTACAGTAGATTGAGGAAGATAATTATTACAAAATAGCATTGTAGCAAGGGCACTTGGTGCAGCGGGCTTTGTGGGCTGATACACTACAGAACTATTTTATTACCATGAGCCAATTGTTCTGTGTTTCTTAATCACAAGATCTAAGATGAACAGTATTTGAGTAATTTCCCTAGTGTAGCTTCACAATCCCCAATTCCCATTGAAATGAATATCGGTCTTCTTTCTCACATTTCAGATGTGCATCATTCTCTCAAAGCCTGTCTATACTACAGTTACAATGGTGTGGTCAGACCAAATCCAGCAAAAACAAAATGAACACAACAACATAGCCTACATCCTGTATGATGAGTGGAGGCGAATTCTTGGGCTGCGACAGAATGAGACGTACTGCAGGGAGGCAGGCCAGCTAGCAAAGAAATGCGTAGGCTGTCATACACCACTGCTGGATGCAGACAACTCCACAAATTAAACCCTTGGGAGACCCAGAGAGAGGCCTAGAGACACACAGCAGCATCTCATACAGAATATACAGTGGAGAGAGTGGGAGGATCATTGCTTTTCTTTCTTTACGGCTTTCTTTCTTTTCGACTGTCTTTTCCAACACCACAGGCTAGAATCATTTCATCTTTAACACGCAAAGAACCACCAGCCGGTTTACGCCGTGGATGACATAAACAGGAACGCCTATGGAGGAGATCACAGAGAGATTCCTAGGACAAATAGATCACAGGGGACTTCCTGTGTGATGTACAGCAGTTAGCCACCGCTAGCAGGCTCATGGGGCATTGTTGAGTCATTCATCACCAAGCTATCAGAGAGGGACAGTGACAGATCATGGATCGCCTTTTCCTTTACAGGGAGATGACAGGTGACATAGTCTTTGCGCTTTATCACGATCAGACATGGCTTGACTCGACATCAAATCCAGGGATAATGCGGCTAGCTCTTTTATAGCTAGCACTAGCACTGTACTGAATCAGGACTATGCTGTCCTTAGTACTGTATCAGTCATATTCCACCACCACCTCCTCTCCAGTGGTGGCTCCTCAGATGAGGAAGGGGAGGACCATCCTCCTCAGTGAATTTCATACAAATATAAATTGTTAAACATTTTATAAGTTATCCTTTTTAGATAAAACTATACTAAGTATATTCACATGCAACCAAATAATTGATTGAAACACAGTATTTTTCAAAGAAGGGCTACAGTAGCCTCAACAGCACTCTGTAGGGTAGCACCATGGTGCAGCCGGAGGACAGCTAGCTTCCGTCTTCCTCTGGGAACATTGACTTCAATACTAAACCTAGGAGGCTCATGGTTTTCACCCCCTTCCATAGACTTACCAAGTAATTATGACAACTTCTGGAGGACATCCTCCAACCTATCAGGCCGTCATTGAAAATAAGAATTTGTTCTTAACTGACTTGCCCAGTTAAATAAAGATAAAATTAAATAAATAAATAAAACAGCCAGCTAGCAGTGCAGTGCATAAAATGTGGTGAGTAGTTGATTCAAAGAGAAAGACAATAGTCTTAGAACAGTTTTGAACAAATTACTTTCTTCCAAATTGAAAGAGAAGCAAGAGAGAAATAGAGAGAGAGAGAAAGAGAGAGAGTGTAAGTTTTTTTCACTTTCAGTTTCACTTACTTAGCTAGAAAATCCAGCTAGCTAGTTTAGCCTACTGAAACACCCTGCTCAAACAGATCTGGCTATGACTATCCAACACAAAACTGGAAGTTTTCCAAGTCAAGGTAAGCTTTTAGTTTTACAAATGTATTGCCACCGAGGCCCGCCAGTGTAACTGCTTACTGACTGTAAACTGTAACGTTACTACATGATTGTAGCGGGTTTACTAACGCGTAGGTTCTATTAGCTATGCTGACGTTACTTTGGCTAATATGTTGACAACGATGTAGGCTGTGTGTAGCGGTTTGGCTTGGAAAGTTTTTTTTGCCAGGTCACATACAGCTGATGTGTTGTGCATTGAAGTCCTCATGAGAAGATGAGAGGAGGAGAGCACATAGATGTGAGAAGGAATACAATGTGGCTGCTATGAAAGTGAACTGTGTTTACGCGTGATCAGGGGTGTATTCATTCCGCCAATTCTGTTGAAAAACGTTTCTTAAACGGAAGCAAACGGAACAAAATAGGGATAAACCTACCTTAATTTGTCCAATAGAAACTCTTGTTTGCAACTGCTGGACTAATGATTACACCCTATATCAGCTAGATGCAAGCATACAGTGTTTAAGGTGGTTTTGAATGCCACCGTCTGTCCATGTGTCACTGTCTGTCACCTCAAATTTGTCTCTTGACCTGTGTGCACCTACGTTATAAACTTTCATTCATAGACTAGGTTGTAGCAACCTCATGAGTATAGGGAAAATGTGAGTATCATGTAGTATCCTTAACCTATCGCTGTTACATTGAACTGGGTGAATAGAATATGAATGACAGTCATCCAATATGGGTAATAGAAATAAAGTCATGCTCATAAAAAAAATCATCCTCCCTCTTCTTAAACGGCACTGACCGCCACTGCTCCTCTCCTACACCTTTTGTTAGATGATACGGTTCAAAGGTTGTTTTCATTATTTGTCAGGTGGTATGACAGCTAGACACAGCTAACTGAAGCTCTACCTCCTGTCCAAGTCTAGCCATAGCTTCTACACCGACAGTGGTCTGCTCAGTTAAACAAAAGTGACTCCTTCAATCTATTAATAGCCAAGTTCAAATGTACATAAGCTTCCCACAGCTTAGTTCCCACTGTCAAAAGAGCTACAGTTGGGTAGAGCTATATATAATGTAAGCCTGGAGGCTTCTAGCTCCATGGCTAGTTCTGCAAATCCAAGCGGTTCCAACATTTTTTTAAATGGCCAGGTCGTATTGACTCCAATGTCACATCAAATTCCCCAAATCTACGTAAAAATCTATACTAGTTGCCCTTGGCCATGAACCTTAAACACGGCAGGGAAAGCGATCAGAGCAAATTGGCCAGGCCATGGGAGTGATGTTTAGGCAATGATCAAGCACCTCACAGGCACTGCAGTAACAGTGAGGGTGAAAAGACTAACACACACTAACTGACTCGTCCAGATTGTTTGATAGTTGACAACATGCTATTGGGTTCACATTAAATGCCATGTAAGACCAAATCCACCTACAGGAAGTGAACTGTTAGAAATTCATTAAACACAGAATGAATACACCATGAAATAGTAAGACATACTTTGCAATTTGCAATAATTTTCAGGAATGTTCATTCCGCTGCAGTTCAGTTGGAATGCATGAGAGCTTTACAATCACTTTTATATGCTCCTCAGTGATCACAAGGCAATTGTGGATCCATTTGTGGTGTTTCTGTCTTTGCCTTTGGATTTAGATTCCAATATAGACCTCTACCTACCAAAGACATGACTATGTATCTGACAGTGAACATACACGACTAGCCTCTATACAGTTATTAGCCAACATCCTGATCCTGAGTAAATCTTTGAAACGTTTACATTTTTGTCTTTGTATTCCCTACATTAGGTCTATTTCACAAATCTATCTCACAAAAAAAAGCCATTTGGCTGCAATTTTAATAGCATGGGAAAGTAAAACCTACTAATCTGCGTGTAACCCTGCTGTCGTTCATCCCTCACATAGTGTATGGATGAGAATAAAAATCCATTGTTCTTGGGATGAGCCCAAAGCAGAACACTCACAGCATCTGTTGACCCAGCTAACATTCTGCTCAAATGTATTTTGACTCCCATTATGTCTCTGGTACTGAAGGTTAGGGATAACATTTCTCTAATGTTTGTTTGTCTACTTCTCTCAGCATTCCGAGGACATAACATTCCATAACATTCCATAATCTAGATACGTTTTTGGAGCTATAGAAAGGTTGTCTTTTGTAAATAAAAATATCATTTTGAATTGAATCCAAACAAGACCTAGATGAACATGTTGTTTGCTAGTGAACCAACTGACATCCTCCCCTCAATAGGGACTGAAAGCCACATACATATGTGTACTTGAGGAGATGTTGGGAGGTCCATTGAACACTCTTTAAAAATCATGACATTCACTGACAACTAAAGAAAAGAGAGAGACCTGCCGCATCGCGTTGATCTGACTGTTAACGTCCTCGAGCGAGTGAAGGCCACTGACTGAATACATGGTACTGGTTTGCTTCAGAAAAGAGAGAAAGCATGATGACTTTAAATAGGAGAGGAGAATATAAGAGATGGCTAAGACAGGCCCATATCCCTGCAGACGCCTCAAAAGAGCATCATTGTCAACTAGTATGTCAGAGTATACAATTTCTCTGACATTTACAGTACACAAATGCAGCTTGGGTAGCATTGAGGGATCAGGTGTACTTCTCTCACTGCTTGCCACTCCCATGAGTGCACATTGAGTGGGTGGTGGATCAAAGTCCTCTTTGAACAATTTATTGATTCATTGGCCATCAATGACCAGACTGCTCTAACAACAGCATATATCCAACATTGAGATCGGAGATGGAAAACAATCAATGAAACCACAACTGAGACAGGAAATCCTTCAGCTCTCTGTGCCCATATATTCTTTAGTGTGTCATAGTTTGCTTTCCCATCTGCCTGGAGAAGTCTAGGGGCTGTCCTCAGATCTGATCTCAACCCATATTCACAATGTGTCTCAGAGTAGGAGTGCTGGTCTAGGATCAGTTTTGCCTTTTAGATCATAATGATTTACATTACATGGAAAGAGGATACCTGACTCTAGATTAGCACTCCTACTGTGAGCTGCTTTGTGAATACAGGCCAAGGGTTTCAAGTACAAAAGAAGGCACTGAAAGGAAAGCTTGCCGTGAGATTACCAGACGCCCTGGAATCCATGAAAAACAATAAAGAAAAACTAAATCCAAGCATAAAAGTCAAATATTTCTTCCCTCAACCTAATTGCCTTTATATGTGGTATTACTTGTTACATTACAGAGAACCATTTTACCATCTGAAATGAAATTGTAATACATTTTTTCCATTTGTGTGTGTGTTCCATCAATAAGACATGTTAACCTTGGCCCAGTTACAATCAGCACTTTGAAAAGCCCAATAATTGTAAAACGCAATGGAGGTAGGTTTCCCTTGGGCCAGAACCAAGAACCAAGAATGAGGCATGTTGGAGGGGTGGGGGCAGTAGGTCTCTCACATCCAACCTACCTTGGTCTACATTTCGTTCCAGGCTGCTACATAACCCTTACTGCACCAACTTGGCAAAAGTTACTGCACCAATTTGGCAAAAGTTGCTGCGCCAATTTGGAAAAAGTTACTGCGCCAACTTGACAAAAGTCAATTTTGATAAAATACATAAAGTCTACAAAAACCTCCATGCCAGCGAATGATGAGCCCTATCTCAGTCTAAATGTCTTATTTCAGTATCTATGCAACATCATATCAATTGTGTTATTGTTACAGCACTGACAAAGGCAAGACAAATTATATTGGTCATTTTAGGTAGAAACGACGAAAGCTTCAAAAGCCTCTATGCCATTGAAGGATGGAAACAATAGTGCAGCGTGTGGCTCAAAACAAAGTCAATGATCGAGTCAATAGATCTAATCAATACGTGGAGGCTGAGAATTCAAGAGGTTAGGTCACAGGCAGCACTTGGTGGTCCGATCAGTCATACTGATCAACAACAGCTGTGGTATTTACACCAGTATTGGGAGAAATAGGGAAACTAAACTCCCGAGGTGTGTTGCTGATGGGTGCCGTGCTGCGAGGGTTGCATCAAGCTGCCAGCTTCTCAGGGAGATGATCAATTAAGTGTGTGTAGCCTGCTGGGGTTGCAGAGAGCAAAACAAGAGTAAGTTAAGCTTTGGTCAGAACTGTACAGAGCACAGCTGGGGTTCATAGCTAAAATAAAAATCACTGCAGAGAGCAAAGCCACAGTAAGGTTAGGCTTTGATCTGTAAACTGCAGCACATAACTGGACTGTAGTTGATATCAAAAATCTAAAATCTAAAGACTTTTCAAAGGAATTCAGTTTGTGTGTATTTCACCTTGAAATATCCAGCAAGTATCTTCTTCGCAAATGAACAAAGGATCAGCACCTTTGCATTCCTATACAGTAAAAAAACAGCTCAAATTTGATAAAAATTGAAAGCAGTGAACGCTTTGGTCAAACATCATGTAATACTGCATATGAGGATAAGAGGAGGAAGCCAGTGTTGGGGTCAAACTTGAAGCACCATACTCCTGCCATCAGAAGCAACATAATATTCTGTATTTTGAATGTAACCAAACACAGGCATAATTGTTGACAGCATTGCATTTACCTCAGAGATGAAACCATTGAGTACATTGACCACCCAATATAACTGCTATCTCATTGGCAGAGACATGTGCTGTCCATGGTGCTGAAATAAGTTGGCTATATTAGCATTTTTCTGCTAATGCAATAGCACAGCAACCCATTTCAGCACCGTGGACAGCACATACCACGTGGTTATTATTGAAACAAAACAAACACATTTAGCATGCACATATCCAATAATATTGTGTTTCAGTTCAACCCAAGTAAGAATGAAATGTCTTAGAAACCCATAGATTTCACTCAACCCCAACCACATTTTATTTAACAAAATAGAAGCAGGTCAAATGTAGTAAAGCATATAAATGTAACTCTGGGACACAGCATTGAGATATGACCAATAATTCATGAGCCATGGTAAAATGTTCCACAGTAGAGATTGATAATTACCCTTTGAAGCAATACACCAACAGAGTGGAGTCTGAAGGGATGGACAGCACTGTTGTTGCCAAAGATCTGCTAAGATAATACTCCCCAAGGTCAGCCTATGTGATTGGTTACATTTAGTGGTGGGAGGGGCGGGGGGTAGACATACACACACATGTAGACAGACACTAGTGCACATGCACACACATGTAATCAATAATTATAATTATTGAAATGCATACATACACACACACACACACACACACACACACAGCCCAGACACTCAACAATGAACATTGTTCTGCTAATGCAGTCACACATTTAACCATAGGGTCTGTCAGTCCACAGTGTTAAAAAGGCCTGGGAAAAATGCTTGTTGCTGTAATTAAATAAATTATGAAATAGACAGGGTTAAGACGTGTTTGATATTGAAATGGTTCTGAGCACTTTGACCTTCTGCAGGCCAGTGCATGTCTGACTTGCCATGCCTTATTGACAAGACTATTCCAAAACTGATTATAGCAATGGGGTCTCTTGCACAAATGCTTATTTATAAGATAATTAAAAACAGTGGGTACATTGATGGACCTGATCCTAATGAAAAATAAAAACCAGTATGAACAAAACGAATTCAGAGCTTGAATTTACAGAGTATTCATATATATATATATATATATATATATATATATATATAAAAACATTTCACAATCCTACGATCTGTACCGTGATACTGCAGAATCAGTGACATTGATCCGTTTGAATGGATTATCAGAATATCACCTTTAATGCTAACCATTAATGTACACTGTAATCATCATCTTGATATCATTATAGTTGCTCAGTAAAATGTCATAGCATTGGGCAACAGACCGACTGCTGAACACTTTTAATATTGAAGAATATATATGTATCTTAATGCAACATTGCCCATTCATAGACGATTTAATTAACATCTCAAGATAAAGATTCCCATTCCAAAACGCCCTCTTGCAAAACTCCAATACGTCAGCCCTCCCTCCAATAGAGAAGATGCACCAACAGCGACATCGTGAGTTTCCTCGTCTAGAGTAATGCGGTGATCCTGCCAAGTTTTCCCTATGGCATCAGACGAACACATCAGACGTGTGTTTTTTTGTTTTGTTTTACTGTATGCAAACTGACCATTGCCCAATCTATTTTAAGCACGTTAGTTAAAAAAATGTAAGTCCATTTCTATTATTTGGACACAATAGATGGCTTTACAAAAGCTCACATAAATGGAGGTGAATCATAGCCTACGCTTTGTGGAGGAATCCTTTTTACATAAAAAAGCATTCTAGTCTACCTGCGCTCTGTACATAGATCGAACTGCACATACCATTACTTCCATTGAAAACATTTTACTTTTGAAAAAATATGCAGTTAGAAAACGCCCCATATAATTCGGTAAAGCCTTCTCCTCTCCCCCAAAGCAGGCTATAGGCATTAACACACAAAACCACGAACTGGTTTTAGCTACATTAACCTTGCAGCATAACCATCTGAGTGACGTTAATTGGTCATGCTCATCTGCATCCCGAATATCTGAAATTCAACAATTGGCACACCATAAAATAACACATTATACATTCATAAAGAGATGAATATGCAGATATGATAAGGTCTGCACCAATTATAAATAACCCCGATATTTATCGACAATCAAATGATAAAACAAACAAAAAAGAACATGCGTGGACAGCGTTTAGCTTCTTCATCGTCCAAATGTGTTCTTTTTCCGTCTTTTAACAGTTTTAAAACAACAAATACAAATCCTATAACGCAGTTCACAAAAAATAGAGAAATGGCACTTTGTATATATTCATATATGGTTTTATATGTATATATATACTGTATATATTCATATTAATAACATGAAAGAAGGGTCGGGTTGGCTTCTACGTTAATTATGATATGGTTCCCCAGTGTGTGTTGAAACCATGCGAAATCATGCAGACATGATACAGTCAGTTATTTACATTACATTCATGCGCTCGTGCACCATTTCCCGAATCTTCTCTCTCAGATAGTCAGTCTGATTGCGGCAAATAGCTGTACTGGGAAGGAGGGGGCCGGGGAGGGGGTCTATACATATATTACAGTTGGTTCTGTAGCAGACTCATTGGCACCACAGTCAACTGGAGCAAACAAAAAATAGTCTATCTCCGACAAAAAGCGAGTGAAGAAGCTTAGTAACATTGCATTTGTTTATTTTTCTTCAATTGCCATTGTGTCAACAGAACGCAGTATATTTGTCTGTCTGTTTGTATTCCAGGTTTTATTGTCAGTAGTCGTTTTACGCATCATTTGTTGGGGAGAAATGGGCGCTACAGTCAAACCCTCTTTGCGCGCCCCCGTCCGCATGGTAAGGCCCGCTATGCCAATAAGACGAGTCGCACACTGTCTGCAAGGAATTTATCTCTGACGCAGAGGAATTACCATCCCTCCGCTTTGATCTCTTGCGATTCCGCAAGATAAAGACAAGCATCCCTACAACAGTGAACGCAGACGTGACAAATACCAGTAGTAGCCCAGGGACTAGTACAGAGATGGATACCCTGTTCGGCTCCACATAGGAGTTCGACCGCGTACCCGTGTCTGCGGTGAAAGTGCTGTTTTTGGAGAGAGAGGTGGGGTATATTTTGTCATACAGCTTGGGACACATCAGATCATTTCGGACGTGACGGAAATCCCTTTTCCAGAACTCTTCTGGGGACTCACACTTGAGATCACTAACGATCACATCTGCCCCCAATTTCTCTGTCCACTGTTTGAAAGGGACAATATTACACGAGCAATCCCAAGGGTTCCCATGCAAATCAATTTGTATGATCGAATTGAGTTGATCTAAGACCCCTGCGACAGGGAGATATGTGAAATAATTATTATGCAAGCTAATCTTTGATAAAGACACTCCAAGAAAAGCATCCACAGGTAGCGCTTTCAGCAAGTTATTGTTGAGGAAAAGCACTCGCAGATTAGGCAGAGGGCTGAATGTGCCTGCCAGTATCAGCTGTATGTCATTATATTCCAAACTGAGATATTCCAGATTTTGAAGTCCAATGAACATTTCCGCAATGAGCGTATCCAGGTAATTCTTATCCATGTACAACCATCTTAATTCGGTGAGGTTTTGAAAAGTGCTGTTGTCTATCAATTTGATGTTGTTTCCACCCAAATCAAGGAGATTCAGACTTGAATAGCCATTGAGATGGTTCTTTTTTATAGCATGGATGTTGTTATCTCTCATGTTTAATTCGTGCGCAGTGAAGGGTTTGGGTTTTAGGTTAGCCAAGCTCTCTATCTTCTTGCCCTCGCAGTTAACCCCTAACCCCTGTCTGGATCCAATGAGCTTGCAGCTGCATGGCACAGGGCATGATGCGTTCTGCACAATCAGCAGCTGCTCTCTCTCCCCATTCACATCTGTCATAGATGTGGGCTTCGTTTTCAACTGCCAGTGCGATTTAGAGCGTCCCTTTTGCCCATTCCCTGGGGTTGGGGACCCAGGATCACCACTAGCTTTATACGGCGTTGGAACGGGCCCAGGTACAGAGGTCTCCTCTTGGGTAGGAGGTGCAACTAAACTCTCGTCAGCACCACTTTTTATTGAAGGACACAGAACCATCTCCGATGTCTCGTTCAAGTCGTTCCCTTGCAGTGGCGTTGGAGCCTCGCAGATCACCCGGCCGATAAGCGCGTTTTGCGGTATATTCTCCAGCCATTCCTTCAGGGAAACCAGGTCACAGTTGCAGTCCCAGGGGTTATCCTCTAATAAAACCTCCGCAATGCCCGGTATTTGTTCGAGAACTCCCTCATAAGGCACCGTTTTGATTCTGTTCCCTCGCAGGTCGAGGTGGGTGATGGGAACGTGTTGAAACACATTTATAGGTAGTGCACTGATGAGGTTATCATTTAGAATTAACACTTCAAGTTTATTTAAGTCCCTGAACACGGCCGGGTCAATGTCTCTCAAAAGATTAAAATCAGCCTGAAGATATTCCAAGTCATCTAAACCAAGAAAGGTGCTCTTCCTAAATGACCGTATCTTGTTATTATTTATGTGTAGCCTTTTCACGAGCTGCAGTCCCAGAAAAGCACCAGGGACAATGTCATGCAAACCGTTGTTTTCCAAATGCAAGCTTACGGCATTGTAAAAGTTAGCAAACTCATTGGGAAAAAGCCTGGATAAAGAATTTCCATGCAATAGCAAGTGATAAAACTGGGAACTGGGACCAGTCAAATGGTGCAAATTAGTAAAGCTCCTTTTTTCGCAGTCAATGTGCAAATCGCCTTCAATCTCATTGCAGGAACAGATCTGCTCCTTACAAATGTCTCTTGTAACATTTCCAATAGCAACACAAAGAGCCGCCTTCAGCAAGACAATCCAAAGCAGCATTTTCAATACAAACAATTCATCCCCGATTTCAAGACATGAAAACGAGCTGTTGAATCAATGTTTTTAGTCCAGTTTATCCTCAAAAAGATAGACCGACGGGTCTAAAAGAAAAGACGACAGTCCTTTATAATATCCATGTTCATCTAGCCCGTTATGTCCAGGCGTCCAGCTTTAAAATGACCATATAGAATGCCTCAGATCGAATGGATCCTTTTGCTCGTATGAAAAGAATTTAAAACAACAAAACGCAAAAGCAGCCGACACATTTTTGGGCTTTTGTTAGGTATTGACTGACCTTGCAAATTGTATAAATCCGTGATTTTCTCGTCGTGCTGCGGTAGCAGTGGGTGCTGTTCTTTTCCCCTCGTTGCTGAATTCACACCCGACGCTGGAGATGTAGTGCTGATCACACTGCCACTGCAAAAAAAACGCATTCCTCACACCTTTCGGTGTCTTCCTTGCGTTTGTTTCCAGTGCTTTCCTTTGGTGATTTTGAATCACAAAGAGGTTACACAGAGACTGTGCTCGTTCAAGCCCGGTGCTCTTAGAAAGATCTCACACCCTCTACTGAACTGCAATGGAAAAAATCCATCGTCTGAGGGAATGCTGAAAAAAAATCTATCCACATAGAGGACTAGCAAGCGTTAATATGTTCACACTAAAAGCTGTTGATCTGTTCAGTCTTTTTTGACCAATAATATTCCCATTCTAAAGCCAACAAGGTTATGGATTCCAAACGACGTTCCTTATTTCATGTTACTGTTTAGGCTGAATCCTTGTTTTAGGTCCGCTTCTGTTTTTTTTTAATTAAGTAGACTAGACGACATAACGCAATGCCAAGGTATTGGAGACAACTCGTTTCCAAATCGGGGGTTGGTTATAACCTCATCTAATGATTAATTTGCGCATTTTATGAAGAATAATAATCCCTGGTGTGTGTATTGCACCAAGCCCAGCATACGAGTGCCCTCCAGGGTGAACGTTACTCTTACTCTGCTAGGAACCGCTGTTGAATGCGGTGAAATAATTAACTACATCAAATCAAATCACATTTTATTTGTCATATGCGCCGAATAAAACAGGTGTAGCCCTTACAGTGAAATCCTTACTTACAAGCCCTTAACCAACAATGCAGTTTTAAGAAAATACCTTTAAAAAAGTAAGAGATAAGAAAAACAAATAATTTAAGAGCAGCAGTAAATAACAATATATACAGGGGGTGCAGGTACAGAGTCAATGTGTCAATGTGCGGGGGCACTGGTGTCGAGGTAAGTGAGGTAAATAATGCAAATCATCTGGGTAGTGATTTGATTAGTGGTACAGGAGTCTTATGGCTTCGGGGTAGAAGCTGTTAAGAAGCCACTTGGACCTAAAATTGGCGCTCCTGTACTGCTTGCTGTGTGGTAGCTGAGAGAACAGTCTATGACTAGGGTGGCTGGAGTCTTTGACAATTTTTAGGGCCTTCCACTGACACCCCCTGGTATAGAGGTCTTGGATGGCAGGAAACTTGACCCCGGTGATGTACTGGGCCGTACGCACTACCCTCTGCAGTGCCTCGCGGTCGGACACCAAGACAAATCTTTTCAGTATCCTGAGGGGGAATACGTTTTGTTGTGCCCTCTTCACAACTGTCTTGGTGTGCTTGGACCATGTTAGTTTGTTGGTGATGTGAACGCCAAGGAACTTGAAGCTCTCAACTTGCTCCACTACAGCCCCGTCAATGAGAATGTGGACTTGCTCGGTCCTCCTTAACTCCTTAACCTTAACCCTAACCCCTAGCCTAGCCTACATAGACTACAACGTACAGTTGAAGTCGGAAGTTTACATACAACTTAGCCAAATACATTTAAACTCAGTTTTTCACAATTCCTGACATTTAATCCTAGTAAAAATTCCCTGTCTTAGATCAGTTAGGATCACCACTTTACTTTAAGAATGTGAAATGTCAAAATAATATTAGAGAGAATGATTTATTTCAGCTTTTATTTCTTTCATCACATTCCCAGTGGGTCAGAAGTTTACATACACTCAATTAGTATTTAGTCGCATTGCCTTTAAATTGTTTAACTTGGGTCAAATATTTCTTTTAGCCTTCCACAAGCTTCCCACAATAAGTTGTGTGAATTTTGGCCCATTCCTCCTGACAGAGCTGGTGTAACTGAATCAGGTTTGTAGGACTCCTTGCTCACACACGCTTTTTAAGTTCTGGCCACAAATTTCCTATAGGATTGAGGTCAGGGCTTTGTGATGGCCACTCCAATACCTTGATTTTGTTGTCCTTAAGCCATTTTGCCACAACTTTGGAAGTAAGCTTGGGGTCATTGTCCATTTGGAAGACCCATTTGTGACCAAGATTAAACTTCCTGACTGATATCTTGAGATGTTGCTTCAACATTTCCACATAATGTTTCTTCCTCATGATGCCATCTATTTTGTGAAGTGCACCAGTCACTCCTGCAGCAAAGCACCCCCACAACATGATGCTGCCACCCCCGTGCTTCTCGGTTGGGATGGTGTTCTTCGGCTTGCAAGCCTTCCCCTTTTTCTTCCAAACATAACGATGGTCATTATGGCCAAACAGTTCTATTTTTGTTTCATCAGACCAGAGGACATTTCTCCAAAAAGCACAATATTTGTCCGCATGTGCAGTTGCAAACCGTAGTCTAGCTTTTTTATGGCGGGTTTTGGAGCAGTGGCTTCTTCCTTGCTGAGCGTCCTTTCAGGTTATGTCCATATATGACTCGTTTTACTGTGGATATAGATACTTTTGTACTTGTTTCCTCCAGCATCTTCACAAGGTCCTTTGCTGTTGTTCTGGGATTGATTTGCACTTTTCGCACCAAAGTAGGTTCATCTCTAGGAGACAGAACGCGTCTCCTTACTGAGTGGTATGATGGCTGCGTGGTCCCATGGTGTTTATTTATACTTGCGTACTATTGTTGGTACAGATGAACGTGGTACCTTCAGGCATTTGTAAATTGCTCCCAAGCATGAACCAGACTTGTGGAGGACAACATTTTTTTTCTGTGGGCTTGGCTGATTTCTTATGATTTTCCCATGATGTCAAGCAAAGAGGCACTGAAGTTGAAGGTAGACCTTGAACTACATCCACAAGTACACCTCCAATTGTCTCAAATGATGTCAATTAGCCTATCAGAAGCTTCTAAAGCCATGACATCATTTTCTGGAATTTTCCAAGCTGTTTATAGGCACAGTCAACTTAGTGTATGTAAACTTCTGACCCGCTGGAATTGTGATACAGTGAATTATTAGTGAAATAATCTTTCTGTAAACAATTGTTGGAAAAATTACTTGTGTCATGCACAATGTAGATGTACTAACCGACTTGCCAAAACTATCGTTTGTTAACAAGAAATTTGTGGTGGTTGAAAAACGAGTTTTAATGACGACAACGTAAGTATATAAACAATGTGTATATGTAAAGTATGCACATGTTGGCTACTGCACGTCACGATTTCAAAGAGGATTGCAAAATCATTTTTTTCTTTGCAATTCTAAAGCAAAAGTGCTTTGCGTCAACTAACCAAAATGTTTCACTATGGATAAGTCTCTCCTTCAATTCTATTGTTAAAACACACCTTGGCTAACTCAACCTTTTTGGTAGCACTAGATTTATGGAACATCATCAATTTGTTTTGTTTTATTAATGTGGTAGGCCTGATCTACTTATTTGATCGATAAAACAAAAATGACAACATAACTGGAGTCATGAGATTGACATCACATCTCTGACATAATAGAAATAATGTCTGAAAGAGGAGGAACTCTGACAGGGTTGGGCTCAACAACTCATATTGATTACTTTGCGTACTCTACATGCATCAGTGTCTATAGCGTTTCAAACAGTATCACATGCCAATGACTAAGAATGAACTTGGGCTTAGGGGTAGACCTAACAAAGTAAATGTAAATCCGGGACACTCCAGTTAGTATGATATGTTATGTTTCCCATGGTATGTATTCCTTTTTGGATTTTTTTATTTTTTATTTCACCTTTATTTAACCAGGTACGCTAGTTGAGAACAAGTTCTCATTCACAACTGCGACCTGGCCAAGATAAAGCAAAGCAGTGCGACACAAACAACAACATGGAGTTACACATGGAATAAACAAACATACAGTCAATAATACAATAGAAAAAAGTCTGTATACAGTGTGTGCAAATGAGGTAGGATAAGGGAGGTAAGGCAATAAATAGGCCATTGTGGCGAAATAATTACAATATAGCAATTAAACACTGGAGTGATAGATGTGCAGAAGATGAGTGTGCAAGTAGAGATACTGGGGTGCAAAGGAGCAAAATAAATTATAATAATAACAGTATGGGGATGAGGTAGTTGGATGGGCTGTTTACAGATGGGCTATGTACAGGTGCAATGATCTGTGAGCTGCTCTGACAGCTGGTGCTTAAAGCTAGTGAGGGAGATATGAGTCTCCAGCTTGAGTGATTTTTGCAGTTCGTTCCAATCATTAGCAGCAGAGAACTGTAATGAAAGGCGGCCGAAGGAGGAATTGGCTTTGGGGGTGACCAGTGAAATATACCTGCTCGAGCGTGTGCTACGGGTGGGTGTCCATCATCCATTTCGTATGATATGTTGTGAATTACAATTCGTATCTTATGTTATGAATTGTATGATATGTTACAATTCATTCAATTTTTTACTCATTTGCAAAGCATATGATATGTTACAAATTCCTATTTGTTGTGGCTAACTTTAGCTAGCTGGTTAACGTTAGCTAGCCTAGGGGTTAGGGTTAAAGTTAGGAGTTAGTGGTTAAGTTAAAGGATTAAGGTTAGTGTTAGGGGAAGGCTAACATGCTAAGTCGTCCCAAAGTAGCTAAAATGCTAAAGTTGTTTGTGATGAGATTAAAAAAACTCAACCTTTGGGCTGCTAGACATTTGCGTTATACGCCTACCCATGCAGCCCGACCAACCACCCTACTTTCGTTTTTGCCTTAAGTAACCTTCTGTCTTATGTAACCATACCAAGTGTAACATACCATACTAATTTGAGGGCCGGATTTACATTTATTACGTTACGTCTCTTTTTTGAGACCAGGCTGTAAGGATAGAAGCAACCAGCACTCTTATCAACCAGGGTCAAATGCCACATTCTCATGTAGGGTATTCTAATGAGGCTAACTCACAAATGATCATCTTCAGTTTATGAATATGGAGAAGTACAGTAGAGATTGCCCAGTTTTGCCTAAAGTAGCTCTGTAATGGGCAGTCCATGAAAACAACTGTATGGTTTCACAGGAACACATTACTTATAAAAGATCCAATCAAATCCAATCAAATTGTATTTGTCACATACGCCGAATACAACAGGTGTAGACCTTACAGTGAAATGCCCTTAACCAACAATGCAGTTAATAAAAATAAATAAAAAAACTAGAAAAATATAAGAATAAGAAATAAAAGTAACAAAAAATGTAATGGCATCAGTAAAATAACAATAGCGAGGCTATATAGAGGGGTTACCAGAAAGGAGTCAATGTGCGGGGGCACTGGTTTGTCGAGGTAATTTAAGTAATATGTACATGTAGGTAGAGTTATTAAAGTGACTATGCATAGATAATAACAGAGAGTAGCAGCAGCGTAGAACTTAATTAATTTAACTTGACCAGCAAACACACACAGTTCAGTTTCCATTATGCCTTTAAAAATGTCAGAGAAACAATCTCTGAAAGCATCAGGAAATTGGCATAAAATGTTTTAAATTATTTTGTTCTTTGGCCTTTTAGAAGCATTCTGTGAACATTCAGTGACCTTAGTATATTTAGTTGTTTACCAGTCTTTTGTGTGTCAGTCCTTCAACCCAGCATGTGTTCAGATATCATCCTTTTGGAGTCAATCATAAAAACAACAAAAACAACTCCCACAGACGGAAGAAGGAGAACAAGGAGGAGGGCAAAATGCCACAAGTCAAATGTCACACACAGACACACGCACGCACATACACACACTTCTGATTCCCAGAAGTGTAGTTAAACACGTCTACACACACGCACGCGCACACACACACCGCACGCACGCACACACACACACACACACACACACACACACACACACACACACACACACACACACACACACACACACACACACACACACACACACACACACGGTCTCTATTGATACCTATCGTTTTCTGGACAATAACCTTCATTAGGACACAGGTTTCAGTGAGCCCAGGTTGTGATGTGTTAATGATTGTTTGCCTGCAGACTTTCCAATCAGCTGGGGTCCTGCTGTGGGCCAGATCAAAACATGCAGGGATGTGTTCAAGCTAAACTAAGTAACCACTAGTCAATTTGGCCAGCCAAACAAACACCGCACAGAGGAGGAACAGGCATCCAAGGGCACATCAATCATGCACACCCATCAATGGGTGTGTGTGTGTGTGTGTGTGAGAGAGAGAGAGAGAGAGAGAGAGAGAGAGAGAGACTGACTGCAAAAAAAGGGAGACTAAACCATTGCTGAGTCATGATAGATGATTAATATTCACAACAAAACACAGTTATTCATGCTTCCTAGGGTTTATTTAGTCCACATATTTAATATTTTCAACATGAAGTTGTTAGCAGGTAGTGTCAGAGTGACTTCTAACTATACACCCTTATATAGCTTGTTGTTACAGCATTCTATGTATAGTCACTTTAATATAAATTGGACATAAATAGGCATACTTGAGTTACAACAGGGTATTACATGCATTTTAATCTGGAAACTCACATTGTGGAGCAGAAGATATGGTGTTGTCTAGCATTATGTTGATTCAATATTTAATATGTGAAAAAACACCTCTAGACATATGGTTTGAAGTCAATGCAACATCTGCCTTTTGAAAACTACATCATGGTCTTGAAGGAAGGATAGTAACTCACCGAAACGCCTAACAATGGGGCTGTCCATGGTGGTAAATTGTTTCATGAGTGATTTTATTTGCAGATTATTTTAGCAGATCATTTGGTGTGTGTGTGTGTGCGTGTAACACATCTGAATTATTTTCCTCATGATAATGCATATACATCATCTTGGTTCGATTTTTCCCCTCCTATAATGACCATCTGTGTAAGAGACCCAAATTGCTAGAATCAGTTAGAAATAGTGTTGTCAGTAAGGCATTGCAAGTCAGACATGCACTGGCCTGCAGAAGGCTGAAATTCAGTTCAACATCATGCCCCCAAACAGGTTCATTTCTGTCTGATCCTTGATGTGTCTTCAAAAACAGTAACAACCTACAACATGAACGTTTCCAACAGGTTTTTTAACCACTGTAATCTGACAGAGAGGTACTGTTCATGGTGCTGAAATGGATTGCTTTGTGATTTCAGCATCAGATCAACATTCATTGTGTTGTGTGCGTGTTAACCTTAGCTTCAACTCTAACCACAAGTTGAACCCATCTATTTTCATGCTGACATCTCAATGAATTATGCTAAAATGTTCATAAATCTAAATGTTAATGTAAAGTTAATACCAACAACATCCGCAACACCAGTTTTACAACTTTATTCATCTTTGAATTTGTTTGGTTATTCAATGACGAAACACACTTAGTACATCAATAAACTATTCAAAAGTGTTCAATGTATCACCCGGTTTTATTGAACAATCTGAGTACTGTGTCATTACAGTAAATACACAGTTTTACCAAATCTGGCTTGTTTTGATCAATAACTCCTTTTGAATTTCTTTAGCAAAGGGTGATACACACTGGGCCTTTTGTAGTAATGGCTGATCAATAAGTTCCAACTAAGTGGTTTGATAATGACCAAATATTCACATCCCATATTGCCCTTTTCTCAACACTCATACTGAGCAAGCACAGCAACAGGGTTAGGGTCAATTCTATTTCAATTCCAGTTAATTTAGAAAGTAACCCAAATTCCAATTCCAATTAAAAATGTTCCTCATTGTAAAGCGTTGAAGATAAATGGATTGGAATTTCAGTGTGCTTCAGAAATTAACTAGAATTTACATGGAATTGACCCCAACCCTGATCAGGGCCCATATTCACAAAGTGTCTCAGAGTAAGAATGTTGGGTTATATTAATTTGTGCAAAAAGTGAAAAATAAAGAGAACAAAAAGAAAACAGAGTTTCTTATTGGACAAATGAATGAATGTCCCTCACTATTTAGGCCTGCTTGGTTCCTAGTGAATACACCCCTTATCTAGGATCAGTTTAGCCTTTTAGATAATCATCAATAAGACAGGGGGACCTGATCCTAGATCAGCATCCAACACTGAGATACTTTGTGAATACATTTCAAAGCCATGCTTCGCACAAACCACATGCTATGCACCCCTGAATTAAATGATTGTAATGTTTCAAATCAGCGACTCCCTTTACCCTTAAAACATTGCGAGGGAGAGAAAACCTTGCTAATCCTTTAGCCTTCAGTGAGCGCTAAACATTCCCACTTAGTCTTTCAGAGTCCTGCCGAGCAGCTAATAACATCTTTGCCCTTGGCACTCCAATCCTCTGGTGTGATTTCGAAAAGAAAACACATGCCACTTCAGAGTCTTCCAGATGTGATCATCTTAGCTGGGTCGGTAAACAGACGAGAGATTTAACACCCCTCTTTTAAACTTTTTTGCCTAAAATGACATACCCAAATCTAACTGCCTGTAACTCAGGCCCTGAAGCAAGGATATGCATATTCTTGGTACCATTTGAATGGAAACAACGTTTTTTTAAAGTTTGTGGAAATGTTAAAGGAATGTAGGAGAATATAACACACTAGATCTGGTAAAATATAATACTAAGGAAAAACCAACCGTTCTTTTTGTATTTTTTCTGTACCATCATATTTGAAATGCAAGAGAAAGGCCATAAAGTATTATTCCAGCCCAGCTAAAATTTTGATTTTGGCCACTAGATGGCAGCAGTGTTTATGCAAAGTTTTAGACTGATCTAATGAACCATTGCATTTCTGTAAAAAAAAAGCATATCAAGACTGCCTAAATGTGCCTAATTTGTTTTTTAATAACTTGTCATGTTCAAAACTGTGCACTCTCCTCAAACAATAGCATGGTATTATTTCACTGTAATAGCTCTGGTAAATTGGACAGTGCAGTTAGATTAACAATAATTTAAGCTTTCTTGTTACTTACAACCTCATGCTAATCGCATTAGCCTACGTTAGCTCAACCGTCCCGTGGACAGGACATCGATCCCGAAGAAATTAAGAGAGATGAAAGTAACAAATTAATATCTAGCTACCTCCGAACAGAGGTGTGAGGGAGGTCAAGCTTGTCAAGCTTGTGTGATCAATCACATGGGTTTCTGTGTATTATGCAGAGGAGTAAAGCCAAGCCAAGGCTGAGCTTTACCTGGGGGTGAGTTCATCCGTTCTATGGTCTGTCAAGATGTTTGGCATTGATGAATAGAAAGCATACAAACCGTAAAAATGTAAGATTGACTCACATGGCAACCACAATGAAATCCTTGGGAGATCAGACAGACAATCCACAATCTGAGTGTTTCTCCCAGGGTTTTGTCACATGACAAGCACTGTCAATGGTGCTGAAATCGGTTTATGGTGTTCTTAGGAGAACATGGATTGTGTGTGTGCATGCATGTGTGTTTAAACCATAACTTGCCACAAGTTGCCATAAGACAGTCCACCTTTGAATCATAATCAAGTTCTCATGAATAGCAATGCCAATAAAGCCAATATCATTATCAGCACCAGTCTATCCATATTTGTCCTTGATGAGAAAGTATACATGCTGTGAACATTGACTCATATAGCAACTGCTTTGGCATCCTTGGAGCATCAGACTATGAATTTGACTTGTTCTGCTTTGCAGAGAATCTTCAATTGTCTCCCTATTGTCGCCCTGCCCATTCTTTTCTTGCCACACTTTTCAAATGCAGGAGGCATTGCAGGTGTATCATGTACAGAAATAGATAGGTCAAGTGTCGACTTTAAATCAATAGGCCGATTGGCAGGCCGGTAGCACCTCTTGATATACCGACCTGCGATTTTTCATGGGGAATCAGCTAAGTGTCCTTGATTAACTGTCAAGCTGTTTGCAGCTGTTGGCATAGTGCACCTTTACGCTAACGTACGCCTTCCTTTGACTCCTCTTCATAGCTTGTGAGGTTTTTGAGAAGAACCCAAATCATTGTTTGGATATACACTAATAACCCTGTCAGGCCATAGAGTGACATTTCCCCCTCTGACAGTGTCTTCCGTGTAATTACGACTAGTGTGTTGTTCAATGCCGCAGCTGCATCACTCATGATGTCAATACTAATGCACATGATATGAGTGACGGAGGAGGCTAAGCCTAGCTAATTGTATGCACAGTGCTGAAACCTCTGCCTTCAGATGTCTCAATTAACTCCATCATCATTTCGGTTACCATGGTACCCTCCCCTCAATACTGAATAATAAGAGCACACTTAGAATAAAACCAAAATAGGGCCACAGTTAGCACAGAAGTAGCACTTAATGTTGGAAACTCAGGGAATATGTCTAACAATATTATCGATATTCACAAGTGCCCCTTTTGTACTGTACTTGCGTGATAGTTACATAGACAGGTACAGTTTGTTTACATTGGTACGTAGAGTAATTCTAGCTGTTATATCTGTTGAGGTGTGTAACACGTTGACATGTGTATACCTTATAGATTTGAAAAACAAACAATGGTGGCTCAACCTACTTTCACACTGGTATGTCTGTTTGAAATCACCCAGATATCTTAATTGTGAGTTAAATTGCAAATTCCTGGAATTAGTGTATGTCAGTTGCATTGCAAGTAAGTGGTTTGGATTGATCAGGGCCTAAATGTGTGGTAAAGTGTGAGGTGCCCACTGGGGACAGACAGAGATCAGTGGAGCCCTGGACAGAGCCCTGTCTGCATGGGATTCAATTAAGTCCGTTTTTCATCAAGCAACTCAGTCCTCGTCATTGTTTCCAAAATCAATAGGCATTAAATGAGTCCGGGCTTCCATAAATTAGAGCCGCCATGTTGCAATAAACCCTGCGTATGAACGTTGTATAAACTGTCTCCAAACCGCCTGGGGTTTTATGCTTCAAATTATCACCGACTTCAAGCGGAGTGTACACAACACATTGTGCTTGCTCGTGGAGTTTAATGACGATTGCAGCAGCTGACAGAATAGGAGGCCCTGTCTGCTTCAATGAGTGGTTGAGTGGCTCGAGGTTTTGACGGTGTGATAATTGTGAAGCGATAAATGTGTTTTTTCTGTTTCGTGTTTAGCCCAGCATCACTTTCAGGAGTGTACGTGTGTGAAAGAGATTTAAAAACATGATGCTCATTATCTGTACATATACATTTACGTCATTTAGCAGACACTCTTATCCATAGCGACTTCTAGGAGAAATTAGGTTTAGGTGCCTTGCTCAAGGGCATTGGCCCAACACTCTTAACCGCTAGGCTACCTGCCGCAGTCATAACATTTGTATAATGTTCAGTAGAGCAATACTGTATAGCAGCTAAACTAATACTGAGACTTGAGGCCTTGCGGTAAAGGACATTTATCTACAGAGGGTTTTATGTTTATATATTGTAATACAACTTCAAAGTGATTCTCCAGTGGGGCTGTGTATATCAAGTAAAATTAAATTAAATGACTTGAAACATATAATGGAATAAATTACCACAATACCATCAAAGTGGATGGGGCTTGGTTAGTTAACCATCTTCAATGACTGTCTATCTAATCATGACCAAATGGCTTGTGCAAGGACGGTATAGAGAAACAGGAAAAGAAAAACAGAGAGCAAGAAACACGGACCATATGGTTTGTCTGCATGAGTAATGAGGATATTTCAAAGCAGTCTGTTGATGAATTTAGATCAGGGGATTTAGGTGTATAATACTTTCACCACTCATATCAACCAGCTGAAATGCCGAGAGGAATGATAAATGAACAAAGTCAATTTTATTACAGCATTATTATTTATGGTAATGATTGACCATGATATAGTGTTTTTATGGTGTCCTCATTTACTGTTTATACATAACTAAAGAAATCACATATTACATTTAAACAATATTTCTTGGTGTTATGACAATGTTGTAAGGATACTTGATGGTGTTATGACACTGTTGTAAAGATACCTGCTGGTGTTGTGACACAATTGTAAGGATTCTTGTTGGTGATATGATAATGTTGTAAGAATACTTGTTGGTGTTATGACACTGTTATAAGGATACTTGTTGCTGTTATGAAACTGTTGTAAGGATACTTGTAAGTGTTATGATACTGTTTTAAGAATACTTGTTGGTGTTATGACACTGTTGTAAGGATATTTCTTGGTGTAATGACACTATTATAAGGAAACTTCTTGATGTTATGACACTGTTGTAAGGATACTTGCTGCTGTTATGACACTACTGAAAGGATACCTGTTGGTGTTATGAAACTGTTGTAAGGATACTTGATGGTGTTATGACACTGTTGTAAATATATTTATTGGTGTTATGACACTGTTGTAAGGATACTTGATGGTGTTATGACACTGTTGTAAGGATACTTGATGGTGTTATGACACTGTTGTAAGGATACTTGTTGGTGTTATGACACTGTTGTAAGGATACTTGTTGGTGTTAGGGCACTGTAGTAAAGATGCTTGTTGGTGTTATGACACTGTTGTATGGATACTTGCTGGTGTTATGATACTTTTGTATGTATACTTGTTGGTGTTATGACACTGTTGTAAGGATACTTGTTGGTGTTATGACACTGTTGTATGGATATGTATTGGTATCATGACACTGTTGTAAGGATACCTTTTGCTGTTATGACACTGCTGTAATTATATTTATTAGTCTAATGACACTGTTGTTAGGATACTTGTTGGTTTTATGACACTGTTGTAAGGATACTTGTTGTGTTTATGACACTGTTGTATGGATATTTCTTGGTGTTATGTTACTGTTATGAGGATATTTATTGATGTTAATACACTGTTGTAAGGATACTTGCTGGTGTTATGACACTGTTGTAAGGATACTTGTTGGTGTTCTGACACTGTTGTAAGGATACTTGTTGGTTCTGTGACACTGTTTTATGGATATTTCTTGGTGTTTTGACACTGTTGTATGGGTTTTTCTTCGTTTTAAGTCACTGTTATGAGGATACTTATTGATGTTAAGACACTGTTGTAAGGATACTTGCTGATGTTATGACACTACTGTAAGGATACATGTTGGTGTTATGAAACTGTTGTAAGGATACTTATTGGTGTTATGACACTGTTGTAAATATATTTATTGGTGTTATGACACCGTTGTAAATATATTTATTGGTGTTGTGACACTATTGTACAGATTCTTGATGGTGTCAGGACACTGTTGTAAGGATACTAAGTGGTGTTGTGACACTGTTGTAAATATATTCCTTGGTGTTATGACACTGTTGTAAGGATACTTGTTGGTGTTAGGGCACTGTAGTAAAGATGCTTGTTGGTGTTATGACACTGTTGTATGGATACTTGCTGGTGTTATGATACTTTTGTATGTATACTTGTTGGTGTTATGACACTGTTGTAAGGATACTTGTTGGTGTTATGACACTGTTGTATGTATATGTATTGGTATCATGACACTGTTGTAAGGATACTTTTTGCTGTTATGACACTGCTGTAATTATATGTATTAGTCTAATGACACTGTTGTTAGGATACTTGTTGGTTTTATGACACTGTTGTAAGGATACTTGTTGTGTTTATGACACTGTTGTATGGATATTTCTTGGTGTTATGTTACTGTTATGAGGATACTTATTGATGTTAATACACTGTTGTAAGGATACTTGCTGGTGTTAGGACACTACTGTAAGGTTACCTGCTGGTGCTATTAAACCTTTGTAAGGAAACCTTTTGGTTTTATGACACTGTTGTAAATATATTTATTGGTGTTATGACACTGCTGTAAGGATTCTTGTTGGTGTTAGGACGCTGTTGAAAGGATACTTGTTGGTTTTATAACATCGTTGTTATGATATTTGTTGGTGTTATACAATAACATGAGCTGGCGAACACCCAGAAAAAAGTTTCTGTGGAGATGCTGACTAACGCCGAATAAACTATACACTATCAAAATAAAGAAAGTCGCACACTACATATATACTCTCCCAACAGTTTAATGGGTATTTACCAACGTTTCGGCATCACAGGGTAATGTAATAAATATTTGAACCAGGTTATATAGACAAACAGTGTAATTAGTTGAATCAATGACAGTGGTGAGTGGTGTGTCGTATGGATAAAGTTAATTACAATTAATTAGTGACACTGTTAAAAAGGATTATACAGTATATGGCATATTAAATATATTATTCTGTTGGTTTCATATAGAAATATAATGGAATATTGTACATCATATTGGCATTAACATACATTATTGTTTCATTCAATTTCACATCATTTTGTATTTCATTTTTGTTACATATAATATTGGTTCAACCTTGATATATAACAAACATCATCAACAGGGGGCACATATTGCCTATATACTTAATAATCTGTAAAGAACATTTTTTAAATGTATAAGGAAAAAATGTCCATAAGAAGGGCCTGAGATCAAAATCAATATTCAGACCATTCATTGGGGGTAAGTGATTTTAGATAGAATGTCCAGTAGGCCTCTCTTTGTAGTAGTAGGATCTCAATGTTACCCCAATGTTACCTCCTCTTCTCGGTAGAGACAGATTACTTCTATATCCTTGATATCCCTCTTCAATTCAAACCACAGGTTTTCAATGGGTTTCAATTCCAGAGACATGCGTGCTTGAGGTTATCATCTTGCTGGAAGATCCACTTGTGGCCAAGTTTCAGCGGCCTGGCAAAGGCAACCAGGTTTTTGGCTAAAGTCCATGGTGAAGTTGACCTTAACAAGGGCCCCAGGACCAGTGGAAACAATGTAGACCCATAACATCAAACACCACCAGAGTGCAAGTGACATGAATTCACACACGACTGTATTAGGCCTAATGATAATCGCAAATGGCGTTTGTAACAGATGTCTGTTTTCATTAATCAAATGGCATGTGCACAGTGCATTATTTAAAATGCACGGTGCACTGTTTTAAAATGTAATACATTTTTTACTGTTAAACGACATGTCTTTACTATTAGGACCATACATTTTTTTGTGGAAGGAGCGTCTTCCACAAAAGGATCTTGTCTGTCAATTCGGAGTCTGACAGTGAGTTGGAAGAAGAGGATGAAATTGACCCTCAGCCATCCCCGGGACCAGCCCGTCAGCAACCAGCTCATCAGCAGCCTTCAGGAGGAGAAATATGGATGTCAAAAAATTGTGGAATTGTTTTAAGAAGGTCATAGGATTATTTACAGTATCTATTTGATTTTGAATTTAAGACCCCTTGAAGTATCAAATAAAACATACAAAAAATATTTGACTGGTACTGGGGGACCTTTAGAGGAGTCTTGTGAGGCCTGTGGGTGTCCTAGAGCAGATTGGAGAACACCATCGTGCTCGTGAGAGTCTCATCTTTCCATAAGCGGACGATTTTCAGGATGTCTTGTGGTCTGACAAACGGACATATTTTTTTAATTATTATGTTAATTTGATTTCTGCTGGGGTGCGGACATCTACCTCAACAAACTATATTCTCTTAGCAATTGTATTAGTATAAAATAATCTAATTTATAATAATCTAAAAATAGCATACAATATAGCTTAGTATTTAAATTATTTGCTCATCCTTATCAAGGGTGTCAATCATTTCAGAACCAACTGTATATGTGGGCAATGTTATAAGCATATTCATTCTTCCTAATATAGTCACAGTATGGAACATTGTATCGTTATCGTATTTCAAGAACCACTAAAGTATGATTTACTTGAATGAGTCATTTTCTTTGACAGTATATTGTCACACAAAGGTATGAGGGGGGTTCAAACCTGGAATAATTAAAGCATGATTAATTTACCCTCTTTGTAATCATTATTTAAGAGCTAGACATTTTTCTTGAATTGACATGTCTTTTGTTAATAAGTTGGGTTGAAAAGAATACAGCCAAAGATGCATGGGGATGTTAGCAAAAGGTTATGCTGTACAATACTACATCTTTGTGAGTTTGTGTGTTCTCATGAGGACCTACCAGTATCAGGGGTAGGCAACTACACTCAGCCACGGGCCGAACTTTGTCCTACCGAATGTTCAGGCGGAACATAATTATAAAGATTTGTACCCAGCAAATTGACCACAAGTATGTCCAAAAAGAGAATTTATTTTAAAATAACAATGATTTCCTACCTTGATTACATTGAGATACGATCATATACACTGAGTATACCAAACATTAGGAACACCTTCCTGATATTAAGTTGCACCCTCTTTTGCCTCAGAACAGCCTCAATTAGTCGGGGCATGGACTCTACAAGGTGTCGAAAGCATTCCACAGGGATGCTGGCCCATATTGACTTAAATTATTCCCACAGTTATGTCAAGTTGGCAGGATGTCCTTTTGGTGGTGGACCATTCTTGACACACACAAAACTGTTGAGTGTGAAAAACCAAGCAGCATTGCAGTTCTTGACACAAACCGATGCGCCTGGCACCTACTACCAATCTCCGTTCAAAGGCACTTAAATATTTTGTCTTGCCCATTGACCCTCTGAATGGCACACATACACAATCCATGTCTGAATTGTCTCAAGGTTTAACAATCCTTCTTTAACCTGTCTCCTTCACTCCATCTACACTGATTGAAGTGGATTTGACAAGTGGATCACAGCTTTCACCTGGATTCACCTGTTCAGTCTATGTCATGGATATTTTGTATACTTAATGCTTTGTATACTCAGTGTATGTCTCTCTTTGTATTTGTAGGAATACTTGAGAACAGATTACCTGATTTAACATTTTTTTTATTTGATTTGTGATACATTTTCTTAACCAAAAACTACGCATAGCAAGTATACACAATTTAAACCTTGTTAACTTTTAAATTCAAAATCATTCTGCTATTACCGATGTTTGATAAAAATGTATGATTGCACTCGCTAGAGGTTGACTATCACCAAGTGTCAAGGCTCAGGAGAAGAGCCAGATGCAGACAGTTTCGAAGTAACAAAAGTTTATTCTAAAAACAGGGGGGCAGGTCAAGGGCAGGCAGAGGTCAGTAATCCAGAGCAGAGTCCGAAAGGTACAGAACGGCAGACAGGGTCAGGGCAGGCAGAGGTCAGTAATCCAGGGTTGTGTGACAAGGTACAGA
This sequence comes from Brachymystax lenok tsinlingensis, assembly GCA_030435695.1. NCBI lineage: Eukaryota > Metazoa > Chordata > Actinopteri > Salmoniformes > Salmonidae > Brachymystax > Brachymystax lenok. The sequence continues at coordinate 46,042,479 of CM059814.1, forward strand.
ACGGCAGGCAGGCTCACATGCTGACCAGACCGGACACGTCGCTTGCGCGATCATTGCAAAATTAATGTACACATACATGTTATTCAATCATTGCACCCACACTGCTCACAGGCGTCAGCGAGCGTCTGCGTGGCCAGGCGCTAAAATAGAAATTGGTTCTATTTGTGATGCTCAATGCGCTGCAAGTCCGGCCTCTCCCATCTCCTCATTGGTTTTTAGAAGCATGTACCCACGTGCCATCTCCTCATAGGTTTTTAGGAGCACATACCCACATGGGTGATTGAAAGATTAACTTAGGTCCACACTCCGGTAGGTTGTAGTAATGCTGTACAGTTGGTTGCCAACCGCCATATTAAGTCCAAAATAATAATAATAAGAATGGCAGAATGGTCAAAACCGGGAAAACAAGATAACAGGAACTAGAGAAAGACAGGAGCACGGGAAAAAACGCTGGTAGGCTTGATGAAACAAAATGAACTGGCAACAGACAAACAGAGAACTGAGGTATAAGTACACTGGGGATAATGGGAAAGATGGGCAACAACAGGAGGGTGGTGGAGACAAGCACAACGACCGGTGAAATAAATCAGGGTGTGATTAATAATCTTGCACTCAGAATTCCTGCTTTCTGCAAATTGCTCAATACTATCAACGGGATAAAAGCACAAATTGTTTTCTTTTGTATTAGGAGTGAAGGTCTGCTGGGAAGTTGTTTGGTATCTCCGGTATCTCAGTCTCCATATATAAATGGAACTCACAAGGGAATCATGTTTCTCACATAATCTTGGACAGGACAAGGAAATGGGAAGCTTCAATTTCCTCACGTGTTTTCCGAACACACGTCCTTTGTACAGTTGACTGCAAACACTTTTATGCAAACCATGGCAATCTGGGATTCAAACAACAACAAAACAGTCACCACAGAGTAAAACAAGCTTACATGTTGTGTTGTGATGGAGTAAGACAGTTGATCTAAGCTCATGAAGTTATATTCTTCAAGAATCAATGGCAATATAACATTAATTTAAAAGTAAAAGAATGTGATGTAGAAATCGCAGATTAACCCTTTTAACTTGTACGTCTTTCTCCAGCTGTCCATGTTGACAGTGCCAAACGTGCATTATTAGTGATGTCAGAGACAGAGTACAGTGGAATGACACTATTCAACCATACAGTGTCTGTGCTGTTTGGAAGGCGTCAGTGGTGGTGCACGTTATGGTCTCCCGATATAGTGACTCCGCGTTGGACTCCTGCCTGGAGATTAGCCATCAACCCACCTGTTGGACTCATACAATAGCAAGAGCAAACAAAGATCAGATATGAACAAGATTCACCTCTCACAAAAGACAATAACAATATCCAGAGAGAATATCAAACTGATACAAAATAAAAGAGCTGCAAATGCATGGGCACTTTCTATCATCATAATTGTCATCATTATGGAAATCAGCATATATCCGTACAGCAAATCAAAAGCTAGAATCCCAAGCCAGCCATGCATAACAGGATAATCTCAAGGTAAAATTGGAAATTCAATCACTCCTATCCCTCTGTTGTGCAGGTGTCATTATGGAAGGCCTTGGTATAGGCCCCTGTGCTCCCTAAGCCTAATAAAGATTACATTCCCATGGTAACACACTGCAGCAGTAGTATGCAGCATCCTTCCACCTACAGTACGAATACTGTCAGCGAACTGTACACATGTGTATACACAACACAGAAACACACACACACATGCAACACATACACAACTTAGACAAATGTACGCATGAACACACATGCAAACACACACACCGACACACACATAAATTACAGGGGGAAAAGGAATGTACAATATCACACACCCTGTCTTGTTGCTAAGCTTATGAAGGATTACCCCCTGTGGTAATAAGGTGGAACAGTATGCTGGGTGCAAACATACACATACTCACACACACACACACACACACACGCACACACATACACACACACACACACACACACAATTCACAGGGGAGGTAGACAGGATATTATCATAGACCCTTGCACTCCCAAACTATTTGAAAAATGGCCTCCTGGTGTAATATGGTAATACATGGCTATAGTACACACACACACACACACGCACACACACGTACACACACACACAGACACGTGCGCATCTTATTAACAGGGTAAGCAGCCGATACTAAGGAATGCATCCTATCAGCATAGATTGCTGCAGGGGGGTTGGTGTAAGGTTAGGTAATCCAGCACTGGGCTAGCTGTATGCCATGGTTCAGGGCTGGGGCGCCTGCGGCAGCGGCATGATTGGTACTGGAATAAATGCAAAGGGAAAAGCTCACGGTCCTGCAGTCCTGTAGTCCTGACTCAAGCCAACTCTGCAGCGGCTTGACGTGTGTGGCCCACATGCCAAGAGAGCGGAGCGGCTAGCTGGGCAGCGAGAGAGAGAGGAGGCCAGGCTTCAAGAGTAATGCTTCTCGAGAGGTACTGACAGATGCTCCGAGACAAACAAACTCACTAGCTCTGACGGGGAGAGAGGGAGAGAGGGCTATGATGCCTATGATGCTCGGCTCGGCTAACTCTATCTTTCCATTGTTACTCAAAAGTTCCTCTTCCTTCTCCTCACTCCTTGAGCAGCCCTGGTTGGCTGGAGCACCAGACATGAAAGCAAACGCCCTTTTGCTAAACTCCTTTGTGCTTCGCTTGATGTGGGCTTCTAGTTTTAGAGATGGCGATGGGCAGTCCTCATGTTGGGAGACAAATCATGTTAAGAGAATGAGAAAAGGTAATTAGTTGGGCATGCTCCATTGAAGGGTGAAATCTGTGAGCAGCTTGACATCACAATCACAGTAGATAATGGACTTGACACATAATTCAATTGAACACAAATAAATCTCTATGCGACAAGCTTCCATTGAAAGACTTGTGTTTTTTGTCTCTTCTTAGAATGAAGGGCATATCTATATTCATGTTGAAGTCAAAGGTTGTCAGTCTTTTTTCCGTTGGGAATATTACAAATAAAAGCGACCTTGGAAATGTAGCATACAGCTTCATTATGAGAAATTAATCATAATGACTGAGAGAAAAATATGTAACTCCTTTGTCACGAGGTGGCCTGTATTTTATTTAAAGTGCAGTATAATTATCAGTAGTAATGCATCCTAATAGTGTGTACACACACCGTATGCTTGCAAGTACACACACACACACAAATCTGCCCAGCCACACCCCTTTAATCTAGGGAGCTTTTCATTTGAGAAAGTAATAGGCTTTTGGCCCTTGTGTCTTGACCAAATGACTAGTGATTAAATAACAATATCATTGTTGTCTTATGCCCAAGGAAACATTTCCACAGTTTATATTGTATGTAGGGATCAATTTCTTACACTTGCTTAATTTTATGTTGAGTCCCATATACTGAACATCTCTGCTTCACTGTACTAAAACAACCCAAAGGGCATCTGCAGTTCCGCAGTGGCTGTGTGGCTCCACTCTTGTAAAGCATTAAGGATATGCAAAACAGAACACTAACCAACTGCTCTTAGTTTATAAAGTCTCCTTATCAATGGCGATCATTCCCATTTTATGCATTAGTCTTCCTGTCCAAGAAGACTGCCAAACTTCATTCCTTGACACTCAATCGCCGCGTCAACAGAACATTCCGTCAGCAAAAATTCATTTGATTTGTAAACTGAGCACATAGCAAAACTCTGAATGTCTGCAAAAGGTGACATCTTAAAGTTGGGCAGACAGAGCGTATAAATTAATAAAAAAGAAATATCCATCTTCCACGGCTCATATAGAAAGTGATGATACCGATGCGTATGTAGATGACCACTGTGTCTTATAAATCACTCTCTAGAGTCATAAATATGTCTTGCACATCCTCTCTCTAACCCTCATCCAAACACCACCATTTAATTTTTTTAGTGAGGCTAGACTACTGTACTGTTGGTCTATATGGGTTTGTGGGGACTTTTTATGGCTTGCTTTCATATGATGTCAGGAAAGGATATGGGCTTTTCATCCGGAAATATGTCTTGCACTTCCCCTCACTAACCCTTATCCAAACGCCACCATTTATTCTTTAGTGAGGCCGAACTATTCGAAAAAAAGGTGCTATCTACAACCTAAAAGGGTGCTTCAGGTGTCCCCATAGGAGAACCCTTTGAAGAACCCTTTTTGGTTCCATGTAGAACCCTTTCCCCAGAGGGTACTACATGGAACCAAAAAGGGTTATCCTATGGGGACAGCTGAACAACCCTTTGCAAACCCTTTCTTCAAAGAGTGTATTGTACTGTGGTTCTATATGGTTTTGTGTTCATGGCTGGCTTTCTTATGATGTCCTCTGTAAGCTATATACTGTACGTGATCGTGGCTTTTTGTCCGTCGTATTACAACAGTAACACTACGGATTTTTCCAACTTAATTGAGGAAAATAAGAACAATCCAACATGTCTTTTTGATACTGTCGCAAAGCTAACTAAAAATCAGCATTCCCCAAGAGAGGATGGCTTTCGCTTCAAGAGTGATAAATTCATGAACTTCTTTGAGGAAAATATCATTATCATTAGAAAGCAAATTACGGACTCTTCTTTAAATCTGCATATTCTTCCAAAACTCAGTTGTCCTGAGTCTGCACAACTCTGCCAGGACCTAGGATCAAGGGAGACACTCAAGGTTTTTAGTACTATATCTCTTGACACATTGATGAAAATAATCATGGTCTTTAAACCTTCAAGCTGCATACTGGACACTATTCCAACTAAACTACTGAAAGAGCTGCTTCCTGTGCTTGGCCCTCCTATGTTGAACATAATAAACGGCTCTCTGTACCAAACTCACTAAAAGTGGCAGTAATAAAGCCTCTCTTGAAAAAGCCAAACCTTGACCCAGAAACTTTGAAAAACTATCGGCCTATATCGAATCTCCCATTACTCTCAAAAATGTTAGAAAAAGCTTTTGCGCAGCAACTCACTGCCTTCCTGAAGACAAACAATGTAGACGAAACGCTTCAGTCTAGTTTTAGACCCCATCATAGCACTGAGACTGCACTTGTGAAGGTGGTAAATTACCTTTTAACTTGTTAGGGAGTGGCAGCTGAGGGGTCGGTTTTGGAGAGCCTGGCGTGCCCAAAGTAAAATGCCTCCCATTCAGGCCCAGAAAATAGGATATGCACATCTTTAGAACCATTGGATAGGAAACACTCTGAATTTTCCAAAAGTGTTAACCATTTGTCTGTGAGTGAAACAGAACGCATATGGCAGGCGAAACCCAGAGGAATTTCTGTCCTGGAAAAAGTGATTTTGACACATTGCTCATTTGGGAACCCCTCCCTCATGAAAATGACCATATAAGGGCATATGAATCGCTTCCTTTAGATGTCAATAGTCTCGAGACAGTGTACATTTTCAATTTGGATGAATTAGACCAGAGAATAAGAGCAAACCAGGAAGTTACCTTTTTATGTAAACAGTACCCAGCGTGCGCTCCCGACAAGGCACGCAGTGTCTTTTTTACCGTCTTTATCAATCAGTTTATATTCCGGTTGATTTATAATAGTAAATATACGTAAAAGTGTTCCTAAAGATACATTTAAAACTATGTTTGATTGTTCTTGGACAAGTTTATAGGTATAAGATGAACGAGTTAGCGTCACGTTTCAATGGAGGAGTGGAGGCTGTCGTTTCTGATTATAACGCGCGAACCAAATGGAGGATTTATGGATAAAATACATTACTTTTTCTAACAAAATAACCATGGATTGTCTTCGTTGGACACTTAGGATGACCTCAGCAGAAGTTCTTCAACAGGTAATTGATTTGTTTTCGCTGTGAAATGTGTTATGTGTGTGCCATGATGGCTAATCGATTCATGGCTATGGGAAAAATATGTGAGGTGCTAGCCTCAAACAATGAAATGTGCTGCTTTCGCCGTAAAGCCTTTTTGAAATCTGACGACGCTGTGATATTGCCAAGAAACAGAGCTTTTGATGAGTATGGAACACTTGTATATTGGTGGATGTTTAATAATTCAACTTTTGGATTTTGAATTTGGCGCCTTACATTTCACCTGGTAGTGTCGAGAGCAGCCCACTAGCGCCCCAGCAATCCCTGAGAGGTTAATGGCGTCAGACCGAGGCTCTGCATCTGTCCTCGTGCTCCTGGACCTTAGTGCTGCTTTTGATACCATCGATCACCACATTCTTTTTGGAGAGATTGGAAACCCAAATTGGTACACACGTACACAAGTTCTGGCCTGGTTTAGATCTTATCTGTCAGAAAGATATCAGTTAGTCTCTGTGGATGGTTTGTCCTCTGACAAATCAACTGTACATTTCGGTGTTCCTCAAGGCTCCGTTTTAGGACCACTATTGTTTTCACTATATATTTTACCTCTTGGTGATGTCATTCGGGAAACATAATGTTAACTTTCACTGCTATGCGGATGACACACAGCTGTACATTTCGATGAAACATGGTGAAGCCCCAAAATTGCCCTCCCTGGAAGCCTGTGTTTCAGACATAAGGAAGTGGATGGCGCCAAATGTTCTACTTTTAAACTCGGACAAAACAGAGATGTTTGTTCTAGGTCCCAAGAAACAAAGATATCTTCTGTTGAATCTGACAATTAAACTTGATGGTTGTACAGTCATCTCAAATAAAACTGAAGGACCTCGGCAATGCTCTACTTTCTGACTACCCGGATAAAGCGTCGCTTGATTGGGTTGAGTCACTCACGTGATCTTCCTGTCCGGGTTGGCGCCCCCCATTGGGTTGTGCCATGGAGGAGATTTTTGTGGGCTATACTCTGCCTTGTCTCAGGATGGTAAGTTGGTGGTTTAAGATATCCTTCTAGTTGTGTGGGGGCTGTGCTTCGGCAGAGTGGTTGGGGTTGTATCCTGCCTGTTTGGCCCTGTCCTGTGGTATCGTCGGACGGGGCCACATTGTCTCCCAACCCCTCCTGTCTCAGCCTCCAGTATTTATGCTACAGTAGTTTATGTGTAGGGGGGCTATGGTCAGTCTGTTATATTTTGAGTATTTCACCTCTCTTATTCGGTGTCCTGTGTGAATTGAAGTATGCTCTCTCTAATTCTCTCTCTTTTTCTCTCTTTCTTTCTTTCTCTCTTTCTTTCTTTCTCTCTTTCTTTCGTTCTCTCTCTCTAAGGACCTGAGCCCTAGGACCATGCCTCAGGACTACCTTGTCTGATGACTCCTTGCTGTCCCCAGTCCACCTGGTCATGCTGCTTTTCCAGTTTCAAATGTTCTGCCTGTGGCTATGGAACCCTGACCTGTTCACCGAATGTGCTACCTGTCCCAGATCTGCTGTTTTCAACTCTCTAGAGACAGCAAGAGTGGTAGAGATACTCTGAATGATCGGCTATGAAAAGCCAACTGACATTTACTCCTGAGGTGCTGACCTGTTGCACCCTCTACAACCACTGTGATTATTATTATTTGACCCTGCTGGTCATCTATGAACATTTGAACATCTTGGTCATGTTCTGTTATAATCTCCACCCGGCACAGCCAGAAGAGGACTGGCCACCCCTCATAGCCTGGTTCCTCTATAAGTTTCTTCCTAGGTTCTGGCCTTTCTAGGGAGTTTTTCCTAGCCACCATGCTTCTACACCTGCATTGCTTGCTGTTTGGGGTTTTAGGCTGGGTTTCTGAACAGCACTTTGTGACATCAGCTGATGTAAGAAGGGCTTTATAAATACATTTTATTGATTGATTTGACTATGAAAACTTGGCAACTTGATGACATACTCATAGAGGCTGTGTGTACTATGGGTCTCCCTGCACTGTGATATCATTATGACATGAGCGTAAGAGACCGTAAGAGACGCGGACTAAACGCGTAATTAGGGAGTAATTGTGTGTTGTCAAACCCAAGATAATTTAGAGCACTGTTCCTCGCCCAGGATTCCCTTGTATTCGTGTGACAAAAAAAATCACACAATGTGGTGGGTGCATAGTAAGGTTAATTGGCAGTGTCCCCCAATGGCCTGCTCTCCCTGAAAAGGCTGTGCCACAATGGCAAAGCGCAGGGACTATTCAGTGAAGCTCTACTCTTTTGGCTTTGGCCTCATATTTATCTAGCATTTCAGCCTTTATCCCCTAGCCCTGGACATGCTGTGAGAGCAAAGGCTATTGAGAATTAATTCAGAATTATGCATAATCATGTTAGCATCCACATTAATGTTAAAGTGTTCAAAAATATATTGTATTCGTATTTACGATAAAAGTGACTCCAAAATGACACAATACATTATTAACAATTAATTTGAATGCTAGGAATATGGGACCAAATACCACACTGATGACTACTTTAATACACATAAGTAAATTTGTCCAAATACTTTTGGTTGGGGGGACTATGTACAAAAAAATGTTTAACGGTTCACCCGATATGGAAGAAAATACTCTCAAATTAAATCTGACAGTCTGCACTTTAACGTCATAGTCATTGTAACAATACTCACTGTACAAATACTTTTGGACCTCACTGTATGAGGACATAACATAACATTCATGTCGTACTCAAAAGCAGAATAAAGATGGTGGTGAAGGATTGTGCCTTGAATTGTAAAAATGCCTTATCTCAACAAACAGGTGTGTTTACTGGGAGTTGGTAGGAATTTGATGCATTATAGATTGGCCTGAAGAAAATTCATTCCACTTGGGTATAAAGGGAACACACACACACACACAAACACACACACACACGTTTGGTTTTGCATGCATTTTTTAAACCACAATCTGTTGAGCTATGTCCTGAGGGGCCTATCCTTAAATAATAGATGTATTAGAAAATTGAGTATTTCTACCACTGTAACAAGACATGAATAAATCAGGAATACGAATGTACACCAATTCGGTATCACATCCAGGACTTTGTTGAAAAGTATGTGTTTGTGTGTGTGTGTGTTACTAAATTCACAGTTGAAGTCGGAAGTTTACATATACAAATACATTTCATCTCAGTTTTTCACAATTCCTGACATTTAATCCTAGTAAGAATTCCCTGTCTTAGGTCAGTTAGGACCACCACTTTATTTTAAGAATGTGAAATGTCAGAAATAGTAGAGAGAATGATTTATTTAAGCTTTTAATTCTTTCATTACATTCCCAGTGGGTCAGAAGTTTACATACACTCAATTAGTATTTAGTAGCATTGCCTTTAAATTGTTTAACTTGGGTCAAATGTTTCAGGTAGCCTTCCACAAGCTTCCCACAATAAGTTGGGTGAATTTTGGCCCATTCCTCTTGACAGAGCTGGTGTAACTGAGTCAGGTTCGTAGGACTCCTTGCTCGCACACGATTTTTCAGTTCTGCCTACAAATGTTCTATAAGATTGATGTCAGGGCTTTGTGATGGCCACTCCAATACCTTGACTTTGTTGTTCTTAAGCCATTTTGCGACAACTTTGGAAGTATGCTTGGGGTCATTGTCCATTTGGAAGACCCGTTTGCGACCAAGCTTTAACCTCCTGACTGATGTCTTGAGATGTTGCTTCAAAATATCCACATAATTTTACAACCTCATTAACCATCTATTTTGTGAAGTGCAACAGTCCCTCCTGCAGCAAAGCACCCCCACAATACGATTCTGCCTTCAAACACAACGGTCATTATGGCCAAACAGTTCTATTTTTGTTTCATCAGACCAGAGGACATTTCTCCAAAAAGTATGATCTTTGTTCCAATGCGCAGTTGCAAACCGTAGTCTGGCTTTTTTTATGGTGGTTTTGGAGCAGTGGCGTCTTCCTTGCTGAGAGGCCTTTCAGGTTATGTCGATATAGGGCTTGTTTTACTATGGATATAGATACTTTTGTACCTGTTTCCTCCAGCATCTTCACAAGGTCCTTTGCTGTTGTTCTGGGATTGATTTGCACTTTTCGCACCGAAGTACGTTAATCTCTAGGAGACAGAACGCATCTCCTTCCTGAGCAGTATGACAGCTGTGTGGTCACATGGTGTTTATACTTGCGTACTATTGTTTGTACAGATGAATGTAGTACCTTCAGGCATTTGGAAATTGCTCCCAAGGATGAGCCAGACTTGTGGTGGTCTACCATTTTTTTTCTGAGGTCTTGGCTGATTTCTTTTGATTTTCCCATGATGTCAAGCAAAGAGGCACTGAGTTTGAAGGTAGGCCTTGAAATACATACACAGGTACACCTCCAATTGACTCAAATTATGTCAATTAGCCTATCAGACGTTTCTAAAGCCATGACATCATTTTCTGGAATTTTCCAAGCTGTTTAAAGGCACAGTCAACTTAGTGTATGTAAACTTCTGACCCACTGGAATTGTGATACAGTGAATTAATAGTAAACAATTGTTGGAAAAATTACTTGTTGTCACGATCTTCATGCGGGACAGACCAAGACGCAGCGAGGCATCCAGTATACATGTTAATTTAGAAAACGAAACTCCACGTAACTGGGCAAACAACAAAAACAAAAACAAACGAAGATCGTAACCTTGACACATACCATGACACACAATGAAGCTATGCTCAAACAATAACCCACAAACCTAAAGTGAAACCTACAAACATATATATGGTTCCCAATTAGATACAACGACACACAGCTGCCTCTAATTGGGAACCATTACCCCAACATAGAAATAGAACACCTAGAACATAAAAAACCCTACACCAAAACCAAAACAAAACACGCCAGCCTGTCTTTTCAGGCCTGGACGTGACAGTACCCAAAGGCGCGGTACCCCCACTCCGACCGCGCCTCCCAAAAGTCCATGGGGGGGTCTTCGGGTGGGTTTCTTTGTCCCAGGTGGCGGCTCCTGTGCTGGCCGTGCTGGTCCGAAGTCACGCACCGGAGGCCCTGGGCCATTTGCAGGACTGGGGACCCTCTCTGGCGGCCCCGGGCTGGGGACCCTCTGGCGGCGCCGGGCTGGGGACCCTCACTGGCGGCGCCGGCTGGGGACCTCACAAGCGGCGCCGACTGGGGACCCTCACTGGCGGCGCCGGACTGGGGACCCTCACTGGCGGCGCCGGACTGGGGACCCTCACTGGCACTCTGGTGCGGGAGCAGGAACCGCCGAACTGGGCTCGTGACGCGCACTCTGGTGCGGGAAGCAGGAACCGGCCGTACTGGGCTCGTGACGCGCACTCTGGTGCGGGGAGCGGGAACCGGCCGTACTGGGCTCGTAACGCGTACTCTGGTGCGGGGAGCGGGAACCGGCCGTACTGGGCTCGTAACGCCGCACTCTGGTGCGGGAGCGGAACCGCCGAACTGGGCTCGTAACGCGCACTCTGGTGCGGGGAGCGGGAACCGGCCGAACTGGGCTCGTAACGCGCACTCTAGTGCGGGGAGCAGGAACAGGACGTGCTGAGTCCACGCCGGGCACAGGAATCCTGGAGCGTGGAACAGGGATCCTGGAGCGTGGAACAGGGATCCTGGAGCGTGGAACAGGGGCAGGACGTGCTGAGTCCACGCTGGGCACAGGAATCCTGGAGCATGGAACAGGGATCCTGGAGCGTGGAGCAGAGATCCTGGAGCGTGGAACAGGGGCAGGACGTGCTGAGTCCACGCCGGGCACAGGAATCCTGGAGCGTGGAACAGGGATCCTGGAGCGTGGAGCAGGGACAGGACGTACTGGGCTGTGGATGCGAACCGGAGATTCTGCCCGTAGGACCGGTGCAGGATATCTTGGTTTCCAGGAGACGCACTGGAGACCTGGCGCGCAGAGCTGGCACCACTTTTCCAGGTAGCACACTAACCTTGGCCTGACAGACGAGTGGCGCTGGGATCTCTCGCACTGGGCTGTGGACACGTACCGGAGATACTGCACGCAGAACCGGTGCAGGATATCCAGGTCCTAGGAGGCGCACTGGAGACCTGGCGCGCAGAGCTGGCACCACTCCTCCTGGCTGCACACTCAGTCTAGCCCGACTGATGAGTGGAGCTGGAATTTTCGGGACCGGCCTGTGAATCCGCACAGGAGAAACCGTGCGCAAAACTGCATAACACGGTGTCCTCTCCGTGCGCCGCTCTCCCCAAAGCTCTCTCCACAAAGCACGAGGAGTTGGCTCAGGAGTCCCTCCTGAACCGGCCAAACTCCTCGTGTGCCGTCTTTCGGGTTTCCGTGCCAGGCGAGTTCCAATGTATCTCTCCCTCTCCGGGTTCCACGCTCCATATATATCCTCGTAGCTCCCTCGCTCAGTCATCGCCGCTTCCATCCTCCTCTTAGGGTAACGATGCTCCTTTTCCGACGCTTTTTCCTCCCTGGGGTGACGATAATCCTCCGTCTTCCCCCAAGGTCCCTTCCCAGCTAATATTTCCTCCCAAGTCCAGGACTCCCGGGTCTCTCGCTGCTTAGTCCTTTTATGGTGGGTGATTCTGTCACGATCTTCATGCGGGACAGACAGACCAAGACGCAGCGAGGCATCCACTATACATGTTTATTTAGAAAACGAAACTCCACGTAACTGGGCAAAACAACAAAAACAAAAAACAAACGAAGATCGTAACGAAGATCGTAACGTTGACACATACCATGACACACAATGAAGCTATGCTCAAACAATAACCCACAAACCTAAAGTGAAACCTACAAACATATATATGGTTCCCAATTAGAGACAACGACACACAGCTGCCTCTAATTGGGAACCATTACCCCAACATAGAAATAGAACACCTAGAACATAAAAAACCCTACACCAAAACCAAAACAAAACACGCCAGCCTGTCTTTTCAGGCCTGGACGTGACACTTGTGTCATGCATAAAGTAGATGCCCTAACCGACATTTGTGGAGTGGTTGAAAAACGTGTTTTAATGACTCTAACCTAAGTGAATGTAAACTTCCGACTTCAACTGTATACCTACACAAGCCCATGTGAAACCTATTTGTGCTCATGTTTGCATACAATATATGTTGCATTCCTCTAATTTATGTTGTTGGTGCAATCAATGAACGTACCCGACCCCACATAAAGTGTGCAACGGAAAGTCATAGGGGACATAATCAGAACCTCTCATTACAGCACCATTGCTCTACAACATTTGCAGGTTGATGGGGACCATTCATCATGTTTTTGGTTTTTGAATTCCCTCTGTGCTTTCATTGATGCTATAGATTGGCACTTTACCTGTAACTGGTTGTCTCCACAGCCCCAGCGCAGGCACAGCACACAAGGTCCAAGGATGCCTGAACCTTAACACCAGATTGTATTATAACCCCTTGACACATGCTGTTTGACAGACTGGTGTCAAAGTCAGATTACTCCCTCTCCCTTTTTTCCTGACACACTGGTTCTTTCTGCATCCCTGCAGCTGATGCTCCAAACCCCCTGAGTTGTCATTATTTGTATTGCATCTGTGATCTGCAGTCTCTGCTGTCTGTAGTCACTTGTTTTGGATTTACAGGGCTGTCGCGATGCGGAAACCGCCTGGGTTTTGGGTTTATTATACCTTCAATGAATGTTTTTGATTGTTAGGAAATTGAAAAAGTGTCTAAGTTGTGACGTTTGATCCATATAGGCTTCCTTTTCATCCTTTTGTCTCTATGAACAGTCACGATGGATCTGAGCTACGGGACAGAACAAAAATATTTCTTTATCCACTTCAGATTATTCACACTCAGGGACACAGGAGTAAAACCTGTCTCCTGGTAGAGCTTCAATTAGTCCCTGATTTTAAAAGAATATATCATTATAGACTCCAAGGTCACCCTCCACGTTTGGCTGAGGGATTTTAAGACCCACTTATCTCAAAATCACAGCCTCGTCATTGGAGGCTTATTAGATAGCAGCCAGGATGGAAAGTTTAAGTATAATTAAATGGTAAATGGTTCCAATCCAGCTACTGTTACTGGTTTGAATCTAAAGGGAGGAAGAGAGAGAGAGAGAGAGAGAGAGAGAGAGAGAGCAATCTGCTATTTGAAAGTATCATCCAATAGCAGGAATTATATCCTGTGTCTAATTCGATCCTGTGTCTAATTAAAATGCAGGACTTTTAACTATGCAAATATTACCATTGACAGCCGTAACACACCATGTAATCATATATCAGGCTATCCTACAGTGTAACTGGTAATTGTAAGTGAAGTTGTGCTCTTTTCACCTTAGTAAATGAAACCTTACATCAACAGGGTAGATATTGTTATTAGAACTCAGTGTTAGGGATCTGTGCAAGTCAGCTAGTTCCTATATAACAGTGTGATTTTTAACTCATGCAACAATTCACATTGTTTTGTTATAAAAGAGAGGGGTGGGAATGAGGCAGTGGGGAAGAGGGGGTAGACTCAAAGTCTACTGTGGTCAGCTAGCTTTAGCCAACCAGCTACAGTATATCCACTGTCTATGCTGATGTCCAGTGCTGAATTTAATTCTCATTTACTTACTTGCAAGTGCTGTTATATTATCTAAACCAGCAACGATATCTACTTGCAACCCATTTGGGAAACAAACCATGCACAGCAAACACGAGTTTAGCAATATTAGCAAAGATGTCTTGCTGTCTATTTATGCTTACATTATTGTCGGTGGGGTGAGTACACAGTAAAGAAAGGAATTGGATATATGCCCAGAAATCATTTAACTTATGAGAACACACATTTGTATCTGGGAGTGGAGACAAAGCAGTTATATGAATTGTGTAATAGGGATAGGTGCTGGATTGGATATGTCCTCTGAGGGATATGTTATCCTGAGCTTGCTATCATTCAAATGATGCAACTGGGGAAATTTTAGATAGCAACCCCATATGACTGGAAAGCATTTTTATCATGTACACATGGCACACCTTTGGGAAATACAACAGTGTCCTAACACAGTGTCCTAACACCAACAAGTATCCTTACAACAGTGTCCTAACTCCAATAAATATATTTACAACAGTGTCATAACACCAACAAGTATCCTTACAACAGTGTCCTAACAACAACAAGAATCTTTACAACAGTGTCAAAATACCAATACATATATTTACAACAGTGTCATAACACCAACAAGTGTCCTTACAACAGTTTCATAACACCAACAGGTATCCTTACAATAGTGTCATAACACCAGCAAGATTCCTTACAACAGTGTCAAAACATAAAGAAGTATACTTATAACAGTGTCAAAACACCAAGAAACATCCATACATCAGTGACCTAACATCAACAAGTATCCTTACAACAGTGTCATACTAACAATAAATATATTTACAACAGTGTCATAACATCAATAAGTATCATTATAGCAGTGTCATAACACAAAGAAATATCCATACAACAGTGTCATAACACCAAGAAAGGTCCAACAAGTATCCTTACAACAGTGTCCTAACAACAACAAGAATCTTTACAACAGTGTCAAAATACCAATACATATATTTACAACAGTGTCATAACACCAACAAGTGTCCTTACAACAGTTTCATAACACCAACAGGTATCCTTACAATAGTGTCATAACACCAGCAAGATTCCTTACAACAGTGTCAAAACATAAAGAAGTATACTTATAACAGTGTCAAAACACCAAGAAACATCCATACATCAGTGACCTAACATCAACAAGTATCCTTACAACAGTGTCATACCAACAATAAATATATTTACAACAGTGTCATAACATCAATAAGTATCATTATAACAGTGTCATAACACAAAGAAATATCCATACAACAGTGTCATAACACCAAGAAAGGTCCTTACCACAGGGTCATAACACGAACAAGTATCCATACAACAGTGTCATAACATCAAGAAGTATCCTTATAATAGTGTCATAACATCAATAAGTATCCTTATAATAGTGTCATAGCACCAATACATTTTTTTACAACAGTGTCATGAAACCAACAAGCATCCTTACAACAGTGTCATAACACCAACAAGTATACTTACAACAGTGTCCTAACACCAACAAGAATCCTTACAAAAGTGTCATAACAGCAATAAATATATTTACAACACTGTCATAACACCAACAAGTATACTTACAACAGTGTCATAACATTAATACGTTTCCTTATAACAGTGTCATAACACGAAGAAATATCCATACAACAGTGTCATAACAACAAGAAATATCATTACAACAGTGTCAAAACACCAAGAAAGGTCCTTACAACAGTGTCATAACACCAACAAGTATCTGTACAACAGTGTCATAACACGAGCAAGTATCCTTACAACAGTGTCATAACATCAATAAGTATCCATACAACAGTGTCATAACAACAAGAAAGGTCCTTACAACAGTGTCCTAACACCAATAAATATATTTACAACAGTGTCATAACACCATCAAGTATCCTTACAACAGTTTCATAACACCAACAGGTGTCCTTACAGTAGTGTCATAACACTTGCAAGTATCCTTACAACAGTGTCATAACATCAAGAAGTATCCTTACAACAGTGTCATAACACCAAGTATCCTTACAACAGTGTCATAACACCAACAAGTTATACACTATCAAAATAAAGAAAGTCGCACACAACATATATACTGTCCCAACAGTTTAATGGGTATTTACCAACGTTTAGGCATTACTGTGCCTTCCTCAGGGTAATGTCATAAATATTTTTCTGGGTGTGCGCCAGCTCATGTTTTTGTATCTACAATTGTCCTTCGCTGACAGCACCTCAACCAATCAACTCCCTAGCCAACATGGGAACGGAACCTAATTCAAACGATGCCGAATGGAGCCTTTTTGAATATAGCCAACAACAACGAGACAACATTTTAGTAACAGAGTCTCTATTTGATCGGCTAGAAGGCACCTGGGAGAATCTTTGTAAAGAATTCCAAGACTATTAATTTAAGGAAACCAGAACACACCTGCATATCGTCACTCTAAGTGAGTATGTTCGAAATGGAGTTATCCCACGCGGACTACGTTTGCAAAAATAACCTTCACTTGGCCAACGCACTGAAGAGTTTTGTGAACGATGGCGTGCTATACTAAATAAATGTTCATTGGACCTGATGACTCTGATCATTGAACAACTTAAAAGGGATATTATCGAGATCTCAACCTCAGTTGAAAATTCACAGCAAGCTCTACGAGACGAGCTTAATGACCCTATTAAACTGGATGATCTCATTAAGAGAAATGCTGACCTTCAGACTAAGATTGCGACCGAATTGAAGGAGAGGAAAATCATCAAGAAGTATAAATGCGATTTGGAAGATAAGAACAACGGACTAATATATCTCTGGCGAGACTCTAATCACAAGAAACCAAGGAACCGGAGGAGACAAGCCGATGGCAGACGCTGAGTGCCTCTGTCAGACCAACTATCCACAGACTCTGGCTCCTCTACCAACGGTGAGCATTTTTTCTACAACAGAGGGTGGGGACACCGGGACAACGTCGAGGCCAACACCACCAGCACGTAAGAGGGTTCGACACATACGTCGGGGGAAGAAGAAATCCACTACCACCCCGCAACACTTATCAATTGAGACCCAGGACGAGCCCACAGTCCAACAGGAGCTAAATGTCTTCAACTTATCAAGTAAGACCCAGACATCTGCTCACCTCAGTGTTCTCAATAAGGGGTTAACATTTGTACCCACTGCATACATTAATGACTTTGATGTCCAAACAGATCTATTTAAGTTTTTTTGTAATCGTAGATTGCGTGAGTTTTTTTGATAAGAGTGATACTTACATGACTCCACTTGAAATGTCATCCTCAGTGAGATATATACATAGATCTACCACGCCAATCAATAGACTTATCTGTCCTACCGTGAGTCAAGGAGGAGATGTAGCTATTAATCCAACTGAGGTACCTGAGAACTCTGAGAGAACTACATTTAGAGCAAAAAGTTCATTTGTACCTCCTCTTAAACGTAATGCCTCCATAGAAACCTTCTGTAGGATTTTTGAAAATTATGTAGGTGACTTACTGAAAGACAAACACAAATGCGACTATGTGAATGAATGTCGCCGACACCTATCTAAAGGTGACTTCTATCGCAAACTGAATTGTGATCCTACCCTGGAATTCCAGCATAATATTTCATCCACAGTGGAAAGTTGTTTGGAATCAGGACAAATCACTAAACAAGAAGTTGAATTTCTATGTGTGAAATTCCCCAAGATACCAACTTTCTATACAGTCGCGAAACAAGTATCTCCTCCTCCAGGTAGACCCATTGTAGCAGCAATCGACTCTGTGACATCCAACATTTCTAAATATGTGGATTACCACATTAAACCGATGGTTGAGAATCTTCCTTCTTATGTCAAAGACACTAGTCACATGATCTCATTGATAGAGGGCTTAGGAAGGATACCAGAGGGCACCTTGCTGGCCACTTTCGATGTGGAGAGCGTGTACACTAACATCCCACACACTGGAGGCTTCCAGGCACTGCAACACTTCCTTCAGCAGAGATACTCTACCCTTGCTCCATCCAATGATTGCATCTTACAACTTACTGAACTGGTATTATCCCATAACTATTTTGTCTTTGAGTCAGATTTTTTCCTTCAAATTCTGGGTGTAGCCATGGGCTCCCCTTTTTCCCCCAACTATGCTAACTTGTATGTGGGACAATTTGAAGAAGCATTCTTTTTTAAAACAGACACACACCCCTTACTTTCTAAAATACTCCTATGGAAGAGGTACATAGATGATGTCTTTGTGCTCTGGGAAGGAAGTCAGCAGGAACTTAATGAATTCCAAATTCTACTAAATGAGAGCTCTGAATACCTCAAATTCACCATGCAGACTGATGAGAGAAAAATAAACTACCTGGACTTATGGATCATCAAAGAGAATGATGCATTACACACAGACTTATACACAAAGCCCACAGATTGCAATACCTTGCTATGTGCGGATAGTACGCATCCCCTTCCCCTCAAGAAGGGTCTACCATATAGCCAGTTATGCAGGGTTAAACGAATCTGTGGCCACCAGTCAAATCTTGAAAGCAATGCTAAAAAAAAATGACAGAGAAATTCAAAATGAGAGGCTACAAGGATTAATCCCTTGATGCGGCAATGATAAAAATATCTCAAAAACCAAGAGAGGAATTACAAAAAAATCAACCAAAGAAGAAAAACAACGCAACTGTCTTTTGTACTAAGTTCACCAAAGGTTCGGAGAAAATGAAAGTAATCCTGAAAAAACACTGGAATATTCTGCAATCAGATAAAAAAATTGCACACCTCTTCAAGGAACCCCCACTGGTGGTCTATAAGCGTGGTCGCAATATTGGAGATAGTTTGGTGAGATCTGACATGCCCTCTGAGCCTACTCAGACACTCTTGACACCTATCCCAAATGGAAACTACAAATGTGGCTCATGCGCACAGTGTAATAGCACCAAAAAAAAACATCCTTCTTTACACACCCACATACAGGTCGAAAGATCCCTGTGAGGGGTGTCATCTCATGTAAGACCAAGGCAGTAATCTATCTCATCACCTGTTCATGTGGCAAAGCCTATGTAGGACAAACGAAGAGACAATTAAAGCAGTGCATAGCTGAACACCGCAGCTCAATCAGGTGTAAGAACATTGACTATCCAGTAGCAGCTTACTTTGTTGAGGCTAACCATCCTGTCTCCTCCCTGAGATACACAGGCATTGAGCATGTTGCTCTACCAAAGATCCCGCCCAATGTGTTCTCCAACTATTGAAACATCTTAGAAAAAGGCTTGTTGCCGTTATCCTCTCATGGTAATTCTGACCCCTACCTTTTTTGAGAAAAAAGTATTACTTGTTAAACAACATATTTTTTAGCATACAATATAGCTCAGAATTTGAATTATTTACTTCATACAGTGATTTTTTTCTCATCTTTATCAAGGGTGTCAATCATTTCAGTGTAATGTGCTCAGTGTTATAACCATATTTATCCTCTAAAATAGTCAGTAATTACAACAAAGTGATGAATATCATTTGATATCAGAAATGTAATGTACATGTAATGTAGTCAATTCTGAGCATATTATCAAAAAAATTGCTGTGGAACTAGTTACACACACACACAGTACTTTAAATCAGGAGTTGGAAGCGGTTCAGAGAACAGAAACGAAAACCGGTAAATAATGAACATTTTCAAGCAACAGAAACGGAACCTGGAGCAAAAGTGATCCATACTGTTCTGGAACAGAACCGTTATTTTAAAAGCATGGGAACCGGTTAATAATGTTATTTTACCTTCCAAGCATTTTTGTAGTCCCACAAAAAAAAGCACCTATGCAAAGCCCTCACGCTGTCACTTAGAAATGTATTCTAGAGTCTGCCTGCAAGCTGAAAATATTTACCTGTGTGTGTTAAGGCTACCTGTCCCTTCCCTCCAAAGCATAGGCTACTGTACTGATGTTACAAGCTTGATTCAGAAGATACGGAGAGAAGAATGGATTAACTTTTTCAATGCTAGTTAAGGATACTCTAGGCCTAGATATCACTTTTCATATTGGATTTATTAACTACACTCTGCAAACACAAGCTTGTTATCTAGCTAGCTCAAGCTTGCTAGACAGCTAGCTCAAAGGACATTCAAAGTTCCTCCATAGAAGCCACTCTTCCTAGGTATATTTCTGTGGACCTAATTCAGATAATGCATGTCATTAAGATGCCCAAGATGCCCAGCGCTTCAAGCCTCCTCCTCCTCAACCCTCTCTGGCTCTCTCCCCACCCTCATAATTTCAGTCGCATCTTGCGCCATAGTCTACACTTGTCTGTCCATCACACATGTAAACAACTAGCTTGCATGCTCTATCCACACTGATTGTTGAGGTAATTCAATGAGCTAAATGTAAAACAAAAAATTATTTCAAAGGCTTAAAAGGGATCAGAAAGAAACAATATCAGCCAGTACTTTTTTGGGGGTTCGAACCAGTTCAGAACTTTATTTTGCTGGTCGGAACAGTGGAACCAAAAAAAAAATAGTGGTTGTGTTTAAACCGAAAAGATTTGAAAATAATTTTGGATACAACCCCTATTAACATTGTTTTCACCTTACATATTTGACACACATTGACATACATGATTACATTGTGCATGTTCATTTATACAGTCATTATTATTCAACATGTCCTCACCTGGGATTTAAACTCACAGCCTCTTGGTTCATGGCATTTCGATCTTGCTGCTACACCACCATTTTTTTAGAAAGTTCTAATATAATATTTGTTCGACAATTTCCTCTTATGCTGTGTTTCCATTTAATAATCTTGTGTCAATAAGAACAGATGTCACACCTAAAAAAAAGGGGTTTTGCACAACCTACAATGTCGAAGAAAAATGGTGGTTGAAGTGATTCCATTAACCATTAAGGTAAATTCCACATTAATAAATTGGCGACAGCTTGTATGCCCCCCCACCTCTCTGTTTCATGTCTCAGGTAGCCCACGAAAGCCAGCTAGGCTAGAACGCAAGAATGTAATCATATTTGCCATATTCTAATAATTCTCATGTGCCAACATATCGCCACGGTCCGTGCCATGGTGAAACTTGCACTCCTGTAGATCTGAAATAGTTGGATGGTGAAACTTGCTATCCAGCTAACCAGAAAAGCTAAGCGAAGCAATTGAGGCATTCTTGATAGTCAGGAAAAGGATCCTGCAAAGAAACATTATTTTTATCATGGAAAAATAGATTATGTGTTGACATCAACGTGCCCCGCGTACCTTCAAAATCACTCGGCAATCGTCATTCATTCGAAAAACACAGTTTCCATTACGGGTGTGCCGATCTCGTCATACTCGTAATCACATCTAATTATTCAAATTTGATACTCGTAATCTGATTTACTCGTGATCAGCAAACCCAGAAGTTGCCTTTAAATGCCAGTAAAGCCTATACCTCACGTGTGCATTACTGCGTTATCACTCAGAGCGCATTGCTATGTTCCTTTCAAACATATTGTTCACTGCACATGATTTACTTACTTAGTCCTACTCAATTATCAACGAAATAGGCTAATAAATTGCCTAATGTATTGCTAACTACTACTACTTATTCCAGACACAGATTTAGATGAAGGTAGGCTAATTCACTTGCTCCATATATTGTTTCACTTTCGAGAGGAGAAAAAGCTTTCTCTCCCAACACTTATGCCACAACATTTGTACAATCAAAATAAACAATCTACATTTTTTATTAGATTTTCTAATGAGCTGTCACTCTGTAAACATGCCGGGGGGGCGAGAAAAAATAACAATAGCAAGCAAACATGAGCTTGGATCACGACAAAGGGAATGTTATAGGGACAGACGTTAGGCCTACTAAACATTGCCAAGTAGACAGATGAAAACAACCACAATGGCCTCATTAAAGTCAACAGGAAATAACTAGATTGAACAACAATGACTAGCTATGGAAGCTGAGTCATACATAATGTTTTGAGAAGGGGAGACTTATGCCCTGAGACGAGTGACTGTGAGTGAGTCCTACAGAGTCACACACATGTCTGTCTGGGGAAATGAGAGCAGATGGAGAGCGGCTTGTCCTAATCCCATCCTTGCAGCAAGCTCAATTGATACCCCGTTCGTTTCTTTACACACAGGACAGGAGAAATAACCAATAGTTGTTTGGAGCGCTTCCCACTGTTTGAGTGAAAGAGAGGTGCTTGCTGGCAGCTGGAAATGACATTTTTTTCTGATCACGGAAAGTTACAAAAAAGAATGACGTGATAATCGTATTTGATAAATCCCCATATCCGTTACGTTAATATTTTTGTCCAAGTACTTGGCACACACCTAGTTTCTTTCCTTTGAAAGTTGGACAGAAGAAAAATCCACCCCTGTCAAACGGATGAAAAGGTTGATGATCTTAAGAAAATATCTCCTTTATCTGCCATTTCCATCACACATTTTATTGCCACATTGTTTTGTTGAATAAACCTGGGTCAATGGAAACCGGCCTACTGTCTGCCACACCACTGTCTGTCTCACTAGTACTCTCTATAAAGCAAAGTTATGATGAGAACTTAGTAGCCTTAGTATCTTTGTATCTTTTGCTACTGCTGAGCTCAGTCTCTTTTTAACGTTAGCTTCTTACTTCATCCTTCTAGCCAGATCCCTTTAATGTTAGCTACTGCAGTACTAATAGAAGTCTCTGCCAGAGGGCCTCCGAGTGGCTCAGTGGTCTAAGGCACTGCATTGCAGTGCAAGCTGTGCCACTAGAGATCCTGGTTTGAGTCCAGGCTCTGTCGCGACCGGGAGATGGTGCACAATTGGCCCAGCGTCGTCCGGGGAGGGTTTGGCTGGCCAGGCATGTCCTTGTCCCATCATGCTCTAGCGACTCCTGCAGTGGGTGCATGCATGCTGACACTGTCGTCAGGTGTACAGTGATTCCTCTGACATATTGTTGTGGCTGGCTTCCAGGTTAAGCGGGCAATGTGGCTTAGCTGGGTTGTGTTTCGGAAAGATCCACTGCTCTCAAACTTTGCCTCTCCTGAGGCCGTAAGGGAGTTGCAGCGATGGGACAAGACTGAAACTACCAATTGGATACCATGGAATTGGGGAGGAAGACTTTTTTTTAAATGTCTATGCCAGCAGCTAACCACCTGACTGATATCTATAAGAGACTATTTACCAGTTGTTCGATGAGAGTCTGTCTTTTTTGTTTGTTTGGGGGATGTCTTGAGACATGGTAGGAGTCGCGGACGCATCTCGCAAACCCACTTGTCTGTCAGTGGCGTCTATAGTTGCCTACTTGTATAGCCACTTGCCTTTGGTCTGCTGAGCCAGAGTCCGAGCTGCGGTAGTTCGTTCCACCTCTCACTGCCCCTCGGCCTGTGCCACGACTCGCGAGTGGGTGGAGTTAGCTGATTAAGAGAGTGGTGAATGTGGTGCTAACAAGGCAAACCCGGGGGACTAATCCAGGGGGCCAGGCAAACATAATGAACATACTGCTCATGATTTCACGTGTTCGCAAAGAGGCAGGTGCAATTAGAACTCAGATCAACTATATAAGCATTCTGAGCTTTCCTTCAACGCTGGTAGCGCTATAATATGTAGGTAAACACTAACGAACAAAATAAAAAGGTGAGTTAACGCTATTAAAACACGAGTTAACGCTATTAAAAAATAAAAATGTGCTTAAACAGCTTTTACCATGTGTGTTTACCATCCATTACAACCCTGGCCACGTGGCTCCGTAAAGAATCCTTGGAATTCAGAATAAGGCCGAGCAGCTCATCATCTCACACTTGAAGATACACCCCAGCTGTATTCAGGTAGTCTTCCTGACAGGGAAACCAGTTAGAGGCTTTGCGTCTTTGATAGATTACACACAAGGTTACATACACACACACCTCCATCTGAACAGTGGCCTCAGCCAAGCGTCTCATTAGCCCGAAACACCTACAGTCAGCCATTTGAAAACATTCCCTTAGTTTGATGCCTGGGTCACAGTAACTGAGCTGCCAAGCGGCCGACGAGTCCAAAGTGCTACGCATGAGATTAATACAGACGCTGACTAATTTATAATTGCTCCAGTGTAGCGTGATGCGGCGGATTTGCCTTTGCCTCTCTCAGTGGAGGTTCCTTCACTGTAATCCCTCTGATGCTGCGTCCAACACTTTTTGTCCAAGGCCTGGTAAATCCATGAAAGTAGACGAGTCAGAGGAGTTTATCTCGAGTTGAGTGGAAAAGTGAGCTGTTTTTTCATGATTAAACATGCCTGAAATAGCCACTTATTTAGATCAAAGTCATCATCCCACGTTTCGAAGTCTAGCCGATTTGCGCTTAGAAGTAGGAACATGGCAGTTTGTGAAGTTCATAACCCTTTTTACACGATTTATCCATTTAACATGAGCACTTCACCTGCAATATGATTGTCCCGGTCAACTTTCATGGCGTCAACATAGAAAGGAAGCTGTTGACAAAGCTAGAATCCTTAGTTTCTAAATATATTTTTTTACTTTTAATTTTTAATGATATGTACCCACTGATTCTTGTAAATGCCTCATGAGCTTAGTTAAACTATCGTACCCAATCAGAACCCAAAATATAAGCTTGTTTCACTGCAACGTTTGTAAAACAATGTAAACGTAAACAAACACTGTATAGCCTCAAAACATGGTTACAACTATAATTTTAACACCATGGATGGTCAGTCCTTGCATCTATAGCTCTGTCTATGAATTTCAAATCAAATCAAAATGTATTTGTCACATTTATTTATTTGCCGAGTACAACAAGTGTAGACTTACCGTGAAATGCTTACTTACAAACCCTTAACCAACAGTGCAGTTCAAGAAGAGTTAAGAAAATATTTACCAAGTAGACTAAAATAAAAAGTAATAATAAAAAGTAACACAATAAGACTAACAATAATGAGGCTATATACAGGGGGAACCTGTACCGAGTCAGTGTGCTGGGGTAGAGGTTAGTTGAGGTAATTTGTACATGTAGGTAGGGGTGAAGTGACTATGTATTGATAATAAACAGCAAGTAGCAGCAGTTTACAATGTAAATTGTTCTGTGGCGATTTTATTAATTGTTCAGCAGTCTTATGTCTTGGGGGTAGAAGCTGTTGAGGAGCCTTTTGGTCCTAGACTTGGCGCTCCGGTACCGTTTGCCGTGCGGTAGCAGAGACAACTAGAGTCTCTGACAATTTTATGGGCTTTCCTCTGACACCACCTATTGTATAGGTCTTGGATGACAGGGAGCTTGGCCCCAGTGATGTACTGGGCCGTTCGCACCACCCTCTGTAGTGCCTTACGGTCAGATGCCGAGCAGTTGCCATACCAGACGGTGATGCAACCTGTCAGGATGCTCTCGATGGTGCAGCTGTAGAACCTTTTGAGGATCTGGGGACCTATGCTAAATCTTTTCAGTCTCCTGAGGGGGAAAAGGTTTTGTCGTGCCCTCTTCACGACTGTCTTGGTGTGTTTGGAACATGATAGTTTGTTGGTGAGGTGGACACCAAGGAACTTGAAACTCTCGACCCGCTCCACTACAGCCCCGTTGATGTTAATGGGGGCCTTGTTCGGCCCTCCTTTTCCTGTAGTCCAAGATCAGCTCCTTTGTCTTGCTCACATTGAGGGAGAGGTTGTTGTCCTGGCACCACACTGCCAGTCCTCTGACCTCCTCCCTACAGGCCGTCTCACCGTTGTCGGTGATCAGGCCTTCCACTGTTGTGTCGTCAGCAAACTTAATGATGGTGTTGGAGTCGTGTTTGGCCACGCAGTCGTGGGTAAACAGGGAATACAGGAGGGGACTAAGTACACACCCCTGAGGGGGCCCAGTGTTAAGAATCAGCGTGGCAGACGTGTTGTTGCCTACTCTTACCACCTGGGGACGGCCCGTCAGGAATTCCAGGATCCAGTTGTAGTGGGAGGTGTTTAGTCCCAGAGTTCTTAGCTTAGTGATAAGCTTCGTGGGCACTATGGTTTTGAACGCTGAACTGTAGTCAATAAACCGCATTCTCACATAGGTGTTCCTTTTGTCCAGGTGAGAAAGGGCAGTGGGGAGTGCGATTGAGATTGCGTAATCTGTGGATCTGTTGGGGAGGTATGCGAATTTGGAGTGGGTCTTGACCAGCCTTTCAAAGCACTTCATGGCTACTGACGTGAGTGCCACGGGGTAGTATTCATTTAGGCAGGTTACCTTTGCTTCCTTGGGCACAGGGACCATGATGGTCTGCTTGAAACGTAGTTATTACAGACTCGGTTGGTCCGCGCATGCTTTGAGTACACATCCTGGTAATCCGTCTGGCCCAGCGGCTTTGTGAATGTTGACCTGTTTAAAGGTTTTGTTCACATCGGCTACCGAGAGCGTTATCACACAGTCATCCAGAACAGCTGGTGCTCTCGTGCATGCTTCAGTGTTGCTTGCCTCGAAGCGAGCAGAAAAGCCATTTTGCTCGTCTGGAAGGCTCACGTCACTGGGCAGCTAGCGTCTGGGTTTCCCATTGTAGTCTGTAATAGTTTTCAAGCCCTGACACATCCGACGAGCGTCAGAGCCAGTGTAGTAGGATTCAATCTTCATCCTGTATTGACGCTTCGCTTGTTTGATGGTTCGTCTGAGGGCATAGCAGGATTTCTTATAAGCATCCGGATTAGTCTCCCACTCCTTGAAAGTGGCAGCTCCAGCCTTTAGCTCAATGAGGATGTTGCCTGTAATCCATGGCTTCTGGTTGGGACATGTACATACAGTCACTGTGGGGACGACATCGTCAATGCGCTTATTGATGAAGCCGATGACTGAGGTGGTGTACTCCTCAATGCCATGGCATGAATCCCGGAACATATTCCAGTCTGTGCTAGCAAAACAGTCCTGTAGTGTAGCATCCGCGTCATCTGACCACTTCCGTACTGAGAGAGTCACAGGTACTTCCTGCTTTAGTTTTTGCTTGTACGCAGGAATCAAGAGGATTGAATTATGGTCAGATTTGCCAAATGGAGGGTGTGGGAGAGCTTTGTATGCATCTCTATGTGTGGAGTAAAGGTGGTCTATGACATTTTTTTCTCTGTTTGCACATGTGACATGCTGGTAAAAATGTTGTACAACTGATTTAAGTTTGCCTGCATTAACGTCCCCGGCCACTAGGAGCACCGCTTAGAATTTGAAAGTGGGTACATGTCTCCAGGCCCATCCCTCAGCTTTTTACCGAAACAGAGGTGGGGTGAACACTTTGTCTTTGTTTCAATCAAGGACTCCAGCTTTATACTAACCTACCATCACCTATTTTGGAGTAGAAAAAGACAAAAGACACCCAGAAGCAGGAGCACAGCGGTGGAGAGGGTCTTCCTTGATTGACATGAACAATGAAACATAGGCCTGGAATCACATTGTTCTGAATGCTCTCTGTTTGATCCTTGCACCATTACTCGTGTTCTCTGTGCATTTCAAAAATGTAAAAGATGGATTGCTTTATTCACTGTGCATAGTAACTGTAAATATTAACCTGATCTGGCATAACACAAAGCAATGTCAACAAAACATATTACAGCTTAGGTACTTAGACATATATTAGATAGACATATACGAAAATAGAAGGCCCATTGCATGTTGGGAGGTTCCTTGATGAGGGCAAAGACACTCTGTTCATTATGCATCGAGAAAGCTTTTGGCTCATAAATTAAGGATGCAAATGAAAACACAGCCAGATGGCCCTAAGTGATCATGGGTGTACTAGTCGACAAGATGCCGAACAGATGCAGTCATTTCCACACCTAATGGTGAGAGAATACAGTAGTATGAAATGTCAGAATACAGTAGCATGCCATGTCAGAATACAGTACCATGTCATGTCAGAATACAGTAGCATGCCGTGTCAGAATACAGTAGCTTGCCATGTCAGAATACAGTAGCATACCATGTCAGAATACAGTAGCATGGTTTATTGGTTATATTATCATTAAAGGCAATGAAGAACGATGTGCAATGAAAGTTTGTGATAATTGAGGAGCTTTTCATAAATGGCAATACCAAGGAGAGGTTAAGAATCTCAGTTGACTAAGCCATGGGGTTACACACAAATCATACAAAGACTCACAAAAGAGAGACAACGGCTGTGTCCGAGAGCATCGGTTTCTGACTGATCTACAAATAATAATGAGTAGTTATTTAGGATGCAGGGTGACTTGTAGATCAGTCAGTTTGCAGTTGCCAACTGCATTGTCAATCTCAAACACTACCAGTATGACTGACTTGCTTGTTTTAGATTGATGACCTGCTTGTTTTAGATTGATGAATTGAAAAGTTATAGGGTCAAGGCATGTTATGCCTCGTTCAGCCAAAAGTGATACATGTCAAGTGTTAGACTAAGAAAGGTTGTCTCTCCAGTCATATCAGTTTGGTGACAGAAATGTAACACTCAGAAAATAAACAACTCGTGACTACTATTTACACAGTGAGAGTAAAAACATTATGGTAATTCCACAATTTTGACCCAGTGAATGTTATGATGTTTTGGATCTTCCTCAAATTAAATCCATAAAAAAGGTCATTTGGGGGAAGAATGATTTGCGTACATTTATAATCTGAATCTAAGATAGTTATTGAGAAAGTACTGTTAAACTTAATTCAAGAAGCCTCAAATGTTCCACTTTGTCACTGAACCATATAGTTTCACACTTTATAACTCAATGTGTCATATTAATTGGATAATATAATATTTACATGTGACACTTCCAGTTAATTCACATGGGAGTCTTCTGTAACACATATCAATCAACTCCTTGAAAGATCAGCTCATGTGTAACACAGGAGGCAATCGTTTGAATTAGAATCAGCACATCAACACCATAATGGATAGTTAGACTTCACGTCGGTGCAGGTGATGACAGTAGAGAGGACATGATTGTGTCTCTTTGGGGCAGGTGTTTAACAAGAAGTCTGTGCGGAGCCTGTTCACACAAATTAGCTTGATGATAGTATCAGCAGTCAACGCTATTACAACACATTACAATTGGTTGATTAATGCAATTGAATCAACTATTGTGTCAGCACATTAGCCACGATGTAGTATAGTGCATTGGGATACTTCAGTAGTCCTTGGTGCAATCAGTTGATTCAAATGGTGTGTCTCATTCAAAATATAAAGAAGTCAATCGTTGCAGATGTCTCGAGGGCCTCAAGTATGATCACAGCTGTTATGAACCATAAAATAACAAGCTACTTCAATAAATAATCAAGAAACGGGTATACTCAGAAGTAAATAAATAAATAATACATAAATCAGCAAAAGTAGGTTTGTAACCTAAATGAACAGCTGCATCTCTGCAGTTTGGCCGGGGAGTTGATGTGTGAGGAGGCTTGACTGATTGATTTGCCCCAATCAAACTATTACACTGGTCAGTGGGTGTACCTTATCCCATGCTCATTGAGCTGCCATGTTGTGTGGTCCCTACTCACACGGATGCCCGATTGATAAGGCTAGGACCATGTAAGGCCTGTAGGGTAATAACTAAGGTGTTAGCAAGAACATCCCTTCATGAACAGTATTGACAGGTGGTGTGTATAGAACATGGAGTAGAACAAGAGAGGAATATGCTGCACCAGGAGAGGGGACGAGGGAGAAGCAAGAGATATTTGCTTGGGGACAAACACAACAACAGTGGGGGTTTTGCTGTCAATACATGCATGACACCAGAAAACAAATATTGTCATGTACAATCTAATTACACACACAGACGGACAAAGACACACTCAAACATGCACAAACACATGCACAAAGTCCTGTAATCGCAAAATTATCAATAAATCCAAGCAAGATATGTTTAGAAGACAGATTGATGTTTCACTAGACTGCACCAAAACCACTGAATTACATGATTTGTTTAGTTTTTTTTGTTTTGTTTTTGTGGTCTTGATCCTGTTACCTCAACACAATGAAGGATAAGTCGAAAATCATTAAAAAAAAGCCAGAAAAATCTCAGTGGAATTTGATATTTCCTTTACAGCTTCGCAATCCTGTTTAGCATGACACCTCTACGAAGCCTCAGTGGCAAAACACAAAAAAATACACAAAAAAATTACAACGAAAAAGAACATGATACAGAAAGTAGGAGTGAAAACATTGGTCCAGCTCAAGGGACTGTTTAGAAACTGAACCACTTTACTCACTTTGAAGGCAAGCTAGCAGGAATCTAAGCCGTGAGAGTTATCTCTTTTAAAGTCATGGTAATGTTTCTTCCCTCTTTTGTGCCTCCCCTACTAGGACTTAGTTAATGTTCTTTAAAAGCCTTTGGGAAGCAGTTGGTTCTCACCGTGTCGTTGTGTTCCTGTAAACTGACACCATGCCGACAGTCTACATCGCTTTGTTCCCCCTAACCCTCATATTCAACCACTTTATTTCCACCAAAACACTTCTGTTTTTTCAACACATTCATCCAACTGATATGCTCTTGGGGAGTGATGTACGTGTGCTAACTCTAGTCGAAATGTTATCCCTGCTCCATAGACTGGGATTCACTTCCTGGTCCAGGCTGACCATTTATATTGTGCCTCTCCTTCCTGTCTGTCAAACTACAGTAAAAAAAATGCATATTTGAGTTGACACAAGCTTTCTCAAATGACACACAATAAACTTTATCTATCCCCAAGGGACAATTGTTGCTGGGCTAACAATTGCAGTGAACTGCATCCAGTTACAGTGCAGACAGCATAGAACAGCATACACGAATTGTACATACTGTAAAGCTATGACACACAACAACAGACATACATTATACACACATAACCAACGACATTGTAAATCACAATTTTACAGACAACAACACTTAGACATTAATGAATTCAGCTACAGCAAGTGAAAAAGAATGCAAGGTGCGGACCATACGTTTGCAAGGGCCTGCATTGAACTCAATCCTTTACAAGCAATTCGTTCAAAAATATGTATCTATTTTCAATCGTCTCTTGACCTTGTTGTCAAGTAGATCTTGACAGACAAATAGGCCTTGATGTACAGTCGTTACAGACGCAGTGACAGACAGCCTAATGTATAGCGGCCGTCCGTGCAGAACCATTGAGACCTGTGCCCGCAGAGCTTTTTGAGTGGTTATTTTGTCAAGCAGTGGGGAGCCACACTCATTGTTGAAACAGACCAGAAGGACTTCCTAGGGTGTAACTGTGCTAAGAGCGACAACAAGACATAGGTTTAGCAAAGCAGAGAGGCAGGTAGCCTAGCGGATAAGAGTGTTGGACCAGCAACCGAAAGGTCACTGGTTCAAATCTCCAAGCTGACTAGGTGAAAAATCTGTCAATGTGCCCTTGAGCAAGGCACATAACCCTGTTTGCTCTGGAAAAGCATGTCAGCTAAATGTAAAAAAAATCTACATTAATATACAGTAAATTAGAACAGCCTTGGACACCTGGGCAGGAAAGTAGGAAGTAAGGTTTATAAAGCCACAAGAAACATATGTGTGTGTACCAAAACAATAAAGTGGTATAGTTGTATCCTCAGGATAAGGTTCCAGAATACTTTTTACTCTCCCAGAAGAAATGAAACAATCAAGGACAGTTAAAAATAGTTAGCATAGGCCTATATGTAAAATAGGTAGCTTTGTTAAACACTGTCATGTGGAATTTATTTTATGTGTTCAAATTTTTCTGGCTTTATTTTGTTGTATACTGTTCTGTACATTGTAACGTTGACAGAAATCATAAGATAGCGTCTTCAAGGGAGGGCTGCCGCTCTGTCGATCGAAGGATCAGAGAGAGTAATCATCCACTAGCGATTGTCTATAGGAGTCTTTTCGGCTTTGTCACCCCAGGAAAACATACATCTGCCGTAATTACTGCTTCTTCTGATGTCAATAGCCTATTTTCAAATAGTCATGTTTCAGTATCACGCGTCAACAAGACTGTAAGCAAAGCATTCTTCCCAAGGATTACCGTGTGTAAGCCTATATGCTTAGCTGCACCCAAGATAAATATGCCTTGCTTTGCTAAACCTTTTATAATTGCATTTTTCATTTGGTGAATGTTTTGTCTTGTATGGGAAAAAAGTGGAACACGTTTCTCACCAGATACTCTATGCATGCTGAAAATAAAAATGACATACTCCTATCAATTTTCGAACTGCAATTATTTAACTTAAATCAAGTCATGAAAGTTTTCTGAAGAGAAGCTAAGACCTACTGTATTTTCTCAGCTCCCCTTACAGAGTGTGTACAGTATTACAGAGTATTACAGAGGACTGAAATGCTTAGCATGATACCTGTCCTCCTCCATAAAGGGTGACATACTTACACAACAAACCCACATACAATGCTTACCTTTAGATGGACCATACAAAATAACGTTTTGAAATAAATATGATGTAGTATGGAGTTAATATGGACTATTTTGGTTGTTATATAGGGGCCAATGTTATGAAAGCCATATGTCTCTCTATCCTACTCCTTCCATCACACCCTCTGTCTGCTGTCTGTGACTCAGTCTGTGACCTTGTGAGATCTTACTCCAGGGTCACCATCCAACACAGTCTGCATATTAACTGACTCATGTTGCAGATCTAATAGCCTGTATTATCCTAATACAGTGCCATCGTGGAGACTGCCATCATGCCTTGGTAACCCAAGCCCAGCAATTAAGTCTGGAGAAAACCTCAGCCCTCCCACCTACTCTTTCCATTACCAATGGGTGGACTGAGAGGAGAAACTGTGCTAGCTCTCTCTAAACAAGGTCAATCAGTGTCCAACAGGATCAGAGCGCTGCCTGCAGTTCCTGCAACCCCTTCAGCTGGTGATGAGATTCGTGGTCCTTTCAGCCCCCAGGGTCAGGTATCCAAGTACAGTATCACAGGTCACTGGCCTTTCAAAAGGACAGGAGTACCACAGTAGAGCAACTAATGGTTGTCATTGACTACCTTAGCACTGGACTGGAAGAGTATTGATTGTAGTAGCAACCTGGGCTTTAGAAGAGTGTGTGAGGTAAATGGTGAGCGGAATGAGTGTTGAGTGCCATTAGAGTCCCCATCAGGATGAGCCGCATCACCTCAGGGTCTCCGGCTGCTGTCGCAGGCGCAGATATTTTTAGTACATTAATAAGTAACGTGGCTAGCCCATTACATCATGTTTCTGTGGAGTGGACATAATGTTAGGCTAATGCTAACATGCATTAAACAGCAGATGTCTTAGATATGACTACGGGCTGTCTTGTGTTTAGGGTTGCGATTGAAACTAATGACTACATTTGGATGACGAGCACATTTTCATCCCAAGTACAAGAGCCATGTTATGAGTGAATGATGTCGAAATCATCTCCACCATATTTCAGCCGGTTAGAATATCCAAGTGAATCCAATGTCCACACACATTCATATTTAAAGGGGAGGTTCATCCAAAAACAATTCTGGGCACTTGATAGCACTTACCTGGTCGTTTGTCAGTACCCCAGACAGTTTTTAGGTCCATTGCTTGAGTATTTAGATGTACAGTAGGTAATAAACTGATTCTACCTCTGCCTTCCCCATAGAAATCCCTTGCAAAGTCAAAGTCCATAATAAATACCTCCCAAACACATCTCTCTGGACTCCCATGACTACAATAGTCCTTGTAATGACTTTCTCTGCACAATTGTTCAGCTAACTTATTTTAGTAGGCACATTTTTACCAATGTATTTACTTATTTTCCTATTGAAATCATGGAAGTAGATTAAGTTTGAAAACGACACTACAGTGGTAGGCTTGATTACCAACAACGACGAGACAGCCTACAGGGAGGAGGTGAGGGCCCTCAGAGTGTGGTGTCAGGAAAATAACCTCTCGCTCAATGTCAACAAAACAAAAGAGGTAATCGTGGACTTCAGGAAACAGCAAAGGGAGCACCCCCTTTCCACATCGACGGGACAGCAGTGGAGAAGGTGGAAAGTTTTAAGTTCCTCGATGTACATATCACCGACCAACTGAAATGGTCCACACACACAGACAGTGTGGTGAAGAAGGCGCAACAGCCCCTCTTCAACCTCAGGAGGCTGAAAAAATGTGGCTTGTCACCAAAAACCCTCATTAACTTTTACAGGTGCACAATTGAGAGCATCCTGTTGGGCTGTATCACCGCCTGGTACAGCAACTGCACCGCCCACAACCTCAGGGCTCTCCAGAGAGTGGTGCGGTCTGCACAATGTATCACTGGGGGCAAACTACCTGCCCTCCAGGACACCTACAACACCAGATGTCACAGGAAGGCAAAAAAAATCATCAAGGACAATTCACCCCACTTCCATCCAGAAGGCGAGGTCAGTACAGGTGCATCAAAGCTGGGACAGAGAGGTTGAAAAACAGCCACCACTAGCACAGAGAGGTGGCTACCTACCTACAGACTTGATATCATTGGCCATAAATGGAACACTAGTCACTTTAATAATGCCACTTTAAGAATGTTTACATATCTCGCATTACTCATCTCATATGTGTGTACTGTAAACTGTATCCTTCACTATCTATTCTTTAATATCTATTGCACCTTAGCCACTCTATCACTGCTCATCCATAAATGTTATACTTATATATTGTAATCCCATTCCTTTACTAGATTGTGTGTATTAGGTTTTGTTATGGAATTTGTTAGATATTAAGTTTTGTTGTGGAAATGTTAGATATTACCTGTTAGATACAGTGAGGGAAAAAAGTTTTTGATCCCCTGCTGATTTTGTACGTTTGCCCACTGACAAATAAATTATCAGTCTATAATTTGAATGGTATATTTGAACAGTGAGAGACAGAATAACAACCAAAAAATTCAGAAAAACGCAAGTGAAAAATTGCATTAATTTATTTGCATTTTAATGAGGGAAATAAGTATTTGACCCCCTCTCAATCAGAAAGATTTCTGGCTCCCAGGTGTCTTTTATACAGGTAACGAGCTGAGATTAGGAGCACACTCTTAAAGGGAGTGCTCCTAATCTCAGTTTGTTACCTATAGAAAAGACACCTGTCCACAGAAGCAATCAATCAATCAGATTCCAAACTCTCCACCATGGCCAAGACCAAAGAGCTCTCCAAGGATGTCAGGGACAAGATTGTAGACCTACACAAGGCTGGAATGGGCTACAAGACCATCGCCAAGAAGCTTGGTGAGGAGGTGACAACAGTTGGTGCGATTATTCGCAAATGGAAGAAACACAAAAGAACTGTCAATCTCCCTCGGCCTGGGGCTCCATGCAAGATCTCACCTCGTGGAGTTGCAATGATCATGAGAACGGTGAGAAATCAGCCCAAAACTACACAGGAGGATCTTGTCAATGATCTCAAGGCAGCTGGGACCATAGTCACCAAGAAAACAATTGGTAAAACACTACGCCGTGAAGGACTGAAATCCTGCAGCGCCCGCAAGGTCCCCCTGCTCAAGAAAGCACATATACATGCCCGTCTGAAGTTTGCCAATGGACATCTGAATGATTCAGAGGACAACTGGGTGAAAGTGTTGTGGTCAGATGAGACCAAAATGGAGCTCTTTGGCATCAACTCAACTCGCCGTGTTTGGAGGAGGAGGAATGCTGCCTATGACCCCAAGAACACCATCCCCACCGTCAAACATGGAGGTGGAAACATTATCCTTTGGGGGTGTTTTTCTGCTAAGGGGACAGGACAACTTCACCGCATCAAAGGGACGATGGACGGGGCCATGTACCGTCAAATCTTGGCTGAGAACCTCCTTCCCTCGGCCAGGGCATTGAAAATGGGTTGTGGATGGGTATTCCAGCATGACAATGACCCAAAACACACGGCCAAGGCAACAAAGGAGTGGCTCAAGAAGAAGCACATTAAGGTCCTGGAGTGGCCTAGCCAGTCTCCAGACCTAAATCCCATAGAAAATCTGTGGAGGGAGCTGAAGGTTTGAGTTGCCAAACGTCAGCCTCGAAACCTTAATGACTTGGTCAAACCTGGTGGCCAACTACAAGAAACGTCTGACCTCTGTGATTGCCAACAAGGGTTTTGCCACCAAGTACTAAGTCATGTTTTGCACAGGGGTCAAATACTTATTTTCCTCATTAAAATGCAAATCAATTTCTAACATTTTTGACATGCGTTTTTCTGGATTTTTGTTTGTTTTTCTGTCTCTCACTGTTCAAATAAACCTACCATTTAAATTATAGACTGATCATTTCTTTGTCAGTGGGCAAACGTACAAAATCAGCAGGGGATCAAATACTTTTTTCCCTCACTGTACTGCTGCACTGTCTGATCTAGAAGCATAAGCATTTCGCGACACTCGCAATAACATCTGCTAACCATGTGTATGTGACCAATAAAAATGTATTTCATTTTATTTGAATAGAACGGTGGTGTTCCCATTCAAGACAATGATGGCATAATGTGTGGACTGACGGCCATTTCGAGTGTACCTGTAGGAGCAAAGCAGGACTGTAACGATGTACGCTGAGAGTCGGGAAGCAAGTTCAGGGAGTGGATACATTTAATTAATAAATGAAACAAACACGTAACACAAACAGCGCACCGACATGAAACAGGAACAGAAACATTGATGACTGGCGAAGGAACCAAAAGGAGTGACATATAAAGGGCAGGTAATCAAGGAGGTGATGGAGCAAAGGTGAGCATCATTATGTGCAAATGCGCGTAACGCTGGTGACAGGTGTGCGCCATAAACGAGCAGCATGGTGACCTAGAGGCCGGAGAGGGAGCACACGTGACAGTACCCCCTCTCCGACGCACGGCTCCAGCCGCAGGATGCTGAGCAAGATGACGATCCCGGGGATCAGGAGCGGACCGGTCACCTCTGCTAAGGCTCGAGAACCTGTCAGTCCGGCTAAGGAAATAACAAAAATATAAAGGCAACATGTAAAGTGTTGGTGCCATACTTCTTGAGCTAAAATAAAAGATCCCAGAAATTGTACATTCCTCACAAAAAGCTTTTTTTACTCAAATTTGTTTACATCCCTGTTAGTGAGCATTTCTACTTTGCCAAGATAATCCATCCACCTGACAGGTGCAGCATATCAAGAAGCTGATTAAACAGATTGATCGTTACACAGGTGCAACTTGCGCTGATTAATGGCCACTTTAAAATGTGCAGTTTTGTCACACAACACAATGCCACAGATGTCAACATGTTGGAGGGAGCATGCAGTTGGCATGCTGACTGCAGTAATGTCCACCAGAGCTGTTGCCAGAGAATTGGATGTTAATTTCTCTACAATACGTCACCTCCAACGTCGTTTTAGAAAATGTGGTAATATGTCCAACCGGCCTCAAAAACCGCAGACCACGCATAACCATGCCAGCCCAGGACCTCCTCATCCGGGTTTTTCACCTGCAGGATCTTCTGAGACCAGCCACCCAGACAGCTGATGAAACCATGGGTTTTCACAATCCAAAAATTATTTCCGCACAAACTGTCAGAAACCGTCTCAGGGTCTCCGTGCTCATCTTCCTCACGAGGGTCTTGACCTGACTGCAGTTTGGCATCGCAACCGATGTCGGTGGGCAAATGCTCACCTTCGATGGCCACTGGCACACTGGAGAAGTATGCTCTTAATGGATGAATCCCGGATTCAAATGTACTGGGCAGACAGCAGACAACATGTAAGGCATTGTGTGCATGTGCGGTTTGCTGAGATACCATGACGAGAGCTGAGGTCAGAATGCTTAAAAGGACTTGATGAGAATTTAAATACAGACCAAGCAGGTGGACGGTGTATGTCGGATGTCATGAATGGTTAGACTCTACCAGACCAGACAGCGTGGAGCGGTGGCTACACGGCTGAAAATGGTGAGACCAGAGAACGTGAGGACATGGTCAACAGGTTGAAATGGTTAAAACAACAAGACCAGAAGAAGGAGAAGAATAGACCAAACATTCTCAGTCTGCAGCTGGGTATTGTGAAGTAGTCTAGGACAATTGACCAAGACGGAAGGGAAGAACAGTTCTCTCTCACCATGAGCTTACAACTAAGGACATTGCAACCTCTGGTGGACAACCAGAGTATTACATCTAACTACACGCCATAGATGGATCGAGTGGTTTCAACAGAGACGACAGAGAAGGACTCGTAAATATATGTTGCATTTCTAATCCGAATTTAGGGTGCTAAATATTCATATTTACAGTGAGCATTCTTTGTCTCTCCCACTCTTTATCTTTTCCCACCCCTTACAATTGTGTAACAAGTCGTCATATTGGGTTAGTCCACTAGGGACCTTTCATTTGCATTATGTTAGTAATCAATAACCTATAGCGTGTGTGTGTGTGTGTTTATGTATTTCTGTGTGATTATTTAGTTAGTAAATAAATAATTAAGCCAATTTGTGTATCGCTGATTCATCACTTAGGTTAGGGTTCATG
Organism: Brachymystax lenok tsinlingensis; assembly: GCA_030435695.1. NCBI lineage: Eukaryota > Metazoa > Chordata > Actinopteri > Salmoniformes > Salmonidae > Brachymystax > Brachymystax lenok. The sequence goes on from CM059814.1 coordinate 46,081,171, forward strand.
CAGATTTACAAGGTCAATGACTTTCAGAATGAGACTGATATGAGGAAATGATTGATTGATGATTGATTCTGGAAACAGTAACTCATTAAATAAACTTTTCCCGTGGTGCCCCAAATTACTAATGAATTAATTGTTAAATGATTCATTTAATTGAATAATTATTAAACGTAGTAAGTAATTATTTGATAAATAGTACTAATCACATTAATTATAGTCACGTCATGACACGTGAAATCCATAGATTATGGCCTATTGAATTTATTTCAATTGAATGATTTCCTTATATGAACTGTAACTTAGTAAAATCTTTGAAATTGCTACGTGTTGCGTTTATACTTTTGTTCAGTGTGTATGTCTCTGGCTAGGTTTGTGTCCTACTCATGGACCTTAACTAGGGCAAGTAATTTTATGCAAACAATAGCACTACAGAAAACTGTGATGCCTAGTAGAAAATAATATACTTTTAGTTATTATTAACAATATAATGAAAAAGGGAAGGCATCACAAAGCTAAACAAACAAAACAGTCAGTAGGACAGGATAACATTTAGCTAGGCTAAAACACCATGAATGAATTCAGGGAATGGCAAACAAATACCGTTAATAAAAAGCAGACGCTGGCACACTCCTAGAGAAAATGATTTAGTGTAGAGGTGTTGACTAACAGCGAATAAACTGTAAGCTATGAAAACAAAGAGAGTCGCACAGGTTCACTGAAGTAGGCACAGTGATGCTGAAACGTTGGTGTTTTACCATATGAATTACTAGGAGTTTATAAATATGGAGTGTGGGATTCTCTTTGTTTTTAGAAACAAATATCGTTATAAATTACTTTGTGGTGACCACTTTGTGGTATTTTTACCTGATCAAAACATTATTGCACCCGGGTGCAATGCATTTTGGCCAACGTCATTCATCTACTCAACTACTAATGTTATTCGCCTACACTTACTTTACTTCAGAGATTACTAACCACCAGCCTAGCTAGCTACCATCTTTTTTTACTTCCTTTCTTTCTGATTTCCTTTTTTGAAGACCAATAGTAAGACGCTCCTTCATCCCGCCTCCTGTAATTATTCATTTTATAACCCACGAAGAAGAGTATTTACCGGATTACTATATGGAAGAATTTTGAGCTAGCACGAAGTAGGTCTTTGCTTTTTATACTTTTTTACATTAAACAACACATTTATTTGGCCGAGACACCAATCGTTTTTATATAACAATAAATACACAGTATTTTATGCATTTTAAGTAATTTCGGAAATTCTGCATAAAAAGACAGGAATCTAAATATTCAGCAACGGATATGGTGTACTGGGGTACTGACAAACATCCAGGCAAGTGTTATAAAGGGCCCAGAAGTGTTTTGGGTTGAACTTCCCCTTAGCACAATACATTGACTTGTGTAGTTACATAACATGTATCTTATATACCTACTGATTCTTGAAGAATATAACTTGTGAATGTATAATGAGCTAATGCACATTTCAAATGGCAAATTTACTGCGAATCGAACTGAATAGAAATTAAGAGCAGGCTGGCAGAGTGAAAAACTTTGCTTGACGTATCAATTGATTACATACATCCACTCTCAACACTGCAGCAGAATTCCTCATTTGTTTTGGGTTGAATTCAGGCATAACAGTGACCTCTCACAGAAATCTTCCACCTGCAAATCCGAGGCCATGATTGTGCTACCTTTATGGGTGTGTTAGAGAAGCAACCTTCATTTCCATGTACAGTGCATTCGGAAAGTATTCAGACCCCTTGACTTTTTCCACATTTTGTTAGATTACAGCCTTATTCTAAAATTGATTAAAATATATTTTTTCCTCATCAGTCTATGCAAAATACCCCATAATGACAAAGCGAAAACAGGTTTTTATTTTTTGGGGCAAATTAAAAAAAAAAAAAAAAAAAAACCTTATTTACATAAGTCTTAATTAAGAACCGTTACTATGAGACTCGAAATTGAGCTCAGATGCATCCTGTTTCCATTGATCATCCTTGAGATGTTTCTACAACTTGAGTCCACCTGTGGTAAATTAAATTGATTGGACATGATTTGGAAAGGCACACACCTGTCTACATAAAACCAAGCCATGAGGTCGAAGGAATTGTCCGTAGAGCTCCGAGACAGGATTGTGTCGAGGCACAGATCTGGGGAAGTTACGAAAACATTTCTGCAGCATTGAATGTCCCCAAGAACACAGTGACCTCCATCATTCTTAAATGGAAGTAGTTTGGAACCACCAAGACTCTTCCTAGAGCTGGCTGCCAGGCCAAACTGAGCAATCGGTGGAGAAGGGCCTTGGTCAGGGAGTGGAGATGGGAGAAGCTTCTAGAAGTACAACCATCTCTGCAGCACTCCACCAATCAGTCCTTTATGGTAGAGTGGCCAGACGGAAGCCAGTCCTCAGTAAAAGGCACATCACAGCCTGCTTGGAGTTTGCTAAAAGGCACCTAAAGGACTCAGACCATGAGAAACAAGATTCTCTGGTCTGATGAAACCAAGATTGAACTATGTGGCCTGAATGCCAAGTGTCATGTCTGGAAGAAACCTGGCACCATCCCTACGGTGGGGCATGGGGATGGCAGCATCATGCTGTGGGGATGTTTTTCAGCGGCAGGGACTGGGAGACTAGTCAGGATCGAGGGAAAGATGAATGGAGCAAAGTACAGAGAAATCCTTGATGAATAATTTCTCCAGAGTGCTCAGGACCTCAAAGGTTCACCTTCAAACAGGACGATGCAGGAGTGGCTTCGGGACAAGTCTCTGGATGTCTTTGAGTGGCCCAGCCAGAGCCTGGACTTGAACTCGATCGAACATCTCTGGAGAGACCTGAAAATAGCTGTGCAGCGACACTCCCCATCCAACCTAGAGCTTGAGAGGATCTGCAAAGAAGAATGGGAGACACTCCCCAAATTCAGGTGTGCCAAGCTTGTAGCGTCATGCCAAAGAAGACCCTAGACTGTAATCGCTGCCAAAGGTGCATCAAGTATTGTGTAAAGTGTCTCAATACTTATGTAAATGTGATATTTCAGTTTTTAATTGGTCATTATGGGGTACTGTGTGTAGATGGATGAGGGGAAAAAAATCTTTAATCCATTTTAGATTAAGGCTGTAATGTAACAAATTTTGGAAAAAGTTGATGGGTCTGAATACTTTCAGAATGCATTGTAATTAACAGACATTGCCATTTCTCCCGACAGTGGAAGAACAGCTCTGGTGCACTGCATGAAATGCATTTTGATGTTTATTGTCATGAGTCTTGTCCTGGAGGCAGAACTTGGTGATTTCCCCTTAAATAGGCCAGCTGCAAAGTAAAAATTAGCTATATTGTAAAATGAATGAATACAGAATAAAATGAATGAATACAGTCTTAATTTAAGGTTAGGCATAGGTTAGGAATACAGAATAAAATGAATGAATACAGTCTTAATTTAAGGTTAGGCATTAGGGTTAGCAGCGTGGTGAAGGTTAGGTTTAGGTTTAGGTTTAGGTTAAGGTTAAGGTTAAGGTTAGGTTTAATATCAGTTTTTATTACTCTGTGGCTGTGCCAGCTAGTGGCCACTATGCAGAGCTGCCTCCAGTACAAGATTCATGACAAAAAATGCTAACCTGCGCAATAAGCAGAGGTGTGCTTCACCCGCACTGAGCCGAAAGAGCGGTAGAGGCTGCCGAACTAACACCAAAAGTCCATTGAGGCGCACTCTATTGTTTCAGACAAAGGCACTCTATTACATTATTAAAGTGGCTGGTGATTCCATGTCTATGTCTATAGGACAGCAGCCTCTAAAGTGCAGTGTTTTGTAGCCCGGTGATAGCTGGCTAGTGATGGCTATTTAACAGTCTGATGGCCTTGAGATAGAAGCTGTTTTTAATCTCTCTGTCCCAGCTTTGATGCACCTGTACTGACCTTGCCTTCTGGATGACAGCGTGGTCAACAGGCCGTGGCTCGGGGATTGATGTCCTTGATGATCTTTTTGACTTTCCTGTGTCATTGGGTGCTCTAGGTGTCCTGGAGGGCAGGCAGTGTGCCCCCGGTGATGCGTTGCGCAGACCGTACCACCCTCTGGAGAGACCTGAGGTTGCAGGCGGTGCAGTTGCCGTACCAGTCGGTGATGTAGGCTGACAGGATGCTCTCAATTGTGCATCTGTAAAAGTTTCTGATGGTCTTAGCCAAATTTCTTCAGCGGGTGGACCATTTCAGATTGTCAGTGATGTGTTCGCCGAGGAATTTGAAGCTTTCCACCTTCTCCGCTGTGGTCCCATCGATGTGGATAGGGGCCTGCACCCTCTGCTTTTTCAATTTGAGAGTATTTGCATTTCTCCAACACTTTAATGACTTTATTGTCTTTCAAAAAGAGATGGATATTGAGAGAGTGAGGGGTGCAAGACAGAAGGCGAAAAAACGCCATTCCTCTGTCACAAAGGCGTTGAGAAAAAAATGATGGTCTTGACATTTGTTCACACATAGCAAATTGAAACCTGAAATGTATGGCTGCCATCCAAAGTGCCAAAGTGAAGGCTAGCTGAAACAATTCCATTTATTTAATCCACAGAGCAGTCTAAAGGTCATGTGTTTTTGAATTGGCATCACACATCTGATTTATGGATCGAGGCCAGTTCCCTTCAGTACTTCCTCTATCTATGACATCTATTTACGGTTCTATTTAAGGTCCATTAAAGACTATAATTTGTGTAATTATCTGTACAAATGTACATGAGTACTGTGCAGACTGAAGAGTGAGAGGTCGGAGTCTTTGTCCCCATTGACTTTGTCCGAAATGGCACCCTATTCACAGAAAGCACCATATTCCCTATTGTGAACTACCCATGGAATAGGGTGCCATTTTAAACGTAGAGTAGTCAGTCAATGGGATAAAATACTAAAGGAATAGGGTGTAATTTCCATGAACTACAGTATGTAGGGAATATGGTGCGATTTTGAACACACTTAGACTGTTCTCCAAAGGTAGTTATCACAAAACATAGAAATCCTCTAAATTTAAAATACACAAATATTTACACCATCTGACGCAATACAATGACACATGACATAGGAAATAAAAAGTTTTGTGACCCCATGGAAATTAAATATGGCAAACAAGACCAAAAATAGTGTAAAATAACGATTTAAAGAGCCTGAAAAGACTTCACTATTTACAAGCAGACCGCAGTGACAAGTACGCTGTGACTGGTCACAAAACAACAAGGCAGAGGTCAAAATGAATTCATACATACTGTATACACCAGCACGGTGTTAGCTAGTGCCTAGTAGCTATGTTGTCACATTTTACAGTGACATTTGTGGCCTGATCACAGTGACAAACTACTGACTTTGTACTTTGGCAGTTGTATGCCTTCATCATTTTCCAGTCACACAAGCCCAATTGCTTGGGTTTCGACTAGTTACCAAATCCACGTCAAAATTGGCTATATCGTACAAATTCATGAAATAAATAGCTTTTTGGTCTTCATTTAGGGTTAGTGTTAGGAATAAGGTTGGCAGTGTGGGTAAGGTTGGGTTTAAAATCAAATTGTAGAAATGGACGGGGTTGATGACTTTTTTGGCTGTGGTGGTAACTAGTGATGCCTCATTGCTTGTCAAGGCTTTCTGCTCTAATGCTAATTTTAGCACAAGATGTGAATATCAAAGTTATCAATCTGTGTCAGCGTACCTGACTCATTGGAATGGTTGAGAATGTATACATACATACTGTATATGTTATTGTAACTCACATATATTAAATGACAACCAGCACCATGCATGTTTTCAGACTCATATTATAACTTTCGGATGTGTGTTATCTAAGAGGGTGCTCAGACAGTCTGTCCTTGTACCATTTGGGTGACATTATCTTAAATCTCTGCATATGCCACAGTGGCTGAATGTATTCCAGACATGGCACATCTCCTGTATATCTGATGTGGCTCTACTCTGATGCATCGTCTGTCATCATTTCCATGACATAGACTTTATAATAACGCATAATGACTCATAAACCAATACAGGAAAACAATAAAAAAAGTATATTTTCTGTGATGGTAATGCAGTTTGTGGTGCTTTGAAACTATTTTGTCTGGAGCTTGTCTGTTCAGCTCAGAGATGGTTGTGGAGGTTCTAAAGCCCTCTGGACACTGCACAAAGTAAGGCACCTGCATTGATGGATTAGGCCTAATCTAGAGACAGGGTAGTAGTGAGCGACTGTAAACGACTTATATAATGGGAGAGGAGGTGCGTGTCTGTGTCCAACTCTACTGGTTAACGCAGCTGAGCTAATTAGTACTTGAAGTGTTGTCTGTAAATGCAGTGTCTGTCTATTAACTTAAGCGCACAGGGACACCAATGAGAAACCCACACCACATCACATCTACCACAATATCCTATGCATTTTTCTGAGTCTACCTCACAAAATCACATATTCTGGGTGAGCTCAGTTCCCCAAATATTGCTATTTTTGCATTGGACTCAGAGGGAAGCCAGTAGGCAAATTGCTCAGGTTAATGAATTTATGAATAATTCATATCCTGGTCTATGTGAAAATGGTGCTCGGCGGCAGCGGCCTGAGTAATCCACTGGCTGGTGTTTTGGGAGGATTTTTATAGCCTGAAATGAGTCCTGTGGTCCACATAGCCAGGCAAACCCACCTGGGGTGAGTGGCACAGAGTGCAATAGGTATTTTAATGGCAACACCGGGTACAAAGAGCTGGGGGCGGTGAGGAGTGGCGAAGGGTAGCGTTCAGTCGCCTAATGTGTTGGAAATGTGCTCCGAGGCTTGTTGCACAAAGTGTGCCCTAATTTAGATTGTTGATCTCGCTGCTGGATGCCTGTGTTTAGGAGCTGTCCTCCAAAGACGCCATGCTGAACATAGTATCCGGAGGGTCCATTTGCGGTGGTCGTCAATTACTGCAGCTGAAAACTGGGTTGGTTGGTTGTTCTCAGCCAACACAGTTAGGTGTTCTATCTGTTAAAGAGCACTGCTGGAAAGAATGAATAGTGGATTAATGTTACTGCTGCTATATGAGTTATTTCATCAATGTTTAACCCTAAAAGCACCAACATATTTCGAACCTTAAAGCACCAGCAAGGGTCAATTTTGACCCCGAATTGGAAATCATCGCAAAATGACATTTTCTGTCAAGCAAACAGTAAATGGTTACAATTTCTCCAAATAAACATATATTTTTGACTGTTCACACATTTATAGTTTAAAATAGACATTTTCAACCAAAAAAGTATGTTTTGAAAAGTTATTTTGATAAATGTCCTCCATAATTTCCTCCAAAAAATATGTCATTCATTCTAAGTATTTCTGTGATACTCAGAGTCAGTGAAATTGGTTATTAAGCGAATCTGACGTACTGGTATGACCTAAATGAGCCACTAATATTGGCTTTATAGACGATATGGCCACAATGTTCTAACTTTGGAACGATATGGGCTATCAACTCCAAGTTCCCAATACATCTGAAAGATGAGACTCTCAACTTGGTATAGATACATTTACTGGAATCTAAATATGTATTTACATATTTTAGTATTGTTTTTGTTTTAGTGGCTGCCACTCCCCCCAGGGTCCAAGTTTTGGGTGCCTCCATACTTACATATTTTTATGGTACATGCCTCTATTTCTGTGCCAAATTCGGTGCGTTTATCACAAACTTTTAAAAATATATATATTGAGTCCACATTTTCAGCTTAGCCACGCATCGGGTAGCAAAGCTACCGGTAATTTACCAAAGTTATTGGAATCTTCAGAAATGTTGATAATTAACAGGACCGGTCTGTCCGTCCGTCACCCAAACCAAATCAAACCCTGTGCGTTAATGTGACGTGCGCTAATGTGATTAGCATGAGGTTGTAAGTAACTACAACATTTCCCAGGACATATGGGCAGACAGCTTAAATTCTTGTTAACCTAACTGCACTGTCCAATTTACAGTAGCTATTACAGTGAAAAAATACCATGCTATTGTTTGAGGAGATTGCAGTTATGAACTTGAAAATGTATTAATAAATAAACCAATTAGGCACATTTGGGCAGACTTGATTCCACATTTTAAACAGAAATGCAATGGTTCATTGGATCAGTATAAAACTTTTCACATACATTACTGCCATCTAGTGGCCAAAATATAAATATAACCTAAGCTGGAATAATACACTGTGGCCTTTCTCTTGCATTTCGAAGATGATGGAACAAAAAAATCTCTCTCTCTCTCTATATAATATATATATATATATATATATATATAAATATATATTATATTTTATCAGATCTAACGTGTTATATTCTCCTACATTAATTTCACATTTTCACAAACTTCAAATCCTTTCCTTTCAAATGGTATCAAGAATATGCATATCCTTGCTTCAGGTCCTGAGCTACAGGCAGTTAAATTTGGGTATGTCATTTTAGGTGAAAATTGAAAAAAAGGGTGCGATCCTTAAGATGTTAGTAGCTGAAAATCTATGGCAATCTATTGTAACTTTGGTCATTTGTAATGAAATAACTTTTAATAGATGTATTACATATATAATATTAATTTATTATATATGTGTCTATATTTTAATGAGTTTCTAGTAGATAGACTATATGGTTCAAGACAAAATAGCTTTATTCATGAAAAAAATTATATTAACATAATAAAATTAATAAATGTTTGTAATAAAAATAGACATAAAGGATATGTCATGTCCAAATATTCATTTTAAACACCAATAGTATTCACTAAGTATATAGCTTATATTTAGGATAATGTTTTACAGCTCACTCTATTTTTCATTTTAAAATGTATTTAATTAGTTCAGTTATTTTACATGTGATAAGGCCACACATGTGGCCAGAGATAATTACAAATACCTGTGATAATCTGCAGTACCCAAAAGGGCCACTAGATAATTTGTGATAGATTACATAAAATCCTTGAAAGATACCAACATTCTGGTAGTTTACTGGTAAACTTAGAAAGCTTCCAATAATATACCCTCCCTTTAAAACATAGCCACACACCACTAGTATACAATAGAGAGATTATTTGTAATTCTTCCATATAAACACATAAATCATCGCAACGTGTGTTTTTATGTCGGCACCTACAGTAGTTGCTTAACAAAGTCCTCGATTTCTCAGAAGGATTAAAAAAAGTTTTTTCAATTATGTATATTTTTTGCCCATGTTGATACTTTTAAGGTTAATCTGGTGTGTGTGTGTAATACAGGGATACAGCAGACTATGTTTTTAAGACAGTTTTTTGGTTGATTATGACAATATAATCTATTTCACCACGTAAATAATATGAGTTAAGACTTTACATAAAATAGTTGTCATCTCTGTTCCGTGTTTATTTTCCATGCAGGTGAAAATAAGACACACTGCATTGAAAACAAAGAGCCCTTCTCAAAATGAAAGCCAAAATCTTTCTTAGCAATAGCACCTTGAGCTTTTTCATTTGCACAATTCATTTCCTTTTCAAACAAGAGCTTATTCTCCCCCTCTTCAGTTTAACTTCAGAGGGTTAGAAATACAATTACCTGATCCCCCCCTGAAATGTCAGCCGGGGCAGTAAAGAAAAATGCAAGTGTGGAGAGGGATCGTAGAACCGAGACAAGGTCCCTACAGTGCTCAGGAGGATGATTCGGAATTGAATGATAGGGAACAGAGTTCAAATGGCTGAGGCTTTCAAAGGGGCTTTCTTAATCATTCCGGCCATGTATCCTCTTCTGATTCGACCAAAACTTCTGCTGCATTCTAATTCGAGAATAGAAGAGAAAGCCAATTAGGTGGAGAGACTTGAAGCCTTTCTGAAGCCTGACTCGACTGGCAGTTTTCCCCCGCTTTCAAAAGGAAAGGTGAATGGGAAATGATAGGTAATCAGGTAGGCAATCAGAGTTTCCTGAAGTGATGAGGGGGTACATGGTGATTTAATACAGCTTTCGTCACTTCCCCGGATGGTGACGTCATGGCCTATTACAAACCTTTGTGCATGGTGTGATTCTACAAAGATGCATCATGCTATTCACCTTGACTGTTCAATGCGATGTACAGCACCTAGCAATTTCTCTCACTAATCGTGCAACTTACATTTTTGTAATTTAGCAGACGCACAGGAGCTATTAGTAGCCTAGTGGTTAGAGCGTTGGACTAGTAACTGAAAGTTTGCAAGATCGAATCCCTGAGCTGACAAGGCAAACATCTGTCGTTCTGCCCCTGAACAAGGCAGTTAACCCACTGTTCATAGGTGGTCATTGAAAATAAGAATTTGTTCTTAACTGACTTGCCTAGTTAAATAAAGTTAAAATAAATAAAGGTTCCTGACACATCGACTTAGTTTTTTTCAAAACAACGCAAGTGTAAAATGGCAAGGGAGTTGATTAAAAACAGCACTGAAAATAGTCAAATGGGAATTGGAGTTAAAACACTTTTTTAACTCCAAAAATATAAACACTAACCAGAGTAGTTTTAACACAAATGGGGGTGGGACCATATAAACCCTAAAATAGTGTTAAATTTGACTCCATATGAGTGATTTTGTGATTTTATCATTACTGCATGCTGAACATCACAAAGATATGTGAAATGTCACTTGTTAATTAGAGAATTGATCCACCCAGCTGAATGTGTGTCATGTGGATCGCTTTATTGCTTCCCGTTTCCAAAACTCCACGGTTGGGTCTCATTTTAAGCACTGCTTTGAATGACTCACACAGCTCAGGTCTAAAAATAGCATTAGCCTGCCCCCAACCCCCATCCATCTCTCCCTCCTTGCTTCAGTGTTTCCAATGCAAGTAGCTGCTGGTGGAATGGAATATGAATCATCTGTGTAAGTCAGGTACTAAGGAGAAAAGAGGACTTGGGAAGAAAATAGTTTACGGTCTCTGGTATAGAAGCAGGGTGGGCTGGGATCCCAGAGACTTCAGAGATGAGGCGTGACATGGTAATTTCAGCAGTGCCTGTAAAGACAAAGGCACAATGGATATAGATGCTGCATGACGACATTTTCCTAGATTTAACCCACTTTCACATGTTAATTCTGGATAAGCTACCCTGAAAAACATAATTATTCATTTTCTATTTAAATGATGATAGTGTTAATTTCTTCCACCTACCATCTATACATTTTTTTAATTGGTAGAACATAATGTTTGACATAAACAGATGACCTATTTTCTGTCTATATTTGTTTTCTTTATTTTGCTGCTCACGTCACCAGTCCCTTTCAATGATCAGTAGGGCTTCTTCTTGACACCTACACTATATACACCCCTTAACTTTAAAATTTGTGGAATCAGAGATTTCAGCCACACCCGTTGCTGACAGGTGTGTACAATTGAGCACACAGTCATGCAATCTCCATAGACAAACATTGGCAGTAGAATGGCCTTACTGAAGAGCTCAGTGCCTTTCAATGTGGCACCGTCATAGAATGCCACCTTTCCAACAAGTCAGTTTGTCAAATTTCTACCCTGCAAGAGCTGCCCTGGTCAACTGTAAGTGCTGTTATTGTGAAGTGGAAGCATCTAGGAACAACAACGGTTCAGCAGTGAAGTGATACACCACACAAGCTCACAGAACGGGACCACGAGTTCTGAAGCGCTTAGCGCGTAAAAATTGTCTATCCTTGGTTGCAACACTCACTACCGAATTCCAAACTGCCTATGGAACGTCAGCACAAAAACTGTTCGTCAATTGCTTCATGAAATGGGTTTCCATGGCTGAGCAGCAGTACACAAGCTTAAGATCACCATGCGCAATGCCAAGCGGCGGCTGGAATGGTGTAAAGCTCGCCACCATTGGACTCTGGAGCAGTGGAAACGCGGTCTCTTGAGTGGCAGTCCGACGCACGAACCTGGGTTTGATGGATGCAAGGAGTACACTATCTGCCCGAATGCATAGTGCCAACTGTAAAGTTTGGTAGATGGATGAGGAATAATGGTCTGGGGCTGTTTTTCATGGTTCAGGCTCCCAGTGAAGGGAAATCTTCACACTACAGAATACATTCTATACGATTCTGTGCTTCCAACTTTGTGGCAACAGTTTGGGAAAGGCCCTTTCCTGTTTCACCATGACAATGCCCCTGTGCACAAAGTGAGGTCAATACAGAAATGGTTTGTCAAGATCGGTGTGGAAGTTCACTGGCCTGCACAGAGCCCCCGACCTCATAGAACAACTTTGGGTTCAATTGGAACGCCAACTGCGAGCCAAGCCTAATCCAACATCAGTGCCCGACCTCACTAATGCTCTTGTGACTGAATGCAAGCAAGTCCCCACAGCAATGTTCCAACATCTAGTGAAAAGTCTTCCCAAAAGAGTGGAGGCTGTTGTAGCAGCAAAGGGTGGACCAACTCCATACTAATGCCCATGACCTTGGAATTAAATGTTTGTTGAGCAGGTGTCCACATACTTTTGGTCATGTAGGTTATCTTCACCCCATGAGTTTTAGGATTCAAATAACTTTAATAAGACGACATATAGTCAATACCATTGGTGATGTTTGATTGATGTATGTTAATGTGTGGGATGTTCTGGAATGGAATGAATGCTTCTGCAAATGCAACACACACACACACGGACACACACACAACTGCAATACCTACTTTCTTATGTGTGTGAAGTGTCAAACAGGCCCTCTACAGATGCAGCTACATACTGCAAGTAGATGCTATTTAGAGAACGCTAGTTCAGTATGTATTCTACCACTCCTGCACTGCAGGCTGCCTGCTGATAGACTGACATCAACTCTCAGAGGCAGTGGAGCACAAGCCAAGGTTGGCTGCACATGGCTTTTGCTCATTTGACACTTGTCCTCCAAGTTGACCTTTTCACAGGTTAGTATCATGTTTATTTTTTTTCTCCATTTCCGCTGCATTACTCAAGGTATAAGAATGTGCTATAAGACTATGTTTGAACCCATTCCCTATGTCTGATGACTCCTGTCTGTGGAGACCTGTCAGGCTTTTTGGCAGTGAGCCATTTATGTGAGCATTTCCATTTTAATCTATGGATAAAAAAAAAAAACATTGACTAAGTTGAGGGATTCCGATTAGATGTTTTTTAAATGTTTTTCGTTAGCATTTGATCATCAGCCAGAAGCATGTTGTCTTTTGCTTACACAGCTTTATGTACACACGCATGAACACACACATGCACACTTTCCCCTACAAAAACAATCCCTGACACACAACACACATCAACTCTCTCCTACATACACACGCACACAAACACACACACAAAGAGCTGTTACCGGTTCTCATTTCCCAGAATTCTTTCCTGTTCTGTTTCCAAGAGTGGGGTGCAGGGAGTCATTTGCTAATTGGTTTGCAGCGGGAGCGCAGTTGCTCACCTTTCTCCCTAAAACCCCAGGGCTTCTTGCGTTGGATGATGTTCCTGCCTTATGCTCTGCCAGCTAAGCTAAGCGTTTGGAGGGTTGTTACTGTACTGTACAGCCAGGTGCCTCTGTGCATAAAAGAGGATGCCTCTGACGTGGGACCAGAACCTGCTATAAATATCAAATCATCGCCTGTTTATCCTCTTGCACCGCTCCAACGCCCAGTCAACAGGGTTGCTCTAACCTAGATTCCCATACCACTCTGTCTAAAATGTAGTTTGTCTCGGGCTAGTCTTATTACAGTGACTGCTGTTTGTATGCGTATTCCATATAGTGAATATGTGTAGGAATTCGAAAGTTATCATTTCATAACACATAGTGTACTGTAGAAGGACAGCAAATATGAACAATGCATGAAAATGTTTTAGAGTTCTGTACTGCAGCCAACTGTAAATAAATGCTAGAATCTCTCAAATTGTGAGTATTCATCTAAATTACACATTTTATTTGTCACATGCACCGAATATAGACCTTACAGTGAAATGCTTACTTACAAGCCCTTAACCAACAATGTAAATAACAATAGCGGGGCTATATACAGGGGGTACTGGTACAGAGTCAATGTGTGGGGGCCCAGGTGTCGAGGTAATTGAGGTAATTAGGTAGAGATATTAAAATGACTATGCATAGATAATAACAGAGAGTAGCAGCAGCATAGAAGGGGGGCAATGCAAATAGTCTGGGTAGCCATTTGATTAGCTGCTCAGGAGTCTTACAGCTTGGGGGTAGAAGCTGTTTAGAAGCTTCTTGGACCTAGACTTGGAGCTCCGGTACCGCTTGCTGTGTGATAACAGAGAAAACAGTCTATGACTAGGGTGGCTGGAGTCTTTGACGATTGTTAGGGCCTTCCTCTGACTGGTATAGAGGACCTGGATAGCAGGAAGCTTGGCCCCGATGACTGTCAGAGACCTGGCCGTGTGGTGCCAGGACAACAATCTCTCCCTCAACGTGATCAAGACAAAGGAGATGATTGTGGACCACAGGAAAAGGAGAACCGAGCACGCCTCCATTCTTATCAATGGGGCTGTAATGGAGCAGGTTGAGAGTTTCAAGTTCCCTGGTGTCCACATCACCAACAAACTAACATGGTCCACGCATACCAACACAGTCGTGAAGAGGGCACGACAAAACATATTCCCCCTCAGGAGACTGAAAAGATTTGGCATGGGTCCTCAGATCCTCAAAAGGTTCAACAGCTGCACCATCGAGAGCATCCTGACTGGTTGCATCACTGCCTGGTATGGCAACTGCTCGGCCTTCGACTGCAAGGCATTACAGAGTGTGGTGCGTATGGCCCAGTCCATCACTGGGGCCAAGTGTACCGGAGTGCCAAGTCTAGGTCCAAGAGGCTTCTTAACAGCTTCTACCCCCAAGCCATAAGTCATAAGACTCCCTAACATCTAATAAAATGGCTAACTTTTTGCATTGCATTTTTGCAATTTGTTCCAGTCATTGACAGCAGAGAACTGGAAGGAAAGGCAGCCAAAAGAGGAATTGGCTTTGGGGGGGACCAGTGAAATATACCTGCTGGAGCGCGTGCTATGGGTGGGTGCTGCTATGGTGACCAGCGAGCTGAGATAAGGCGGGGCTTTACCTAGCAAGGACTATTAGATGACCTGGAGCCAGTGGGTTTGGCGACAAATTTGAAGCGAGGGTCAGCCAACGAGAGCATACAGGTCACAGTGGTGGGTAGTATATGGGGCTTTGGTGATGAAACAGATGGCACTGTGATAGACTGCATCCAATTTGCTGAGTAGAGTGTTGGAGGTTATTTTGTAAATGACATCGCCGAAGTCAAGGATCGGTAGGTTAGTCAGTTTTACGAGGGTATGTTTGGCAGCATGAATGATGCTTTGTTGCGAAATAGGAAGCCGATTCTAGATTTAGTTTTGGATTGGAGATGCTTAATATGAGTCTGGAAAGAGAGTTTACAGTCTAACCAAACACCTCGAAGTCAGAACCGTCCAGAGTAGTGATGCTAGGCGGGCGGGCAGGTGTGGGCAGCGATCGGTTGAAGAGCATGCATTTAGTTTTACTTGCATTTAAGAGCAGTTGGAGGCCACAGAAGAAGAGGAGGTTAATTAACACAGTGTCCAAAGAAGGGCCAGAAGTATACACAATGGTGTCGTCTGCGTAGAGGTGGATCAGAGAATCACCAGCCACAAGAGCGACATTATTGATGTATACAGAGAATCTTTAGGTATATTTCTTAAAACTACAGTGTTGGTTAAGTGCTTCTAAGTAAGAATTTCACTGTAAGGTCTACACCTGTTGTTTTCGTCGCATGTGACAAATACAATTTGATTAGATTTAAAATTGTGAGTACCCATCTAAATGACACGTACTAATGGAGAAGTTTACATTCTAACCTGATGGCATCGTTCTAACATTATTCGAAGTAACTTTATTCCTATCTCAATAACCTTGGAGACTTTTCCATAACTTTAATTTAAAATGATTTTAATTGCAGTAATTTCGATCAGTCTTTGAATTGCTTTAATAAGCATGTGCTATGTTGTTATATTATGAAAGTTCAGTTACAAAGATGCCAGGTTTTTTATACCCATTGTTTTTATATTTCATGTACTCTACTCTGTGGTGTGAGATGTTTTTACATCTATTCTCCAGTTTGAAATGAATACTAAACTACTGACAAGCACATCTGTTCAAGCATAATGCAGTATAGTGCCTTTAGCACAAAACAGTGTGAAAGTCATGCAATCTTAAAACTGCCTCTGTTTTCATGAGGGGAGAGGGACACATTTAAAATTATAACATTGCATACATGTATAGGGAATGTACTGTAAGTCATTGAAGGGCCTCTGTCTTTGTAAGGTTCTGTATTTATTTTCTTAGTCAACCTTGTGTTTTGTTTCTTTGTGTTCTTGAACGTAGCCCTGTCTATCATTTTTGTTCATTGATTTCACCTGTGTTAGTTACTCACCTGGTCTCATCAGCTCCTTATTTAGTTCAGTTCATTCTGTTTGTACCTTTGTGAGGTATTGTTCGTTTTGACTCTATTAAGCTGTTTCCTAGCTCGTTTGTGAGAACCAGTTTCAGCCTTCAGTCCTAGTTTTTATTCACCTGCCTGTTTGCCTACCTGTGTGTGACCATTGCCTGTGACAACGATTCCTGCCTTCTGCGAAGGCGAAATAAACACCTGCCGCTCTCTGCGTGGGAATCTACACCTTTTTCTCCCTGAGTATTCATTAGTCTCATTCGTCCATTTCTGCGTTGTTTACCTATAAAACTAGTACGGTCAGCATTTACAAAGTATTTGCACTCTTCTTGGTGGTTTATCCATAACTGAAGAAAGATAGGTGTAAAATGTGCAACCTTGCACCGTTTCCTTTTACTGTAATGGATCAACCAAGGTGAGCAAGCTCTTAGTTAATCTGGTTATTTGTCTTAATGAAGGTATTGACAGAGAGTGGCAGGCCAAATATGTCAAAAAAAATTTGCACATATGTATTTGTTCCGCTGTCTAATACATTACAATGAACAAAATATGTATCATTATTATAGTTACACAGGGACTGGACCTCTGCGCCACCATACAAAGGGCATGTCCATTGACACCCGCTGACGGTCTGAGGACATTCATCCCCTATCGTCTCAACATTCCTCTTTCGAATGTCTTACTACCACTTGACAGACTGGATGGCTGTGTCCTCAAGGTTATCGACACCTCTTACAATCTTCCAGAGTACATGAAACAGCAAAGCTAATTCCTCTCTGCTGTGATGCTTAGCTCAGCTTGCAACCCCCTTCACCTAAGAACTGCTGTCTCAGTTTTGTCGAGCTATGTCCTTCCATGCATAAATAGCATTCAATCTTTAGTCTTCTTTCCTTTGTAACAAATTATCTAAAATGGCTTAAATTAATATGGAGTATAGAGCCAAACGTCTGATAATTTCATTTTGAGTAGATTTGTGGTCACACATTAAATAACTTTAGGTTTCAGAACAAAGTACATGTTATTGTGGTACCTTGGATGCTAGATCAGAGACAGGAAATAAAATACTTTGTATGTATCCAAAATAGCATCACATTCTATATGTAGTGCACTACTGTTGACCAGACCCTTATGTGTGGCCTGGTCAAACGTAGTGCACTATTTAGGGTATAGGTTGTCATTTCAGACGCACATCTTAAGCACCCAGGGACACAGCCTACACCTAGCCTTCCATTTGCCTTAGCAACTGTCACGCCCTGGTCTGTTTCACCTGTCCTTGTTCTTGCCTCCACGCCCCTCCAGGTGTCTTCCCAAGTATTTATACCCGTGTTCTCTGTTTGTTGCCAGTTTGTCTTGTTCGTTCAAGCTTACCAACGCTTTTCCTGTCAGCTCCTATCATTTCCCAGCCTCTTTTAGTTATTCCAGCTTTGGCAGGACACCCTCAGTGTGGCAGACTATGCAGTGGAGTTCCGCACGCTAGCAGCGGAGGGTAAATGGAACCCGGAAGCGCTGTTCGACACGTTCCTGCATGGATTATCGGAGGAGGTAAAGGATGAGCTGGCAGCCCGAGAACTACCAACGGATCTCGATTCACTCATTGCTTTAACCATCCGGATCAAAGGTCGGATACGAGAACGTATGAGGGAGAAGAGGTTCGATTGCGGTCCCAATCGCTCACTCAGGGATCCCACCTTGCAACTGATAAACTCCGGAAGTCCCCGGCGTCTACGTCCCTGAAAGGATCCATGCTTACCCGTGTCCCTCCAAGAGCCTGCCGATTCCCCTCTTCCTGAGCCGATGCAGCTCGGCAGGGCTGGGCTGTCTCCAGCCGAACACGTAGGCAGACTTGAGACCCAGAGTTGTCTGTATTGCGGTACTGCCGGTCATTTTGTGTCTACTTGTCCCTTCAAGAGAGCTAGCTCATTCATTGAAGTGAGTAAACTAGTGGGTCTGAAAGATAATTGTTCTTCTCCCCTCTTTATGCCACCCTGCTGTATGGCGACCAGTCCAAGTCTTTCCAGGTACTCATCGAGTCGGGGACCGATGTGAGTCTCATGGATGTTACCCTGGTGTCCAACCTGGGCATCCCCACTCAACCCCTCTCCATTCCCATAGATGTTAAAGTGCTGGACGGGCACTCTATAGGCCAGGACACCCACCAGACCACCCCCGTCAGACTATGAGTATCGGGGAACCACAGCGAGG
This sequence comes from Brachymystax lenok tsinlingensis, assembly GCA_030435695.1. Taxonomy (NCBI): domain Eukaryota; kingdom Metazoa; phylum Chordata; class Actinopteri; order Salmoniformes; family Salmonidae; genus Brachymystax; species Brachymystax lenok. The sequence continues at coordinate 46,099,730 of CM059814.1, forward strand.
CTTTCCAATTCCTGCTGGTTGAGTCTCCGCAGGTCCCCATGGTATTTGGATTCTCTTGGCTCCAGCGACACAATCCTTCCAATGACTGGGCTACTGGTGCCATCGTGGGCTGGAGCCCATCCTGCCACACTCATTGCCTGAAGTCAACTCTGCCTGCCCCGGGACATCTTCCTGCGGGCTTGGAAATTGCTCCAGGCCTCTCCGCCAGCTCTGCAGAGTACCAGGACCTCCGGGAAGGGTTCAGTAAGGCCCGGGCCACTTCGCTTCTGCAGCACCGACCGGTATCCAAGAAGGTCAAGACTGAGGGTCTGGCACGTCGCTATAGGGCCGCGGCTACACCCCCGGAAGCCGAGACCTGTTCCCCACGCTCCAAGATCATTAGTCCCTCTGCTGTTCCTCCTCTGTTGCCCTGTACCCTCCATATTTTTCCTACATTTTCTGTCTAGAGTCAAAACCATGTCTTACTGCCCCTTGTCTTACGTTTCTAGGCCCATCCCTCCCCATTGTGTCATCAAGGGCCAGCCAGCATACACGGTGAGACACCTCCTGAGGGTTTGACCACGGGACAGGGGTTTCCAGTACCTGGTTGACTGGGAGGGTTATGGCCCAGAGGAGAGGTGCTGGGTTCCTGCTAAAGACATCTTGGACACGGCCCTCATCGCCAACTTTCACCGCCGGCACCGTAGGTATCCGCCCAGGTGGAATGCCAGGTGGCGTCTCTAAAGGGGGGGTACTGTCACGCCCTGATCTGTTTCACCTGTGCTTGTCTCCACCCACCCATCCAGGTGTCGCCCATCTTCCCAATTATCTCCTGTGTATTTATACCTGTGTTCTCTGTCTGTTTGTTGCCAGTTCATCTTGTCGTTCAAGCTTACCAGCGTTTTTCCTGTCAGCTCCTATCGTTTCCCAGCCTCTTTCCTCGTCCTCCTGGTTTTTGACCTTTGCCTGTCCTGACCCCGTCCGCCTGACCTCTCTGCCTGAGCCTGCCTGCCATCCTGTACATTTGCTCCACCTCTGTATAACTGAACTATGCCTGTCCCTGACCCTGAGTCCGCGTGCCGTCCTGTACCTTTGCCTTACCCTGGATTTTCGACCCCTGCCTGCCTTGACCTGTCTTTACCTGCCCCTGTCGCGACAATAAACATTGTTACTTCGACAGTCTGCATCTGGGTCTTACCTTGATCCTTGAAAGCAACAGTCTTTAAGTATAACCTCAGGCTTTTAGTATGGGAGGCAGCAACCACTAACCCCCTTCCCCTCTTCATTTGGAGAGCAAGACATTAGGTAATGTGAATATGAACCTAATGGGAACTTAAAGACGTCATTAAAAAAGGGAATCTTAAATACAGCAAAGTACACACACTAAAGGGGAAAACAATGCAGTGATTTTTAGTCACAACTGCAAACTTTAAAGCTTAGGGAATTCAAGGCGTTAATGTCTGATGGGAATCAGTGATGTCATCATTCCTCCTTGTTTGAGGAACAATAGGGGGGCAGATAGCTTAGTGGTTAAGAGTTTGTGCCAGTAAAAATATCTGTTCCCTTGAGCTTAAATGCTCTTGTAAGTCGCTCTGGATAAGAGTGTCTGCTAAATTAATAAAATGTTAATGTTGTAGAGAACAACATTCCCCCCCCCAACTTGTACGATGTCATGACTTACCTAGACCACCTATTGAGATGATCCTTTTGTTAAGTAAATCAGGTGTTACATGAGGTGAAAAAAGGAGACAGGAGTGCCACTGCCTTAAATATTCTCTAAATGCTTGAGAAAAAGTTTGTTACAATGATAATTGTTCCATCCCGTCACTACACTCAAATTCCCCACACATTCCCCGTCTTCAGCAAATTTGACTCTGACAAAACTGAATCAGGTCTTAATCCTTTGTTTACTCCCAGCGGTTGTCCTCACTTTCCACTTGTCTCAGTCAATTACAAGACTACATTTCCCCATCCGCCTCCTTTCTAACGATCCAGATTGCCATGCTATCTGAAATGCCATCATGTCTCTTAGGTCTAGTGGATAGACAGAAATAAAAGCTTTCCATACATTTCAGTAGTTGATAAATGACCAGTGATATATTTTATATTCTACCTCAAAGTGGTAGTAAGGTCAGTATTTGTGTGTGGGCACAGGTACATGTCTGGCCGTTCGATTTCTGACAACCTTGACAGACACTCGATTGCTGAGATGACATGAAAAGAAATTTTCAGTCAAATCAAGATTAGACAGTTGCTGCTTGCTGTCTTCTGGGTAGAAGCCTTTACAGACTTTTCTACAACGAGTTGGTCAAAACATGCATTTTGATTGGTTAAGACGCGTTCTAAGCCATGCTAAAAAAAACATTTAGCATGCACTTGATGCATAAATAATTGTTTACTCTTCCATTTCAAATATCACTGTACGTACTGTTCTTTATACCATAGCGAACGACAAGAGAAAAGCAATAAGGCTTTTACTAATTACATGAATCCCCTTGGTTCTGTGTTTGGTTTGCAACAACAAATAAAATAAAATCAATATCAAAATGTATTTGTCACATGCGCCGTATACAAAAGTGTAGACTTTACCATGAAATGCTTACTCAGCCCTTAAGCCCTTAACTAACAGTGAAGTTCAAGAAGAGTTAAGAAAATATATACCAAATAAACTAAAGTAAAAAATAAAAAAATTAAAGTAATAAAATAACATAACAATAACGATGCTATATACAGGGGCTACCGGTACCGAGTCAGTGTGCGGGGGTACAGGTTAGTTGAGGGTATTTGTACGTGTATGTAGGGGTGAATTGACTATGCATAGATAATAAACAGCGAGTAGCAGCAGTGTACAAAACAAATGGTGTGGGTGGGGGGGGACTAGGTACACACCCCTGAGGAGCCCCAGTGTTGAGGATCAGCGTGGCAGACGTGTTGTTGCCTACCCTTACCACCTGGGGGCGGCCCGTCAGGAAGTCCAGGATCCAGTTGCAGAGGGATGTGTTTAGTCCCAGGGTCCTTAGCTTAGTGATGAGCTTTGTGGGCTCTATGGTGTTGAACGCTGAGCTGTAGTCAATGAACCGCATTCTCACATAGGTGTTCCTTTTGTACAGGTTGGGGCTTTGTACAAACGTTGCTGTCTGCCGCTCCGATCTTTGCAACGTTGTTTTAAATATTAAATGTGATCTTCACCAACCATAGAAGGGTTGGTTGTTTAGCAAGAAAAAGACTTGTGTAGCGGATAAACAGACGGGGTTGGCTTAGATTGTTGAATTTGAGCCATATCAGCATATACGTCAAATCAACTCAAAACAAGACATGGTATCAATAACAACATGCAACGGGTTGAAACAAGCCACCTACGATTTCCCACAATGCAGCTTGTTGTCATTGATGCTAGCTATCTGACCGTTCCGAATCATATCAATGTGCGCTTCCAGCCACATCATTGCGCGCACATAAGTTTTGTGATGTTGTCAGCCAACACGTCTATAGAGAGTGAACATGTCAGGATGAGAAATACAGCTTTTCTGAGACATACGAACTCATTTATCAGAATTATTTGCGTGGATATATACAAATGTCAATAAAACAAACTGGTAAAACAAAGCACAAAACAAAATGCAGCTAGTTTGCTGTCTCTCCAGCTTCAGTTTGAAGTGATTGAGTTTTATGTGTAGTTGGCTAGCTAGCAAGAGGAAGAGCCTAACTATCTTTCTTTGGCACAGCAACCTGCCAATCAAATGAACAACCAGTCAGCTTGGCTAGCAACTCTAAATTTGTGTCGGGACTATATCCTCGTGGAAGGATGAAAAAGTACAGTGGGGCAAAAAAGTATTTAGTCAGCCACCAATTGTGCAAGTTCTCTCACTTAAAAAGATTAGAGAGGCCTGTAATTTTCATCATAGGTACACTTCAACTATGACAGACAAAATGAGGAAAAAAATCCAGAAAATCACATTGTAGGATTTTTAATGAATTTATTTGCAAATTATGGTGGAAAATAAGTATTTGGTCACATACAAACAAGCAAGATTTCTGGCTCTCACAGACCTGTAACTTCTTCTTTAAGAGGCTCCTCTGTCCTCCACTCGTTACCTGTATTAATGGCACCTGTTTGAACTTGTTATCAGTATAAAAGACACCTGTCCACAACCTCAAACAGTCACACTCCAAACTCCACTATGGCCAAGACCAAAGAGCTGTCAAAGAACACCAGAAACAAAATTGTAGACCTGCACCAGGTTGGGAAGACTGAATCTGCAATAGGTAAGCAGCTTGGTTTGAAGAAATCAACTGTGGGAGCAATTATTAGGAAATGGAAGACATACAAGACCACTGATAATCTTCCTCGATCTGGGGCTCCACGCAAGATCTCACCCCGTGGGGTCAAAATGATCACAAGAACGGTGAGCAAAAATCCCAGAACCACACGGGGACCTAGTGAATGACCTGCAGAGAGCTGGGACCAAAGTAACAAAGCCTACCATCAGTAACACACTACGCCGCCAGGGACTCAAATCCTGCAGTGCCAGACGTGTCCCCCTGCTTAAGCCAGTACATGTTCAGGCCCGTCTGAAGTTTGCTAGAGAGCATTTGGATGATCCAGATGAGGATTGGGAGAATGTCATATGGTCAGATGAAACCAAAATAGAACTTTTTGGTAAAAACTCAACTCGTCGTGTTTGGAGGACAAAGAATGCTGAGTTGCATCCAAAGAACACCATACCTACTGTGAAGCATGGGGTGGAAACATCATGCTTTGGGGCTGTTTTCTGCAAAGGGACCAGGACGACTGATCCGTGTAAAGGAAAGAATGAATGGGGCCATGTATCGTGAGATTTTGAGTGAAAACCCCCCGCATTGAAGATGAAACGTGGCTGGGTCTTTCAGCATGACAATGATCCCAAACACACCGCCCGGGCAACGAAGGAGTGGCCGTAAGAAGCATTTCAAGGTCCTGGAGTGGCCTAGCCAGTCTCCAGATCTCAACCCCATAGAAAATCTTTGAAAGTCCGTGTTGCCCAGCGACAGCCCCAAAACATCACTGCTCTAGAGGAGATCTGCATGGAGGAATGGGCCAAAATACCAGCAACAGTGTGTGAAAACCTTGTGAAGACTTACAGAAAACGTTTGACCTCTGTCATTGCCAACAAAGGGTATATAACAAAGTATTGAGATAAACTTTTGTTATTGACCAAATACTTATTTTCCACCATAATTTGCAAATAAATAAATTAAAAATCCTACAATGTGATTTTCTGGATTTCTTTTTCTCATTTCGTCTGTCATAGTTGAAGTGTACCTATGATGAAAATTACAGGCCTCTCTCATCTTTTTAAGTTGGAGAACTTGCACAATTGGTGGCTGACTAAATACTTTTTTTGCCCCACTGTATGAACAATTGTATCAAAATAAAGTTTTTAATTAAAATAAGTCACTCATTGTTTTAATATGTTGTATGGTAACACATTGTAGAAAAGCAATTGTACACTCATGGAGTGTAGCACAGGCATGCTAAAAAAGTCAAAACACATGGAATCTCGTGTACAATTTATTTAAGCTATAATGGTATACTGTAGATCCACATGACATCTACATGGCATGACAGTCATCCTGTTTTACTTCCTGTACCTGTACCTTTACCTGCTCTTCTTTGACTAGACAGAGAACATTTGATGTAAAGGCAAAGGCCACTCCACCATGCTGTTCTGTTGTAAAGAGCCTTTCCTAAGACTTCATCAAACATGACCTGTCCTTCCTCTGCATAATTATGCCCCCATGACATCAAATGGACAGACAAACAATGTGGCTTAGTCTGGATGACTGGGGGTGCATCCAAAATGCCACCCTATTCCTATATAGTGCACTACTTTTGACCCAAGCTCTATGGGCCCTGGTCAGAAGTGGTGTACTACATAGGGGAACATGGTGCCGTTTGTGATGCAGCCTGGATGACTGGGAAGAAGGGCACTTCTTTAAAGTCTCACTACAGAGCAGTGAGTGCAATGTCGTGACCTGAGGTTGCCTCAAAAAAAGCATGTCTGCGGCAGCGACACATTTGGAATGCACCCTGGCACTCCAGGCGAACAAGACTGGCTCTGTTAAAGTGTAGACAAACAATAGGATTTATCTCAAATGAGTTGTGTCTTGACAGTCAAATAATGATGGCTCCTTATCTAAAAGAGGGCGAGAAAGCTGTGTTTTCCTCAAGGCAGACAATTTGGTGTCCTTGTCATCTTAAGAAAGTCTGAATTGAAGGTTCAGAAAATGATCATGCTCTCAAGACCGAACAGTTTTGTAAAGCTACCGGTAATTTACCAAAGTTACTGGAATCTTTAGTAATTTTGTTAATTAACAGAAAATCTATGGCAATCTATCGTATAATGAAATTACTTCTAAAATAGGTATTCATATATAATATAAATGTATTATATCTGTGTCCATATTTTCCAAGAGTTTCTGATTCATTGACCATATGGTTTAAGAGAAAATAGCCTAATTAAGGAAAACGGACCTAATCAATTATGCCATGATTTTCAATTAACTCTGTTACTCTTCCAACTAATGACTGTGTTCACAACTGCCACCAGTTTGGCAACAAAACATTGACAAAACATTTGGCAACAAAATACATATTGACATAGTAAAATAAATTAAATATATATGAAGGATATTTCATGCTGAAACCCAATGGTGTTCGCTAATTTGATTGAGGCTGTTCTGAGGGCAAAAGCTGGTGCAACTCAATAGTAGGAATGTGCTAGAAGTAGAAGGACTAGAAGTAGAAGGTGCTCAACCAACGTGAGTAGAGGTGCAACCTAAAAATGTGTAGACGTCATTGGACAGGAAAAGGCACAACGCTCACTCACCATAAAAAAATTGTGGACCAGCCATTATGCCTATTTGAAATGTCAAAGCGTGCTGTCTGACTGATGAATTACACTCACTAAAAAGTGTCTCAGGCCTTGAATGTTCAGACAGAGAAAAGACAAAACAATGTAGGCCTACTATATCAGGTGCGTGAGATTTCATTGATTAACGGGTGTCAGTGGCACTGTACTTTCTTAAAACTTTTGTAGAGTGTGTGTTCTGGGAATATCAAGATGTGTTTATGACAAGAGGCTGCAGACTACTCAACAGCATCAGTAGTACCAATCCTGTCTGGTTGAGCAGTTCACAGAACAGGAAAACACACTGTGATAGGATGAAAGACATGTCATAGGCCAGAGATAACATCAAACATACAAATTCACAAAAGCAAAACAAAAATGACATCTTAAGGACTCTTACCCCTCAGTAAGAGTCCAACTTATCAACTTATTAACTTCCAATGGCATCAACGGCGACAGGTAGCCTAGCGGTTAATTGCATTGGGCCAGTAACAATGGTCGTTGTTTGAGCCAACTGGGTAAAAATATGTCGATGTGCCCTTGAGCAAGGCATTTAACCCTAATTGCTCCTGTAAATTCCTCTGGATAATAGTGTCTGCTAAGTGACTAAAACATAATCTCCCAAAAAGACAGCAACAACACTTTATTTTTATTTTGAGGAAGTAATCACCTGACTTCATCACAGGTATATCTAAACTCTTAGTAAGCAATCAACTGACTTCATCACAGGTATATCTAAACTCTTAGTAAGCAATCACCTGACTTCATCACAGGTATATCTAAACTCTTAGTAAGCAATCACCTGACTTTATCACAGGTATATCTAAACTCTTAGTAAGCAATCACCTGACTTCATCACAGGTATATCTAAACTCTTACTAAGCAATCACCTGACTTCATCACAGGTATATCTAAATTCTTAGTAAGCAATCACCTGACTTCATCCCAGGTATATCTAAACTCTTACTAAGCAATCACCTTTCATAAATAGGACTGGATCAAAAAACGTATGCCTAAAATGACTAAAAACCCCATGGTCTGGCTTTATATAGAGCATGTTTTATACTCGAGATTATCCCAATGACCATGAATCAACAGAGAATGCTCTTATATCTCAGACACCCTGTCACTTCTGAGAAGAGATAGACATCACCCTTTCAGCTGTTGTCTTCTCCGGTGACAACACGAGCCTCCACCTGTGGAGGTTATCTGAAGGTTGCCGCTGTTTGCGTTGCCATCTTAAAAAGAGAGAGATTTTTTAATTTGATTAGATAATTGAGCGAGAGGCGGCAAATCAATTTTCCCCCACTGGTTATGGAATGTGTGTGTCTCATAGACGGGTTGCAGGGTGTGTGTGTGCGTCCACGCGCATGTATGTGTGGCTGGCACTAAGGTATTCTCCAGTGCCCATTTTCCTCAGGCGGCCCCCTCTCTCGCTCTCTCACAGACAGAAGGGAGGCGTTTGTTCAGGCAAGGCCGACAGCGATGCCCAAGGTGAGCACAGCCCAGCGAACTGGTAACATTTCCCCACATTAGGACGGCTACCTAACGACAGCGGTGGGGCCGGCGAGTTTTATCCGCTACACAAGTCTCATCCCGCCAACAGTCACCCTCGATTCCAGTTAACGTGGCCATGATCAGAGAGGCACCAGCACACTACACGTCACTGACAGTTTGGGTAAGAGGAAAGGAGGGTGGGGGAGGAGGAGAGGAAGAGAGATGAAGGGCGGAAGGGAGGGAGGGGTTGGGGGGGCAGACAGTAACTACTGGAGCTTTGAAAGAAAGCCCCGATCTATTGTCCTTTCTGTTTTGGTCTAATGACATTAATGTTCCTTGCTGCTGCAATTATCTTCAAAGACAGTCAGAGTAGAGGTCTCAGGGGAAAAGGGCGTTTAATTTTACTCATCATCAGCCTCCAACACAACAGTACAGGTCCTGCTGGCCACTGGTCTAAGAGTATGTTTGTGAGTGTGTCTCCAGTCCCAACACAGTTGAGCAGTCATTTTAGCCCCATCTAGACACTGAGTCATCCTGATACTCCAGTAAGGTCGGCCAGTGGACCGAGTCTCTGATTCATTCTGGCACCTGTCTCCTTCCATGTTGGGAAAACAGGCCAATGACTTGTTTGTCTCTGGCCGTGACCCTTAAAGTGCACAAAAGCTGACATTTTCAACCACACATGAGAGCCTTGCCTAGAAAGCCACACCGGCCCACTGTCAATAGAACCAATTATGTATTTGAGTCACAGTTGGATTTTTGTTACTGATTCTCCAAGCTGGCATTTAATAATAGAGGAATAGCACGATCCAAAGCCCTAATGAGATCTATTTCCTGTCATTTCTTCAGAGAGTGTAAGTAATGTTGTCAAGTGCATTTGACAGAGATGAAGCTAATATGTCTTTATGCTGGCATTTTCCACACTTCATTGAGATGGAATAAGGAATTGGATAATACACATACGTGTCGGTAGAGCAATATTGTTACGGTAGAGATAAAAAGGCTATGTTTTTTGCCATGCCCCAAATTTCTCTTCTCAGTGTGGGCGTATGTGTTAGAGGGCACACGTAAATATGGTTCAAAGACTGAACAAAGACTGAATAGGAGATCATATTATAACGGGTTCAGTATGTTTCATAGTTCAAATAATTCCACCCAATTAATTAAAAAGAAAGCGAATTGCAATCGACTTCTATCTATAATTAGATAAGATAGTAGGATGAAAATGAAGTTGCCAATGATTTAAGCGATGGCTATTTATTACCAATTTATTGAGCACAAAAAAAGACATTTGGCCGAGAGCGTTCTCTTGAGACAAATATTCAACATTTAGCAACATTGAAGCCATCTTATTGTTGTCTGGGTAATACATGTCTCACACGCCAACAAAACCAGACAATGGCATGTCAATGATTGTGATATGGAAACAGATTGCGTGAACATACAAGACAGTAGAGACTGTTCCCCTTTGTGAATGCTGTCACCGTTATGTCCCAGTTATGTGGTCTTCCAGACGCTTCAGGAGTTCTTCAATCTCTATGTGACTACAATTTTTTTTAACTGAGCACTGTGTGAAATACGATTCACCAGGATAACGTACTTCCCTTAGCCGTGCTGGAACGCTTTTAAGGCATATCTCATGTTTTGTATTCTAAAATTCAAATGTGTACTAGTGGTAGTGCCTGGCTGACCGGGCCTGCCTCTTTTAAGTCACAACACCCACTAGGGCTTCTAAAATACGCAGGAACTCCCAAAAGATGTATGGAGAAATATATGTGTGATATGTGCCAGGTGCAGTAAGGCTAACACGAGTTGACATGTCCAGCAAGCATTCATTTCCTAGCCAGCCAACATGTAGTGGACCAGATGATCTGTGCCCCAAATAGCACCGTATTCCCTACATAGTGCACTACTTTTGAACAGATCCTAATGGGCCCTTATCTAAAGCAGCGCCCTAAATAGGGAATAGTTTGTGATGCAGACATAAAGTTGATAGAGCAGTAGAAGGGTAGTCTGGCATGTTATCACCATTACATCTGGCTATAGACGGATCCATGGCGAATCACCCCATAACATATGACAAGTGTGCATCGTTGCACCACATCCCCATGAAACAGGCCAGATTAGGAACGAAAGCGAGGCAGCGAACCAAAAAACGCGGCTTGGCTTCAGTCTGACTCTGCCAGTCCACATCCATTAGTGTCAGCGCTAACGAGTCATAACTAAGCATACTGTACAAGCAAGCTAAACGAACCCCCCAATCACAAACATGGTTGTCCCTTTTTTCTTTCTCTTTGTAGGGCTTTGCTGTGTCACATATCTGTTTTGATGATCTTTACTCCATGTTATCATTTATATACTGCATGCATGTGGTTTACTTTTCAAGAATACACTGACAGTATTTGCCTGAAGAGACATGTGAGTGATAGAAGGGGAGAGAGAGAGAGAGAGAGAGAGAGAGAGAGAGAGAGAGAGAGAGAGAGAGAGAGAGAGAGAGAGAGAGGCATGTGTGCAGAAACAAATTAGATTTCCATCTCCTTTCGTCCCTTGGGAGCGGCTTGATTGGTAAACATATTTCACGGTGCGGTATATTGCTTTTCACAAGCACCTGTAAACGCGGAGTAGTGCTTAGGCCTATATGCTTTTCATCCCTGTCCTGCTTGTTGCTTGTTTGTGAGGATGTGGCTGTTTCCCTATCTAGTTTCTGAGGAATTTTGCCAGATTTCCTTTAAGATTGTACCATCAGACGTGCAAAATTGACCCAGAAAGCAGAAAAATATTAAGAAAAGTAATTAACACGGCGGGGAGACTGCTATGATGTTTATGCTGCTTCAACCTCACATCTCCTCCATCTCTCTTTCTCTGTCGCTCTCACTCTCTCCTCTGTCTCCCCATCTCCCTCTCTCTCCTCCCTCTCTCCTCCCTCCCTCTCTACGCCCTCTCTTCACCCCCCCTGCCTGTTTCTCTACCCCCTCTATCTATGTGCAAAACTGCTTTGTGCCACACGCACTGACCCTTATGAACAAATAAGTAGGGCATTATGGGCATGGGGATGGACTCACTCACTCGGGACGGGCAGTAGTGGAAAGTGATAAGCAAAATGTAACATGGATATTGAAATTATAGGGTTGTGCAATAACATTATGTGCAATGCAAAAATAATGGGGAAGGGAGGGGTGAGAGTCCTTAAGCTGTCATTTTTGTTTTGTTTTTGTGAATTTGTATGTTTGATGTTATCTCTGGCCTATGACATGTTTTTCATCCTATCACAGTGTGTTTTCCTGTACGTAAAGCAAATATCTGTAAAAATCTGATGAAAAGACATATCTAATCTAATCTGTTTCACAATGCCCTCCTCTCACTCTCCCTCCATCTCCCTCTGTCGCCATGCCCCCCCTCTCCCTCCCGCTCCCTCCCTCTCTTCCCCTCTCCACAAAGGAAACAGTTTGCTTGATTCAACAGTGCTATCTAGTGGCATCCTCTCACAAGACACTTTATATAACACATGTTGATGAGGTTATACTTTGGACATCTGTTCCATCATTTTTTAAGGCTATTAAAGACTGTTAGATTTCATTAATGACAGATTGGCCCGTGTGTTAATGATTTATATGGATCTGCCTCTGATAATCAATGTGATTAATTGAACAAGAGTCGCTCATGGAGCAATGCCTTCAGGGTGATTAGACAGCTGTGATCCCTCTAAATGTTTGTTTCATAACCACTTTAAACTTAAGGGCAAATAAAATGCTGGTTTATGTAACACATTGTATATTTTGTGAACTCATACAAACCTTTGTGCAAATAGAGGCATAGGCCTACAATGATGAGGGGATGAAATGCTTGGTCGTATTATCAAATATACTGTATAGTGAGAGACTTATTTTCAGTTTTACAAGGCATCTTTATTCTCTAGTTCTAAACAAAATATAGTCAACAAAACACATAGATGTGTGTACATAGTGTTATTTTATAAATGTAACACATTTTACACTGAGTGTGCAAAACATTAGGAACATCTTCATTTTGCCCTCAGAACAGCCTCCATATGTTAGAGAATGGACAAGTAGTTGAAAATGTTCCACAGGGATGCTGGCTCCAATGCTTCTTACGGTTGTGTCAAGTTGGCTGGATGTCCTTTGGGTGGTGGGTAGTGGATCATTCTTGATATACACGGGGAACTGTTGAGCGTGAAAAACCCAGCAGCTTTGCAGTTCTTGACACAAACTGGTGTGCCTGGCACCTACTACCATACCCCATTCAAAGGCACTTCAATTGTTTGTCTTGCCCATTCACCCTTTGAATGACACACACAATCAATGTCTTAATGGTCTCATGGCTTAAAAATCCTTCTTTAGCCTGTCTCCTCCCATTCATCTACACTGATTGAAGTGGATTTAACAAGTGGCATCAATAAGGGATCATAGTTTTCACCTGGATTCACCTGGTCAGTCTATGTCATGGAAATAGCAGGTGTTCTTAATGTTGTGTATACTCAGTGTACGTTCCATACACAGGATAATGCCTAGGCCTTGTTAACTTCTAGAGTAGCCTATTAATTCATCCAGCCTCTAATCAATAGCAAAACAGTTTAATTTTTATGAATAACCCCCTAATACATGGTTGGTTACATCTACTGTGGTCATAATGGGTGTGGTCTATTTTCTCCAATTTCATAAGATGGCCACTAGATGAAGCATTGAGTCACATATCCACCAACAGTACCCTGTTACTATGCATCTTCCTCTCTCTCATAGACACTGATGCCAGACTCTTGGCACACACTATCCTCCCCTTCACGGTATTATGTGTGGAATATTCCAGTACAATGCATGTTGCCACCTCAGCAATTCCAAAACGTTTGATCATGATTTGATTCCATTCCATTTCAATCATCTTTGAGATTCATCTCTTGTCTGAAATCACATCAAACATTATTTGTCACATGCCGCGAATACAACAGGCGTAGACCTTATCGTGAAATGCTTTCTTACAAGCCCTTAACCAACAATGCAGTTCAAGAAAAAGTTAAGAAAATATTTACCAAATAAACGAAAGTAAAAAAATAATAAAAAGTAACACAATAAAATAACAATAACGAGGCTATATACAGGGGGTACCGGTACCGAGTCAATGTGCGGGGGTACAGGTTAGTCGTGGTAATTTGTACATGTATGTAGGGGTAAAGTGACTTTGCATATTGTAGATAATAAATAGCGAGTAGCAACAGTGTAAAAACAAATGGGGCGGTGTAAATAGTCCAGGATGTAATACGGTGGGTGTAGCTGGTGTAGGAGTCAGGCGCAGGAGAGCAGAGATGAGTGTACTAAGTAACTTTACTAGGCAAAAGTACAAAATACACGTACAAGAATACTGGCTGAAACAAAGCACGGGTGAAAAACATAACCCGGCGAAATACCAACATGCCCAAAACAAACAATTCCCCACACAGACATGGGGGGAACTAAGGGTTAAATAGACAACGGTAATGAGTAAAAATGAAAACCAGGTGTGTGAAAAAACAAGACAAAACAAATGGAAAAATGAAAAGTGGATCGGTGATGGCTAGAAGACCGGTGACGTCGACCGCCGAACACCACCCGAACAAGGAGAGGCACCGACCTCGGTGGAAGTCGTGACACAGGAGGCCATTTGATTAATTGTTCAGCAGTCTTATGGCTTGGGGGTAGAAGCTGTTAAGGAGCCTTTTGGTCCTAGACTTGGTGCTCTGGTACCGGTTGCTGTGTGGTAGCAGAGAGAACAGTCCATGACTTGGGTGACCGGAGTCTTTGACAATTTTTGGGGATTTCCTCTGACACCGCCTAGTATATAGGTCCTGGATTGCAGGAAGCTTGGCCCCAGTGATGTACTGGGCCCGTACGCAATACCCTCTGTAGCTCCTTGCGGTCAGATGCCGAGCAGTTGCCATACAAGGTGGTGATTAACCGGTCAGGATGTTCTCGATGGTGCAGCTGTATAACTTTTTGAGGATCTGGGGACCCATGCCAAGTCTTTTCAGTCTCCTGAGGAGGAAAGGTGTTGTCGTGCCCTCTTCACGACTGTCTTGGTGTGTTTTGACCATTATAGTTCTTTGGTGATGTGTACACCAAGGAACTTGAAAGTCTCAACCCTGCTCCAATACAGCCCGTCAATGTTAATGGGGGCCTGTTCGGCCCGCCTTTTTCTGTAGTGCAAGATCAGCTCCTTTGTCTTGCTCACATTGAGGGAGAGGTTGTTGTCCTGGCACCACACTGCCAGGTCTCTGACCTCCTCCCTATAAGCTGTCTCTTAGTTTTCGGTAATCAGGCCTACCACTGTTGTGTCGTCAGCAAACTTAAAGATGGGGTTGGAGTTGTGTTTGGCCACGCAGTCGTGGGTGAACAGGGAGTACAGGAGGGAACTAAGCACGCACCCCTGAGTGTTGTGCTCCAATGTTGAGGGTCAGCGTGGCAGACGTGTTGTTGCCTACCACCTGGGGGCGGCCTGTCAGGAAGTCCAGGATCCAGTTGCAGAGGGAGGTGTTTAGTCCCAGGTCCTTAGCTTAGTGATGAGCTTTGTGGGCACTAGCTTCACTTAGCTGTTGATGTGAGCCTTGACCAGCCTTTCAAAGCACTTCATGGCTACCGACGTGGGCACAGGGACTATGGTGGTTTGCTTGAAACATGTTGGTATTACAGACTCTTTGATCAACGCGAATAGGTCTATGTAGATTGGTCCATTGTCACCTTGTGCCATTACTGTGTGTGTCTCCATAAAGGATTTCTATATAGAATAGTTTGAGAGTCTTGGGAATAGTTTTGGGAAACCTCAGTTACCCTGAAACTTAAGGGAGAAGTAAAAATGTTTACAACCAAATCTAGATTTTTTTAAATTTAAGTAGCATGTCATTGAATGGGCCAGACACCTTTTTTTTTGCGATTCCACTTACACTTCACTTCCTCACCCCCGTTGTGCAGTATGGGGCTCCTGAGAAAAACAGGCTAGGAATGTGGGACCAAATACTAAACGTTTGAATAAATTGAATACACTATGAGTGAATTTGTACAAATACTTATGACACCTTCAAATGGGGGGGACTAGATAGATAAAGTACTGTAATTTCTAATATTTTATACATTGTGGAATAATAGTGAGGACATCAAAACAATGAAATAACACATATAGAATCATGTAGAAACAAAAATAGTGTTAAACAAATCAACATATATTTTATATTTGAGATTCTTCAAATAGCCACCCTTTGCCTTGATGACAGCTTTGCACACTCTTGACATTCTCTCAACCAGCTTCATTATGTAGTCACCTGGAATGCATTTCAATTAACAGGTGTGCCGTAATTTGTGGAATTTCTTTCCTTCTTAATGCGTTTGAGCCAATCAGTTGTGTTATGACAAGGTAAGGGGGTATACAGAAGATTGTACCCCTATTTGGTAAAATACCAAGTCCATATTATGGCAAGAATAGCTCAAATAAGCAAAGAGAAATGACAGTACATCATTGTTTTAAGACATGAAGGTCAGTCGATAGGAAAAATTTGAAGAACTTTGAAAGTTTCTTCAAGTGCAGTCGCAAAAACCATCAAGCGCTGTGAGGAGACTGGCTTTCATGAGGACCGCCACAGGAAAGGAAGACTCAGAGTTACCTCTGCTGCAGAGGATAAGTTCATTAGAGTTACCAGCCTCAGAAATTGCAGCCCAAATAAATGCTTCACAGAGTTCAAGTAACAGACACGTCTCAACATCAACTGTTCAGAGGAGACTGTGTGAATCAGGCCTTCATAGTCTAATTGCTGCAAAGAAACTAATACTAAAGGACACCAATAAGAAGAAGAGACCTGCTTGGGCCAAGAAACCAAATCAGTGGACATTAGACCAGTGGAAATTTGTTCTTTGGTCTGGAGTCCAAATTGGAGATTTTTGGTTCTAACCACCGTGTCTTTGTGAGACAAGATGTTGGTGAACGGATGATCTCCGCATGTGTATTTGCTTTGCTGGAATTCAAGGCACACAACTTCTTTGGGAGCAGCGCACGAGGTGACCGTTTTGGAGACCCTGGCGTGCCCAAAGTAAAATGCCTCCCATTCAGGCCCAGAAAATAGGATATGCACATATTTAGTACCATTGGATAGGAAACACTCAGAATTTTCTAAAAGTGTTAACATTTTGTCTGTGAGTAAAAGAACGTATATGGCAGGCAAAACCCCGAGGAATTTCTGTCCTGGAAAAAGTGGTTTTGACACATTGCCTCATTTAGAGCCCCTCCCTTATGAAAATGCCCTTATAAGGGCATATGAATGCAGTACCTATCGCTTCCTCTGGATGTCAACAGTCTCGAGAAAGTGATTTGATTCTTCTTAGCTGCTTTTAGAGCATAGAAGAAGAGGAATAAGGAAGTGTACACATAGATGTCCTTACAAGAAAATGCGCGTTCATGGCTTGTGAGCGCTGTTATTTTCCTTTCTTATCGCCCAGTTTATATTCCGGTTGAAATATTATACAACATATACATTAAAGTGTTCCTAAGGATACATTTACAATGACGTTTGATTGTTCTTGGACAAGTTTATAGGTATAGGTTGAACGAGTTCTCTTCACGTTTCAATGAAGGAGTCAACGCTGTTTTTTCAGAAAATGTTTGATGACTATGAAACACTTGTATATTGGTGCATGTTTAATAATTCAACTTACAACTCTTAGGGATGAGTGGTGCGCTAGCACCCCAATCCCGACACTACCAGGTGAAATGCAAGACAAAATCCAAAAGTTGAATTATTAAAAATGCACCAATATACTAGTGTTTCATACTCATCAAAAGCTCTGCTTCTTGGCAATATCACAGCATTGTCGGATTTCAAAAAGGCTTTAAGGCGAAAGCACTACATTTGATTGTTTGAGGGTAGCACCTTCAATATTTTCCATAACCATGAAATCTTTAGCCAGCGCGGTCGATAGAAAATGCATTTCACAGGGAAAACATGTGCCTTACCTTTTGTAGAACTTCTGCAGAGGGCTTCCTAAGTGTCCATGAAGACAATCCATGGGTATTTGGTTAGAAAAAGTAATTCATTATATCCTTAAATCTCCGTTTGGTTGGCACCTTGTGTTCAGAAAATCCAACGTGAAGTGAACGCGTTCATTTAAACCTATAAACATTCCCTCAACAAAACAAAAACCAATTAAAATGCAACCTTAGCTTATCTTTTATGAATAAAAGTGATAATCTTTCACTTGGATGGTCACCTAAACGTTATATAATTCAAATAAAGTGGACCGCTCAGCCAAACGTGCGCCCAAAAATGTGCAACTGAAAAATAGCTCCTCTGACTAAAACCACTACCGATTGAACACAATGGTTCCGATTTCCATTAAACTTTACCTATACACTGCTGACATCCAGTGGAAGCAATAGGTACTACATTTAGTGTCCTGGTATAAATACTTTTCAATAGGCAGTCTCTCTAAGTGAGCCATAAGCCACCAGAATGACATTTCCGGATGGAATTTTCTCTGGTTTTTGCCTGCCAAATGAGTTCTGTTACACTCACAGACAAAATGTTAACACTTTTGGAAACCTCAGAGTGTCTTCTATCCAATAGTACTAATTATGTGCATATCCTATTTTCTGAGCCTGAGTGGAAAGCATTTTACTTTAGGCACGCCAGACTCTCCAAAACCGACCCCTCAGCTGCTAATCCCCAACAAGTTTAAATAATTCAGCCCCACCGCTCCGTAAGAAGTTAACCAGCATGGCTACCACAACATTGTGCAGGGATACGCCATCCCATCTGGTTTTGGCTTAGTGGGACTATCATTTGTTGGCTGTGTAAGGGCTATTTTACCAAGAAGGAGAGTGATGGAGTGCTGCAACAGATGACCTGGTATCCACAATCACCCGACCTTAACCACATTGAGATGGTTTGGGATGAGTCGGATCGCAGTGAAGGAAAAGCAGCCAATAAGTGCTCCGCATATGTTGGAACTCCTTCAAGACTGTTGGAAAAGCATTCCAGGTGAAGCTGGTTGACAGAATGCCAAGAGTGTGGACATCTGTCATCAAGACAAAGGGTGGCTACTTTGAGGAATCTAAAATATAAAATATGGTTACTACATGATTCCATATGTGTTATTTCATAGTTTTGATGTCTTCACAATTATTCTACAATGTAGAAAATAGTAAAAATAAAGAAAAACCCTTGAATGAGTAGATGTTCTAAAACTTTTGACCGGTAGTGTATGTATAGATTGTATATGAATTACTGTTACACTGCTATTTGGGTTGTTAATTGGATTCGTTCTGACACTTCTTGATTTCTTGTGTTGTTTTTTTATTATGTGTGTACTTGTTTCACATTTTACTGCATTGTGATGCGCTAGTAACATACGCATTTTGGTGCACCTGCTCTAACATCTGCCAATAAACTTTGATGTGATTTTAGATTTTGTTTAGAATCCTAATAAATAAACTATATCCCAAGAGATGCCTGAATTAACTTAATTTTCCATCACCAGCTAGCACACCTTTTTGTCTTTTTCTGTTCTTATGTTTTCTTTCAAGACTGAAATCCCTCACATACCTAGACCATGGAAGGGTAGGGTACAGTATGTTGATGGAGAATGTGGCCCTCTGAGGATTTTGTTTTTGGAGAAAACATTCGTTACGAGCTACTTTTATGATCAGATCCCCTCTGTATAGGCTACAGTGACATTTCTTCATGTTCCTTCAACATTTCTTCAAGATATTTCTTCATAGTCCTTGATGCTGTCTGATGCTGTAGCATATTTTGATGATTCGTGCCAGAAGGGGGTACAGTTGTTATGTAACTATTAAAGTCACACTTCAAGACAGAATTGCTGACAGACCTCATGTTCATGTTAAGTAATATATACAATATCCGTTTGATCATGGCAGTTGCATTTGTGGTACATGTAGGCCTACAGTTACACAAATGGAGATGCAGACCTGGAGCTTAGTTGCTAATTGTTTATCTCAGAACCTTATTGAATTTAAAATTGCATGGCACAAAATGACATAACACCTTTCATTAAATCACTAATCGTTTTTATTGTCACGTGCACTAGTACAGTGAAATGCCTTTCTTGCTCTTTCCCAATACTGCAGTATTACTATAACATTTTTATTAAAAAGTAAAGTGGAACAAAAACACACGAGAAACAGAAATAAGAAGAACACAAGATATATACAGGGTCAGTGCCAATACCATATGTACAAGGTGCAGGGATACTGGAGTGGTAGAGTTAGCTACATTATAGGGGGGAAGGTGACTAGGCATCAGGATATATGATAAACAGAGTAGCAGCAGCATAGATGATGATAGTATGTGAGTGTGCGTGTGTGTACAGTCAGCATGAATGTGTGTTATGTGTTTGTGAGTAAACTACGTGTGTGTGTGTGTGTGTGACTGAGTGTGTAGAATGTGCCTAGAGTGAGTGTGCATAGAGACAGTGCAACAACAAAAAATTGAAGGATCAATGAAGATAGTCAGTAGCCATTTTGTTAGCTATTCAGTCTTATGACTTGGGGATAGAAGCTGTTCAGGGTCCTGTTGGTTCCAGACTTGATGCTCCGGTACCGCTTGCCATGCGGAAGCAGAAAGAATAATCTATGGCTTGGCTGGCTGGAGTCTTTAACAGTTTTCTGGGCCTTCATTTCACACTGCCTGATGTAGAGGTCCTGGATAGCAGGGAGCCTGGCCCCAGTGATGTACTGAGCTGTCCACACCACCCTCTGTAGTGCCATGCAATCGAGGGAAGTGCAGTTGCCAGACCAAGCAGGGACGCAGCCAGTCAAGATGCTCTCAATGGTGCAGCAGTATAACTTTTTGAGGATTTGAGGGGCCATGCCATATCTTTTCAACACACCATTTGTTGTTGATGAAGAGACAAACCCCTTCCCTTCTCAATTTCCCTGAATCCAACATCCTGTCTGCTCGGGGAATGGAGAATCCATCGAGTTGGATAGCCATGGGGGTATCTTGTCCTATAGCCATGTTTCAGAAAAGCAGAGAATATATTGTAGTTACGAGAGTCCCTTTGATAGCAAATCCCTGATTAGAGGTCATCCATCTCATTATCAATAGACTGTAAATTGGCCAACAGAATGGAGGGAAAAGGTGGCCTGTTTTTCCTTCACCTTAATTTTGCATAGTCTCCCCCTCTCCGGCCTCTAATTCACCTGCATTTCCTCTTGGAAAGCCCATAAATGGGGTCTTAATTATACAAAGAGCCCAGGGCAGATGAGTCAAAGTCGAGGTCTTAGCCGGAATTTAGGTTAGTAACTGCCGATCTGAGGTTAAAAAGGTATTGTCGATCATAAGAAATGATATCGAATACATTTAGTGCAAAAAAAGTTAAGATAAACACTGAAAGAATCACAAAATAGCAAAGTTGGGTCAAAGCTCGTAACACGGCAGCCATACAGTACTGCACCATCTTCCATGTTCTCTTTTCTGTGTGGGTCATACATTCACAGTAAATTGCACTTAATGTTTGGAATTCGTTTTGTGTTTTCTATGGCACTGTTGCAGCATTGGAGAAAACTTTGAGTGCAGCCTCAGATAGTCTTAGAAGTGTGGTGGTTTTCATAGTAGCTAAAATGAAATGTCACTCCAAGTCTCTCTTCCCAATGGGCACACAATGTAATTTCAATGTGGCAATATGAGTAATATTTGGTTGAGACGTTGATCAATGAGATTTCCACCTTTATTCACCAAATCAAAAAAGACAGCCAGAACTTTGTTGAATTACCAATGTGTTATCACTATTCTTTCAACCATCTAAAAGCACAACATTCAGATTTTTGGTTTAGTTGTCATCTTAATGTGTTATCACTGCACTTTCAACCATTTACAAGCACAAGAAAAGTCAAATGTGAATACAATGTGAGATATGTTGTATTCATACAACAACTTAATGTTGTCACTGTGCTTCATCTAATAGCACAACTAAATGACCTGGATTGCAGTTGAGATTACATCAGTACATCGTGCAAGTGATCATTGCTGTTCAAAATTCTTTGCAGATTATTAGAGCAAGTGTGAAGATCTTCACAAACCAGCAACCTTTGCATGCTATCTTGAACACGCATGTTTTCTATGATTACATAGGAAGATTTATAGTTACAGTAAGCTAACGTCAAAATGTAGCCATGGATGAACAAGTACTGTTAACTTAGTTTGTAAAATAGCCTTAACTTTATTGTATTACAGAAGTACTACTGAATTGTGTTTGGTTGACAAGGCAGCCAAATATCAAAATTTAAAGGATATTGTCACAGAATTCTGAAGAAGCAGACCAAGGTGCAGCACGGATGGAGTTCCACATCTTTTAATTACTATATGGAACATACAAAAACAATAAAGCAAGAACAGACCGCAACACTAGTGTAGCACACACAGGTACTCACACACAAACAATGACCCACACAGCAAGTGGGGAAACTAACTAACTTAAATATGGTCCCCAATTAGAGGTAACGACAAACAGCTTCCTCTAATTGGGAACCATCAAAAAAACACACATAGAAAATAAAACATAGACCCAAACCCCCCTGATCACGTCCTGACCAACACACCTAGATGAGCCAGAAGGCTATCTGTGGCCAGGACGTGACAGTACTACGCCCTCCCCAAAGGCGCGGACTCCGACCGCGACAAAAAGTCAATGGGACGGGTTTTTGGGTGGGTCTTCGCTCTTGGCGGCCGTGCCGGCCCGAGAAGACTCACCAGGGGCCCGGTGCGTGGAGCCGGAACAGGAGTCATCGGACTCGGGAGACGCACAATAGGGCTGGTGCGTGGAGCAGGAACAGGTCGTGCCGGGCTCTGAAGGCGCACAGGGGACCTGGTGCGTGGAACAGGAACAGGACGTGCCGGGCTCTGAAGGCGCACAGGGGATCTGATGCGTGGAGCAGGAACAGGACGTGCCGGGCTCTGAAGGCGCACAGGGGATCTGATGCGTGGAGCAGGAACAGGACGTGCCGGGCTCTGAAGGCGCACAGGGAACCTGGTGCGTGGAGAAGGAACAGGACGTGCCGGGCTCTGAAGGCGCACAGGGGACCTTATGCGTGGAGCAGGAACAGGTCGTGCCGGGATCTGAAGGCGCACAGGGAACCTGGTGCGTGGAGCCGGTGTAGGTCTCACCAGACTGTTCTCACGCACCTCAGGGCGAGTGCGGAGAGCTGGTGCAGAACAAACCGGGCTGTGACAACGCTCCTCCAGGCGTCTCGCTGCAGCTCACTCCTCGCCTGTACCTCTCTCCTGAACTCCTCTATGGTCCTCAACTCAGGCTCCGGCTCCCTTCTCTGCCTCATCTCAGCCACCAGCCCCATGTGCCCCCCCCCAAAAAAAATCTTGGGGCTGTTGTGGCCTCGGACCCCGGCGTTGTCACTGACCTTCGTCTCTCCTTGGCGACTCCCGCCAAGGAAGGGTCTCACTGCCACCCATGATCTCCTCCCAGGTCCAGAATGTTTTATCCTGCACTGGGGCACGCTGCTTGGTCCTGGTGTGGTGTGGGTCATTCTGCCACGGAATTCTGAAGAAGCAGACCAAGGTGCAGCACGGATGGAGTTCCACATCTTTTAATTACTATATGGAACATACAAAAACAATTACGCACGCGCACGCACACATTACGTTGAAACAACGTTGATTCAACCGATTTGTGCCCAGTGGGTTTATTTTTCATAGAAGCACACAAACTAACAATTTGCTGCGTGACACTGTTCTGAAATTACCCCCGTATATATAGTTTGTGGGCGATCCATTAAAAGCATGCATTCACAGAGGCCTGCATTGGACTTGTGTTGGAATATTTGTGAATTGTATATTTCAATGTGTCCCCCCTGACCCTTTATACTGCTTGAGTTAATGGCATTCGTTTGCTTTCTGGCAGCTTTACCACCATCCCTGTCGTGCTCTGTAAACGTGAGCTGGATTACAAGCACTCCTCAGGCCCAGCATCCTTCACTGTCTCACAATGTCTTTGCCAATCCAGCAGGAAACCCAGTCTTGCCAACTCCTACCTACAATAAGAACACTTGACCACAGTGAACAGCCAGCCTCTATCCCTTCTTGCTATCTTGTTCCACAATGACAGGGTGGTGAGGGGGTAAGGAGGGGGTGAATGTGACAGAGGAAGTACAAAGATGCTATGTCTGGAGGCTGTGTTCCCGGCCTGAGTTAGCTTACTACATCACAGAGTTGTTCTCAGGGACTGTGGAAGCTGAGGCAGGAAATGTTCAAGTCCCTCTCTAGAGAATTATGAGGACAAAAAGTATTTGAAAAAACAATGTTAAAGGGATAGTTAATCCAAATTCCAATTTACATTGGTTTTACAGAAAACTCTATGTACAAGGACAGAGTTCAGTCCTCGCTTTGGGTTTGTTTAACTAGCCACTGCCACCAACCGCTAGCATTTTAACGATAATCAATGGATGTCAATTTACCTCAAATGAGCATGCTCCTGATAGCATTTCAAAAGCACCTCTGCTAATATAATATTTTCTTAAACCATGCATCACACATTGTGCATTTGGATTTGCCCTTGATATAAAAAGTAAGGCTTTAAATAATCTAAATGCATGACTTGGTAGTAGTGCAAAATGGATAAACGGTTGCAGGTTGACTAAGGGACAATGATGATTGTTATATTGGTGATGTGTGTCGATAATTTCATCCATCTTCTCAGCAAATTATTAACTCTGTTCATTTCAAATCTAATTACCCTCTTCATAGTCAACACTCAATGCATTTTAATGGTGCATGAAATAGTGGAACAGTTCAATAACAGAGCCTGAATAATTAGATGTGTTTGCATAAATAACCCAGAAGGGGGCGACCATGTACCGTGGCTGGTTTTGAAATGGTGGTCCCAAATAGTTATTTGTATGTCATTGATAAACAGTATGCAATTAGAATACACAGAACATTATAAGCTAAAACCGTGCCACTTTTTGCATAGTTCTAATGGAATAAACATGGAGGCATGCTGTTTATATTGGTATTTGCAGATTTTCTCTTTTAGACCTATTGTCAGCTCAATAGAGGAAAGCACGACTATATGGTATTGTGGAAATACAATGTAGCAGAAACCTAAATATTCTCGTGAACGATTATATATCGTATTGCTGGAGATTTGCTAATTATGGTAATCCTGTTAAATACTCAAATATATATTTCCATAATATTTTCTTCATGAGCGGATAAGGACATGTTTTCATTGTTTTCATGAGACCAAAAGTTCAGGTATCTGTCCTCTCTTAACAACTCAAACCGATGAACATTTCAAGATCAAAGACTAGGAAACATACTGGGACACATCAGTATGAAATACACCTACATTAATCAAATGCACAAGACTGAATTGTTACAAGACCAAAACACAGAGCTCTATAACAGCCTTATGGTATAGCCCAGATGTTAGGATCCACTTTACTGCATTCCAGCTATAATCTCAGAGTTAGTGGAGAAAGTAAAAATACAGTCCTTTTAGCGTCATCAAAGAGAACATAGCTGGTTTTTCAATGAGAAGCTGGTTTTCTGTCTGCATTTTCAATTGGACAGAAAGCAGATGGATTAGCAGCTGAGCATAACAAGAACCAGCAGTAAAAGGAAGAAGACAGTTGCTGTGTAGTTAACTCTCATTTCAACTCTCCATTTTATAGCCAGCATATGCGCCATAACTCGAAGAAAGAAGAAGATAGTATCTCGGGGAACAGGACAGAAGTAAAGTACTCCAGGGTTGCATCCCAGAAGACACTATATCCTATAGGGCTGTGGTCAAAAGCAGTGAATAAAGTACTATTTGGGACGCAGCCCAGTTTAAGAGTCAGAAACACACATTTAAAATAATTACTTTAGAATAATGACTCACCACACATATGGCATATAGTGTGCTTAAGTGTTGCTTAGAGGACAACGCTGGCTATAAATGACCTCCGTTGTGTTTGTCTACCCTCAACGTTTATCCATTGACATTTCATGATAGGTTACACATATACAAAGTACAATATACAAGATCATGCAGGGATATCAGTTGGTAGTTATGTACCAGTACCTGGTTAATGTACTTCCTGTGTTGAATGAGAACAGGTGTCCACACAACATCCGTCTGCGTCCTACATAGAGATTCTACAGAGACTCACCGTGTAAATGTAGCTCACACTGCACCGTGGGACCCAAATCCAGTGTGATGCTGACAACACACTGAGGATCACTGGTTCCATTTAATGGTATTGGAATGCACCCATATGTAGGTTTAACTCCACAAAAGAGATTTACATTCCCTGTGACCTAAAATCCAGTTCAGCACAGAACAAACACGTTGCGCTTTGCTGATTTCTTCTCCAATCGTGGGTGTTTCTGTGTTTTTAAATAGTGCCTACCGTGCTGTGCTCATACTGTATGTGTACATCACTCTGCAGTTGCTAATTGCACTACTGCATGACTCAGAGTATGAGAAGACAAACCTCTGCTGCCTCTGTCCCCAAGGGTATTACAGAGGATGACCTCTGTTGTTGTCAGTGTATGTGTGTTTTTGTGTTTTTGTGTGTGTGTTTCAACAGGGGAGAGGTTTGTGTAGTAGTGGATAGGGAGAGCATGTGTGTGGGTCAGTATAAAACAGTGTTTGCCAGTTGTTGTGTGCACACACACTCACAAGCAATTATGTTTTCATCTCTGTTTTGTCTGAGGTTTTAATCGACATTCAATTGGAGACATAGAGGCCAGATAATATTGCCATAGGAACAGTGCCTGTGCATATGTGTGTTCCTGTGTGTATTCTTTGAAAGGGGATTAACGTCACTAAGTTAATTCAGTAGAGTCACACAGTATTTTCAGTAAACTGTGGATTAATCTGGATTAAGCACTTAAACATTTATAGGTCTTGTTGAGGGTAGAAAGATGAGAAAAATGCTTTCTCTACAGTCCATTGCCGCCAAGTCGACTTTGTGGGATAAAAAGAAAAAGACGCAAGCCACACTGTGGGATGTTTGCCAACCAGAGATAAACTTGGGAGAAATGAGCCCCAAACCATGGCCTAGCCACTGAAGGTATAATGCAGTATTTCTCCTCTAGTGGAGCAAAGCTTATCCAGTCTTTCCTCATGACAGATGTTCCAAGTCAATTGAGAGGTGGTTAAAGTGGAGACCGCAGCAAGTGTAAATTTGGACATCTGAGCATGGGTGTCCCCTAAGTCTCCAAGAATATGCTGCACAGCGTTGCATGAAATGAAGAAATTGCGTGGAATAAAAAATTAAACGCCCATACTGTGGTTTGAGAAGGTTTTAAAGTTTTACTTGAGGATTTTTAGCAACTCATCCCAGCTTCCCATGTATGGTAGTGAACCTCTTTCCTCTTCAGTGCACTTTATTTGTGTCAATACCATCACCCGGCCTTTGTAGCATTCTAAACTGTTTCCACATCCTGTGGACAAACTGAAAACACACTCTTCTTAACAACCACAGCTTCAGAAGTTATCTAGTTTGTTGTGGCATATGAATAATCACTGTTGGCCAGTACTGGTGGCCTGGAATGATGGCTCTGTGTCTAGACTGACCACCTCTCTGTGACAAATCTCACCAGTTGGAAATCACAGTTATGCATGCATGAGCCAATACCCCAGGGGCAGACGATCAGCTCATCTTCATCAGGATGCTAAAGATGATACAGAGCATTTTTCTTCATCAGGATGCTAAAGATGATACCGATCAACATGCTCGTCCACGTTTTACTACTTCATTATTCTCACCCTAATCTTCCCACCAGAACCCTACCTTATCAGCACCCGACACAGGGAATTAATTCAGAACATGGCAGTCCTCACATGAATGCTTTGCGGCAGGGCCTGACATAATAGTCTCACTTCCACTCCTGTAGCACCGAAGCGGGCCAGCAAGAGAAAATACTGCTCCATCTCTCTGCACTGAGCTAAAGCAGAGCCCTGGATGGTCCCGACACGCAATACTCCTCTCCTTCACCCTAATTGACTAGATGTCCCATGCCATCACAATCAGTGGGAAGTGAAACAACACAAGGAATGATAGCTTTATCACTTGCACAGTGCTGTTTAGAAACTCCCAACAGGAATAGTATAAATACTGTATATCCTGTATATAGCCTCATTATTGTTATTTTATTGTGTTACTTTTCTTTACATGTTTTACTTTAGTTTATTTAGTAAATATTTTCTTAACCCTATTTTCTTAAAACTGAATTGTTGGTTAAGGGCTTGTAAGTAAGCCTTTCACGGTAAGGTCTACGACCTGTTGTATTCGGCGCATGTGACAAGAACAATTGGATTTGATTTGATTTGAATACAAGAAAGTATTTTTGACCTTATTTTGGTATATTTAATTATTCAATTACGTTTTCCTTGTTTCTCCTCTTCAAACCACTTTTTTTCCTAAAGACTGAGTTACTGGGACCTCGACTCCTACTAAGTAGTAGAACAAAGGATCAGCCACTTAGTCCAACATGGTCGTAATGGAAGGTTAAAAATGAACTTCAAGTACCTGGTCCCCTCATGTCCTCACTGTTAGAGGTTTCAACATAAAACCTACTTTAGAATTCCAACCATCTATACACTACGTGACACACAGTGAGGGTAGACCGGCGGTTTTAAAGGACTTTCCCATAACTGGAACTTTTCTCCATCCTCCTAGTTGTTTTGTACCGTGTATGTTAACATCATCTACAGGGAGTGCCCTGGCAATGAAAAATGAAAAGAACCACCTTAGAGTCTAACAAAGGGGGTTACCATTTGGAAAGGCAACACTGTTAAAACCATGACACAGCAAAATGTTCAGGAGCCGCTGGACTTAGCAAGGGACCAGAATCCATTATTAATAATCCACTGTCTGTTCTAAGCACTCGGCACATGCATATTTCACAGGAATAACCAGTGACCATAACCAGAAGACCATAACCAGAAGATTGTTAAGAAATTGGATCGAGAATCAGCATCCATAAAGTGATGTGAACTTCTTCTCTCTTTTTTTCCGCGTCTGCACGTCATGCTTCACCAGAGCGCTCCTCTGTTGCTAAGGCCCCCGATGCGTAATTGGGAGAATACAGAGGGCTCCTTTCTGCGAGTGCTCTCAGGACTATTTCTTGATTAGAAGTTAACACGTGCAAAACACAATATGTCGACTCAGTCAGTGACATCTTGGGGAGTAATTATTTCCAAGAGCTTAATAGGTTAGCATGCCTGATTCTTCACTGTAATTAAATGCATCCTTGACCCTGCACCACATTAACACCTACTGTACTAATATGAATGCAACATGCAACGATTTCAACGATTTGACTGAGTTACAGTTCATATAAGGAAATCAGTCAATTGAAATAAATAAATTGGGCCCTACTCTATGGATTTCACTTGACTGGGCAGGGGTGCAGCCTATGCCCTCCCAGGCCCACCCATGGCTGCACCCTTGCCCAGTCATGTCAAATCCAGCGATTAGGGCCTTATTTATTTCAATTGACTGATTTCCTTATATGAACTGTGGGAGTCAGTCCCAGCCAATCAGAATTAGTTTTTCCCCACAAAAGGGCTTTATTACCGACATAAGTACTCCTCAGTTTCATCAGTTGTCCGGGTGGCGATCCCGCAGGTGAAGAAGCTGGATATTGGGGTCCTGGACTGGCATGGTTACACATGGTCTCAGGTTGTGAGGCTGGCTGCAGGTACTGTCAAATTCCCTAAAACAACATTGTAGGCGGTAAATGGTAGAGAAATAAACATTACATTCTCTGGCAACAGCTCTGGTGGACATTCCTACAGTCAGCATTTCACACTCCCTCAAAACTTGAGACATCTGTGGCATTGTGCTTTATGACAAAACTGCACATTTTAGTGGCCTTTTATTGTCCCCAGCAGGTGCACCTGTGTAATGATCATGCTGTTCAATCAGATTCTGGATATGCCACACCTGTCAGGTGGATGGATTATCTTGGCAAAGGAGAAATGCTCACTAAGAGGGATGTAAACAAATTTGTTCACAAAATATGAGAGAAATTAGCTTTTTGTGCATATGGAACATTCTGGGATCTTTTATTTCAGCTCATGAAACATGGGACCAACACTTTACATGTTGTGTTTATATATTTTCTCAGTATATACTGTACATTAAAAACCTGCTGTACTATACTATACTATACTTAAGGAATAAGGCCCGAGGAGGTATGGTATATGGCCAATATACCACGGCTAAGGACTATTCACTGGACGCAGCCCTTAGCCGTGGTATATTGGCAATATACCACAAACCCCCCGAGGTGCCTTATTGCTATTATAAACTGGTTTCCAAACTAATTAGAGCAGTAAAAAATAAATGTTTGTCATACCCGTGGTATATTGTCTCACCAATCAGCATTCAGGGCTCGAATCACCCAGTTTATAAAATACTATATTGTACTACAGAACAGGCTATTATACCTTTACAACATCATACTGCATTCTCAAGTCATTTTAGCCTCAATAGTTAGAGGATAAAGCATATTGAGTTCCAGTAGAACAACCACTCTCATAGGTTGCCATGAAAAGACAATTCGCCCCTGGGTAGAGATCTCATCCCCTTATGTTCTTCAAACTGTCAGTGATCCACCTTGCTTGTCCTAAGAGGAAATTATCCAGATGCATAGCATCAGCACAATCCAAAACTCTGCCCATCTTCAAAAATGTGTTTTTGATGCTTTCCGCTTGTCATTCAAAATCACAAGAGCAGAGCTCTACAAAGACAAGAACTGTGAAGAATAAACGCCTCGAGCGCACAGCAGGAGATTGTTGATGGGTTGAATGTGTCTTGTGTACAGCAGATGGTCTGGGGATTTCTGGAAATGACAGAAACTGCAAGACCATTGTACTGTAGCTAACTGGGTGGTCATAACTTGGGGAAAGCTTTCTCTTTAAACTTACAACCTAAAAACAAAGTGAGTCACCAAAGTCTTTACATGTCATTATGTACAGTTGAAGTCGGAAGTTTACATCTTAGCCAAATACATTTAAACTCAGTTTTTCGCAATTCCTGACATTTAATCCTAGTAAAAATTCCCTGTCTTAGGTCAGTTAGGATCACCACTTTATTTTAATAATGTGAAATGTCAGAATAGTAGTAGAGAGAATGATTTATTTCAGCTTTTATTTCTTTCATCACATTCCCAGTGGGTCAGAAGTTTACATACACTCAATTAGAATTTCGTAGCGTTGTCTATAAATTGTTTAACTTGGGTCAAACATTTCGGGTAGCCTTCCACAAGCTTCCCACAATAAGTTGGGTGAATTTTGGCCCAATCCTCCAGACAGACCTGGTGTAACGAGTCAGGTTTGTAGGCCTCCTTGCTCTCACATTCTTTTTCAGTTCTGCCCACACAATTTCTATAGGATTGAGGTCAGGGCTTTGTGATGGCCACTCCAATACCTTGACTTTCTTGTCCTTAAGCCATTTTGCCACAACTTTGCAAGTATGCTTGGGGTCATTGTCCATTTGGAAGACCCATTTGGAAGACACATTTACGACCAAGCTTTAACTTCCTGACTGATGTCTAGAGATGTTGCTTCAATATATCCACATAATTTTCCCTCCTCATGATGCCATCTATTTTGTGAAGTGCACCAGTCACTCCTGCAGCAAAGCACCCCCACAACATGATGCTGCCACCCCCGTGCTTCGCGGTTGGGATGGTGTTCTTGGGCTTGCAAGCCTCCCCCTTTTTCCTCCAAACATAACGATGGTCATTATGGCCAAACAGTTCTATTTTGTTTCATCAGACCAGAGGACATTTCTCCAAAAAGTACGATCTTTGTCCCCATGTGCAGTTGCAAACTGTAGTCTCGCTTTTTTTATGGCGGTTTTGGGGCAGTGGCTTCTTCCTTGCTGAGCGGGACTTCACAAGGTCCAGCATCTTCACAAGGTCCTTTGCTGTTGTTCTGGGATTGATTTGCACTTTTCGCACCAAAGTACGTTCATCTCTAGGAGACAGAACGCGTCTCCTGCGTGGTCCCATGGTGTTTATACTTGCATACTTTTGTTTGTACAGATGAATGTGGCATTTGGAAATTGCTCCCAAGGATGAACCAGACTTGTGGAGGTCTACAATCTTGTATATGAGGTCTTGGCTGATTTCTTTTGATTTTCCCATGATGTCAAAGCTGTTTAAAGGCACAGTCAACTTAGTGTATGTAAACTTCTGACCTGCTGGAATTGTGATACAGAGAATTTTAAGTGAAATAATCTGTCTGTAAACAATTGTTGGAAAAATTACTTGTGTCATGCACAAAGTAGATGTCCTAACCGACTTGCCAAAACTATAGCTTGTTAACAAGACATTTGTGGAGTGGTTGAAAAACGATTTTTAATGACTACAAACTAAGTGTGTGTAAACTTCCGACTTAAACTGTACATAATTCATGATTTAATGCATGGTGCCTCTTTCCATTCAGAATGGCGAGACAAACACGGCACCTCTAGGTAACCCAATACAGGAGCAAACACAGTGTCTAACAACCTCAGCCAGTCTCCCTCTCCATCTTTACAGAAACCGGCACAGGTGCAGAGCACGCACTTTACCAATGAACAATACTTTGTCAAGCGTCGTCAGTGCCATTGCTAAGACTGTGAAATGTCACCTTCAAAGGGTTCCTAGTCCAACACACTATTGTTCTAAGGGGCTGAAGCATAGCATTTGCCTGAGGCAGGGAAATGAAGTTCTATTTTGGAATCTATGTGATTAAGTGTTGTGCAGACAGATCCTCACCCCCCCTTACCTTTATGTACTCTGGCTGCCCTTCATGAAAAACATGAACATGCCGTACTGAACACCTAGTTATAGTTTCTCAAGAGTGTTTTGTTGTCCTTATAAGTAAGTATAATGTATAACAAGGGTTGCTATAGTTAAACAGGTGTTTCTGGACCAAGTAGTGATTTGTACAGTATATTGTTTTAAGTGCGGTATATCCACTTGTGTTGTATGTGCCAACAGAAAGTTGTGAAACTACAAAGATCTGCTAACCTTATGGGTCTATAGGAGCGCAACACTGATGTTCCAATACTGAAATGCGTCAGGCCCTCAAATAAAACAAGTCTATTCGTTTACAGAGATTTATACCAAGCTAGTTAAATGTATTGTAAATTGATTACGCTTTGGAATCATTCTTTAACAGCCAGTCGTAACTTAGATTTGCAATGCTTTGAAATGCTTTGGCAAGGCAGTGGGTGGAATATAGAGACAGTAGGGAAAGACTGTGACCTCAGGGAAATGACATGCTTTATATCACTCTACCTTTCTCCTGGCAGTATGTGCGGCAGGTCAGGGGTGGGAGGGCAAAGGGGACGTATAGGGAAGTGAACTTTAATGGCCTGCATTGCTCTCTCTGGGGTTTAAGATTTCTAGTTTCTCCCTGACACTATGTAAATGAGGACTGGCTATATTTAACAATTGAGCATAAAATGATTAATAATGAAGGATGTTTATTTTGCAAATGAAGTGAGTTGAGGAAGATACACCACTGTGTTTGGGATATGGTTACGCATTGGGGTTTTCTTCAATTGGTCTTACAGGTGCTGCTATCTGGTAGCTGTCATAGCCATGAGTCAATGTATACATTCTTGCATTGTAGAGCACATGAGCTCAGGGCACATCTTTCCTAATGCGGCATGACCTCCTATTGTAAATTAACAAAGACACAAGGTGTTCATGGGTGTCTCAGGACCACAGACGGATGTACAGAGAGAGTGTAGTGGGCAGTAAAGTATCATATATGCATATTATATATACTGCCCATGCAAACTCTGAATAAGACTATGCAATTAGCCCATTAAATGACTAATTTAACTCCATAAGATCAATGCCAATATGGAAGAACACCATAGTTGAGTTACAATAATAGGAAATTAAACATTGTCTATTTACATCTGTATTTAATATATTTTTCAAATCAATGGATTCAGATACAAGGCATAAAGCTTAAGTTACAAAGCACTAACAAGCATTATTGAGAGAGAGAGAGAGAGAGAGAGAGAGAGAGAGAGAGAGAGAGAGAGAGAGAGAGAGAGAGAGAGAGAGAGAGAGAGAGAGAGAGAGAGAGAGAGAGAGAGAGAGAGAGAGAGAGAGAGAGAGAGAGAGAGAAACCTTGGCTCATTAGAAAGAAAGAAAGAAAGAAAGAAAGGTCAGGAACATAAGAGAAAGAACAATCAATCTAAGAACCTTTTATAAGCATCTGAGTTGTTTGGATTAAAATTGGAGATGTTGACCAATATCATGATGGTAAAGTTAACCTCCAATCAGATATCAGACCTACAGTATGCTATCACAACATAACCTCTGCTTCACTTCGGGGGATGGGCTGCCCTACAAGAGTGTATTAGAGAAATGCTTAATTTCAGCTTGTTAAACTCAGTAGTGAAGTCGTGCATCACATGAAGCCATCCTTACTTGACTACGGTTTGGTATATGAGTGCAGGACTTGACATGTCATGATTTTGAGTGCATATAATGTTTTGGCTAGAGCGCATATAATGTGATTGGTGTTCATGTTTACCTCAATGCAGGTGTACAGTAAAATAGAGTACCATTGAGTTATGAAGGGTTCTGTTAGGTATGATACTCTACATCATACTAAATGGGCTTTTAGGTTTTCATTAGGTAGGTGGACTAAATGACAGAGACAACGTAATGTCTTCCTGTAGTCGATGCTATCAGTCGAAAAGTGTATGACAGAACATGGAGAGTACTGCCCATATGAATATAAGCAACATCAGGGTTGTGGATAAAAAACAGGTTATTGGAATTCAGGCCCTGACAATTGAGACGTGGATTGTTTATGTGTGTGTTACATACGCCTCTTGGAGGAGGGAACGCAACACCCTGCTACAACTCAACACCCCGTGGAGGAAAAAAAGGTATGTGATTGTAGGTGCGGGTAAGGATGACAGAGGCAGAGAATATTACTGTTTACGGGGAATTTTTCTTCCTTCACACGGTAAGGTGGGGAAAAGGGTCTGGAAAAGTTCCCCCTCTCCTACCTAAAGTTCCCCCTCTCCTGCCTTACCTGCCTACCCACTGGTTACCTATTCTTAGCACCACCTGGCGCGCTAACCAAAATACAGGGGGTGGTCCACCCAGGTCTCACCTAGTGTGATTAGACAGTAAATACTATGGGTATATGTATGCCTTGACTGACACGAGTTTGGAGTACCTTGACTGACACGAGTTTGTTCCTGGGGGCACCTTGGGAGTGTTAAGACAAGAGGCCTGCGGGCATATATATACCCGCGCCAGGTGGTGCTAAGTATAGGTAACCAGTGGGTAGGCAGGTAAGGTAGGAGAGGGGGAACTTTAACTTTGACTTTCTTTGCTTTGGTTCGATGCAGTCCCTTTTCCCCACCTTACCGTGTGAAGGAAGAAAGATTCCCTGTAAACGGTAATATTCAATGCCTCTATCATCCTTATCCGCACCTATAATCACATACCTTTTTTTCCTCCACGGGGAGTTGAGTTGTATTAGGGTGTTGCCTTCCCTCCTCCAAGAGGCGTATGTAACATAACCTCTGCAGGAGCGGCTACAAAATACTTTACAACACTTTCTGACCAACATACATACAAAGAAGCTCCCTCTCCTAACAAGGGAACACTGGCTCTTCAAGCTGCAGAAGGAGTCGGTAATTGCAGAGCCAGCTGTTTCCCCTGACGAGAGAGCGGGGCCAGAGGGTGAATGGGCAAGACAAAATATTTAAGTGCCTTTGAACTGGGTATGGTAATACAGTAGGTGCCAGGCGAACCAGTTTGAGTGTGTCAAGAATTGCAACGCTGCTGGGTTCTTCACGCTCAACAGTACTGTGTGTATCAAGAATAGTCCACCACCCAAAGGACATCCAGCCAACTTGACATAACTGTGGGAAGCATTCGAGTCAACATGGTCAGCATCCCTGTGGAAAGCCTTCAAAACCTTGTAGAGTCCATGCCCCGATGAATTGAGGCTGTTCTGAGGGCAAAAGCGGGTGCAACTGAATATTACGAAGGTGTTCCTAATGCATTGTACACTCAGTGTATGTTCTTCCACCTCAGACTGTGTGCTGTATATATGTCTTTCCATCTCAGAATACATACTGTATATATGTTATTCCACCTCAGACTGCATACTGTAGATATGTTATTCTACCTCAGACTACATACTGTAGATATGTTCTTCCACTGTAAATGACGAACAGGCAGAAGACCCTTCTACCAGCCTTCACATTTAAAGACAGGGAGAGGGAAGTGAGGAATGAGAAGTATAAAAAACAGAAAGCAAAAACAGCTGTCTGGCAGTTACCACATCAGGGCCCAGTCACATACCATAATTCCAAATGAGGAATTGCTTTGAGGTGGCCTTCTCGAAATCAGGAAGTGTGGGAGAGAAAGAAAATCTTTTAGATTAATGGTGACATTTTCCCTCTTATACCAAGGTTGGGATGTGTGAAGCGAGAATGGGAGTATTTCAAGCCATGGTGGCATGCTTTGGTCGGACACCATTCCTGATAATGCTAATGATATAGTTGTTTAAATCTCTGCCATTGCGAGGTGATATGAGCAACTGTGCAGTGTGGACATACCTTCATGTTTCCTTCACTTGTTATATCTTCTTTATTTTTTTACCTGTGCTTTGCGCCATACACATATTCTAGGTACAAAAACAGTATTACAGAACACAGCCAACCATATGTTAATCACCTATTTACATATCACTAACACATCCCGGGACACGTCGGTATCTTCTTAACAGGAAAGGACTTTAAGTACAGTGGTTCCTCCTTTAAAAGTTGTGTCATACTGCGGCACACCTTGCGGGCTGCTGCAGCATTCTGTGGCACGTTATCTGTTTGTCAGCCATTTCTGTTCATTTTTAATGCAAGTTATTGCAAGTTTGACCACCTGAGGGCATCTTTGAGAAGCATTTGATAGTCTCCCGTATTGGCATTAGCAGAGAATTTAAAACCTTTTTTGTAATAACATAGTATATGGGATTGATTTGAAGAAATATGGCTTAATTCATTTGATTAATATTATGGTGTTTCCATTCAGAGAAAAACAAAAAACGAAACCCTCAGGGTTTCTGTTAGAATGGAATGGAAAATATGGTGCTGTACAACAGAAGGAAGGAGTTGGCTGTCCTTGTAAATAAGAATTTGTCCTTAACTGACTTGCCTAGTTAAATAAACGTTACACTAAGAGCATAACATTTCTGCACCCTAATTTTCTAATTCTTGTCTAACCAATACCCAAATGGAGATTAAGTGAAAATAAACATCTCATTGATTTATCAAGACCAGTCCCCATGCTTGCCTCAGAGCAGCGCGAAAAGGTGCTAAAATAGTTGTAGGCTTGTGCTTCTAACTTTTATATGCTCTTCATATAAATAAGACTTACACCATTTTTCACAGCACATTACACAACACTAGTGAGACTCATTTCGCCAATGGTAGGTCTACAGTATATCGAAAAAATATTTTTTTCAGTGACGTGACTCTCCGCCAGTAATTACATTTAGAGGATTGGAGGACTCTAAATTAATATCTAAGGGGCATTTTCCGTTAGATATTCTCAGACATTCTCACAGATCCTAAGGGCCTTTTATATAATTCTAAATTAATTTATAATAATAATAATAAACGCTTTGTTTAAAAAGTTAAGAAATTTTGGAGATTTCGTTTTAATTTAACCTATAGTGAGCGAGAAAAAGGCAAATATTTACACATTAGTGAGACATTCTCACTAATGTGTAAATAAAGCCAGTTTGTTATTTAGAATTATTTATTTCTGGAGAAACCTAACTTGATTATTTAGCAGACATCACTTGCTTATACTCAGTCAACACATATCTTAAGAATATCATGGAATATTTGAACAAGTAATTTGTTATGGATCCATAATTAAATAAACATCAGCATTTTGAAAGAGTATTTTTATCATTATTTTATTAACGGAAGCATAAAGATGCTGATGAAGAAATACAGTACTGTACAGTATATGCTTTTTACATTTGGATAATAAAGCATATAAAGAATTTTGAAGATATAAGCCACCTGCATTTTTTTTTAGCCTACTGTGCAGTCTGACAAGTAAATAGCCTACTGTACATACTGTAGTAAACATGGGAAAGTGACTAATTCCTTACATAAGGGAGAGCAGGCCATGTCCAGACTTTCTCTGTGACCTCAAGTACTCATTAACTCTGTCTTTAATGCTTTTTCGGGTTGCATCAGTCATGGACGGAAACTTCTGAGACACAGTATTAATGATGAACACCCGGAGCTTCACTGGTAAGCCACATTTGCCTCGGGATCCATTCCAGTTTATATTCTGTGCCCACTCATGGTATCTCTCTTCGGTTACACATCCTTGTAATAGCAGAACTGTATAACGGTCCGGGCGGGCCTTGCTGTGCCTGGTGAGCAGTTGGTCAAGTTCTGTTGTCAGAAGAGGAATGGAAATGTCAAGGTGAACCGACGACCTGACGAACACGCCACGCATGTTGACTCTGCCTGTCGGAGGTGGAGTTCCAGAGCTCACAGGTGTGCCTGGCATGGATTGTGATTCCATCTCGTTCCTCGCCCTTTTCAACACGTCATTCTCCACCTGACTCTCTGCCAAAGCCACCTGACTCTCCGCTAATGAGGAGTGACTCTCCCCCAATACCGCCTGGCTCTGGACCAATGCATCAGCTGTCGCCCGTATCTCTGCCCTTAGATAATGTTTCTTTTTCTGATGGTCTTCCTTCAATGACTCAATCTCTGTCTTCAAAGTTTGAATCTCACCCATGAGCACTATTCATCAGATGAGCAGAATGGTACCGCCCTGAGCCCCCATTGATTGCAGTGGCCTATGATAGAAATGGTAGATCAATTAATAATTAAAAGTGACTCCAACACACAAATGCTGCGTACACATTTTAAGAATCTAGCTTAACTAACTGCTTTCTTGGCAACCATGCATTTTTTTTCGGTGCGGCCCATTGTCCAGCTTTTTGTCCACTACTGAAAATAAAAACACAGCATCTTGTTTACATTCTTCATTGTGTCACACATAATTTGTATCTACCTTTCCAATTATTTTTAGAGTTTGGGATTTACAAATGTGTGCTTTAATTATTAGTTACATTGTTTTAGTTCGAACGTGCAGACTTTTTTTCTTTAAATTATTGTTTTATGTAGGATGCTACATTTTTGACCAGTTGCAATTGTAAGTAGGCCTAATTAAAAAAAATCCTACTTCTATTAGGCTGTTAAGCCTCATAGCCTACCTCAGACAGTTAATTTATTGTATATACGTCTAGGCTCCGAAGAAATAGACTCCAACTAAGCCCTCTTGCTGTTTGTAAAGTCAAATTAAAATGAAGATTATTGTTGAAATGAATTGCTAAACTGGTGTAGGTTTTCTCCATCTGTTGGTGTGCAACACTTGCATAACAAGTTAGCTATACTTTCAGCACAAGCCACTGTTCACCTCCTATTGATTGCGCTGTGGTTACAACCAGTTGTTTTTTCAATTGAACCTTTATTTAACTAGGCAAGAAACGTAAGAACAAATTCTTTACAATGAAGGCCTACCCCGGCCGAACCCGGATGACTCTGGGCCAATTGTGCGCCGCTCTATGGCACTCCCAGTCACAGTCGGATGTGATACAGCCTGAATTCGAACCAGTAGTAAAACCTCTTGCACCGAGATGCAGTGCCTTAGACCGCTGCGCCACTCGGGAGCCATGACCTATATATATATATATATATATGGCGCAGCGGTCTAAGGCACTGCATCTCGGTGCAAGAGGTTTTACTACTGGTTCGAATTCAGGCTGTATCACATCCGACTGTGTCTGGGAGTGCCATAGGGCGGCGCACAATTGGCCCAGAGTCATCCGGGTTCGGCCGGGGTAGGCCTTCATTGTATATATATATATATACTGCCATTCAAAAGTGTGGGGTCACTTAAAAATGTCCCTGTTTTTTGTCCATTCAAATAACATAACATTTATCAGAAATACAGTGTAGACATTGTTAATGTTGAAAATGACTATTGTAGCTGGAAATGGCAGATTTTTTACAGAATATCTACATAGGCGTACAGAGGCCAATTATCAGCAACCACCACTCATGTGTTCCAGCTATTCCATTTTATAATTTTAAAAGGCTAAATGATCATTAGAAAACCCTTTTGCAATTATGTTAGCACACCTGAAAACTGTTATTCTGATTAAAGAAGCAATACAACTGGCCTTCTTTAGACTAGTTGAGTATCTGGAGCATCAGCGTTTGTGGGTTCGATTATAGGCTCAAAATGGCCAGAAACAAATAACTTTCTTCTGGACCTCGTCAGTCTATTCTTGTTCTGAGAAATGAAGGCTATTCCATGCAAGATATTGCCAATAAACTGAAGATCTCGTACAATGCTGTGTACTACTCACTTCCCAGAACAGTGCAAACTGGCTCTAACCAGAATAGAAAGAGGAGTGGGAGGCCTTGGTGCACAACTGAGCAAGAGGACAAGTACATTATGACTCTGGGATGCTGGCCTTCTAGGCAGAGTTCCTCTGTCCAGTGTCTGTGTTCTTTTTCCAAACTTAATCTTTAATTTTTATTGGCCCGTCTGAGATATGGCTTTTTCTTTGCAACTCTGCCTAAAGGTTGAATAGTCTGTTGTTCAGCTAATAGCCCATCCTGCTACGCTTGTGTAAAACAAATAATAATACTTTTTCCCCTTTCCACATGTTAAAGATTCCAATTGATAAAGTGTTTTTAGCCACAATCGTCCCCAACCCCAATTCATACATTTGGGCACAGCGTGCTGCGTGCTGGTCTTCGGGCTAGAATGTTGAGGGTTGTAAACCTGCTCCCTGCTTGTTTCATTACATTATTATGCCGGTCTCAGAGCAAATAGCTCGCTTGTGGGCATGCTGGCAGGAAGTACTGTTTTTTATTCTGTATATATGAATTACAAATCAGCCATTACTTAATCATGTTTCTATTCTATTGCATAGTTACAATGTGTAATCGTTGTCCCAGGAGCAGGAATGGTAAACACTGTTGAAGTGTATAATTGTAATACATACATGCAGACACAGCATCATTCAAAGAATTGAGTTTGATACACCTGGTATCATTTGTCTCTACATTAACTAACATATTCCTCTCAATTGTAAATGTTTTGCTTGACTCATTATGACGTTTTAATTACTTAAATTACTTAAATGTTTTATCAGCCCTCTTTGCTGAAAAAGTCACCAGGGACTGGTGGCTCATGTCAAATGTGTCATTGAAACCACTCGATATGATTGGTCATATAAAAACCTTGGGACCCAAATGCATAATGAGTGCTCTAACCCCCCCTTATGGTGGTCTGGAGCAATGAAGCCGTGACGCTGGGTACTTTTAAGTCCCGCGGTGTAAGCTCGCAACTTTTAAAGGAGGAACCACAGGAGAATGGAAATGTGATCAAAAGTACTATTTATATGTAGATAACATTACCGGAGAATGTTCCTTATATAAACACTGCATGATCAAATTACTCATGCATCTCAACATGTATGTAATACATGTAACATACCTGTGTTTTCATATTCAGACTGATAGTACAACAAACAAAAAAAAGTTACAAATGTCTAGCTGTTGGGGATGCATCAGAATCTTAGGCCCTCTTTTGCCCTCAGAACAGCCTCAATTCGTCGGGGCATGGACTCTACAAGGTGTCGAAAGCATTCCACAGGGATGCTGGTTTACGTTGACTCCACTGCTTCCCTCATTTGTGTCAAGTTGGTTGGATATCCTTTGGGTGATGGACTATTCTTGATACACACGGAAAACCCAGCAGCGTTGCGGTTCTTGACACGCTCAAACCGGTGCACCTGGCACCTACTTCCATACCCACTTCAAAGGCATGTAAATCGTTTGTCTTGCCCATTCACCCTCTGAATGGCACACATACACAATCCCTGTCTCAAGGCTTAAAAATCTTACTTTAACCTGTCTCCTTCCCTTCATATACACTGATTGAAGTGGATTTAAACAAGCGACATCAATAAGGGATCATAGCTGTCACCTGGATTCACCTGGTTAGTCTATGTGATGGAAAGAGCAGGTGTTCCTAATGTTTTGTATATGACAACAGACAGCATCGGCCACCACCCACAAACTGAGTACACAGTAGTGAGATAGAGTATGTAGATGACAATATGATGTGAAGTGATAGCCGTACTAATTCAAATAATGTGTGCTGAGTTATGCATCACTGTAGGAAAATGGATGCTGTGACAGAAAGTGGAAAAAATACCATTGCATACCAAAACATGGTCGGAATAACTTAACTACAGTGTTGCAAAGCAATCGACATGACTAAATATGATTGATCAGAGTGTCTGCAAATCTTATAATCACAGAGCTCTCCCTGCTTGACCCATTACATATTCACATCGTTCTGATTACCCTTTGCTGCGGTTACACATAGTCCCATTCTTGCATCAAAATAAAGCTGTCTTTTCCCGTATTGGGTTCAGTCATGCCTGATGAGAGAACAAATTAAGCCCCGAAGGCTATTTACTGCACTTGAAGCTAGCTACCACTCTTTCCCACTTTGTCCATGAGTTTTAATACGGCCTTGACAACACATTTTGCTATTCTTGTCGTGCTTATCCCTAAGGTTAATTTATGGTCTTGCTGTCAGATTAAATACATATTTTCTTAATTTGCAATATCTGATGAATTATTTGATAAATGGCTAGATTGAGTTTTGCTTCCACCTATAGTAGACATATGAGTGATCCATTTTAAATAAACAAAACATGTAATTGAACTAGGTGGTATCGCTCTCACACCTGTTGAATTTTGGCTTTACAACTGTAATAAAACTATGGCCTCATTTCCCTAAACCTTATAATTATAACTCACGCAAGGGGCATAGTTAGCAACAGAGTTGCCTCTGAAAATAGAATGCATTGTTGCACTAAAACTGATAAATAAAATATAGGAACATTTCCCTCTGTGACGATTTAACATGAGGAAAAATGTACTGATATTTTCACAAGCTAGTGAGACACTGGTGTTATGCAAAACATACATTAAGTATTAACATGGTTTAACATGGATTCATCATATTCAGTGTTGGAAACGAGGCCATTGGCAATTAAAATATTCATATTATTATCCAATGTCAAACCTTTCATTTTTTGGGGTGCAAATACATGTCTAAAGGTAATATACCAATTGCATTCATGATGTAAATAATGTTGTTCACCAACTGGATAATGGCCTCTCATTTTGCTGTATACTTCAAGGACTCAGGCAGGCTGCTACTTATATTATTCAAATTAGCCAAACGTACTGTCTGGGTACATAATGGTAATGTATTGCAGTTTGAAAGCCTGAGAAGAGTAGGCTTGAAAACATGAAAGTCGTTGTTGCTCACTTTTGGTTATTTTCTTTTATAGGCAATTCCAACATGTCAATTCCACAACATTAAAATGTGAAGATTCAAAAAATTCACTAGGGACTCCGTTATTATTCATGTGTTACTTTGAGAGAGAAAAAAAGACTGAAAATGCCAATGAAAAGGTTAAATTAAAGTCTTTATGTACGACTCATTATCTTTGTTAGGCTGGGAGACGCTCCCCGCGCAACCAATGCTTTGAGGGAGATGTCGCCGGCACTCAGCTGTGTGGGTTGAGTGAGTGTTGGTCCCATTGTACCAGGCTAAAAGCCCAGGTTAATGCTTACTATGCATAATCTTCAAGCAGG
This sequence comes from Brachymystax lenok tsinlingensis, assembly GCA_030435695.1. NCBI lineage: Eukaryota > Metazoa > Chordata > Actinopteri > Salmoniformes > Salmonidae > Brachymystax > Brachymystax lenok. The sequence goes on from CM059814.1 coordinate 46,142,866, forward strand.
CCGGTGGGGCACATCTTCTCTCATTTAAATCTTGCCAGCTGCTAGCATAACATCCTTTGTTCCCTAAGTGGCAGACCTCTCTGTTCAAAACCACTCCTCTTGTGAGGATGAGCAGTAATCAAATTGATTAAAGGAGCTGTCGCTTTGCACTATGAGGTGTAGTCACAGAAGGCAAATGCTGCATCATGCCTGTGTTGTAATCTTTATCAGAGGATCACAAACTCATGTGTGGAAAAGCCTGACAAGACTCACCCAACAATTACCTATCAAGACGAAGTCTGCCTTGCAGCTGTGACAAGGAATCTGTGTGCATTACCACGCGGGCAACCTTGAACATTGCCATTCCTGACAAGACTCACCCAAGGATGTTTATTTTCTGAGCAATCACTCAAGTGGCCACCACAAGGAACCTCTTACCATGTCCTAAAGACACCAAAGCCTTGCTCTTCAACTCTTCGCCTGATACTGCATACATGTTTGTGCTGAATGTTTGTTTGACAGTTTGTTTTTTGATAAGTTTGATTTGTTTGATACGTACACAGGTTAATAAATGTGTAGTGTGATTGTAATTTAACAATCATCCATGTACAATATGGGATTCATTTTGAGACCATTTTCTATAACAGCATTTATGTAGTGTATTGTGAGTTCCCACTCAACTATTCACCTGTTATCTACGAGGCACCACTAAGCTAATGTAATATATGTGTGTGCCGTACTGCTGATATGTTAATGTCGAGGCAGGGAGTTAACCATTAGATTATCACCCATTAGTATCAGCCCTGTCAGCGACTATGACTTTGTGTGTTCCTGTCCCTCAACCCATCCACCGAGTCAAACAGGGCTGTGCCATGACCCAAGTGTCAGTGAGTGACATTCACACAAATGTTGTTAGTCACTGATGAGCCTGCCACCTTTTCATATCCAGTTAGTTGATGAGCCTGCTGCCTTTTCATATCAAGTTAGTGTTCTCCTGTTCTTAGGAATTCCACCTAAGGACTGTCTGGAGACAGCAATCACACGTATTGTATCATTTTACTTTAGAAGTAGTATCCCTCGTTTTCTCAAGCAAATGCATACCATCCCTGAGATTACTTATTTGTTCTCAAATTTCAGAGGGTATAGTTGGCTGTGGTCATGTACAATAGAAGTCATGCAGGTGGCAACAGTATGACTCTCCGGAAAGAACACTGTTTCACAGTTATTTTGATCACCAACACTTACCAGTGGAACATACCATTGTCAGAATCCATGTTTGTTGATGGGACTGAAATGTATTGTTCAGTGGTGCCCCCAGCCCTTGGAATCACCTTTTAGATGGCACTGTGCCCTATTATGAACATCATTATTGGACTCAAACACTGAGAACAGACATGCAAGTGACTTTACTGCCTGCAAAATGCCTCTTCGAGGAGCTCAAGGCCATCTTTGTCACGGGTGGGTGTCACAAGTCGCTCATACTGAAGACATTGCCGGCAGGCAGCCTTCTATACACATCACATTCAGTATTGCTAGTTTAATGTGTATAGGTTGGGAAGACAAGTCACAAGGCATGGTGTTTTTTTATGTTCCATCAAAACACATTGGGTGACCTGGGTGCATTCACAGTGTCATTCATAGTCAGTGTGTTTTGACGGGTGTCTTAAAAGCCCTTTGGTAGACGGCAGAAGTGCTGATTCGGACAAGAATGTTTTCTCTGAATACAGCAGGTCAAGGACCAATCAATTCAAATGCAGTGGAATGCTTCTCCACTGTTGCACTGGGTTACAGAAAGTAGATGTTTGAAATGAACCAAGTCGAATGTTGTCTATCTCATGTAGGCATCTTTCTTGGCAGGTAAAGCTTATGCTGTAGGACTCCTTTTTAATTGAGAGTTGGTGCTTACTGTTCTGATCTGATGAGACTTAATATAAACAGATGAACTAATTGTATATAATCTTTGGATGATGACAACAGTCGCATAATTGGGACAATTACTAAATTTGAGATCATCATCTAAGTGACATTTTTATATTCTTCAATTTTAGTTCACAGTGCTCTTGATTGTGTGCAATTTTTGTCTTGTCTGTGGTTGTAGTACTTACGGAAGGTTTTTCTAAGATTGCTGCCAAATGTGTCACTGCAGTTATGACCCCTGTGCATCAGTCTAAATCCTATCCAGGCCTAAATCTAATCATGTACTAAGTTTACACTTAAAAATCTAAATTGAATTCAAATTATGATCTGATCTGATAAAAACGTAGATGGACATAATACTGCGTCACTCGGTAGAGTCAGGGATGAGAGACTGATGTGCATTAAGAGCTGTAGAAATCAAATGTCACCCAGTCCAAGTTGCTCACAGCAACAAGTGACTACGCTTCACTTCATCCCTCATTTCTTTCCATCCCGTCAAGTGTTCTTTCCGGAGAAAATGACTGTAGTTTAACTTCCAAGCCTAAAGCAACATTAATTAATTTAATTGCAATAACCATTGCATGAGTGAACAACATTTTGGATTGATGTGTCTTGTCTTCAAGAAATTAAACTTAACCCAATCATGTCCATAACAGAAATTAATAAGTTCATTTAGTACCCCTGTTCTCTATAATTACAACAACAACAACAAAAAAATTGGCCCAAGCATTTGTCTACAATGTGAGTTTTAGACACATGGTGTTAATGTTTTTTTTTTACACATTTCTTGAATCTAGTCCTGTGACTACATGTTCAAATGATCACATCTTAATAATTATTGGTATATAGACTGTCCAGACCTATAAACACTGAAAAAAATATATAAACGCAACATGTAAAGTGTTGGTCCCATGTTTCATGAGCTGAAATAGAAAATAAAAAAAATCCCCAAATGCACAAAAATCTGATTTGTGCACAAATGTGCTTACATCAATCAATCAATCAAATTTCTTTATAAAGCCCTTCTTACATCAGCTGATGTTACAGAGTGCTGTACAGAAACCCAGCCTAAAACCCCAAACAGCAAACAATGCAGGTGTAAAAGCACGGTGGTTAGGAAAAACTCCCTAGAAAGGCCAGAACCTAGGAAGAAACCTAGAGAGGAACCAGGCTGTGAGGGGTGGCCAGTCCTCTTCTGGCTTCCTCTTCTGGCTTCTGGCTTACATCCCTGTTAGTAAGTATTTCTCCTTTGCCAAGATAATCTATCCACCTGACAGATGTGACATATCAAGAAGCTGATTAAACAGCATGATCATTACACAGGTGCACATTGTGCTGGGGACAATAAAAGTCCACTTTAAAATGCGCAGGCTTGTCACACAACACAATACCACAGATGTCTCCAGTTTTGAGGGAGCGTGCATTGGCATGCTGACGGCAGGAATGTCCACCAGAGCTGGTGCCAGCGAATTGAATGTTAATTTCTCTACCATAAGCTGCCTCCAACATTGTTTTGAAAATAACTACAGACCACATGTAACCACGCCAACCCAGGACCTCAACATCCGGCTTTTTCATCTGCGGCATAATTCTTCAACTGAGGAGTATTTCTGTTTGTAATAAACCCCTTTTGTGAGAAAAAAATGCATTCTGATTGGCTGGGCTTGGCTCCCCGGTGGGTGGACTTGGCTGCCAAGTGGGTGGGCCTATGCCCTCCAAAATCCACCCATGGCTGCATAGATTAGGGTTTATTGAATTCATGTAAATCACAAATTTCCTTCTTTGAACTGTAACTCAGTAAAATCTTTTAAATTTTGTTCAGGATAGTTTCAGGCGTTTATTTTACGCCTGCTACATTAGGTTAAATTAAGACCAAAAAGCTTCTTTTTTTTTTACAATATAGCCAATGTTGACTTTGTGGCTGCGGTAACTAGTGGAAACCCTAACTCTATGCTTTACAGACTGCAGCTGAATGTAGCTCCAGATTGGATTACATTCAGGCCAGTGAGCCATTATGGTTTGTTGCGCCTAGTTCACTTTATTAGTCAGACACAGACATGAGTTAGCTAACACCATAGCTGCATTCATTATTTAGTTTTGCCCTAGACAATACAGACTACACTTGTATAAACTACAAACTACCTTGAAAATCTGACATGTAGGCTAACGTTAGCCTGAAACTAGCCTGCCTCGCTAGTATTATCAAATGATAATGTTACATAACCAGCAGTATCTAGGCAATACACAATAAACGTGAATGAGCTATGACCTAAATAAGTTTTAATGAGGTATCTAGCTAGCTATCTAGCTAACTATCAACGCTAACGTTAGCTAAAACATGCGATAGCTTGCCTCACTAGCTAACATTAGCTAGCCTACCTCGCTTTATCAAAAGATAGTTACCTACATAACCAACGTTGTTAGCTAAGTTATACCAGAGAGGTCATTATATTCCAGTATTTCTGGTTATGCTTACCACCACTGGTTGTTGCACACCAAGCTAGCATAACTGGTGCAGACTTGGGGACCGACAAACTCCAACCATCTAGCATTCTAGGGTCTTTCCGCAGGGCATGCAAATCATATAACTTTGACTGTGGATGCATGGTCAATCCATATAGGACTTGAAACAAGCCCCATTCAATGAAGGGAAGCAAAGTGGGCGGAGGGGTGATTTGCACGTGGAGCTTGGCAAAAGGAGGCAAGCATTTTAGCCAGGTAGCCTAGGACAAGAAATACTAAAAGCATGTACTGTATTTGACATATGAGTCATAGACCGTTTAGGCAACATGAAAGAGAAGTGGTTTGCATTGGCATTCCTCTACAAGTAGGTTGAGTCAACATGTTTTTCTACTTGCAAGCACACACGCACAGAAATCAATACCATGGACAGCCACATCATATTTAGCTTCTGTTGATTGGACTAAATTGTTTTTGGTATATTTTAGTTGTCACTGTATTAGACTAAGCATACAGTATTTGTGATTTGATTCTGTTTAAATGGTGCTGGAATAGTGGAGGCAGCTTCTGTTTTCTATGCGACTTGTGGTAGGCTAACTCAAAGTGGTTCAAAATCAATAGTTGTTTAGTAGTCCGAAAAGGTCATAAACATTAACTTGCTTGCAGCTGTTTGTTACGTTGAAATATGTTTTGTGGACTTCACCAGACAGATGATGCTTTCCAGTTTTGTGACGAAACACAGGTGTGGTTAAATTTATTCTGCCACTGTGTCTTATTATTGTCTCAGCCTTAGGCCTATACATCAAGGTGTCAAGGCATATGAACTAACAGGTTATAAAGCAAACAACACAATTATGACAACACATAGGTTGTAATATGGCATTTCTTTTTTCTTGGCTTGGCTTCCCCAGCGATTTTACCCACTTACCTCTACTGTTCTTGACACAAACCCAGCCTTCACTTACTAGTTGTGACACACTAAGGTTCCAAACTCCGTTTCAGATGAGATTGATTTTATTACCAAAATTATCCTATTTACACTCAGGGATTAGTTGCTTTTTAGGGGTAGTCACTCTTTAAGGCATCCCATATGGCTTCATTCACATGCATCTGATTCAGTGGTTACATGATTGACATAAGGAATAGATCCATGTTCATGGACAGATGTGTTATTGAAAATTATCATCAATTTGATTTGAGTTATTATTACACCCTGTGGTTAACTTTACATTAAAGTGATAGAAGGCACTATGCGTTCATACTTCGCATCTCAATATCATGTATTGGTGGACCAAGTACTGTAGGTGAGAAATCTGTCTGTGCCCTTGAGCAAGGCACTTAACCCTAATTGCTCCTGTAAATTGCATGGTGATATAAGAGCGTCTGCTAAATGACTAAAATGTAAATGTAAAATGTAAGTTGGACTTCAAGTGAATCGATTATTATATTCGTAATATAATGTGAGGCACTTAATGCATTTAGATTGTATAGAGCTTGTTTCTCAGTGGATTTAACGCTCCATCAATACTATTATTTTTTAAATTAGATTAATCCTTGTCATTTAACGCTTGGCTGCTGTCCAAGGAAGTCGTTAAACAAATACTGACATGTCTTTTTTAATGAATTACCAAAAAGGTTCACTACCTCTGCCTTGACCTACTGTAGAAGGTTGAATTCGTTATTTAATGGTGACAAAGTTTGTTCAACTTGCCTCTCAATTAAGTTTCCAATGAGCAAAAACAATCACTGATCAATTAATCTACTGCCTCATTCTAAATCGTTTAGTCTAATAACAATAGCTAAGTTGATACACTTCTTGAATCATAATTTTGCATAGATAGCTTTCATGTTTCCTCAAGATAACACGTTAGCTAACAAGGAACAACTACAGTAACAAACTGCAGCGAGCTACCATGCTTTCTGTTCAGTATGTTAGATAAATTGTGAAAACTTCAGAAATAAACTACAGCTATCTATCATGCTTTCTGTCCAACATTTACTGAAAACGATTGTAACAAACTGCAGTGTGCGACCATGCTTTCTGTTCAACATGTTAGCTAAATAGCTAAAACTAGCCTACAGTAATAAACTACAGCTAGCTACTATGCTTCTTGTTCAACCATGAAATGGACAAATGAGCATCCCTTTTTGCAATGGCATCATACAACCAGACTGGGGGGCATTGTTTCACATGATTCACCATTATGTTTAAGTCATTGCAATAAAGAAAAACAAGTTAATAACTGCATTGGTTTATCTAGTCTGCCACTGCATTCCTATAAACTCATCAAGTGACTCACACCACCTCACACCCTCTTGCTTTAGGGCATCCATCTATCATAACATATTAAAATGGCATAATGCATCTACTATAACAGTCTAAATGACATGGGAATACATCTTCCTACTTTCATACTAATCCAAGTGCATTACATAAACAATTAAACAAATACTAAAGAAAGTTATCCAGTCACACTTCAAAGAAAGTGGCCTTGTCCAAAACCAATTACTCAATCCAGACTGGTCTCACTCATAGATATGTACTAGAGAGCTCATCTTAATGGCTGCTTCTGTGACAGCATTGGCAGTGCCATTGAGAGCTATCTCCATTACCTTTCCTGTCACATAAGAGAGCATTGAGATGAGCTCTCTAGTACATCTCTATGGTCCTAAATTAAAACATCTCACTGGGCAAAAACTGGTTGAGTCAATGTTGTTTCCAAGTCCTTTCAACCCCAAAATGCAATGTGATGATGTTGAATCAATGTGGAAAGCTGATTGTATTTGCAAAAAGTCATCAACGTCTTTTTTTCACCCAACTTTGAACCTAAATCCAATGACATGGTGACATTTTATTTATTTCATGTTGAATTCACATTAGTTTACAACTCAACCAAATATAAATAAAAGCTAGACGTTGAACTGACGTCTATGCCCAGTGGGATATTACAAGCCGTATGGAGGAACAGCTCAGCTCAAAAATGTGGCTTGCCGATCCTGAAAAAAAAGAATACACCCAAAGAAAACTAAGCTGACTAACTCACTATAACTTCCTGTACCCTCTGACATTTCACAAGAATCAGCAGCAGGCTGTCATACCCATTTGTCTTCTTAAAGGAAGTGTGTGCCACCTGAAAGTAATCAGCCCATATGCCACCTGAGAGCCTTCAAGCTTCCATTGCTCTGTTTATGGGGAATGCCCAGCTCTTGTAAAGCTGCTTACTTTTCCAGAATTTAAACAAGCACCACGCACATATGTACTTATTACCTTCAAAGCACTTATTTTAACCAATTGCTTACCTCCAGGTATTACATTTATGTTCTATAAATGCTTGATGAATATTTATTAAATGGGAAAATATATGCCCATGGGGCATTTCTGTTTGCTTACTCTTTTTTCACTCAGTGCTATATGTTGACAATATTGTGTAATAGAGCATCTTTAACCAGCCTAGTACATATACCTCCTGAAAAAGTATTTGCCAAAGTGTGGACTGACTCATAACTTGGCAATAAAGTGTGTTTTTAGTGCTCCAAATGTGAAAAAAGTACCTAGTACCAGATATAGCTACTTATTTGCATTTAACATTGGGTAACTGCAGCCTGATAGACATTCAGTCTTTTGTTGTTATTTTTAGATTAATTAATTTACGGTCTGAGAATACGAAACAGATTAAGCTGATTTCTCTCCATAGACGTTAAAACATATGGGATTGATATCCTCGCAATCCCTGCTGAGGCTAAATCGAGATTGTTTCAAGTCCTCAAACTCTCAGGCTGATGGCCAAGCCACAGTTTAACTTCTCACTCTTTGAATTATTTCTGACCTAGATTCCAAATGCCCAGAATGTGTGCTGTCATGGAAGTACTTAACGTCATGGGGTGGGCATTCTATATTGCTGCATATTTCTTCTGACAATAATTAGATACACAAGAAGATATTAACTCTTACAGGTTATGATAGGATTAAGTACACATATGATGTGGAAGAAAAGGATGAACAAGTAATGATAGTTATGTTACAAAGCTTAACAATCTCATGATGCTGTGTTGGGTAGGTTACTTTCTAAATGTAATCCATTACAGTTACTAGTTACCTGTCCAAAATTGTGGATTACCCAAGATCTGTAATCTGATTACTTTCAGTTATTTTTAGATAACTTTCCCCTTAAGAGACAAAATGAATATTGCCAATTGAATGGCATCTATTGCAGGATAAATCAATGTAAGAGTTTATATAGCTTGCCATAAACAGATGTTGCATTTTACTTTGTGGTTTGGTTATGTAGGCTTCTTCTAACCCATTGCTTTCTACTATGGACAATATTACAATTAGGCTATACAGTATTTTTACAGCAAAAACCGAAGTCTGTCAAATTTCCGGTCAATCCAATTAAATTAACACCCCTTGATCTTCAAGAATAGGACTTGAAATTATGGAAGTATAGATTAGCCAAATTGTTTTACCTGAGCAAACCCAAAAACAAAGGACCCATTATCCTACTCTTCTTGTTTATGATTTTGTTGTCTTGGAGGACTGATTGGGCTCATTGCTTCAAGTTGAAAAATAAATGTTACTCTCACGGAATGGCATGCTTTGAGCACTACCAAAATGTGAAAAATGCATATGAAAAATGGATGACATATTCTGTATTTGCTATAGGCCTATTATTTACGTTTTTGTTGGTGACACTTTGATATCTCGATAATTTGCAGCTTTTTAACTCCATCAAAAGTGCATGAGTGTGAGCATGTGTCCGTTAGGCCTATGGACGTTTATTTTTGAATCAGCACAAATTAGAAAGGCTGGGATCCGCACAATGCAGCTGTTGCAAGAGCACATTTTTCACTGGCTGTCCACTGGTCACAAAAACAATGATTGATATGCAGCTTAAACTACTGAAATTCAACCATTATTGGGTTAAAATACACATTCGTGAACAGCCATCCACAACAACCACAATCCATAAAATGCAAATAGCTAAATGAGACAGCAGCAGTGTGATTCACATCAATGCGCTATGTAGGCATCAATAATAAGTGATAACCATATCGCGGGTAGACTACACCACTGCTGTCGTCCTTACCTCCAAGATTTTATTCCAGTCGGATAATCTTTGGATGTTGACAGCAGTTGCACCATTGGAAGACATAGGTTGGACTGTAGCCTACAAAAGACTATTCCTGCTCTTTTCCCGCAACCCATCAAACTCATTTGGTGTGTTATCATAGTGGTCTCTGACTCAAGCAGGTGGATGTTTTTATTTTTAATTTTTTTATTGCTGATTTGAATGTTATTGAGAAAACAGAAAGATGTCAAATGTTTTTTTCTAGCAAACGTCCTTTCTGAATTTAAAAGTAATTCTAGAAGCAATATCTCCTTTTTCAAAAGTCATTGTAATCTGATTACAATATTTTTGCTGTTAAGGTAACAGATTACAGTTATTTGCTAATCAGTTACATGTAGTTAAATACATGTAATCCGTTACTCCACAACCCTGGTCATGAATCCACACACATTGATCAATTATTGATCAATCTTCCAATCAATGTGTTACAATATCTTAAACTGCAAAATGTAAAGACAAAAAATAGAAGGCGTCTATGGTTTCATAAGATTTGGAGACGTGATCTGGTGGACTCATTAGTTAAGTTGTGTCATGACTGTTCACTTCCCTTATAGTTTATCTCCCATCTGAAGTAATATTGAACCTCCTAGTCCTCCCCCTATGTAACAATATTAGCTTGATTGCAGCTTTAACTGTTCAATGTCAATGTACCTTCCTATTAGTTATAAAGAAGTTGCCTTCTTCACATTGTGAAGCTTCTCTCCAATTACGGCCTCAGATGAAACGACTGTGGTGTCTTGTCTCTAGCCCAATTATCCTTTATAACGTGACTCGTAATGGTGGCAAGGCCTTCATTCTGTGTTCTTCATACGTTGGCTATAACAGCTCACCACCCCAACTCATACTTAGCCACGTACTGACAACCACCAGGCTTAATTTTCATTTCCTCACACTATATCCAATCACTATATCCAATCTCTTCTCCCAGCAATTAGAAAATCATTATATTAGCTGGTCTATAAAATGTATCTGTAGCATAATAATTGGCCTTGGAACCAGCAAAACTATAGGGGAGGTGAAGCTTTGTATTTACAGTATTTTGATGGGTTTCACTGGTGTACTCTGTGAATCTTTATCCCAATGCTGGGAGTTGTTCTTCCAGAAAACAAGGTTTCCCTGATCTTTGGAGAAGTCACTAATGAGCTTGTTAAATAGAAAGAAAGGCTGAATATGATGAGTACTTCCAATTAGTGCACCCCCCCCCTCCAAAGAAAGGTGATAGGATGATAATTGTGTGAATCATTCCATTATTTAAATAGGTGGCACCATTATGACATGTTGACAAGACAGATTGATTGACAATGTGTATGTCCACATTAGGCTGTGTTCACAAAGGCAGCCCAACTCTGATATTTTTCCACTAATTGGTATTTTGACCAATCACATCCAATCTTTTCAAATAGAGATGAGCTGATACAAATCAGTGAAAAAAGTATCAGAATTGGGCTGCTTGTATAAAAGCAGCAGTCACATTTTCAAACCAGTTTCTTATACGTTAACCACATGTCAATACTGTCACGCAGATGTTGTTTACTTGAGGTTAACTAAAATAAACATTGATTGAAGATGATTGCAGTATGTGATTAAAGCATATTGAAAATATCAATCGGCATCTGAAAGCAATCATAACACCATCAACAACACCTGTCTGGGTAACATACAGTACATGTGACATTCAGTTATCATAAAACATGTTGAATGACACTGCTATGCCTTTGAAAAGCTATAACGTGGTTCCTATATTCCAGCACACACTATCCACAACACTTACAGTAGATAGGCTTAGACAGGCTATGAACCCTCAGTGAATTCCATATGTGCACACAGATGCATGATTGCTAAGCTTTTGAACAAATGTTCCTGACTGTGTAGAAAGGTTTACTGTAAGCATCTACTGTAATTCGATTTGTTTGGAATTACACAACACGACGAGGGGATGAGTATTGAGGGACGACATTTATCTCATAGATTTAGAAAGGACTTAAGCCCAAACCCTCTATACACACGCCATCAAGACATCTGCTTTCAGAAGGGTGGGTCAAGTGGATCTCTTTGAGCAAACTGAAAGGAGGAAATATATGCATATATCAAATTGTCCCAATTTCAAAATGTATCCAAACTGCCAAGTTTAATATATTTTTTCACACCAAAATTGCAGAGAACTCTCTGGAATCATGTCCCAAATGCAGTGTAATAAATACTAATGCCCATTGATGTAATATTCATTTATTTTCTATCTAGTTCACCCAATTGGAGATCCAGTTCAAACTTTTTGAGAAGTCTGGACAGCCAAAGTGTCTCTCTGTATTTACCAGAGACTCTGCATTTGACTTCAGGGTGCTTCTTTACTCAGTGCTCATCAATTTCAAAGAAGAAACGCTTCACAGAGATTTGAAAGTCCTTGCTTTCTTCCGCTCATGAGATCCCTGTCCCTTTTATGAAGCAGTACTCAGTGTTTTAGTCCCATCTCGAAAGTCTTCAGATCATACAAACAGAGTGATGTTATTTCATCTGTCGTTTCAATGATAGTCTTTATCTTCCCTAAGAATATTAAGCATTGTCTTCCTTTATTCTAAGAGAACTTTCTGTCGCATGTTCATTGTGGCGTTAATTACCAGATGAGTCTGTGTGCTTATTGGTTCTGCAGTCTAAGTGATGAATGTGATCTGACAGAGAACAAGCTGCTAGCAGGGCAGACAGGCAGGTAACACATCAATGATACCCAATTGTTATGAAAGCTTCTCACATGCTCATTATCACCTCAAGACAGTTCTCAGCTTATCATCTCTCCAAAGCTACAAAGTTTAAAATCATTAATTATCTGAGATATAATTGACATATGAATCATTGATGGAACATCTACATCTGTTCTTTTGTCTCATGGTGACATATTGCTATACTTTGGTATTCTCTCGCTTTCATTTTTTTTAGAAAATGAAGACAGATTTGACAGGGTGAAATCCATTTCAGACTCAAGAGCTTTCCCTCTCTCCCCCTCGGTAGCATATTATATGGGGGCATGTATCCCAGAATTCATTTGCATAAGATGGTGCTAGGATGATGATCACAGCTTTGATCCAACTGAATGCAAGAGAATGCAAAGTTAGTTTGATCTGCCGATTCATCTGTGATCAAGAAACATGGGAGGATTTCTGATGAGTAAGGATATGCTAGGGATGGAAAAAAAAAATAAGACAAGACTTAACAATATGTGTCAAATGGTAGATTGCAAAGTGGTAGGAGTGACAGCATATGGGGGGCTGTGAGTGAATTCAAACCAAATATTTTACTGGTGATTAGAAAGAGGAAGACAGCGGAGACAGCGACCTTTAGCTTCCTTGGAGCATACTTGAGTGGCCCATACTGGCTGGGCCACTCAAGGACATTCAGAAACTTGTCCCAAAGCCACTCCTGCATTGTCTTGGCTGTGTGCTTAGGGTTGTTGTCCTGTTGGAAGGTGAACCTTCGCCCCAGTCTGAGGTGCTGAGCGTTCTGGAGCAGGTTTTCATCAAGGATCTCTCTGTACTTTGCTCCTTTAATATTTGCCTTGATCCTGACTAGTCTCCCAGTCCCTGCCGCTGAAAAACATCCCCACAGCAGGTTTCCTCCAGATGTGACTCTTGACATTCAGGCCAAATAGTTCAATCTTGGTTTCACCAGACCAGAGAATTTCTGAGGGTCTGAGAGTCTTTTGTTTCCTTTTAGCAAACTCCAAGCGGGCTGTCATGTGCCTTTTACAAAGGAGTGGCTTCCATCTGGACACTCTACCATAAAGGCCTGATTGCTGGAGTGCTGCAGAAAGGATTGTCTTTCTGGAAGGTTCTCCCATCTCAACAGAGGAACTCTGGAGCTCTGTCAGAGTGACCATCGGGTTCTTGTTCACCTCCCTGACACGGCCCTTCTACCCCGATTGCTCAGTTTTACTGGGCGGGCAGCTCTAGGAAGAGTCTTGGTGTTTCCAAACTTCTTCTATTTAAGAATGATGGAGGCCACTGTGTTTGCTTTGTAACTATGGGGTATTGTGTGTAGTTTGATGAGGGGGGAAAATTATGTAATCTATTTTAGAATAAGTTTGTAATGAAACACAATGTGGAAAAAGGTAAGGGGTCTGAATACTTTCCGAATGCACTGTATATCACATAATGTAATCCTATGATGGGCATACAGATGTAGGATCTTAATTTGATCACTCTTTTGTTGCTGAGAATTCTTCTATGCGGCAGGAAATGCAGATCAAATAAAATGTTATTTGTTGCATACACATATTTAGCAGATACTATTGCGGGTGTAGCAAAATGCTTGTGTTCCTAGGTCCAGCAGAGCAGTAATATCTAACAATTCACAACAATACACAAAGGAAGGAATTAAGAAATATATAAATATTAGGACGAGCAATATCGGAGTCCGGAGTATAAATATAGTGTATACAGGTATATGTGATGGGATGTATAGACACTATAGATGTTATGGACACTATGTGGATAGAATATTTAGAATATCTATAGAATAAGTTGGATTCAATAGTATATATACAGCAGTAGGATGGCATTGACTAGAATACAGTATACACAGTACCAGTCGAAGGTTTGGACATACCTACTCATTCAAGGGTTTTTCTTTACGTTTACTATTTTAAACATTGTAGAATAATAGTGAAGACATCAAAACGATGAAATAACACATGTGGAGTTATGTAGTAACCAAAAACGTGTTAAAACAAATTAAAATATATATTATATTTGAGACCCTTTGCCTTGATGTCAGCTTTGCACGCTCTTGGCATTCTCTCATCCAGCTTCATGAGGAATGCTTTTCCATCAGTCTTGAAGGAGTTCCCTCATATGGTGAGCACTTGTTGGCTGCTTTTCCTTCACTCTGAGGTCGAACTCATCCCAAAGCATCTCAATTGGGTTGATGTCGGGTGATTGTGGAGGCCAGGTCATCTGATGCAGTGCTCCATCACTCTCCTTCTTGGTCAAATAGCCCTTACACAGCCTGGAGGTGTGTTTTGGGTCATTGTCCTGTTGAAAAACAAATTATAGTCCCACTAAGTGCAAACCAGATGGCAAATCGCTGCAGAATGCTGTGGTAGGCATGCTGGTTAAGTGTGCCTTGAATTCTAAATAAATCACCGACAGTGTCAACAGCAAAGATAATACGTTCACCTACAGTATTTTGCGTCTCACAAAGACACTGCGGTTGGAACCGAAAATCTCAAATTAGGACTCATCAGATCCAAATTCATCAGACTAATCGGACAAAGCTAGTCTCAATTATTGGTGCCATTTAGTAGTAGCTTCTTTGCAGAAAATAGACCATGAAGGCCTGATTCACGCAGTCTCCTCTGAGCTGTTGATGTTGAGATGTGTCTGTTTCTTGAACTCTGTGAAGCATTTATTTGGGCTGCAATCTGAAGTGCTGTTAATTGCCGATTTCTGAGAATGGTAACTCTAATGAACTTATCCTCTGCAGTAGAGGTAACTCTGGGTATTCCTTTCCTGTGGCGTTCCTAATAATTGCCGGTTTCATCATAGCACTTGACGGTTTTTGCCACTGCACTTGAAGAAACTCTTGACATTTTCCAGATTGACTAACCTTCATGTCTTAAAGCAATGATGGACTGTTGTTTCTCTTTGCTTATTTGAGCTGATCTTGTCATAATATGGACTTGGTCTTTAACCAAATAGGGCTATCTTCTGTATACCACACCTACCTTGTCAGAACACAGCTGATTGGCTCAAACGCATTAAGAAGGAAAGTAATTTCACAAATTAACTTTTAACAAGGCACACCTGTTAACTGAAATGCATTCTAGGTGACTACCTCATGCAGCTGGTTGACAGAATGCCAAGAGTGTGCAAAGCTGTCATCAAGGCAAAGGGTGGCTATTTTGAAGATTTCGTGTTATTTATTTAACCTTTATTTAACTAGGCAAGTCAGTTAACTCTTTAGGCATCATCAGCAGTGGTGACGGTTTTGAGAGTCTGGAATGCCCAAAGTAAAATGCCTGCCACTCAGGCCCAGAAACGAGGGTAGGCACATAATTAGTACTATTGGATAGGAAACACACTGAAGTTTCTAAAACTGTTAAAACAATGTCTGTGAGTATAACAGAACTGATATAGCAGGCGAAAGCCCGAGGAATTTCTGTCCAGAATTTTTTTTTGTGTGTGACATTTCCTCAGTTTGATAGGCTTCCTATTGAAATCCATGTAATATAGCTCCCAGATTGCAGTACCTATGGCTTCCACTAGATGTCAACAGTCTTTAGACAGTGTTTGAAGGCTTTGTCATTGAACTGAACCGAAAGGATGAAGAAATAGTGAAGGGACCACGGATGTCAATAACTTTTCCTGGGCACGAGACCGTGAGTGCGCTCCTCTTTATTTTCCTTTTATATCGTTTAGGATATCATCTGTGTAAAATATAATCGTTAATATTCATAAAAGGATACCTAAGGATGCATTATAAATTATGTTTGATTTGTTTGGGCAAAGTTGATAGGTATAATTTGAACGCTTTCTCTTCACTGTTCAACCGGCGACTCGACGGTAGATTTTCTGAACATAACGCGCCAACCAAACGAAGATTTATGGATATAATAAATGAACCATGGATTCTCCTGTTTGGACACTTGGGATGCCCTCAGCAGAAGTTCTTCGAAAGGTAAGTGATTGATTTTAGCTCTGATATGGGTTTTGTGTGACCCGTGAAACAATCAATAGTTGTGCTTTCGCCATAAAGCCTTTTTGAAATCTGACAACGCTGTGATATTGCCAAGAATCAGAGCTTTTGATGACTATGCAACACTTGTTTTTTGATGAATGTTTAATAATTCAACTTTTGGATTTTAAATTTGGCGCCTTACATTTCACCGGGTAGTGTCGGGATTGGGGCGCTAACCGGGTGGTAGCCGGCTAGTGACAGTGACTAAGTTCAGGGCAGTGTACTGGGTGGAGGTCGGCTAGTGATGGCTATTTAGCAGTCTGATGGCCTCGAGACAGAAGCTGTTTTTCAGTCTCTTGGTCCCAGCTTTGATGCACCTGTACTGAACTCGCCTTCCGGATGATAGCAGGGTGAACAGGCGGTGGCTCAGGTGATCTTTTTGGCCGTCCTGTGACATTGGGTGCTGTAGGTGTGCTGGAGGGCAGGCAGTTTGCCTCTGTTGATGCGTTGGGCAGACCGCACCACCCTCTGAAGTCCCCTGCAGTTGTAGGCGGTACAGTTGCCGTACCAGACGGTGATGCAGCCCGGCAGGATGCTCTCAATGGTGCATCTGTAAAAGTTTGTGAAGGTCTTAGGGCCCAAGACAAATTTCTTCATTCTCCTTCACCACGCTGTCTGTGTGGTAGGACCATTTCAGATTGTCAGTGATGTGTACGCCAAGGAATTTGAAGCTTTTCACCTTCTCCACTGCGGTCCCGTCAACGTGGATGTTGGCTTGCTCCCTTTTCTGTCTCCTGAAGTCCACGTTCAGCTCCTTGGTTTTGTTGACATTGAGCTTTGTGATTTACATAACTCCATTGAAAACCCACGCTAGCACATGCTTATAATAACAGTATTGCACTTTTTATAAAGCCTACTTTTGGTCAGCTAATAGCCTAACCAACAATAGAGCAACGTTCAAATCATGTTGCGGCAGGAATATTTTGCTGTATCAATGTAGGTTCAAATTAAGAGCCTACATCTGTAGTGGTCACTCCTAATTGATATTACTGCGTTGAAAATGGAAAAGTTCCATATCTTCCCTTCAAAGGCACCCCAGCCTACACCATTCCCCATTAGTATCATAATCACCATTCAGCAGCCATGATGTGTGCATGTGAAGGCAGAGAAAAAAGACAGTATCTCTCAGTGTAGAGAAACTACTTCTAGTTAAGTCACAGCTGGGGGGGTGGGGGTGGAAGAGGAGGAAGTAATCTCATTTTGCAGTAGTTCACAGTTAAAGTTCTTGGGGGATATGCCATGTCTACTTTGCTTTCATCCACTACCCAACTACTAAACCTTCCTTCCTCAGCATCCCAGTAGATACATCGGCATGTTAAAACAAAGTAGGAGACATTTGAAGTGGATCATATAATGGAACAAGTCATAGGGGAAGATGTTGATGTAGAGATGGGTCAAGGTCTCCCCATTTGAATGTTTTTGTAAATGTATTTCACTAGGCAAGTTCAAATTCTTATTTTCAATGACATCCTAGGAACAATGGGTTAACTGCCTTGTTCAGGGGCAGAACAACAGATTTTTACCTTGTCAGCTCAGGGATTTGATCTTGCAATCTTTCGGTTACTAGCCCAACGCTCAAACCACTAAGCAACCTGCCACCCCAATGTACTCTCGTCTCCCTGTTTGCAGCAGGGCTGTTGTTCCTTACCCCTCTTGGCTGCCATCTCTGATACGTGGAAACATCAGCACTGTGCAGAAGACCGGATCACCGCCTCGGATAGCGGATGGTTACACATAGCCTTAAGGGCCTAGACAATTGTCCTAGGCTGCCACACAGAGCACTATATGTTTTTTTGTGTTGTTTTTTTATTGTTTCCCAGCCCATATAAGCCAAAATACATCTTAATCATTAGATATGAATTGTTTACATAAGGAAGCATTTCTTTCTTCAAAAAAGAATTCACTAAGCACACCACAGCATACTGTATCTCGAGAGGATGGCCTTCCCACCCCAAATTACCTTGAGCATCCTATTTTTAAATATCAAAGCTTACATTTAGAAACTAACCTACCCAACCCTGGGCACAGATACATTCTTGATGACGGAGGAGGGAAGTACCTAATTGATACTGCATGGTCCTTATATGCATGGTCCTCATCTCCAGTAGCGGTGACCCCCCCATCTGCATCCGTGATATATAGGCCTAAAGGACGAGACACCTAAAGGCCACACCTTTGTTTCATCCCAAACAGTTACATGACCTACAGTATGGTTAAGCAAGTTAACCACTAAACAACTATTGATTTAGAACCACAGAGAGTTACCGAAAGTCGCAAAGAAAACAGGAGCTGCCTCCACTATTCCAGCACCATTTCAACTTCAACATTTCAACATCATCAAATCACTTCTGCTTAGTCTACTACAGTGACAACTAAAATATACCCTAAACAATTTAGTCCAATCATCATAAGTTAAATATGTGGCTGTCCATGGTTCTGTGGCTGTCCATGGTTCTGAATTCTGTTTGCGCACGTGTGTGTGTGTGTGCGCGCTCGTTTGTGCAAGTAGAAAAACATGTTGACTCTTCCTACTTGTAGAGAAACGACAATGCCATCCTCCTCTCCTTCATGTTGATGAAACGGTCTATCTGTCATACAGTACACGCTTTTATTTTGTGTTGTCCTAGGCTACCTAGCTAAAATGCTTTCTCGTTAGCCTAACTTCCATTCATGGGCAACGTTAGCTAGTTAACAATAGCCTTCTACATCTAGCTACTGTACATATTGAACTTCCATCCCCGCAAGGGGCACAACAATGTATGAATTAATGGTTGGATCAGAATCGTCTTTATAGTTTTTGGGCAGTAAGGAGAATTAAGTAAAACCACCAGTCCAAGTCCCTATCTCCATCCATGGCTAATTTAGGAAAGGGCTAGCCACCAGAGGACAACAACACAACAAGATACATCAATTCAAGTTGTTTCTGTTAATGACCTATGCTCTCAAAGTGATTTCATAGGAGCGACGCCAAATCCAAGCTAGCTTCCCTTGACACCTTTTTTCCCCCACCAGGACCATTTACAGTTGAGCTCGCTCAGTTATGCTCAACGCTAATTGGCCCCTAAAAAAAATAGATGGAGGCCAAATGCTCGCTGGCTTCCTTTGCATTCAATGCTATGGACGGCAACAATGTCATACTCGTTTGGACTACACAGCATCAGATAGTCGACCTATACGTATAGAGACAGAGGGGCGCGGTTTCGCTTGCTCGGATGCTTTCTCCTGTGAGATCCATTCAGCCTCTCACGAATAGAAAGAAAATTCTGAAACACAGGGAGACTTCTCTTGCCGTCCATGAATACACGCCACTGATTATCTCAAATTTCAAGAGAGGATTTAGCTCTTTCGGAAGTAGCTTACCATAGTTAAGATAATTTTACAGAAGAGATGGGAAGGCAAACCGTGGCTATACCAAATTACATCCATACTTGGAGAAGTATACAGCATGTGTGATGCTCATTTCCAAATAATGACTGAATTACTGAAAGAATATATACTTTATTTGAAAATGTGAGCTGAATGTTTGACCAGTTTCTATTCATCATTGTCCACTAACAAGTCATGTGATCTTTCTGCATCCCAGTGTGGCACCTGTAGTACATCCGATCCCTTTTGTTCCTCTGTATAAGAGAGCCAGGGAAGGAGGACAAAATGGAGAAAGTCAAGTATATATTACATTGCAAGAGGGTAATGGAACACAGTGTTAGTATTAAAGTCAAAGTCTAGAATGTGGACCGTGGAATCTGAGAGGTCACATGAGGTCAGATCCATAGCACTTATCAACAATCAGGTTCCCATATCTGTCTCGAAAGAGGATAGACGGGAGCCGTTTTACGAGTATGTCATATGTGTAACCCTCTATGCATTCCTTCTCTCGTTCCCTATCTCTTTCAGGCATGATGCCATAGACAACACATGGACTTCAATACAAGTATCACGTCTCCCTCTCTCTTTGATCAGATGGGGCTATTGTCTGTCTCTGAGACTCGGTCTGGAATCAGCTCCTGATAGGCCCCCACTCTGGTAAAGTGAGCTGTTAGCCCCCTCTATGCTCTGTCAAACACTGGGGCCTTTTGTGTGGAGAGGCACACACATTGAAATGACTGCTAGACTACACTCTGGGGTAGACCAATGCTGATCTGTCTAATAGCGAGAGTAGGCTAGTCAGGGGTTCTCCCGCAGATTTCATCAGCCGAATTCTATATAGAAGCCGATCCTAGAAAGTGATTAGGGTTTCCCTCTCTCTGTTTGATGGGCAAAGAATGACTGTATCCTATTTCCCATACTGCACAAGTATCGCTATTAACAAAGTTATACAACACTCCCCAGTATCTCTTCGCAGCCAATTAAATTAATGAATGGACGTTTTTGATCCACCGATTCCAGTATTTCTACTCTGACAACAAGAGGCTAATTATTTTTTCTTCACTGTGCATTGTCACAGCCAATGGAATGGACACTTCTGTTGAAAAAATTTATTTTCTACCCTCATTATGTGTTCTTTCCCAATCCCAGAGCGGCAGGATTTCTTTTTCAGAGTGAAAAGAAGTCCACAGAGAGTGAAACATAAAGTATTCCAATAACTGTTTGAAAATGTGCCTTGAATGTAAATTGTTTAGAAATAAAGACAAATAAAGAGACCCAAATTACCAGAGTACAAATACTAAAGACCAGCTGAGAAACTCAGAACCGTTTTATTTCCAAACAGTGGAATCTTGGGTGGTCGATTTACAAAATGATCTTATTTTACACTACTGAGTAAATCAGACTACTGGGGCTCTTAGATAACACAAAGGATAGAAAATAATATTTAGAGATGCCGATAAACATTGTTAGAAAAGGGAAGTTGTAAACAGGCCTACTTTATTATTGTGGGGAAAAACAGATTTATTATGTTGATAAACATGGATGTTTAATCAATAAATCATTGTCAGATTTATTCAGCGGACAGTCATTGGTGTTTTTTTTATAAATATAGTTCACTCCAAACCGTTGAAAGTCAAAGTCCATGTGGTCTCTCTCATAGTGGTTGTTGAACACATCAAAGAGATTGTGATCTTTCACCTGGAACATCTGCTGTTAGGCTTGCTGACCAACCAGGTGTAAACAGGTCCCTCATGACCTTATAAGGTCATATGTTGACCCAGGGGCTACAATTTGGTCTGGCTGTAGCAAGGTAGCAATATGCATAGAGCTCAATGATGCCAGTGGGAAGCTAGCCTGTTAGCAATGCTGCTCCATTGGTTTCATGACCCTGGTTTCCATAGCATGTTTACTTAGACAAACAGCCATAGGTCATCCGCCACCTAGCTGCATTGCCTTTGGCTTAGATTCCATACATTGCAGTCATTACTTCCTGAGGTCTGCCCATCTAACCACTTAACGTCCCCGGCCACTAGGAGCACCGCTTCTGGGTGAGCATTTTCTTGTTTGCTTATGGCTTTATAGAGTTGGTTAAGTGTGATCTTAATGCCAGCATTCGGTTTGTGGTGGTAAATAGACGGCTACGAATAATATAGATGAGAACTCTCTTGGTAGATAGTGTGGTCTACAGCTTATCATAAGGTACTATATCTCATGTGAGCAATACCTCGAGACTTCTTTAATATTAGACATCGTGCACTAGCTGTTATTGACAAAAAGACACACACCCCCCCACCCCTCGTCTTACCAGATGTAGCTTCTCTGTTCTGCCGGTGCATTGAAAATCCCTCCAGCTCTATATTATCCGTGTCGTCGTTCAGCCATGACTCGGTGAAACATAAGATATTACAGTTCTTAATGTCCTGTTGGTAGGATAATCGTAATTGTAGACAATACATTTTATTTTCCAATGATTGCATGTTAGCAAATAAAATTGATGGCAGTGGGAGTTTCCTTGCTCGCCTACGGATTCTCAAAAGGCAGCCCGATCTGCATCCTCTTTTCCTCCATCTTTTCTTCACGCAAATAACGGGGGATCTGGGCCTGTTCCCGGGAGAGCAGTATATCTTTCTCGTTTGACTCGTTAAATGAAAAAGCTTCTTCCAGTTCATGGTGAGTAATCCCAGTTCTGATGTCTGAGATGGTAGCAGCAACATTATGTACAAAATAAGTTAAAAAATAAGTTACAAACAATGCACAAAAATGAACAAAATAGCACAATTGGTTACGGGCATGTAAATCGTCAGCCATCTTCTTCGGCGCCATCTTAACACGTTATTACACGATCATAACCAATGTTCCCTCTAAGCTGTGTGCAGGCATGGAGTAGCCCCAAGACTTCCGCACAGAAGAAATATCAGAGATTTTGATGTAGGCAGAATGCACGACTCAGCCCTATTGCATTGGCACACATCACTCAGCCCATACTCTTCACAGACCGGGGGCGGCATACCAATCAGAGCTGCAGTAGGCCTATATGCAAATCAACCATTGCCATATATGGATCTGTGCCGTTTACCTTGAACTGAACTGTGTTTACAGCATGAGCGGTCATGAGTAGATGCGCTTGTTTTGAGATCAAAGCGAGAGCTGCATGTAGCCACATGTGCACATTTTGTTAACTACTTAGGAAGTGGGGGGACGCAAGCCTGTGAACGCGCATCCTCTTCTGTTTACATCTGGTGACCACTTCCCAATTCTTCTTCTATTACCATCCAGAGCAACTAAACATAATCAAAACACAGTCTAGAGACTGTTGACATCCAGTGGAAGCAATAGGTACTGAAATTTTACTCCCTTATATGGTCATTTTCAATAGGGAGGGGTTCAAAATGAGGCAATGTGTCAAATACACTTTTTCCAGGACAGAAATTCCTCGGGTTTTCGCCTTAACACTCTTAGAAACTTCAGAGTGTTTCCTATCCAATAGTACTAATTATGTGCATATCCTATTTTCTGGGCCTGAGTGGGAGGCATTTTACTTTGGGCACGCCAGACTCTCCAGACTCTCCAGACTCTCGTAGTTAATTAGCCTAGTTATAGACAATTTGTAGTCAGCAGTAGGGGAGTGATTGCTTCCTACAATAGCACAAAACGTCTACATTTCTAGAAATGTTTCAAAAGCAAGGCAGGTAAAGAGCTTTTTTATGTCTTAAAGGGGCAGTGTTGTATTTTGAGGCTGTCACGGTTCATGAATTCACCGGCTCTCTCTGGGTGTGTGTGTGAGTGTGGGTGTGGCCGCTGATTGCCACTCTGCACGTTGTCAGCGCCAGCTGACACTCATTATGTGTGCCTACTTATACTCGTTGTCTTGGTCTTGTGTTTGTCAGTTCGTTGTCTTGTTTCCCTGTGCGTGTGTTTCTCTCCAGGCCGAGTTCTGTGTTCTCCTATGGTTCTGTTCTCCGCTGGACTCTTTGTTCGCTCTCGCTCCTGTGGAGGTCTCTATGCTGGGCACGTTCAGGATCGCCAGTCTGGGAATTCCTCTTCACTCACTGACATTACGGAGGATTGGGTTTCCCCTGCAGTCTCGGCGCTGCTAAGACCCAGACCCTTCCTGACACCCTCGATTACCTGTACCTGTTACTTACCTCCTGAATTGCTTCAATAAATGTTGAACTTGACTCGCTACTGAATCCTCCGTCCTTTTCACGTGACAGAGGCAGGCTTGAATAAGCAAAGTAGCCAATGGGCAGAGGGTAGCATCATTTGTCTGATTCTCTGTTATCTCATGGCTGGTTATGAAACCTACTTAAGAGAGTAATATTTTCTTCAAGTTACTTGAAATACGATGAATAAAAACCTGACTGTAAATAATTTATTACAACAACAACAAAGGATTTAAGAAACAAACCGAAAATAAAGTTATTGTGAGGGAAAAAACTAATTTGAATACATGTGTATTTTGACATTATTATGTAGGTGTCATAACCAGCCCTAAAGTAATGCAATATATGTCACAACAGGTGTAGACATATGGGGTCATGACAGTGTTATGACATATTATGACATGTTTATGACCACTGGGTGTCAAGTAAAGTGTTACCAGGTGTTTCTAATGTTTGGTATACTCAGTGTATTATAGGTTAATTATTGGGCTAATCAATCAATCAATCTTTCAATGGGGAGGCAGGTATTCTAGTGGTTAA
Organism: Brachymystax lenok tsinlingensis; assembly: GCA_030435695.1. Lineage (NCBI taxonomy): Eukaryota > Metazoa > Chordata > Actinopteri > Salmoniformes > Salmonidae > Brachymystax > Brachymystax lenok. The sequence continues at coordinate 46,167,146 of CM059814.1, forward strand.
AAGTGTTGGGCCAGTAACCAAAAGGTTGCTGGTTCGAGTCCCTGAGCCGACTAGGTGAAAATATGTTGATGAGCCCTTGAGCAAGGCTTTAACCCTAATTGCTCCTGTAAGGCACTCGGGATAAGAGCGTTTGCTAAATGAATAAAATCTAACTGTACATTTTAATTAATCAGATACCCAGCCTAAAACCCCAAAGTGTAAGCAATGCATTTACAGAAGCACAGTGGCTAGGAAAAATTCCCTAGAAAGGCAGTAACCTAGGCAGTAACGTAGAGAGGAACCAGTCTCTGAGGGGTTGCCACCCTCTTCAGGCTGTGCCGGATGGCAATTTATGAGAGTATATGGCCATTTAGTTCTTCGAGACGTTCAAACGTTCATAGATGACCAGCAGGGTCAAATGATAACCACAGTGGTTATAGAAAATGCAGCTGTTCAACACCTCAGGAGAAAATGTCAGTTGGCTTTTTCCCGGTTTCTCTGAATAGCACATTGTTAAATTAGGTTGAAGCAGCTACACACATTGTACATTTCATGCACTGATTGGTCTACTCAATTCTTCTTCCTCTTAAGCACAAGAGTTTATTTAAAACGGCAGCAATAGTGCTGTGTGGAGAACTAGCTACTTTTAAGTTTGAAAAATTAATTTCCATTGAAATGCATGTAATGACTCTTAATGAGCCTTGTAACTTTTTCACACCACCCAGTATATTGCATGGGTTCGAGTATAGGAAATGGTTGGCATATCCTATTAGCTATGCCAGCTGCCTTAGCTTTGTAATCTCTCACCCCATGCTGCCCATCTGCCACTGTTTCTCTGAGCCAAAAGATCAACTCTCTCACCAGAGCAGAGACCCAGCACCAGAGAAAAGGGGGGGATAGAGGAATGCAATAGAATAACATCCTGATTTGTGAGGCCGAGAGATTAACCCAGATTGAATTGCAACACAGAAACTTAATCTGATTTTATTCCTTCTCAAATTATTAGGTATTTTCCATAGACTAGACACACACTGGGGCACTCAATGAACAGGCAGACAGATGGACAGACGGGCAGACAGACAGACAGACAGACAGACAGACAGACAGACAGACAGACAGGCAGACGAGATCCATGGTGCCACTTGAATTGTTTATTTACTATGTCACTGAATTTAAAGAACACGAAAATTCAATTTCTTGGGTCAGCAGGGGTTTCAGAGTCCACTGGTCACAAAGTGGTTTGAGTACCCACACCGAGATCATTCAGAGGGCTATACACCCTACAGGGAAACATACAGCCCAACCCATATCAAAGGAATAACATGGTGTTGGTGGCTGTTGTGTTATTTTGCAACATATTTACAACTTGCAGCTGTGTTTGTTTGTGAAGGATGTGGGGGCGTATGTTTAAATTACAAAGGAAGCCTTTTCCCACACAACCTTTCGTCCTAAACAACAAAGCCTAGTGGGTCAGCATTTCATTTCAACTGCTCTACTTTGGAACCTGAGCTGCACTTTATGGCAACAGTAGCAAGGCTTAGCAAGGCTATACACACAAGCTTAAGGCTCTGCGAACTCTGACCTGTTTGCATTACTCTGTGTGCGCACACATTTGTGTGTATGTGCGTGCGTGTACGTGTGTATGTGCGAGTGTGTGTGCATTTATTCAAGTGTGTGTTGTAGTGTCTGATATACGTGGCAAATCTGTGTCTGTGGGCACAAGGTGAGCGCTCTGGTTTCTACTGGTCCTGGAACAGCTGTTTGTGTATAGAGTAAAGTAGGATTGCACAACAACAGCAAAAATCTCTCCTGAGAACACTGAAATCCATGTTCATTTAGACCTTTTGTGTATATCAACCCAGTTCTCTCTCTGTGTGTGTGCGTGTGCATGTGGGTGCGTGTGTGTGCATTTATGTAAGTGTGTGTTGTAGTTTGAGATGGTGCGGCACACCCATGTCTACGGACACCCTTTTCAAAAAGTTAGGAATCTTAGGCAATAAATTGTCTTGTCCTGTGTAAACATGAATTGTTAAGCGCCAGAAGGTGCCTAGCAGTCTCAGCTCTGTTATGAGACCAAGAAAGAAGTTATGTCGTTTTCACAATTACAGTGTGCACCTGGCACAGGCCCCATAAGTTCCCATACACACTCAGGCAGGCACGTGTGGAGAACTATTGCATTTACATGTACATTTTAGTAATTTAGCAGACACTCTCATCCAGAGCGACTTACAGTAGTGAGTACATACATGTTCGTACTGGTCCCCCGTGGGAATCGAACCCACACCCCTCGCGTTGCAAGCTCCATGCTCTACCAACACACGCGCACACACACACACACACACAAATATACTTTAGTTTGACATTTATGGTAAGGACTACTCTGCTGTAGATGTTAGCAAAGATAGTGATGTTGAAAGTAATATGCAGCAGCGTTGTTTCCTGTACCAGTTAATTGAATTGATAGTATCTGCATGCTGTCTGACGATGCATGAATTCATCACTAAATGTTCAGAGGTTCTGTAATGTATTCATAGAAAGTCAGGATATAATGCAACTATTCGAATGATCACTTCAAAACATCCATTACACCCTTGAACTCCATTATGTCCAAAATATGAATCACAAACTGCCACAGAAAGCACATTTTAGAGTATAGACTGACATGTCTGAATGTCTGGTAGTTTCCATGCTCCGTAAGTGTGGTTTCTTTCTCAGTGCTGCTTCATATGGGTTGCAGAGGGTGGCAGGGTATGAATCAGTCTGTATTGTAGGAGGGGTTTACTGTGCCTAAAAGGGAAGAAATGTGAGTCAAAAAGATACTGAACAGCCAAATCTTCCTCAGCTTAATTTCTTCTGTGCTGGAAAATCAGCTTACGTGCTGTGTGTGAGGAACGTTGACGCCAACAGAAAGCAGTGCAGAGGCAATGGAGGGCTAACATTTTCAGCATGCAATCATCATAGGGCTATTGTAATTAGAGCAAAGACACACACACACACACACACAATATAACAGGATCTTATTCTTCAAACAAAACTGAAAATTACATTGAAAACAATACCTTTTCTTGCTACATGCACCATAACTGCCTACATTCAGGACCATCTGCAAGCCTTATGTTTACTAGACATAGTGGTTCAGAGCCAAGACATGTTTTCACCCAGATTCCAAAAATCGAAATCTTCCTAATGTTGGTTTTACTGTTGAGTGCGGAAAGGCAGACATATAAAAAAGCTGTCGTAAAAAATCCCATAATTGAGAACGTATAGCAAACCATAAACGCTACGAGAAAGCCTCTACAGTAAAATAATGAGGAATGCTCTGGTAGGGCTACAATTTATACAAAATGACTGCTAGCAGATGAAAGGTAAGGCTTGCTCTGGAAATAGCAAACCACAGTTTCTAATATGGAAATGTATTGAATAATTAACAAAGTCAAACGTACATGAGGCAAATCCGCCAATTCAGTATGCCAAGACACCTTCCATAGGACATTGAAACTTGCTGTCCTGATGTACATTTGGTGTTCACCTTCTTCTAGAATTTACTGTGTCTGACATTAGCTTGAATTATTCAACAAACCAAAGTCTATTCTCTGCTTTACAACATTTGTTATCCTTTTTTGGGCTCGGCTTTAAAGTTTAATTACACAAAATAAATGATACATGTTGGAATTAAACATGCTTACGACGTAACTATGAATTATATTCACCCCATAAGGTGTGCAGGCTTTTATTTCAGCCCAATACCAACACATCTTATTAAACTGAATAGTTGGTGGTGTATTAGTACTGGTCTGGAAAAAAGGCCTGCACTCTCAAGAGTGCTTGATAATCTATTCTACATATCTTTTGGGGAACAAAATTCACATCAACACACATCTTCAACATGTATGCACTCCATAATAAAGATATGACATGACGCAAGCAGTACATCAGCTTGGTCAAACACATTGAACCTGTTTCTCTGGCACTGTTCTTCAAAGGTCTCTTGGATAGTACCATAGAAGGTACCAGTCACCAAGCCCAGAACCATCTACTATCAGTAAAGATCTACTTTAGACATTCTGCTGGCCAGAGGGTCCCTCTGCAACTGTCGTTCTGCACCACAGGGTGTCTTCTTTGCAACATTTCCAAACTACAGATATCCAACTATAAATACAGGTCTATAATCTGTCAGGTCCCCAAACACGCTGGGAAAGAGAGCACACACTTCACTGAGAAATACAACCTCTCTCCAGCTCGCTCGAGTTTCAGTTCCTCTCAAGTTTTTTGCCTCCTGTCTCATTTCGACCACCCTGGGACGGAGTATTTCTGACACAGTTCTGACTGACTTTTGATAAGAATTGGACTATGTTGTCGAGCTGATTTTGAAAAAGGCTGAAGCAGTTTTAAAAAGTGAATTAAAATGTTCTAATTGGCAAAGGAACTTTTGTTCTTTGGAATAGTGATTGTGTCATTCTGCACTGGATTCCGTCCCAAGTGTCCACGCCCCTCAATTTGAATGACCCACCCTGATTAGAATAACGAGACAAGTTATGTTAGGTGTCATAGGGAGGAGAGTTATGATGCATCATGGACAAATGAGGCAGCAATAGCAACTCACACTAGGCACTTTCATAATGCCACTTTAAGAATGCTTGCATATCTCACAATACTTATCTCATATGTATATAATGTATACTACACTATCTATTCTATACTAGAGTATCTATTGCATCTTAGCCACTGTCACTGCTCATCCATATAATTTATATGTATGTATTCTTATCCCATTCCTTTACTAGATTGTGTGTACTAGGTTTTGTTGTGGAATTTGTTAGATATTATATTTTATTGTGGAATTGTTAGATATTACCTGTTAGATACTGCTGCACTGTCGGATCTAGAAGCACTTCGCTACACTCGCAATAACATCTGCTAACCATGTGTATGTGACCAATCAAATTTGATTTGATTTGATTAGATTAGAAGACTCTAGATAAGAGAATACCCTTATAGGTCAACTCCACCACTTTTAAACCTAATTTTCATCATCTCTAGCACAATACCACTGTCAACACGTGAACACGGAGCATTTCTACGTTTTGTAGAAACAAATATAAAGTTCAAAAGTTCTACCTGATGACATCATCAAAAGTTTCAACATTTTAAAAACGTTGATTTTCAAACACGATGGGATTCGCAGTGACGTGGCTAGAAACCTGTTGCAGGTTTTGAAAATAACCGTTTTTTACATTTAATCCTACACTGTGATGTTTTTTTACTTTCTTCTCATCTTTTTAACCACAGATCGTAGAAACGTGTCGTTTTCACATATGTAGACACTGGTCTGGTGCTGGATATCCAGAGTTGAAAAAAAGATAAAGCTTCATTTCGAGAGATCAATCAATGTTCCTCACTTTTGTGTTGGAATTAGTATTCTACCTAACATATGTGCAAGAGGAAGTATTAAAGAATAGAAATAAACACCATGCTATTCAGGTTTGACTTGTTTTGTCACACATAGCACTATTTGTTCAGTCTATGCAAATAAGGCGTGAAGCAAAACAAAGAGGACGCGATGCAGTGCAGCCATGAGAGTATCCGGCCAGATCTCACTCCCTCCAGTCAATAGGCTAACTTTCAGCTTTGCATTCAAACTAGTACCAGTATAAAAAAAGGCCCTCTGTAATGTCATGGTGTATAGAGACGTCAGCATGACTGAGGATTTTGGCTTTAGTGCAAGCTCTGCAAGAACTCCATGCCCTGACTGCTACTTGATCTCAACAAGGACAGATGAACAAACCATGGATTTGTAAACTTACTTACAACAAAAAAACTGTACATTAGCTCATGTCACTGTGGTTACACAATTTTCTGTAATGAATTTGACATAAAATACAATGTAATGTACCTAATAAACCCAAATTAAATTACCTTCTAATGTATGATGAACAACAACAACAGAATGACATCATCCCTAATCATGAGCTTTTTACTTGGGTATTCCATTGGGATATTTTGGTCTCTCATGCTAATGGTCTTGATTGACCTGGAGACCTGGAGACAGCCTCCTGCCCAAATGAGTAGTCACAGCGCATTAGATTTGCATTGTGAATCAGACGCGACTGACCCAGGCAATTAAGTGTGCACAGTGTACGTGAGTTTAGGTACAGTAGGCCGAAGGCTCAGTGCCGTTAGTGTGGACCTAAATCTGTACTAAACAGTGTAACATGAGTTTGTGTCTTTTGACCTCTCGTCACAGATTAGCAACAAAACATAGTCCATACGCTAGATGTACAGAGATAAAATGTTATCTGCAAACAAACAATACAAGTATGATATATTCCTAAGGTGATTTTATGCACCATAGCCACGTTTTGTCATTCATTATTTCCCGACAAAGGAGACTGCATGTGATGGTCAACTTGTGTTTGGGATGTAAATTAATTTAGAATTTTGATTATGTTCTTTGTCCTTCAAATCACTTCTAGAGTCGTTGTGCTTTTGTTCTGAAAGTCAACTGTCTACCACCAGCACCACTGATGTTGCGGGGCGAGCAGAAGTAAAGATGACTTTTGTTCTTAGATATGTTGCAGCATTAATCATCCGATGTTTTTGTCATTAAATACCCTTGAGTTTGGAACAATGTTATCTGAACACACACACACGCACAGACATACAGTACCTTCAGAAATTATACAGGCACCTTCACTTTTTCCACATTTTGTTTAGTTACAGCTTCATTCTAAAATGGATAAAATAAAAATAAATCCCCATTAATTTACACATAATACCTCGAAGGAAATGTCCGTAGTGCTCTGAGACAGGATTGTGTCGATGCACAGATGTGGGGAAAGGTGCCAAAAAAAATCTGCAGCATTGAAGGTCCCCAAGAACACAGTGGCCTCCATCATTCTTAAATGGAAGAAGTTTTGAACCACCAAGATTCTTCCTAGTGCTGGCTGCCCGGCCAAACTGAGCAAACGGTGGAGAAGGGCCTTGTTCAGGGAGGTGACCAAGAACCCGATTGTCACTCTGACAGAGCTCTAGAGTTCCTCTGTGTAGATGGGAGAACCTTTCAGAAGGACAACCATCTCTGCAGCACTCCATGAATCAGGCTTTTATGGTAGAGTGGCCAGATGGAAGCCACACCTCAATAAAAGGCACATGACAGCCCGCTTGGAGTTTTCCAAAAGGCACCTAAAGACTCTCAGACCCTGAGAAACAAGATTCTCTGGTCTGATGAAACCAAGATTGAACATCTGTCACATCTGGAGGAAACCTGGCACCATCCCTACGGTGAAGCATGGTGGTGGCAGCATCATGCTGTGGGGATGTTTTTCAGCTGCAGGGACTGGGAGACTAGTCGGGATCGAGGGAAAGACAGAGAAAAGTACAGAGAGATCCTTGATGAAGCACACAGCCATGACAACACAAAAGTGGCTTTGGGAAAAGTCTCTGAATGTCCTTGAGTGGCCCAGCCAGAGCCCGGATTTGAACCTGATCGAACATCTCTGGAGAGACCTTAAAATAGCTCAGCAGCAACACTCCCCATCGCACCTGACGGAACTTGAGAGGATTTGCAGAGAAGAATGGGAGAAACTCCCCAAATACAGGTATGCCAAGTTTGTAGCGTCATACCCAAGAAGACTCAAGGCTGTAATCACTGCCAAAGGTGCTTCAACAAAGTACTGAGTAAAGGGTCTGAATACTTATGTCAATGTGATATTTCCATTACTTTTTTAAATACATTTGCAATTACTGCTTTGTCATTATGGGGTATTGTGTAGATTGATGAGAGAAAAAAACAATTTCATACATTTTTGAATAAGGCTGTAATGTAACAAAATGTGGAACAAGTCAAGGGGTCTCAAAATCAAATCAAATCAAATTTTATTTGTCACATACACATGGTTAGCAGATGTTAATGCGAGTGTAGCGAAATGCTTGTGCTTCTAGTTCACTATGCAGTAGTATCTAACAAGTAATCTAACAAATTCACAACAACTACCTTATACACACAAGAGTAAAGGAATGAATACGAGTATGTACATATAAATATATGGATGAGCGATGGCTGACCGGCATAGGCAAGATGCAGTAGATGGTATGGAGTACAGTATATACACATATATATGAGATGAGTAATGTAGGATATGTAAACATTATATAAATGGCATTGTTTAAAGTGGCTAGTGATACATTATTTCATCCAATTATAATTATTAAAGTGGCTAGAGATTTGGGTCGATGACCGAACGGCATAGGTGATACAGTAGATGGTTTAGAGTACAGTGTATACATTTGATATGAGTATGTCTGATACGTAAACATTATATACAAAATTGTTTAAAGTGGCTAGTGATACATTTGTTACATCCAATTCCTATGTATAAAGTGGCTAGAGATTTAAGTCAGTATGTTGGCAGCAGCCACTCAATGTTAGTGATGGCTGTTTAACAGTCTGATGGCCTTGAGGTAGAAGCTGTTTTTCAGTCTCTCGGTCCCAGCTTTGATGCACCTGTACTGACCTCGCTTTCTGGATGATAGCGGGGTGAACAGGCAGTGGCTCCGGGTGGTTGTTGTCCTTGATGATCTTTTGGCCTTTCTGTGACATCGGGTGGTGTAGGTGTCCTGGAGGGCAGGTAGTTTAACTCTGGTGATGCTGTAGCAGTCCTCACTACCTCTGGAGAGCCTTACGGTTGTGGGCGGAGCAGTTGCCGTACCAGGCGGTGATACAGCCCTGACAGGATGCTCTCGATTGTGCATCTGTAAAAGTTTGTGAGTGATTTTGGTGACAAGCCAAATTTCTTCAGCCTCCTGAGGTTGAAGAGGCGCTGTTGCGCCTTCTTTACCACGCTGTCTGTGTGGGTGGACCAATTCAGTTTGTCCGTGATGTGTACGCCGAGGAACTCCTAAAACTTTCCACCTTCTCCACTACTGTCCCCTCGATGTGGATAGGGGTGCTCCCTCTCCTGTTTCCTGAAGTCCACGCATCATCTCCTTTGTTTTGTTGACATTGAGTGAGAGGTTATTTTCCTGACACCACACTCCGAGGGCCCTCACCTCCTCTCTGTAGGCCGCCTCGCCGTTGTTGGTAATCAAGCCTACCACTGTAGTGTCGTCAGCAAACTTGATGATTGAGTTGGGATGCGTGCTTGGCCACGCAGTCATGGGTAAACAGGGAGTACAGGAGAGGGCTGAGAACGCACCTTGTGGGGCCCCAGTGTTGAGGATCAGCGGGTGGAGATGTTGAGCCTACCCTCACCACCTGGGGACCGCCCGCCAGAAGTCCAGGACCCAGTTGCACAGGGCTGGTCGAGACCCAGGTCTCGAGCTTAATGACGAGCTTGGAGGGAACTATGGTGTTAAATGCTGAGCTGTAGTCGATGAACAGCATTCTTACATAAGTATTCCTCTTTGTCCAGATGGGTTAGGGCAGTATGCAGTGTGATTGCGATTGCGCCGCCTGTGGACCTATTGACGGTAAGCAAATTGGAGTGGGTCTAGGGTGTCTGGCAGGATGGAGGTGATATGATCCTTGACTAATCTCTCAAAGCACTTCATGATGACGGAAGTGAGTGCTACGGGCGATAGTCATTTAGCTCAGTCACCTTAGCTTTCTTGGGAACAGGAACAATGGTGGCCCTCTTGAAGCATGTGGAACAGCAGACTGGGATAGGGACTGATTGAATATGTCCGTAAACACACCAGCCAGCTGGTCTGGCATGCTCTGAGGACACGGCCAGGATGCCATCTGGGCCGGCAGCCTTGCGAGGGTTAACACATTTAAATGTTTTTCTCACATTGGCTGCGTGAAGGTGACACCGCAGGTTTTGGTAGCGGGCCGTGTCGGGTGGCCCTGTATTGTCCTCAAAGCGAGCAAAGAAGTTGTTTAGTTTGTCTGGGAGCAGGACGCCATGGTCCGCGACGGGCTGGTTTTCTTTTTGTAGTCCGTGATTGACTGTAGACCCTGCCACATTCCTCTTGTGTCTGAGCCATTGAATTGTGACTCTACTTTGTCTCTATATTGACGCTAGCTTGTTTGATTGCCTTGCGGAGGGAGTAGCTGCACTGTTTGTATTCAGTCATGTTTCCGGTAGCCTTTACCTGGTTAAAGCAGTGGTTCGCGCTTTCAGTTTTGGCGCTAATGCTGCCATCAATCCATGGTTTCTGGTTGGGGAAGGTTTTGATATTTGCTATGGGTACAACATCACCAATGCATTTGCTAATAAACTCGCTCACCTAATCAGCGTGATACATCAATGTTGTTGTCAGATGCTATCCGAACATATCCCAGTCCACGTGCTCAAGCAATCTTGCAGCATGGAATCAGATTGGTCGACCAGCGTTGAACAGACCTGAGAACGGGCGCTTTCGTTTTAGTTTCTGTTTGTAGGCTGGGAGCAACAAAATGGAGTCATGGTCAGACTTGCCGAAAGGAGGGCGGAGAATAGCCTTGTATGCATCACGAAGTTGGAATAACAGTGGTCCAGGATTTTACCAGCCCGGTGGCACATTCGATATGCTGGTAAAATTTCGGGAGCCTTGTTCTTAAATTAGCCTTATTAAAATCCCCAGCCACAATAAATGCAGCCTCAGGATATGTGGTTTCCAGTTTACATAGAGTCCGAAGCGAATTTCTTTCAGTGCCGCCGATGTATCAGCTTGAGGGGGATGTACACGGCTGTGATTATAATCGAAGAGAATTCTCTTGGTAGATAATGCGGTCTGCATTTGATTGTAAGGAATTCTATGTCAGGTGAACAAAAGGACTTGAGTTCCTGTATGTTGTTATGATCACACCACGCCTCGTTAATCATAAGACACACACCGCCTCTCTTCTTACCAGAGAGATGTTTGTTTCTGTCGGCGCGATGCGTGGAGAAACCAGGTGGCTGTACCGACTCTGATAACGTGTCCTGAGTGAGCTATGTTTCCGTGAAGCAAAGAACGTTGCAGTCTCAATGTCTCTCTGAAAGGCAACCCTCGATCGGATTTCGCCTACTTTGTTGTCAAGAGACTGTACATTGGCGATTAAAATACTCGGGAGAGGTGCACGATGCGCTCGTCGACGTAGCTTGACCAAAAGACCGCGCTGCTTTCCCTCTTCTCGGCGCCGTTGTTTTGAGTAGCCACGTGCATATCCAGTCTGTTGTTGTGTTTGGGTTAACGAAAGGAGAATCCTCTTTGGGAAAGTCAGATTCTGGTCGTAATGTTGGTAAGTTGACGTTGCTCTTATATCCAATAGTTCCTCCCGGTTGTATGTAATAAAACTTAATATTTTCCGGGGTAACAATGTAAGAAGTAATACATAAAAACAAAATACTGCATGGTTTCCTGAGAACGTGAGCGAGGCTGCCATCTCTGTCGGCGCCGGAAGTACAATACTTTCCGAATGCACAGTACACACAGAAACACACACACCAAGTAAAATTAGGTTGATATTCAACCACACTATGGAAAGTACGTAACATTCTGGAAAGACACATATTGTTGGTAACCAATGGCATTTAAGTCAATACAGTTAAATGTGCCTTAACACCCCCCTCTATGGTTTAATGGTTTGGTGAGACTTGATCTGACCCAAAATGCACACCCCTCAGTCATGTTGGGTCAAATCAAGTCTCACCAAACCATTAAACCACAGAGTTCAATAATACAACCCTAAACCTGATCATCTGGAACAAAGATGACACCTTAGCAATGAAACACAGTATGTTTTGTGGCACCACCTAGGTATAGAGCTTTGATATGCCCAACCTGTGGAATGCGTTTCAGTTTGACTTTCACCTTCCAGCAACTCCTTTTGAGGCTTGCATTTCACTGGGGAGAATAGAAATGTTGATCCCCTACCAACAGCCTTGTGTCGACAAAAGTCTTACAAGGTTGTGTGGCTTTGAAAGTGACTCCTAGAGTAGGGTATGTTGTACAATTACAGTATTGTATGGCATTGTGGTAAATGTGTGTAATATGTGTGTAATGTAATTGGACCATGCTTATGTGTGACTTATAAAGATGAAGTACCTCTGTAATAAGCATGTTGCACATAGCAGTGCACATATACAGGAGAAACATGATATGGATACATCCTGTATCTCCAATCATAACCAACTGAAACTAAATACAAGCTTAATCCCAACATAATCTTAATAAACACTCCTTATATCCTGTCTAATAGGTTCTTACGCAACTCACTTAGATACACAAGAGTTTAAGTATGTTCTCAGGGACTAGACCCTTGAGGGCTGTTCACGCATTAAAATGAGTGTAAATTCAAAGTGTCAATTTTGTCTGTTTAAGCCTTTAGCATTTTTTTCCCCCGAAAAAAAAGGGTATATTTGAAGGCGTGTCATACTAATCTTGTGGTTAATTGATTGTGATGAAATATTATGCATATTTGAATATTTAGAAAATTGGGAAAAAGGAAATTGATGTTACGTAAATCATATTAGATTGGCCAACTCATGACTCCAACATGCTAATCTTCAGTGCAAGTAACGAGGAAAAAGCTTAATCCTGTCTTCCCCAAAATACCCCTAAAACAAGCAGTAATTCCCAGAGGCAAATTGCTTCATAATCTCTACACTTTGGGTTTCATGTTAATTAGATCCAAAATCCTCTCACCTAACGTCAACAAAACAAAATGTTGCCAATTTACAATACAGCCGAAAACAGTCTTGAAGCAATCATTGAGCATGCTATGGCTTCTGTCTTGAATGAGGATAAGTGAAAGAGAAAGGTCTTGATATTTCTGATATGTTTATACACTCTAGCTGGAAAAGATACTATTCTACTGTATCTTAGTCTACGCCGCTCTGACATTGCTCGCCCAAATATTTACAACACCGTTCAAAAGTTTGGGGTCACTTAGAAATGTCCTTGTTATTGAAAGAAGGCAATTTTTTGTCCATTAAAATCACATCAAATTGATCAGAAATACAGTGTAGACATTGTTAATGTTGTAAATGACTATTGTAGCTGGAAACGGCTGATTTTGTATGGAATATCTACGTAGGCGTACAGAGGCCCATTATCAGCATGTCACGACTTCTGCGGAAGTCGGTCCCTCTCCTTGTTCGGGCGGCGTTCGACGTCACCGGTCTTCTAGCTACCGCCAATCTACTTTTCATTTTCTGTTTGTTTTGTCTTCATTATACACACCTGGTTTCTATTCACATAATTACATGTTCCTTATTTAAATCCTTTGTTTCCCCCATGGTTTTGTGCATGTTTGTTCTATGTTAGATGGTCTGTATTTTGTGAGCTTGATTTTTACTACCTTTTGGTAGTTTGTATTTTGAGTAAAAATACTTGATTACTCATCTCCGTTGTCCTGCGCCTGACTCTGCTTACCTGCTACACTGAGACACCTGACACAGCAACCATCACTCCTGTGTTCCAATGGCACATTGTGTTAGCTAATCCAAGTTTATAATTTTAAAAGGCTAATTGATCATTAGAAAACCCTTTTGCAATTATGTTAGCACAGCTGAAAACTGTTGTCCTGATTAAAGAAGCAATAAAACTGGCCTTCTTTAGACTAGTTGAGTATCTGGACCATCAGCATTTGTGGGTTTGATTACAGGCTCAAAATGGCCAGAAACAAGGAGCTTTCTTCTGAAACTTGTCAGTTTATTCTTGTTCTGAGAAATGAAGGCTATTCCATGCGAGAAATTAACAAGAAACTGAAGATCTCGTATAACGCTGTGTACTACTCCCTTCACAGAACAGCGCAAACTGTCTCTAACCAGAATAGAAAGAGGAGTGGGAGGCCCTGGTGCACAACTGAGCAAGAGGATAAGTACATCAGAGTGTCTAGTTTGAGAAACAGATGCCTCACAAGTCCTCAACTGGCAGCTTCATTAAATAGTACCTGCAAAACACCAGTCTCAACGTCAACAGTGAAGAGGCGACTCCGGGAAAGTTCTTTGTTTCTGGTCATTTTGAGGCTGTAATGGGGGTTCGATCTGTAATCAAACCCACAAATGCTGATGCTCCAGATACTCAACTAGTCTAAAGAAGGCCAGTTTTATTGCTTCTTTAATCAGGACAACAGTTTTCAGCTGTGATAACATAATTCCAAAAGTTTTCTAATGATCAATTAGCCTTTTAAAATGATAGACTTGGATTAGCTAACACAATGTGCCATTGGAACACAGGAGTGATGGTTGCTGTGTCAGGTGTCTCAGTGTAGCAGGTAAGCAGAGTCAGGCGCAGGACAACGGAGATGAGTAATCAAGTATTTTTACTCAAAATACAAACTACCAAAAGGTAGTAAAAATCAAGCTCACAAAATACAGACCATCTAACATAGAACAAACACGCACAAAACCATGGGGGAAACAAAGGATTTAAATAAGGAACATGGTTGCTGATGATGGGTCTCTATACGCCTATCTAGATATTCCATTACAAATCAGACTTTACCAACTACAATAGTCATTTACAACATTAACAATGTCTACACTGTATTTCTGATCAATTTGATGTGATTTTAAAGGACATTTCTAAGTGACCCCAAACTTTTGAACGGTAGTGTATATATTCTTAATTCCATACCTTTACTTTAAATGTGTGTGTATTGTGTGTATTGTTGTGAAATTGTTAGATATTACTTGTTAGATATTACTGCTCTGTTGGAGCTAGAAACACAAGCATTTCGCTACACCCGCAATAACATCTGCTAAACATGTGTATGTGACAAATAACATTTGATTTGACTTTGATTTGAGAATGTCATTAATAAACACATCTTGAAGACACGTGGTTCACCTTAACCAATGAGAAGGAATAAAGTACTGTCTTGAGTAGCTAACAGAGAACGAAGACAAAACTACACATCAGACATGAAACTTTTTCTGTTTCCCTTGCTGGAGATATTGAGTTCCGGACCAAGGGAACTTCTGAGAGTGTGTGTGGGACCGTCTGGTCACTTCCAGGAGGCAGTTGTTGCAGACTTTGCTTCCCCTCTGGGCTTTGACGGAGATGGTCACATTTCATAGGCTATAGCACAAACAAGAATGTCTACACACCAACAAGAATGTTTACAGTAAACATCTCTGAGACTACTATTTTAACACAAAGCATGTCATATATGATATGTCATTATCATATCTTACCAGAATTTTTTTACAATTAACCAATCTTAACTGACTTTTGTGATATCACAGTTCTGTTAAATTGGTTGCTTCTCTTGGATGAATTTCTAATTACGAATATCAAAGTAGGAAGCATTTTCCTTTACTTGAGGCTTTTAGTTCTCCATTGTCGACGTTGATACAAGACGATGCAGCTTTTTAAATATGCCTTATTTCCCTCTGAACGGAACAGTAACTCACCCTCTAAGGAGCAGCCCAGACTCTTTTTTTCAATTTTCACCTAAAATGACTTACCCAAATCTAACTGCCTGTAGCTCAGGACCTGAAGCAAGGATATGCATATTATTGATACCATTTGAAAGGAACACTTTGAAGTTTGTGGACATGTGATGTAGGAGAATATAACACATTAGATCATTAGATCCCGTAGAGGTTAAACAGTAGATTAATTCAACCGAGATGGGGCTGAGGGAAATGGCAGCAATTGCATTTGTCGTTCCCTCTGCTTTACATAATCAAATAAAATAAAATTGTATTCCTCACATACACAGCATGTGATAGCTCCCTCAACAATGCAGTACATGAATCACTATCAGAAGTAATAGAAGTAGTTGCATAGTAATAAAGGACTGTATTTACACTGTATTTACAAATATAAAGTGTGTAGTGACAAGGTCACACAGTAGAATAAATAGTAAATAATTCCTCTGGTCCTCAATGGCAACATCCTATCATGATCTAGGCCAGGGATGGGCAACTTTGATGGGGCCACAAAAAATCGGAACTCATCATGAGGGGCCACAGTTGCTGGCGGGTCTGCGTTCCCACATGTGCGTTAGCTGACATTGGCTAATTGAGTGACTGTCAGTGACTGACGTAACGAGAAAAACTGTGGATTCACAACAACATTTCGAAATTGCACCTTGAGTATTCTATTATTCTAACTTGCAACTGTAAGTATTCTACTATTCTAACTTGCAACAGTAAGTTGAGCCCCCGACTGAGTTCCAAAATATATATATACTTTTTTTGGGGGGTGGAGGGGTTGATCTGAGGGCCTTCAAAGGGGCGCCAGTTGCCCATCCCTGATCTAGGCTCCTATTGGTTCTCGTCCATTCTCCCTGACGTTGTGACATTAAAGGTTCCCACGCTCAATGGAAACTTGACATGTGATCCACTGCACAAACGCTATGAGCAATGGGAAAGACGTCATGTTTAATCTACTGTACAGGCCCCTACTGTATGCTGGGGCCATGTCTCGCCTTTTAGAGTATTTGCATTGAGGGGGTTGGTGTCCACTTCGTCGAACATGTATCATGTAAAATACATGTCAGCCCAGCTACTCCAGGGAAACTGAACTGACTTATGGAGGGAAGAAGAAGGAAGGATATGTGGTGTAGCTTATCATGGTTTTACATTTCAAATGCACGTGTAGAGTACTGTATTACATGCTTTGATACGTATTGTATATCTTCCTTTCATGTGTTTTATAACTGCTTTTGATGTGTCAGTTGTACTGAAGACTAATCACTCCAGTTATGGAGATATTCTTGAACATATGAGAAGCATACAGAGTTTTTTACACAGACCTGTTTGGTATGCATGTTACACATTTCCCTTTTACTAATAGTATGAGTTGTCAACACAGGGCTACTGTACTCTTCAACTAGTTGACGTTACAGTTCAGTTTCTGCACAAATAACACATTTTGGGTGGCACATGCCCAGTGTATTTTGCTCATTGCTCACTGAGGCCCCCATTTTCAGATTGTAAATATACAAAATTAATGATAAATGGGACCGTGCATTTTCATAGCTTTCCTTTATCTTTGTATCTCTATTGCGCAGGATTTAATCCGTAATTAATTAAATCAGGGTTTACTCTGTTCTTCCTCAGAATTGTGATGCTAAACTGATGTTGTGTTGCTCAATGAAAAAGGACCTTGATCTTGGTCGCAAAAAAAAACATTATATAATATGCCCTTTTCCCTTCAAGTAGATTACCATGGATAACACTCAGTATCGCTGTGGTTGTGGTTGGCTGAAATGACTGTGTACGTTTCATACAATTACACAATATGCTACCATTCATTTTCACTGTTAACTGTTCAAAAGCTAGCACTAAAAGCTGCTATTTTTTCGACTGAAAAGTAAATGAGAGAAAATGAAATAGAATTTCGGAAACATTTAATTTTACCAGTCTACCAGGACCAAAAATCCCCCCAAACAAAACTTAAATGAAGGTTTGGAAGGAAATAAACATTGTGAGAATACACAATTCTCTTTGAAGGCTATCACAGCTTGTTCTAACTTAAAATGCAATGAATTATGAATTGCTTGTTCAAAACATAATTCACCTGAAAGACACTATTAAGGCCTGTGAGAAGACAGAATGAGGAACACTTTACATCTGAAAAAGTCTAAAGACTGCATATATTCATACTGCATGCATTATATAACTATACACACACGGTGAAGTTGACAGGTAAACAAGCTTACGTAATATTGACCAAAGGGTACTATCCATACAAGTAATAAGTAATAACGTTGGCCTTCATTAAGCTTTAATCATGCTCTATATGTAGCTAATTGCCTTGTCCCTGCTGTGCTTATAGGGAAAGATGTGTACTTTATGCATGTTAAATATGAATAATTACTAGACATTTTAACTCAATCTTCAGCCAATTCGATTATTTGATTAAAGATCTCAGCATATATTATTGTGTTTACCCATTTTATGAACCAAACCTACAAAAAGTGTGTGCACACAAGGAGTAGTTACTGCATGAACATTGCTATGGCGGGTTTCAAGGGACCCATCCACACTGCTGTGAAACAGTAGAATCCATCACAAAAATGAATCACGAGATCTCCAAAATCATAGATACTTCTTCACGTTTCACACTGTGTGCTTGTCTATGCAATTAACTCGGAGAGGGATAGTGTGCACCCAACAATTGAACCGAGGGCGAAAAACAGGGTCCTAACTTTTCATGTTAACTCAAAAATAACAACAGGGGCAGTGAATCTTCCTTGAAATAGTGTCAGAACCAATAATACAAGGTAGAAACATCTCCCTGGAGACATGGTTTAGTTTCTGTAGATGGACAATCTCGGTTAATTTTAATATCTAACAAAATCACTGCAATGACAACTCTATAGAATGACTATAAATAGCTCAAGGCAGCTTTGGTCTATACTTTTAAAGGCACAACAGAATTAAGATGGTTACTTTCTCTGGCTTTGCCTATTTCAGTCTCACCCAATAATGTTTTGATATCACAATATGAATTTAGAATTGCATCTTTTTTACAGATGAAGGTAACCTTTAAGACTGTGTGTCATCAGCCTTACTGTTATAATAATGAATGCATGATGTACACCACAGCTCTTTTAAGAGGTCACAAGGAAATAAGACCAGAGCCTTGCTTGTTGAGAGTTGGCAGCAACAGACACATTTTTACCTTTATTTAACTAGGCAAGTCAGTTAAGAACAAATTCTTATTTTCAATGACAGCCTAGGAACAGTGGGTTAACTGCTTTGCTCAGGGGCAGAACGACAGATTTTTACCTTTGGGAGTCGACCTTGTGACCTTCCAGTTACAAGTCCAACGTTCTAACCACTATGCCTCCTATTCAAACAGCACTGGTTCTAAGTCTACCCTTGGCTTCCCAGTCTACCCTTGGCTTCCCAGTTTTTTTTGTTGATTGAGTGTATTTGCAGTTTAAAAAAAAACATACACAGAGTACATACATTTTAAAAACGTGACAGGGAAAACACCAAGTCAAAGGCTTATTTCCATTGTGGTCCATAAAGTGCATGGAGCAAAACTAACAAGGAAACATTTCAATTTCGACCTTATGGTTTCAATGCCTCTACTTGGCTTCAGATGATGAAAAGGCTGGGAGGTAGGTTGGATTAGAAATTAAGTGTAGCTTCAACAGAGGGGGCATCAATGGTAAAGCCAGGGAGAAAGAAAGAGTCTGACAAACAGGACCGAAGCTCTTTATTAGTGCACCACAACTCCTTCTCCGACGGTCAGTTCCACCATAGGAGCCACTCCTCCGTAGGTACTGGTCCTCCATGTCTGAACATGTAGCACCCCTGCCTGGGTGATGCCACGGCTGCTGAAAAGCGCACAAAAAGCCACTATATCCTGACAGTGGTTAAGATCAGCCCCTGAGCCTCTGCCACCTCTGGACAAAGCATGCAGTCCTTGACTGTTATTCTTCCCGACAGATAAAACAAAAAAGCTGGGGCTGCATTATTTTAAATCCAAACAGCCAAACAGCCAGATAGCTAGCTAGCTATAAGCCAAAAAGGTAGACTTTTCATCCCAATTCTGCAATTAGGAGAGTCAAGTCCACATAATGTAAGTGAACAAACCCCAGAGCAGCTAAACCCAAAAAGATCATTTAAAAAATGGAACAAGCCTCCCAACCACTGGAATGCCCTCCCGGATCACCTGCAGGCCCCACGGACTCTAGGCTCATTGAAAACAAGCCTATAGACCTTTCCCTTTACAAAGGCTTTCTGTTGATAGCTGTGCTCCTTGGAGTCCTTTTCCCTTGTAGTGTCAGCTGTGTTCTTTGTGTCAGTTTCCCTGTCTAGTTGTGAAACATTTTCTATTTGGTTTTTATATTTTATGTTATGCACTTTGAGATTATTCTGTATGATGAAAGTGCTTTACAAATGCAATTAATTCATGAACGAACAAAAAACACAAATAACAAAAATATGTACAATATTTACAGAGTTCTCTGCCTAGGTGACCTCACAGTGTCGTGGCAACCACGGATATATTCTATTCTTGATTAATGCAAATCACACGTTGTTCACGTTTTGTCCCAAAGATATGAACTTGATTTGACTGATAAGTGAAAGCTGTCCTTAAAATGACTATATGCAAATGATCAGATTAATGTCTCAAACTACACAAACTGTAACAGTATTAGGTGGTTATTATAAATCCTACATAATATGTTAAGATGCATGTCATGTCATAGGTCTGCATCAACATCAACATCACTCTTCCTGTCCAGCAGAGAGTCACGTCTTGACTTAATTATGCAGCGGGATGACACAAATCAAGCCATCTCAGATCTGATATCATCTGACATGGCTGACATTGATATTCATGGCGAGCACAAGTCATTTAGACCATTCCAGGGCAATTATGCAAAAACTGCCGATCTGCACAATACTTGTCATGCCAGTGTTCGGAGATGCCCCTGGAGTGTCCCTCTGAGCAGGCACCAGTCAGTTGACGGGTCAGACTGAGGAAAATATCTCCCTTTGTCATTCTCATATTGTCTTAATACGTAACCGGTGACTGTGGCTGAGAATTAGCTTACATACTGTATCAAACACTGCTGTTCTCTGTAGTGTTCAAAGGTAGGACGTCACATCACATGATTAAATTAAAGTTGATTGTCCCCAAAAGGCAATTACTTAAGATCAATTGAATAAGTTTATTGCAGTTTAGATGATCACTAAACTGGTCATTGTTCATTGCAGTTTCTACTCAATGTGTTAGTAGGTTATTCTGTTACTTTTTTTCACATTGAGAACAATGAACATCAACACGTAATTATTCTGAGATCACATCAATACACTATACTGTACATGTCATGATAGGGTTTTCCATTCCATTGTCTGTCTATGGAACTCCCCTTCTTTTGATCTGATAAGCATTGGGGGCTTTCTCATGCAGTCACACAGATGACCGCAGATCATTGCTGTTGATTTCAAAGTGAATTTGCTATGAATGAATGGGCACCAGTGTTCACAGAAAATGCCATAGTGAGACTCAGGCTTCTGTTCCAGAATCCACCATAGACAAGATGGCAAGGGCATGACAAATTGACAGTTATGTCATCAGCAAAAAAAATGTGGATGACGATTGAGCTCAGGATGTAAACTGAAATAAATGTGTCATATCAAATGAAAAATATGACGAAAACCAAAGAATAGGGCTAAGTTATTTTGAGAGAGCATTGTGTTATGCTTTGGCTTGTGCTATACAGTGTTTTTTTTACCATACTTTAGTCATTCAGAGTCTATTGACTCACCTGCGCATCAATTTATTTAACATAATAAAAAAATCCACATCAAAATCTCTCTGTTTATGTTGTTTTCTTGCATGGGCTGCATCTCTATCCACCACATCCGCATCTGCAGCCTTCCGCATCTGAGGTGGAAAGTGGCAGAGCTACAGCGCTGTTTGTCAGACCAACTCGGTACCGGTTTAAAAAAATGTATGGAGGTATGCAGGTAGTTTTGTGCCAACAACAACAGAAAGTAGAAAATGTGTCCAAAAAACTAAAATATTTCCTGAGCTTTCTTATATCTCCTAGATGTAGGACAGACATTCCCTATGATTCTTTCCAAAATGTAATAAAATTATTAACTTCACAAGGGATATGCAATGTCTGCTTTTTTAATCTGTACCCATCTACCAATAGGTGCCCTTCTTTGTGAGGCATTGGAAAATGTGCCTGGACATTGTGGTTGAATCTGTGTTTGAATTCCTCGACTGAGGGACCTTACAGATAATTGTATGTGGGGTACAGAGATATGGTAGTCATGTTAAACACTATTATTGCACACATAGTGAGTCCATGTAACCAGTTATGTGACTTACTCCTGAACTTATTTGCCATAACAAAGGGGTTGAATACTTTGACTCAGCTTTTCATTTTTATTTAAGTAGAAACATTTTCAGTTCAGACTGTAGCACAACAAAATGTAGAAAAAGTCAAGAGGTGTGAATAGTTTCTGAATGTAATTATTCAGACCCCTTGGCTTTTTCCACATCTTGTTACGTTACAGCCTCATTCTAAAATGTATTAAATACTTTTCCCCCCTCATCAATCTACACACAATACCCCATAATGACAAAGAAAAATTTGTATTTTTTTTGCAAAATTGAAATATCCAATTTCCATAAGTATTCAGACCCTTTACTCAGTACTTTGTTGAAGCACCTTTGGCAGCGATTACAGCATTGAGTCTTGTTGGGTATAACGCTACAAGCTTGGCACACCTGATTTATTGAGTTTCTCCCATTCTTCTCTGCAGATCCTCTCAAGCTCTGTCAAGTTGGATGGGGAGCGTTGCTGCACAGCTATTTAAGGTCTCTATAGAGATGTTCGATTAGGTTCAAATCCGGGCTCTGGTTGGGCAACTCAAGGACATTCAGAGACTTTTCCCGAAGCCACTCTTGTGTTGTCATGGCTGTGTGCTTAGGGTCGTTGTCCTGTTGGAAGGTGAACCTTCACCCCAGTCTGAGGAGCAGGTTTTCATCAAGGATCTCTCTGTACTTTTCTCCGTCTTTCCCCAGATCCTGACTAGTCTACCAGTCCCTGCCGCTGAAAAACATCCCCACAGCATGATGCTGCCACCACCATGCTTCACCGTAGGGATGGTGCCAGGTGACGCTTGGCATTCAGGCCAAAGAGTTCAATCTTGGTTTCATCAAACCAGAGAATCTTGTTTCTCATGGTCTGAGAGTCTTTAGGTGCCTTTTGGCAAACTCCAAGTGGGCTGTCATGTGCCTTTTACTGAGGAGTGGTTTCTGCCTGGCCACTCTGCCATAAAGGCCTGATTGGTGGAGCGCTGCAGAGATGGTTGTCCTTCTGGAAGTTTATCCCATCTCCACAGAGATACTCTAGAACTCTGTCAGAGTGACCTCCAGGTTCTTGGTCACCTCCCTGACCAAGGCTCTTCCCCCCCCAATTGCTCAGTTTGGCTGGGTGGCCATCTCTAGGAAGAGCCTTGGTGGTTCCAAACTTCTTCCATTTAAGAATGATGGAGACCACTGTGTTCTTGGGGACCTTCAATGCTGCAGACATTTTTTGGCACCCTTCCCCAGATCTGTGCCTCGACACAATTCTGTCTCGGAGCTCTACGGACAATTCCTTCGAGGTACTATGTGTAAATTAATGGGGATTTATTTACATTTGATCAATTTTAGAATAAGGCTGTAACTTAACAAAATGTGGAAAAAGTTAAGGGGTCTGAATCATTTCTGAAGGCTCAGTATGTCTGTGCGTGGGTGGGCATATGTGTGTGTGTTTGTGGGAATGTGTGTGTGTGTGTATGTGTGTGTGTGTGCATATGCGTTTGTTGCCTTAGCAAAAACCAGCAACAATTGTTGTGCTTTCATTATAGATGGTCGATGCACTTTCAGTTGTGAAGAAGTTGTTTCACAAACATTTCCTTCGACCTTATGGCTTGGTTTTTGCGCTGACATACACCGTCAACTGTGGTACCTTATGTAGACAGGTGTATGCTTTTCCAAACCATGTCCAATCAATAAAATTTACCACAGGTGGACTCGAATCAAGTTGTAGAAACATCTCAAGGATGATCAATGGAAACAGGATACACCTGAGCTCAATTTCAAGTCTTATAGCAAATGGTTTGAACACTTATTTTTAATACATTTGCAAAAATTCTAAAAAACTGTTTTTGCTTTTTTATTATGGGGTATTGTATAGATTGCTGTGTTTTTTGTTTTATTTAATTCATTTTAGAATACAGCTGTAAATGTGGAAAAAGTTAAGTGGTCTGACTACTTTCTGAAGGCACTGTATATTAGAGGGTCAGTCCATAGCTCTGTTTATGAATTTTAGAGAGCTTAGCCTACATTTATCCAGGCCTTCCATCAGCTTTTTTCTAAAACAGAGGGGAAACCACTTTGTTACTTTTTCAACTGCTGATTGCACCTTTAATAGCTAAAGTAACAATCATTACAAACCTCAAGAATAAACCATTTCCCTTCGCATTCATCACCATTGGATGACAGTTCTGATTTTATCATAACTGTTTCTAAAGTACCATAACAATAATAAAACAGGATCTAATAGTGCTTCACAGATCACATCAGACTGTACCCTTATACAAGGCTTTAAACCGCGTTCTGGTTCATGTCGACTGTTAACGGCTCTAAAAATGGACAATGTTTACAGTCGACAGCGGGTCTATGTGGTCATATGGAGTGGTGGGGTCTGGTTTAAGTCACAGCCAGGAGACTGATCTGTTTTTGTTTTCCCCCTCAAACATGAGTTATGGCGCCCATTGCCCAAAGTTTACACAACCAGGAAGTTCCCATGAAGGTCTCTGTACCTGGCCTCCGTCCAGAGTAGGCTAGGCGACGTACAGGGGTAGTAATAGACTTGCTTACCGTTATTGGTTGTAGCGTATAAGTGGCTGTGGAGAGACTACAATGGAACAATAGCCGATGTTAAGCTTTGGTTGAAGTAGTTTATTTTCCGATGAAATTCATCAGCAGTTTTTCTCAGTCACTAAGTTTCCATCCAACCATTTCATGCGAATTATATTACCTGACGCATTAAAAAAAGTCACGACCGGGCTGATGGAAACAGGAAATGCCGGTACAATTTTATAAATGCTGACAGACAATTTGATTGTTCGACGTGGTGGGATCGTTTATGTCGGTAAAATACATTATGTAAGAAATTCTGGAAACGCCTTTATGCGCAAACGCCTTTATGCGCAAATATTGATATAATAACCAACGTATCGAACATCTCTTGAAGAAAATGCGCAGATTGGATGGAAACCTAGCTACTGACAGTCACCCAAATTATTGGTTAATTAGTCTTAGCGACCAGCTATCAAAACCTTTAGTAATTATGGTTGAATTACCGACCGGGCGGGGCCCCAATGCTCATCAGATATCATATTAAAACTGCAAACATTTGTCTCCACCCTATGGCAAAATGTGTATAATAAGCAGGAAATAACCTGTAAAAATGTCAAAAAGAGCTGAATTGTATGAAATTTGTTAATATTGCAAAATCTTCTCTCCACCCCTTGGCAAAATGTGTAGAATTGCAGTATACTTGCTTTAAAACTGCAACATTTTCTCTACGCACCATGGCAACAAAAAATATATTGCAGTAAATTAACTGTCAAATTGTAAAAAAAAATATCTTCACTGTCAAGAGGGGGGGACGGAAATGCTTTGGGCTCCCAGGGTTTTTGGGGATCCCAACAACATTTGGCTTAAAGCCTCCGAAAGGCTAGGGCCGGCGCTGACTGCTATGTGGGTACGCAGACACGCGAGCCACTGCTGCCCCTCATCAAAGTTGCCCATTCCTGTTGTAAATGAACCAATCCCAACATGAGAGAAGCCCACATTTACACTGACTTAAATAAACATGCTTTGGTGTGACTCATGCATTAGTCATAGAGTGGACTGTCACTTGGTGTCATCTCTTCTGCTGAACTGGGCCTGCATGCATAAATCATCTCATCGAAGCTACTAGAACCTATTCTAAAGCGATTGTAGGACACAGAAAAGTCCTACTGTACCTGAGACTTGCTCATTGGAGGATGTTATGAAGCCACTTTAATTAACTTTCAGCAATGTGCACAAGCGGTCGTTTGACACCTTGTAGGTCCTTTGAGACCTGTTTTATTCTAAGGCCAAGTACATCTATTCTAAGGTCTAGTAGATATATTCTAAGGTCTAGTAGATCTATTCTAAGACCAATTAGATATATTCTAAGGCCTAGTAGATATATTGTAATGCCTAGTAGATCTATTCTAAGGTCTAGTAGATATATTCTATAGGCCCAGTAGATCTATTCCTAGGCCTAGTAGATCTATTATATAGGCCCAGTAGATATATTCTAAGGTCTAGTAGATATCTATTATTAGGTCTAGTAG
Organism: Brachymystax lenok tsinlingensis; assembly: GCA_030435695.1. Taxonomy (NCBI): domain Eukaryota; kingdom Metazoa; phylum Chordata; class Actinopteri; order Salmoniformes; family Salmonidae; genus Brachymystax; species Brachymystax lenok. The sequence goes on from CM059814.1 coordinate 46,192,906, forward strand.
ATATCTATTCTAAGGTCTAGTAGATCTATTCTATAGGCCCAGAAGATCTATGCTAAGGTCTAGAAGATCTGTTCTAAGGTCTGGTAGATATCTATTATAAGGTCTAGTAGATATTTCAAATAAGGTCTAGTAGATATCTATTATAAGGTCTAGTAGATCTATTCTAAGGTCTTGTAGAGATTTATTCTAAGGTCTAGTAGATCTATTCTAAGGTCTAGTAGATATCTATTCGAAGGTCTAGTAGATATCTATTATACTGCAAGGTCTAGTAGATATCCATTATAATGCCAAGAAGATCTATTATGCTGTAAGGTCTAGTGGAAATCTATTAAAATGTCTAATAGATCTATTAAATGTGTTGCTTTTCTGCAGTATGTGGCTGAAGAACCTCAACTAGCCTACATGGTGCATTCCAATGGTGTAGAATGACAGTCAGTCAGATTGGGTATGGTTTCCATTGGATTTCAATCCACTTGGGGTATTATGATGACATGGGCAATGTGCTACTCGTTGAATTCTTTACAGGCTGGCGTGTTTAGTTTCGTTTTTGGTGTAGGGTTTTTGAGCTCTAGGTTGTTTATTTCTGTTATTTAATGGTTCCCAATTAGAGGCAGCTGAGTGTCGTTACCTCTAATTGGGAACCATATATATGTTTGTGGTTTTGCACTAGGGTTTGGTGGGTTATTGTTTGTTTAGTTCATAGCGTAAGTTCTATGTTATGTTCGTATGTTACGGTCTTGTTTCGTTTATTATTTTCCCAGTTACGATTAGAAAATAAAGTATGTATACTGGAAGCATCGCTGCGTCTTGGTCCGTCTATCAGGAAGATCGTGACACCATCACTTGGGACCAATTTCCTTTAGAGATAATTTGCGCACTCTGTCCTTGGCCTTTCACATTCCATACTTCTAGCCACTGTCAGGGGTCAAAGGTCAGGGAGTCACGTGACAGACGTGACAGCCTCGCTATCCCATTTCTGGAAATAGACACATGGGCCATGCCCCAACAGTCTTAGACAGTTCACTCTTTTCATCCCCTTTCCTCAGTTGATAGGTTTAAAGGAATCAGAGTGACAGCTTTATGTATCTGTTTTCGTGAAGGAAAGGAGACAAAGAGTAAAAGCTATTTTAGAGGAACCCAACCCTGGTAAGAGGGAGCTTATTTAGACATCCCTACATGAACAGCACAAGCAACTGAGCTTAGCATGCTCTGTGGCAATGCCATTGGCTGCTGGCCTTTGCTTAATTAACATATATGTTGATCCATCCCTTTAAGCCTATCCAAGTTTGATCTATACGAGACATCAGACTCATTACATTAGGATCTGGTATTTGCACATATTAAATAATGGTTCAATATTGGGTAATAACTCAATATTTCGTAATGGTTCAATATTTACACAATTCATTAACCTTAATGTCTCCAGTGGCATATGATATGCTGGTTGTCTTGTTGAATGAAGGAAATAGATCTTACACTTTACAGTCTGTCCTGTATTCTTCCTTTCATTAGTGATTACATAGATAGGCAATGATGTAGATGTTTGAAATCCGTATGTAGTTGTGAGGTGCTTGCACTGAAACATAAGACAAAGGAAGGTGTTTGAGATGAAAATGCTGATGACATATGGCTCAATTAAGTATCCAAGAATAAATGTCCCATTTTCATGAAAGCCATCAGGGAACAGAAGGGTCAATACTCTTGTAGGTGAAGACACTCCTGTTCCAGGCTCCAGTTCTAAAGCTAATTTATCATTGTGGAACTCACAAACTCTGACTAGTGTTTATCAACTCAGGGGTACCATGGTCCTCGATTGGAATGTTCCCGCTATCCTAAAACCACACACTGAGCAACGAGTAAACTTGAGTAAGAACTTTGAGTCGACTAAACTTTTCGAGTGTACTGTTTATCAACCAGAACTTAAAAAAATGCTAGATCATGCAGACTTTTCCTCTGTGGTTTAATTTAGATGGTAAGGACAGATACCTGTGCAATCTGGGCCATGGTAAACCTTCCTGGGATAGGTTTACTCCTCTGGCTCCTATAATCATCACAAGGAGATGTAACCTCCTGTGACTGAGAAATTATTTATTTTTCTATTTTCCGAGGCACAAACAGGACGCGTTTGCTTCAAGCCTCTTTCTTTATTTTTAGTCCAAATCCCCCCTACCCAAGCGTATTTGTCTTACTATACCCTATGAGAGTTTTTCCGCTATTTTATTGGGTTTGCCTCAACGTTCAGATCCCAGTGTTTTTGTAACCAGAATAAACCAAACTTGAGAATCCATAAAATAGATTGAAATTAGTAATTGGTTAATCTTCCAGAATGTTGTTTTAATGATTGTAACACACAATCGTTGATTGTAAAGCAATTTTACCTTTAATAAATGGTATTACAGTGGAATAGGAAAAACGCCAAGGGGGATGAATACTTTTGCAAGGCACAGTATATGATGCCGGCATGCAATACATTATTCAACTAAATTAGGTAGTTCAGTGAATCAATTGAATTATCAAATCACATTGAATTTGTCACATGTGCCGAATGCATGCGACCTTTCCCAACAATGCAGATCAAAATCAAATAAACAATTATTTGCAAATAAGATAAAATGTGATAAGAACATTGCATTATCTCCTGATAAATGTATATTTGCCTGATGTCCATTACCAATGCCAAACATGAACACATAAAGTCCCTAGAAACATACTGAATGTAAAACACAACACCGTCATTTGAATAGCAAAGTAGCTATATTATTGCTGCTCTGGGACGAGTGTTATGACAGAGGTCAAAGGAGAGGAAAGTGAGAGCAGCAAGTCTGTGAAAGCTGAATAAAGTGGAAAGAGAGAAAGGCAAACCTTGATGGAAAAAGAGAAGAGAGTCGACGAGAGGGGGAAGGGGGTCTAATATGGGCCCCAGATGTCTGAAGGTAATTGTGCATAGGTATTGCAGAGCAGCCATCTGGAAGGCTGAGTGCTTAATACCCCTTTAACACAGATCTATGGCAACTTCCTTAAGTAATCTCCCTGGATGTGTGTCCACTCTCATCTGGGTTCAATCATTCCAAGTTGACTTTTGTTTACACAATACAATACCCAGGTTCGATCTTCATACGGCTTAATAGAAGTATTGGGTTTGGGGTAATAACAAAATTGCATGTATGCAATATTATAAAAACAGGCTCTGATTATGTGAATGTAGTTCAAAATGTTTGGTGTGGGTGTCACGACCTCCGCCGAGGTCGGTCCCTCTTCTTGTTCGGGCGGTGTTCGTCGGTCGACGTCACCGGTTTTCTGACCATCATCGCTCCCCTTCTCATGTGTTTTGTTAGTTTTGTCTAATTGTACACACCTGTTGTTAATTTCTCCCAATCACGCACCTGTTTATAATTCCTTCCTTCCCCTCTTCCCATTGTGCGTGATTGTTAGGTTGTACCGTTTGTTCTTGTATGTTCCCCAGTCTGTGTACTGAGGGCTATTGTATTGTGGTTCCCGTAATTGCCGGGTTGCTGGTAAAGCGCCCGTTTATTTTTGAAGTTCGTGTGAGTATTTTGTTTTCGCCAGAGTTATTGTTTGTGGACTGGTGACTCTATTAAAATACCTTTTCACACGTGAACTACCTCCTGCGCCTGACTCTTTTCCACAACTGAACCACGGCCTTACAGTGGGTTAGAGTTGCATTTATTCACTTGACCGTGGTCAGGTTAGCGTTTTCACTCGTAATGGTTATAGTTAAATGGTATTGTGGGAAAGCTGAGGGGCAGCTTGTCCCTAGAGCAAAACATGTTGCCTCTGAAATTCACACACAGTACCTAGCTAACTGCAAGCACAAAGTGTAGGCCTATGTTTTAACCCTTAAAAGGCACACTTCAGTCACACTACTGTCATTGTGTGAATCGGTTCATAAATAATCCAAGGATGTAATGAGAATTACAATTCAGCAATTGCCCCATTAATTAACTGAGGTCTCATTGTTGGTTCCTTCTATAGTTCCTCGTGACTTTGCAGTATTGTCCAGTTAAATCCACAACATGAACCTCTACGGGATCGGTGTCCCGATACCAGGATGGTTGAGCTAACGTGCGCTAATGTGATTAGCATGATGTTGTAAGTAACATCAAACTTTACAGAACATAGACATCTTATATGGGCAGAAAGCTTAGATTCTTGTTAATCTAACTGCACTGTCCAATTTACAGTAGATATTACAGTGAACATACCATGCTGTTCTTCGAGGAGAGTGCACAACAACAACAACAACAAAAATTCTCACGGCAACTGGTTTGATAAATTCCCCTCTGAAGGTAAATGATGTACTTACATTCAGTAATCTTGCTCTGATTTGTCATCTTGAGGGTCCCAGAGATACAATGTAGCATAGTTTTGTTTGAAAAAATCTATTTTTATATTCAAATGTAGGAACTGGGTTCTACAGTTTGAACCCCTGCTGTCTCTGGCTCCACACCCAGCCATCTAGATGTGTGAAAGTTAGAGTATAAGCTAATGATCCATGATGTATGACATTCCTGGGAGTGTGTAAACTTAAATTTTGTATTACCATATCATTTTGTATGTTCTCTATAGTTATGTACTTGAAAATGTATCAATTGACCAATTCGGCACATTTGGGCAGACTTCATACAAAATATTGTCCAGTATTGCAAAGCTTCACTGGATCAATCTGAAACTTTGCACACACACTGCTGTTATCTAGTGGCCAAAATCTAAATTGCGCCTAAACTGCAATATTAAATTATGGCCTTTCTCTTGCATTTCAAAGATGATGGAAAATAGAAAACTCATGTTTTTTGTTTGTATTATCGTTTACCAGATCTAATGTGTTCTATTCTCCTACATTCTTTTCACATTTCCACAAACTTTAAAGTGTTTCCTTTCAAATGGTATCAAGCATATGCATATCCTTGCTTCAGGTTCTGAGCTACAGGCAGTTAGATTTGGGTATGTAATTCTAGGCAAAGGTTTTAAAAAAAGGGTCCGATCATTAAGAGGAGAACGGCATGAAAACCTCAAATGGAGAAAAAATGCAATTTAGAGGTTAGGTGTAAACAACGGGCAGATGTTGTATCTGGCTTCAAACCCCCCAGAGCGATACACTGAGTCCAGGCACCACTAATACCTCATGAAACCTTCAGGGGGTTACAAGGAAGGACAGTCTTGAAATATTAAATGCTGTTCTCTTTGTCAGGATAATGTGAGAGGACTACTGTAGGTAGTGCCATCCTCCATCCGGGTTGGTCTATACTCATTAAATTGCACTGCATTGTACTGACGAGTGATGTAAGAAGGAAGCAGTCACTCTGAGTTTAACTTTCACTAACTTTTATTTTTAGACTCTTAGCCTTCATCAGGGTTTGATTAAGGCTATGGTGACGAAGGCTAAGGGCTGAAATGCGTTGTATTTATCAGTAAAGAGGCATTTTGGCAACTTCCTCTGCCCTCTGAGAAGTGCTGAATTTCTTTTTCACTTCAGTTTACATCTCAATTCATGCAGCCTGTTTGGAGAGCGAGGTAGCTGCTGTGTTCCCTTCCCACTACCTCTATTACACCCAGCCAATATTATTGTGTGGAAATAAAGGTCCCAGTGTAGGATTGTTAAAGGTGTTGTAATCTGGAAAGTGTTGTGCCGTGTTATATAGCAGCCATGCTACATTTTGACAGTTGATGGTACCTCACCTTCTTGACCGTTTCCACAGAAATGGACTTGGCTTTGCATATGTGCACTACGGAATATAGCAGATTGACAGTTAGTCTGTAGACTTACGGGGGGAAATGCACAGGCCCTGTAATTAATGTCTACTCACAACAGCAGAGCTTAACTCAGAGAGATACACACATTCAGTCAAATGGATCTTATACTTGTCAATTGACAGTTCTCTCTTTCACAAACGGAGCCTCAAGGTGTAAACAACCTTATTTTCCACGCTCTTGCAGACACACTTCCCTCGACGACACCCTGCTAAATCCACAACCACATTCAGCCCTGTGCTAAACCGCATCACGTTAATAACATTAGTTATTTGAGAGTGGGTAAAGGAAGTGTGATAGATGGTCGGAAGGGTTGTGACAGGGTATCAGTGGACTGGGCAAAGTGTTATTCGGCCACCGGCTAGTCAATCCTTGAGGGAAGGAGCCAAGGCATCAGCAATAGTGTGAGAGATATTCTTGAGGGCCATTAGAGAGATAGGCAGTGACAGCCCCAGAACACACAAACACACAAGGTCATTATCTAACACAAACTAATGATAGCAGGATGTAACGTGGGTGACGAGGACAATTGTGGTATCATTACGGGACATTTTGTCGCCTCACACTGACACTTTTTTCCACATTTGGAAAAAACAAACCAAAGGAGTTCATGGTCTGGCGAGGTGGAATTTATAAGGCAAAATGGACCACATGGGTACAACTATTAGTCAAAAATGTATTTTAAAAATGTATTTCATCTTGTCCATGCCACTTCCTCTTGAGTCCATCATCTTTACAGCATGGCTAACTGAACCTATTTCCTTAGCCCAAACAACATTCCAATTTAGTAGTCCTCAAACAAGCCAAGAGACTCTCCATTGGACGATGTTGCCACTTCCTGCTGGCAGACAACAGCGTGAAAATTACTCAAGAGTCAAGTATCTGTCCATGTCACACGTGTCCTTTTTCCCCAGACCTCAATTACAAGATCCATCACAGAATGTGTGAATCAAATGTAACTGGGCTTCTCACTGAGGTCACACACTTCATGTCGCTAATCGATTGGATGTTGAGTGCATGAAGTCCCTCCATAGGGAGATGCTGCCTCTTTGTCATTGCTGACTTGGCATGGCCTTTCATGGCGACTGCGTTAGCAACAGCATTTAGGCTACAGCCAAAAGCTCTCAAATGGCTAGATGATGCAGAAAGTGTCATGAATGTCATTATGATTTTAAGTTATTCATTCAGATTTATGTAAAGGCTATATGAGTTAATATACAGTTGCAGTCTGAGCTCAGACAGAGTCTTACAGAGCACACACACACACACACACACACACACACATGCACACACAGACACACACGGCCATTAATTTAGTGGGAGCTCGAAGTTTGTGAGGATGGACAGGGGGTGGCCTGGAATTTTGAGAATTTAGCATTTTCAAACATCTGAAACAGCCTTTTCCTGCAATCTAGAGCCATAATCATTATGCCTAATTATATGTATAAAACAAATTTATATTTGTCTCCTTAGGTTATCTAAGCATACCCCTTTACCTGTTCAATTGTCATTTTAATGAATGATGCAAATGTATTTTATTTATTTGCACCAAAGAAAACAAGTAATAGACAACAATACAGGAAATAATAATAAAATAAAATAAAACGCTGTGCAGGTGAGGTTGGAAGCCCAAGGGCTTATATGAAAACCACACCACACAAAAACAATATAGAATACATAAGTAGAACATTTTTAAATCTTTGTTAAAACAGATTTCAAAACCTACTAATTATAAACGTATAAATGAATTAATCAGTAATCACGTAAAAATGCATATATATATTTGTTTTGTTTAAATGTTTGTGTGCATGTGAGTGTGTGAGAGTTAGGCTATATGGAGGAGATTACTAAGTAATTGTGTTCATCAGGCTGACCCCCAGGCTTCACTTGAAGTTATTGAGGGATCATGACATTTTGGCAATGTGAAGATACAAATTCCAGAGTATGGTACCTCTATATCTGATTGACTATGTGAGGTGCGGCAGGAGGGAGGGTGAAGGTTATCGCAGTGTCTTGTGTTAAATAGATGGATTTCAGAATTCACCTGGAAGAATCCATTGAAGGGTTTAGGTAAACTGTCTGGGAGGTATGAGTATTTATAGATGGAAGTGCATAAATGGCGTACATTAATGTCGTAAATAGACAAGACATTGAGTTTCTTAAACAAAGGTGCAGATGGAGCCAGGTAATTAGAGGAGGTGGCTAGTCTTGCAAATGTATTTGGTATGATGAGTAATTTGTGTAGGTAGGAGATATATGTACTGGCCCAGACAAAATTACAGTAAATGAGATATGGGTAAATTAAGTTATAGTATAGTTAGGAAGCAAGCCTGTTGAACCAAACCAATTAACTTTCTGATGATACCAACAGATTTCATCACTTTGCGGCAGACAAACTGAATATGATCTCTTCAAGATAACTTTTCATCAATTAGAACTCAGAGGAATCCAGTGGATGTGACTTGTTCCATTTCATTCCCAACAATTGAGATTCTGGCTCTTTGTTTTAAACAATATTTCTTATTCTTACTAGTAAATACAATAAAGTTGGATTCTTTAACATTTAAAGATCATTTGTTTATCTGGAACCATTCAGAAAATGTGGCCATGCCTGAGTGTGCTTCATTAATTAGTGAATAAAAATGATTGTGTGATAAAATCTTATTGGTATCATCAGCAAAGAGAATGAGAAGTACGGTAGAAGACACAGCAGCTAACATAAACATAACTGTATAGCCAATTATATGTATACTCATGAAAACCGTAAAACATTGATTCTTTAAGAACTGCCTTGCTGATCTATAGTACCATAACCCAAGATTTAAAGCAATTTTAGTCAATTGTGAATCTTGTTGCCATTTGAGTTTTGAGAAGAACAATATAAATATCTGTCAATCATAGCATGCATAGCTCTGTCTGTGAATTTCACATTGGAAAATTATGAACAACAAATTGTTTTTATTTTATTTATTCATCAAGAAGGAATCAATAGGCTACATAGCTTGATAAAATTCATTGCTAAAATCAAATCAAATGCTGTGTCTCACTCTACTCTACAGTCCACTCTCTCTCCTCTTCCACTGATGATACTGCAAGGTCTAGAGCATCTAGCTTTCTGCCTAAGGATCTTTACTCTGTGCACCTTGGAGGAAACCATTTACTAGGGAGAATAGTGGGGGTACTCTTTGCCTGGTCCAGACAGTGTGCCTCCTCTGCAAAATACAGTTGACAGATATTTTTATAAATAATTATGATAAAATGTGGGCTTAACAATGAAGTTTAGTAATTCATTTAACTTCTGAAATGTTTTAAAACAGGACAAATCTGAGGGGGCACGTGCCTTTGTGCACCCTATGGGAATGACGCTACTGTGACACACAAGAGCCCACACACACAAACACAGACCGAGCGTTGATCATGTTCTCTCCTTTCACAGCATTCCAGCTGAGTGAAGCTGCAAATGTAACTTTTCCACTTGAGTAATTTTTGACAAGAAAATTGGTGGGAAGAAGAAGGACGCCATTGAGCCATAATCTCCACATAACACCTCAAACTCTCACAACCACTTGGCTGAAATAAGATACGTCCGTCAAGAAATTAGCGAGCAGAAAAAAAGAAAGAAACCTTTTGCTGCATCATTCAAATCTCATTTAGAACCTGAAAATGCCTAACAAATGATCTTGAGGAAGCATTTAGTCATGCGTATTTAGAAAACTGCGTACATTGCTATGTAAATCAGAGTGTATGCATGGGATTATCTTCCCACAGTTGATTTGCTATCTTTCCGTCACCACTGACCCGAACAACACAGAATGAATGTGATGTACTGTACACATCTGCTTGCCTTGCCTCTTGGCTGTTATTTTAACCTATATTCTTCTTCTATCATAAAATATACCACACATCCATCTGTAATAGTCTTTCTTGGTGTCTTGAGGTAAAGGGAGTACATCTCCTATGTTGGGCATAGGAGATACCTTTGGGCATGTGATTTGTGGATGAGATCTCCCCAAGGGATTTAGCCTTTGTTCCTCTATGAAAGGGCAGCTGTCATTAGTTGAATATGAGGCACACCTGCGAAACATTAATGCAGCCTTACAGCTGACAGGATAACAAAGCCATGCCTTGCCTGAACATTTGTGATGTGGCGTGTTTCACAGAAATGAGTGGGCTTGGGTACTGGGTACGGAGATGCAAGCACATGTGAAGAAGACAAATCCCAAATGTGGTCATATTTAGCAGGAGAAATGTTACATAATGGTGCTGATATAATTGGGAAACTGAAAGGACACAGTTCTCTATTTCATATGACAGAGAATTGAGTCCATTCTTCATATTCAGTTTCTACCTGAATAGATTTGTACCATTGAGCCTCTACTAAACATTCTCCATTTGTCTGCAGTGCCTCAGTTAGCGGTTCAGTTTTTATAGTCCTAGCCGTCCAATGCGTTTACACCCATATTCGTTCTTAGAGTTGTTGCACATCCGCTCATTCTGTGAGAGCAGAACACATCCCAAAATACATTTGCCTCCAAGCTAGAGACAAAAATAATAAAATAATGCTGATATTTAAACAAAGGTCAAACTTACATTTGTGTTCTCAGGCGCTAACACACTCCAAACACATGTCAAATACCTTCCTTATCTCACCATAGTCTAATGGATGACAACAAAGCTACAGTAAGGAAAGCGATGTTATGACTGACGGATGAAAAGGCCTCGGTGGAACGTTCTCAAGGTGACAGGAACGCTGAGATGTCTGAACAGCTTAGAGTACGGTTTTACAAATTGTTCACATGCCTAAGTTATTTCGACTACATGAGGTAAAGTATGCCAAACAAAGAGATGCCAAACAAGTTCCAACATTACAAGGGAATTTAGAGTCGACGACCTTCCACCATTGTATCTCAAGGAGAGCTTACCAATCTAACTTTTCAAGGAGGCAATCGCGACTGCATAATCACATTCAATTTAAGTTGGGGAGGTTCTAGCTCATTTTGAAGGTGCAGTGAAGCAGCTAAAAATAGCTTCGGGGGGTGACAGAGCAGACAGTCCACGTGGAGCTTCCTCAAACTGTGTGTGTGTGTGTGGGGGTCTAACTCTGGTGCTCACTGCAGCCATCAGAGACCTGACAGGCCTGTCTCCCGCATAGAAGAGGGGTTACAGAGGAGATGAGTGGGTTGGTGGGTTGGTGGGGAGGGGATGGAACACAGCAGAGATGGGGCGTGGGGCATGGGGCTTGGTGGAGGAGGGTAGAGGAGGAGTCTAACTCTGGTTCTCACTGCAGCCATCACAGACCAGACAGACCGGTCTCCAGCAGAGAAGAGGGGCTACAGAGGACAGTGGGTTGGTAGGGAGGGAAGGGGGTGGAACACAGCGGAGATGGATGTCAACACAGTGTCAACAGTGTGAACCGTGTCCTCTTCACCCCAGCACACACACCACATTCAAATCAGGTTGGCTCAGAAGAAAAGGCCTGTGTGTTGCAAGCAGGAAATTACCTAACACTTCAAATCAGTTGTCCTTCAAAAAAAAACTTGAAATCAGTCTGTGAAGAGAGGAGAGAAAATTACATTGGGAACGTTGCATGTAAGCTATGGAGGTCAGAAAGGATTTTGAGAGCTGAATCGAGGGTCATATTTTTAATTGATGAGCAAGGACAGTTATACTTCTGAGGGCTTTGTGCAACCACATAGAACTAGAGAGTACGCAACTTTGCAACCATGAATCACAATGCTAAGAGTCAGATGCAGTGTGCGGGCATAAAAAACGGTGAAGTCCATCATCACCCTCGACAACAGCCCCCTTTTACTTCCAGCTTACTCCTCAAACTGCCTCATCATGAACAAATTAAACTCAGCTGAGAGCTTTGGCGGTATAGAGAACACATGTTTTGGTTTCTATCAAGGTGGAATGTCAAAGTAGGGGGGGCCTGATGGTGCCTGTCTGTGCAGGATATGGACTGGGCCATGTAGCAACGAGGCCCAACCATTAATCTCTAAACAAGCTGAAACTCGCGATTGTGTAAACTAAAGCTGAGCGTTGCCCCCTGGATAACACAACAGCAAGCCAGTCGGGTGGGGATGGTAACACGGCCACGTGCAATTTAGTGTTTACACCCTCTCCGAATTCCTGGAGTAGGTAGAACACGTTTGCAAGTGACAATGGCACAGGAAGGCTAGCGTTGTTCCTTACTTACACATCCGTCTCTATCAAGAAAGAGTAAATTAAACTGTTAGTGAAATCTGTGGGTCTCTAAACAAGTGAGGGCTGACTTTATTGTTGTGACTTGTGATGAAAGAAGTACTGCGTATAGCGGGGACACTTGATGCTTCAAGCTACATACGCTCAAAGAGACATTCACTCTGAACTTATACAGGGAGTACCAAACATGATAGACTAAAATGAATAACTAAGATAGTACTGTGAAATAATGAGAATTCTAGCTTTCCAGCCAGTGTGAATGTGGCAGCACAACTGACATACAACACTGTTTTTATAGTGTTCCATAGTGGTTGCTTGCTAATCTAGCAAATTATATGTGAAATGCACGGAATCCATATGATGTCAGCCAGAGTACCATTGTGGTCCTGAGGGCTGCTCATTATAAAATGACTATCAGCATGCCAACAAAACTGAATGTTGCGTTTGTGTACACATTTTAATTGTGCATAGTGGTTAATAGGACTGGGTGGCTGGCATGGGTATAGGGAAGTAAACATCAAATAGACTCCCGAGGCTGATAACAAATGACCTGTACTGAAACACAGTGTAGTTGTCCCATATTCAGACACATCACATAGGATGTTTGAATTATCATAATGTAGTTACATTTTAAGGGCAAAGGTGTATAATTACATAACTATTATAATATAAAAGAATTACAAAAATAAAATATAACAACAACACAAGTATTAAGCTATACCAAATGTAGAAATAGACAAGTGAAAAATGTTTTAAGGAAAATGTACAGTTTAGCTTCCGGCAACACGGATGTGAGTGACAATCATGATTACGAGCTGGAACATCTGGGATGAGTCACGAACCCCTCACCAAGATATTTCAGACATTTCTCTAATGACTTCAGCCTTTAGCTTTTTGCGTAGGTTTACACATACGCAATGCTCAAAACGAACGATGCATTCAATAATCTACATCTGCAAACTACATACATTTATCAGGGTTACAGTGAGGGAAAAAAAGAATTTGATCCCCTGCTGATTTTGTACGTTAGCCCACTGACAAAGAAATTATCAGTCTATAATTTTAATGTTAGGTTTATTTGAACAGTGAGAGACAGAATAACAACAAAAAAATCCAGAAAAACGCATGTGAAAAATGTTATAAAATGATTTGCATTTAAATGAGGGAAATAAGTATTTGACCCCCCTCTCAATCAGAAAGATTTCTGGCTCCCAGGTGTCTTTTATACAGGTAACGAGCTGAGATTAGGAGAACACTCTTAAAGGGAGTGCTCCTAATCTCACCTTGTTACCTGTATAAAAGACACCTGTCCATAGAAGCAATCAATCAATCAGATTCCAAACTCTCCACCATGGCCAAGACCAAAGAGCTCTCCAAGGATGTCAGGGACAAGATTGTAGAGTTACACAAGGCTGGAATGGGCTACAGGAATAGTCCATCGCCAAGCAGCTTGGTGAGAAGGTGACAACAGTTGGTGCGATTATTCGCAAATGGAAGAAACACAAAAGAACTGTCAATCTTCCTCGGCCTGGGGCTCCATGCAAGATCTCACCTCGTGGAGTTGCAATGATCATGAGAACGGTGAGGAATCAGCCCAGAACTACACGGGAGGATCTTGTCAATGATCTCAAGGCAGCTGGGACCATAGTCACCAAGAAAACAATTGGTAACACAAGGACTGAAATCCTGCAGCGCCTTCAAGGTCCCCCTGCTCAAGAAAGCACATATAAATGCCCGTCTGAAGTTTGCCAATGAACATCTGAATGATTCAGAGGACAACTAGGTGAAAGTGTTGTGGTCAGATGAGACCAAAATGGAGCTCTTTGGCATCAACTCAACTCGCCGTGTTTGGAGGAGGAGGAATGCTGCCTATGACCCCAAGAATACCATCCCCACCGTCAAACATGGAGGTGGAAACATTATGCTTTGGGGGTGTTTTTCTGCTAAGGGGACAGGACAACTTCACCGCATCAAAGGGACGATGGATGGGGCCATGTACCGTCAAATCTTGGGTGAGAATCTCCTTCCCTCAGCCAGGGCATTGAAAATGGGTCGTGGATGGGTATTCCAGCATGACAATGACCCAAAACACACGGCCAAGGCAACAAAGGAGTGGCTCATGAAGAGCCTAGCCAGTCTCCAGACCTTAATCCCATAGAACATCTGTGGAGGGAGCTGAAGGTTCGAGTTGCCAAACGTCAGCCTCGAAACCTTAATGACTTGGAGAAGATCTGCAAAGAGGAGTGGGACAAAATCTCTCCTGAGATGTGTGCAAACCTGGTGGCCAACTACAAGAAACATCTGACCTCTGTGATTGCCAACAAGGGTTTTGCCACCAAGTACTAAGTCATGTTTTGCAGAGGGGTCAAATACTTATTTCCCTCATTAAAATGCAAATCAATTTATAACATTTTTCACATGCGTTTTTCAGGATTTTTTTGTTGTTATTCTGTCTCTCACTGTTCAAATAAACCTACCATTAAAATTATAGACTGATCATTTCTTTGTCAGTGGGCAAATGTACAAAATCAGCAGGGGATCAAATATTTGTTCCCTCACTGTAGCTGTTTTAAAAGAGAAGATATATGTACAACCATGCTTCAGTTTGCTGCAGGCCAAATACCATGTGATAGCCTATTGAAAATATATAGGGGAAAAAAATGTATTCCTCAAAAGTGATGAAACATAGACAAGATCTAAGGCATGTTTGCCAGAACATTGCTGCAGAGCTACGTATGAGCATTCCCCTTACAGAAAGCCTCAACATCCACACCCCAAAAAACAGAAAGAACAAAGCATGATGAAGCAGATGGATTGACAGAGAGGAAGAGAGAGATATAGAGAGAGAGACAGAGAGAGAGAGAGAGAGAGAGAGAGAGACACAGAGATGCAAGCCGTTTCTTTGTGCTGTGCGTGACTGTGGCTTGTGAATGAGATAGCTGGGAGCGAGCACAGATAGTAATATGTTGGCAAACCATTAAACATTTAATTGCATCATCGGTCGGGTATAAGAGCGGGTGCTTTACACTCTCCAGTCTCAGCCATGAAAGAGCATCAGTGATCATTTGAAAAAATCAAAATCCAGACCTCGTCTAAGTGGATCATTACTCTTGTAATATTATTAGAAACACTGTGGGTAATGTCATAGTTTCACTATTTGATCATCTTATGATGAATGTCTCATTTCGAAGCATAGGGCACGGGTGTGACTTCAGCAATGTGACATCTGTCTCCTCATGGGCAGGCATGTCGTACACGAATGCACATTAAGTTGAACATGCCGAACATTGTAGCATGCGCAAGGTCGAACACTAGAGTCAGTCCTTATGGATGCATAATTGTATGCTCTGTTAATGTATGAGTCTTTTTTCACAGTTCACAATGTGGAGAGAGATGTTTATTGCGGGTCATGGAAGCTTTGCGCATGCATGGCTGTGATCTATGAACCTCAGGTTAACAAGCCAATATGTGATACGTGTGCGTTCTTTCAGCCATATCAGTAGCTGCAGGGGCTTCTCTAAATATATTAATGTCATAGATATGCATGGTGTGTGTGGGTGGGGGGTACTGAAAATAGCTTGTTTTGAATATTTCCAACATTTCTATGGATTTATGCTGTGTGTAAACTAATATATATATCTAGCTAACGTTAGCTACTCCTCTAGGTTAAAGAATTCATGTGAAGGTTATCATTATATATTGATGAAGGTTCCCTGTGGTGGCATACATTGCAAGTTGAATGCATGTATGTATTTGGCTTCACTGAAGGCTATGGGTTCATTAGCTTACTGTATAAGGGGCTGTTGATAGCCTGAACTATTCATGGGCAAGATGAAAATCAATAATGTGTTCTAATGAAACCTCTGTGGAATTCACTTCAATGGATGAATTCAAGCATAAAAAGTGTATTGTATTGACTGACGCTTTAGAGTGGCTAAAAAGAGCTTTTTCAGAATGTTTACAGCGGTGCAAGATCGGAGCATTCTACAAATAATGAGATGACATCACCTACAAACAAAACTCTAAAATACACTTACAGTATATCACAAAAGTGAGTACACCCCTCACATTTTTGTAAATATTTGAGTATATCTTTTCATGTGACAACACTGAAGAAATGACACTTTGCTACAATGTAAAGTAGTGAGTGTGCAGCTTGTATAACAGTGTAAATTTGCTGTCCCCTCAATATAACTCAACACACAGCCATTAATGTCTAAACCGCTGGCAACAAAAGTGAGTACACCCCTAAGTGAAAATGTCCAAATTGGGCCCAATTAGCCATTTTCCCTTCCCGGTGTCATGTGACTCGTTAGTGTTACAAGGTCTCAGGTGTGAATGGGGAGCAGGTGTGTTAAATTTGGTGTCATCGCTCTCACACTTCCTCATACTGACTGGTCACTGGAAGTTCAACATGGCACCTCATGGCAAAGAACTCTCTGAGGATCTGAAAAAAAGAATTGTTGCTTTACATAAAGATGGCCTGGGCTATAAGAAGATTGCCAAGACCCTTAAACTGAGCTGCAGCACGGTGGCCAAGACCATACAGCGGTTTAACTGGACAGGTTCCACTCAGAACAGGCCTCGCCATGGTCATCTAAAGAAGTTGAGTGCACATGCTCAGCGTCATATCCAGAGGTTGTCTTTGGGAAGAGGTTGAAGGGGTGGGGGGTCAGCCTGTCAGTTCTCAGACCATACGCCGTACACTGCATCAAATTGGTCTGCATGGCTGTCGTCCCAGAAGGAAGCCTCTTCTAAAGATGATGCACAAGAAAGCCTGCAAACAGTTTGCTGAAGACAAGCAGACTAAGGACATGGATTACTGGAACCATGTCCTGTGGTCTGATGAGACCAAGATAAACTTATTTGGTTCAGATGGTGTCAAGAGTGTGTGGCGGCAAACAGGTGAGGAGTACAAAGACAAGTGTGTCTTGCCTACAGTCAAGCATGGTGGTGGGAGTGTCATGGTCTGGGGCTGCATGAGTGCTGTCGGCACTGGGGAGCTACAGTTCATTGAGGGAACCATGAAGAGGAGTGCAAGGTCTCTAACAACAGCTCCGTGATGTTGTCATGGAGGAGTGGAAGAGGACTCCAGTGGCAACCTGTGAAGCTCTGGTGAACTCCATGCCCAAGAGGGTTAAGGCAGTCCTGGAAAATGATGGTGGCCACACAAAATATTGACACTTTGGGCCCAATTTGGACATTTTCACTTAGGGGTGTACTCACTTTTGCTGCCAGCGGTTTAGACATTAATGGCTGTGTGTTGAGTTATTTTGAGGGGACAGCAAATTTACACTGTTATACAAGCTGTACACTCACTACTTTACATTGTAGCAAAGTGTCATTTCTTCAGTGTTGTCACATGAAAAGATATACTCAAATATTTACAAAAATGTGAGGGGTGTACTCACTTTTGTGATATACTGTATATTACCAGGGTTGAAATTCAGTTGTATGTTTTGTGACTGGATGTGAAACGTTGATGTTCTGCTAACTTTGTTAAGTAGGAGCATATTAACAGCAGTGACCCTGGTGCCTTCCTTTCAAAGGTTTACATAATCCAACTAGACCATTTCTGTTAGAGTGCTCTTGTCCAAACCAAAAGACTAAATATTCATCATTCACAGTTACATTTGGGGTCATGAGTCTAGCTTCTCTACACCACTGAGAGCAGTGATACGGTACAAATACTGTAACTCTCAGCTGGGTCGTAGTGGAACTATAGGTACCAGTGTACTGCTCAAAACTGAAGGGCAGAGGGCATTCTGTAATACAAAATGGTAAAGACAAGATATTAGCCAGTGGGCATTACTTACTTTGCAAATGGGTTGTCAATTTCACATCCCACTCTATTTATGGCTCAAATGATTGACTTTGGCTAGCTGTACAAGTAGGTCTATTACTGAAACAAAATGTACCTTTGAGTATAAAGGAAAGTGGGGTAAGG
The DNA here is from genome assembly GCA_030435695.1 of Brachymystax lenok tsinlingensis. Taxonomy (NCBI): domain Eukaryota; kingdom Metazoa; phylum Chordata; class Actinopteri; order Salmoniformes; family Salmonidae; genus Brachymystax; species Brachymystax lenok. The sequence goes on from CM059814.1 coordinate 46,210,826, forward strand.
GGTAAGATATTCAGCACTGATACTTTCATGTAGTTACTCTGACACGGGGAACAATAGTTTATTTCTCGATGAAAATAAATGTAATGCAAGATTGATTTTACAGTAGAGGCGTACGTCTTGTGTGGGTTCCAATATTAATGCCAGCTTTTCTTGCAGTTCAGGCTGTCAGTGCCTATAGTATCCTCCTTAGACTGAACTGTCGGCACGTCAGTAGCTGAACAAGAGGTTTCAAGTCAGTCAAGGTCTTGTCAAATAACAGGTTTGAAGTTTGAACTACTATATAAACATAACTGTGACATTTCATGTGCCGTGGTCTCCTCCCATGAAATATTTGCTTTTATATTACTTTTCCCCGCACATTAGTAAGTCATCGTGTTTTGGTTTTGTATTCCATGTATAATATAGTGTGAAAAATAGTAGGGCTGGGAATGTCTACTGTACATGCTAGTTTGCACCAAAATGTAGCATCTGGAAATAATATACTGTACCTGCACATGTTTAGAATTTTCCATTGTTAGCTTCTTGCCCTCATGCTTAGTCATCCATGATAGGCATTGGGCTGGATTCATTTCATATAGGCTAACGGTGGAGCCAGTTAGACAATCACTGCATACATATTTTATCTCTACTCCAATGTTGACATAAAATATACTTTTTCAACTCCCCTATCGGCACTCTGTATGTTGAGCCGTTTCGACTTCTAACTTCGACTTCCATTGCTGAAATATTAACATCCACAACGGTTTCATGAGCACAACATACTGAAAACATTTCCTTCAAAGTGAACATTGTTTTGCACTTTGGTAAACGTCACACCAAAAGACCTACTGGAGCACATTTCCCTTAAATCTCAAAGGAGAAAATCCCAAGCCTTACCGCTGTGTCCGTATTCCAACCACAGTTTACAGAGGGGGGCCGTGTGAGCAGTTTAAGTTCTATCAATTATGATGTATAATGGAAGCACCGGAACAGCCTACTAAATCACCAGCTAGGATGGAAATGGAAGTCGTGTGGAGAAGTGCAGAGGGAATTTGCTATACCCCATTGTTGTGCAGTAATTAAGCACTGTGGATAAGCAATCTCAGAAGGGGGTCCAATAATGCAAGGGGGAAATGACAGACTTGTGTTTGCATGGCAGAGAACTGGAAAGACTTGACATGCCATATTGGGCGATGACGGAGTGACTAGGGAAGCCAGGCTTGAGCACGGATTTGACACTATTTTCGTGTGTGTGCGTCTGTGTGGATATATATAGCAATTCATTTTGAAATTCTACTTAGTGTGAAATGACCAGGATGAACCTACCTATCAGCTTGATTTATTCAAACATGCACACAGACGGTATATAATGCTGTACGGTATGTCCATGGGAGGAATACAGAACATGCAGCAGCATTGAGGACATGCATAAGAGTGTGAATAACAATGTAATGTCATTACTATCATAAGTGCCCTCTGTGCAGAATAGCATCAAGATTTCACCCACGCCCCTGTTGAGCACGTAATGTGCTATAATATTAGATGTTTGGTCAATTTTATGCTCAACTGATAATGACAGAAAGTAGTTTTTTTGCAACAGGCTCTGCAATATACCTGCAAGCGATCTGTTTAGAGGACTGAGGAGCTTATCTTCTGTATTGAATCTTGATTGTTCCAAGTTTGCAGGATTGCAATTTTTTATTTACATTTAATACATTTTCACCTGCACAACACTGAAGGCACAAAATAACAGAATGTGTGACATATATACAACATTTACAGAATAAATAATTTAATATACATTGTTAGAAAATAAAGTTTACATAAAACATTTTCAGAGTTGAACAGGGTTGCTTACTCGATCAGAATAATAAAGTGAACGCATATATCCTGAACATTTAACATGCTGAGAGAAACTGGTCGGATTTTGATTTGTAAAAATGACACTCAAACAAAAAGTTCTTATACACATCAGTAGTTTTGTCCCCTTCAGTAGCAGGAAAGGAACAACGATAAACAGAAAGTGTTGTTGAACAGTAAGTTGATTGTCATGCACCATCTTTTAAATGGCATTTGATTAGTGCAATGCATTTTTTCTTTACAGATACAAGATATGATTTATATATGTACTGGGACTTTCAAGTGCTATGTTTTGGGAAAATGGATTTGTATAAACACGTTCCCACTGGTTGGAATACAAAATGTGGTATTGAAATAATGCAAGGGCTAAATCTAATGAACGACAGGACTAATGTGCACTCCATCATTGCGACCCAGAATACATGTTGGCATTTTGTTAAATCTACGGCAGTTTGAGCATGTCGATTACCGCATATGATTGAAACAGCCTGACAGAGTTGTTGGAAAACATTGAGGCCTGCCAAAGATCTAAGCTGAACTGGTAACAAAAACTTACCCCTGCGGTACCTATTTGCCTTCCTGAATAATTACATTTGGGCAAGATATCTGTTATATCAGCAACTTCAAGTGCGGTCTGTCTTTAGGAAAACAAAATAAAAAAATGATATTTATACAGTACATTCTGTGCTACAAATGACTTGTATGTCCAAGACCGCTGTGGGATATGTAGGTCTTAGACTGTGAAAATATAAGATGGCAGTTTTGGACAAGGCACTTCTCGAGTTGAATATAAACACATTAATAGTATTTTTATATCAGTTAAATGCAGTTTGATGCTCCAGAACCTCCAAATAATCTGGCTCGGTGTGTAGGTTAGCTTTGAGTTCAAAGTACTCATTTTTTGTTTGTTCCACCATGACCGTCCGCGGTCTCGACAACATAATAGTCTCCATTAATTTCAGTTCCTCGTGGTGTCCTGATCCTGGGACCTGCATCTCTACTGTCGGTTGCAGCTGGGACATGTTTTTCCTGAGGTATTCAGTAATTCCGAGCTGCTGCAGCTCCCTTACCCTCTCCCTCTCTAGTATGTTTTTATAGAGGGAGCTCGCATCTCCGAGTGTTACGAACTCAGTTGGGCAGTCTGACATCACAGCTCTGAACTTCAAATTAGAGCCTGTGAGAGGGGAAGAATTCTCTGTCTCCATGATGCTACGACAGATGTGCTTTGGTTCGTCCAGTTCATTGAGGTCGGTCTCATATTCTTTATGCTGAGTGCAGTAGGTGGGGTTGCGGCAAATCTGGACAATGGGGCTGTGTGAGCGCTCGTCGTACACGGTGCTTCCGGTCCTCTGCGCCAGTGTGTGGTGGGTGGTTTTCTGGCCGTACATGCTGTATTGCAGGTGGATGGGGCTGCTGCTCTCCCGCGGCTGCTCCTCAGCCTGTTTCTTCTTCACCCTCCTTCGCCGTCTGTGCACGAGGAAAACGACGATCCCCGCCGAACAGAAGATGACCATGAGGAAGATGACGAGCAAGCTAAGGATCAGAACGGAGAGTGGAACTGAGTCTGTGATGGAGCTGAAGAAACCGCTCCTAGCGCCGTCAGTCGCCACTGTGGTTGTCATGCTCTCATCCTCGTCCGTGGGCAAGGAGTAGGTCACTAGGCCGGGGCACAGCAACTCGTTTCTGAGGGCTCTCAGCTCAGCCTTCGCCACTTTTCTCGGTGTGTGACACAAAATGGAACCTACTACTGTGTCCTTCCTCAGCTTCTCAACCCACTGTTTGAGACTGACTAAGTCACAGCTGCAGTCCCAGGGGTTGTCCTCTAAATAAATCTGCTCTAAAGAGTCAAGCTGGTCCAGCACGTTGCTAACAGGCAGGTGCATGAGCAGATTTTTTCTAAGGTTCAGTTTGGTGAGGGGCACATTGCGAAATATCTGCAATGGGAGACTAGTCAGCAGATTGTTATTCAAAGACAAGAGTTTGAGATTTGGCAAAGGATTAAAAGCTCCTGGAACAATTTCTTTGATAATATTATATTCCAAATATAGGTATTCAAGGTTGTGGAGTCCAATGAACATGGTAGCAGAAAGGGTTTCAATTCTGTTGCCGTTGAGATAAAGTTTTTTCAAATTGCTTAAGCTGAGAAAAGTTTCATTGTCAATGTAATCGATTCGATTGTTGGCTAAATTCAATAACTCCAAACCGTCATATGTGACAAAGTCATATTTCAACAGTCTCTGAATCATATTTCCTGTGAGCACCAGCTTGGTGGGGCTTTGCTCAAGTATTCCAATATCTGAAATCCGTTGAATCCCTCTGTCCTGACAATGCATTAAAAACCCAGCCACAGGGTGATTGTGACAAGAACAGTGCTCCACACAAGGACTCCCTGGAACATAAGCAGGTGTTGGAATCTTTGCATCGTCCTTGGTGTCCTCCAACTTCGGAATCTCTGCCACTTTGGAAGACGGAGTGACCACCATGTCCAGTGACTTGGAAGGCTCCTCTAAGTTGATATCGGCGTGAGAAGGACAGAGAACATCCCGTTTGATTTTGGCCAGGATGGTGCCCCTGAGGTGGTGGGGGCTGCTGCAGACCACTTCCCCAATGGCCGACTGGGCCCGCATGTTCTCCATCCAGATCTTCAGGTGAAGGATCTCACAATCGCACATCCAGTCGTTGTCCTCCAGAAGAAGCTCCATGATCCGCCCAATGTGCTCCAGGAAGCCAACATAAGGCAGGGTCTGTAGCTGGTTCCCCCGCAGGTCCAAGTGGGTGAGCGGAACAAACCGGAAAATATTGCTGGGAAGAAACTCGATGGAATTGTCATTGAGGATCAGTACTTTGAGGCGGATGAGTTTGCTGAATGCCCCCGGCTCGACCACACGTATGAAGTTTGTGTCCGCCTGGAGAAACTCCAAATTTACCAAGCCGTGAAAAGTGTCTTCCTTCAACATGACCAGGAAATTACTGTTGATGTGGAGCTTCTTCAATGAGCCCAGTGCACTAAAGACCCCAGGTTCAAGCTCTTGTATGCTATTAGCCCCGAGATGAAGTGAAACGGCATTCTTTAAATCTTCCAAGTCTTCTGCACCCAACTCCACCAAGTCATTTTTGTACAGATTGAGGTGGAAAGGTAGAGCTGACGGCACTTTGATTTGGGAGATCTTGCTGATATTTCTCTCCTCACAGTTAAGATACAGGATGCCATCTTTTTCTTCACAAGTACACAATGAGTCACAGGATTCACTCAGAAATGCCTTGGAGGGCTGGATGTCTTGGAAACAAGTAGCAGTGAAAAATGAGCAAAGGAAAACGATGCAGGGTAGCATTTTCTGTCCGTTGTATCTGCAACACAGAAAGAGGAAGCCAGGGAGGGAGGGAGGGAGGGAGGGAAGAGAGATGTTACCAAAATGTAATGGACTTGGAAAAAAACATAACATAGGTTAAATTAATAATCACAAGTATTTGTTTATATATTTTTTCTATAAGTATCTTAACTACTTTGATTAGATTATCAGTCCCTTCAGACAGACAATAAAGCATGGTCTCCTATTATAGAAAATACTTTGACCCATTATTTCTGAACTGTGCATACACTTTTAATCCTGGATTATAAGGTCAATGCAATTCTCACAGTATAGAAATTAACTTGAAACTGAATACACAATGAACTTTAAAATGAATTATGCATTGAATGCAATAAAATACAATTGCCTTTATTGATGTATCAAATGCATGAACGGAGCATACAGTTATCTTGTGAGGAATTCATATTCTTTAAACATGCATGGCCTAGTGAACATTGGAATCTTGTTTACATGGCCACAATACCTCATATACAAGGTAATGTATAAAACTTAATCTGTTTAAATAACACACTTGGGTATGGCCTAGAATAGATTTGATCCATGTTTTTAACCAAAGAAGAGGCAGCATCATCAATAAAATACTTTTTTTCCTCAAATGAGCAAACGTATTTTCTCACCCATGCAATTTTCTTCTTCGAAATCTCTCACACAGCAATGTGCGATCATCACACGAAGCGGTGCTATTTCATTGATTCTCCCTAGATACCGAACTAGCTTGATACGGTAGGTTTGGTGTGTTGTGCGGTATGACAGGCCTCACTTTTGGACGACAGCTCTGCACTGCATTGGTGGAAGAAAAAAAGTACACTGATTAAAGACTGAATGCTTTATCACTAAACGCTTTATGTGGGTGGGGGGTAGAGTTAAAAATCCCCCAAAAATGACACAATAAAAAAAGAAAATATATACTATTGAAAAGTGACTGGGTGTATTATACAAAGGATGACAACAGGGTGAGGATGTTGGAAAAAACAGCCCCACATCTATTTTCAGAATCAAATGTGTACAGCTTGTGGCGAAGCGACTACACAGATCCATTGGAGGCCAGTGAAGCCTTATAATGCCTTCTCATGCACGTAAGCAAGGCCAACTCATCACCAAGCAGTTACTGTGCTAGTAAGAGGTCATAAAAAAATTACTGGGAAAACGGTGCATTCTGAACGAAAGAAAAAGAGCGAGAAACCTGTACGTGTATCACTCGTCCCCTGCGGCCCTTGTAATATACACAATGATCCTGGTCCATATATCGCCAGACAAATAGGTCATTCACACTGTTTGCTCTGTGTGCTTCATATTGCTTTCAAGTGCAATCTGTTAGGCAGAGTGCTCGCGCCAAAATCGGGGTTCCTGCTTGATGGTTCCATCGCACCCTTATCCTGCATCACTGATGGTTTATTAACATAACCGCGGCAGGAAGCCTTAGCGGTTAAGGGCGTTGGGCCAGTAACCTTTAGGTCGCTGGTTCGAATCCCTGAGCTGACTATGTGAAAAATCTGCCGACGTGTCCTTGAACAAGCCACTTAACTTAAATTGCTCCTGTAAATCGCTGTAGATAAGAGTGTCTGCTAAATGACTAAAATGTAAATGTCCCGGTGGTGCGGAATGTTCACAATGTAGTATATCAACCTTGTTATTAAGTCATAGCAAGTCATAGCTTTCAGATAATACAGCTATTGCCATTTCAGACCATTGTTTGCCCATTTAAATTGATTTGCGGTGACTGATGCTACTAATACTTCTCCTCTGCCAGAGAAGAGCAGTTTACCTTGCACTGATATAGCCTTGTAGACTCATCCTCAGTAAAGGGGAATGACATATATGCTAAAGCGTCAATCATTATCTCATATAGCTGCTCTTTTCTGCCTCTAAGCATTGCAGACGCAAGATACAAACGCTACTGCTACTTCTACTGTTACTGTTACTTCTACCACCATCAACAACACTAACAAGACTACTATTGTATTCACTAAGTGTACAAAACATGCTCTTTCCATGACAGACTGACCAGGTGAATCCAGGTGAAAGCTATGATCCCTTATTGATGTCACCTGTTAAATCCACTCCAATCAGTGTAGATGAAGGGGAGGAGACAGGTTAAATAAGGATTTTTAAGCCTTGAGACAAGGATTGTGGAGTGCCTTTGAACCGCACATGGTAGTTGGTGCCAGGCGCACCGGTTTGAGGGTGTCAAGAACTGCAGCGCTGCTTGGTTTTTCACACTCAACAGTGTATCAAGAACGGTCCACCTCCCAAAGGACATCCAGCCAACATGACACAACTGTGGGAAGCATTGGAGTCAACATGGGCCAGCATCCCTGTGGAACGCTTTCAACACCTTGTAGAGTCCATGCCCAAATGAAATGAGGCTGTTCTGATGGGAAAAGGGTGTGCAATTCAATATTAGGAAGGTGTTCCTGCTGTTTTGTCCACTCACTGTATAATTATGGGTGGTTAAGAAAGGCTTCAGTATTTTACATGGTTTTAAATAATGGAATGGCCAAGATGTGTCTTTATCACTATCAACAGAGGCTTTGACTTTCACAGAAATATACCCAATATATTCCACATTTTGGCATTTCTTCCAGAGCAGGTGGTCTTCCACAGCAATGTCATCCATTATACAACCAAACACGGATGCCCCACCACAGCATTGATAACGGACACACAACGGCTGAGCGATAGCAGGCGTCCACGATGTTACATCACGTCAGCTGCGAACCCAGCTCCACTCAGGCGGCCAATCTTACAGCACACAAACACATACACACACGATCCCCGGACGAGATAGCTATAATTGGTGCCTGATCGACTAAACACCACCGTGCACACGACTTGCCACAATAAACAATGCAGCACATATCTGTACGGTGCGCTCGGCTGGTGGGCCCCTCCTCGTTGATAGCAAGCATATGCAAGAAAGGCTAATAATAGCAGCGCGACAGGGGGGCACCCAGCTCCCCTGGTAAAGAGGATTTAGCAGGCGTGCATTTCAAATGGTCTGTTTAACTCATTTGGTGCAATTGTTTTTCACAAGGATTATCAGTCAGATGTACCAAGTGACGTTAAATATGGTTTGCAAGAAAGATATCTGCAGATGTGCAAATCATTGTCACAATAAAGGCACTTGGCTCTGCAGTAATGTAAAACACTGCAGAATCTGGTCCAAAGGTATACCCCTGCCTTACTCTCTAGTTAGACCAGCAATGTATTATTATTCTGTTTTAAAGGACTTTGGATGAGGCCATTTGAGAATATCACACACACTGACAGAAGCAGTGATGGGATTATAGAGGGCCCAGGACTTGTTTAAGAGTTGTCTTTACTCAAGTCATTAAGGTAAAAGGAAGAGGATATTCCATAATAGCACTGAGCTGCATGAGCAAAACCACAGACATGCCCAAACCTGGGAGATCTTGTAAAACTTGTCAACTTTAAATGACTCATGACAAATAACTTTGGCAAAGGATTATTTTTCCTCACCACACAAAGTAGTGACAGTAAAAGTCTCAACAACACATCTTGTTTTCTACAGAAGCATCATCCAAAATGACGTGATGTTGAAATAACCTAAATTAGCCTAGTTGTTGGTATCCTTTTAATCTGTGTAGATCCATTACACAAGCCAAGATTAGAACATTTAAACCCAACCCAAAACAAAAGGCTGTGATTTCAGTATAATCACTTTATACAACATAAACATGACATTTTCAAGTCACGTACACCCCCTTGCGAGTTTCAAATCAACACCATGAATCAAATGGCCCCTCTGGATAGATAAGTGCTGTTAGTATATGATTATGTATTTCTGCATGGTGTATGGTATTGGCATTTGTGTATTGACATACACACTGAGTGGACAACGCATTAAGGACACCTGCTCTTTCCATGCCATAGCTTTCACCTGGATTCACCTGGTCCGTCGATGATCTCTTATTGATGTCAAAATCAGTGTAGATGAAGGGGAGAACACAGGTTAAAGAAGGACTTTTAAGACTTGAGACAATTGAGACATGGATTGTGTATGTGTGCCATTCAGAGGGTGAATGTGCAATACAAAATATTTAAGTGCCTTTGAACAGGTATGGTAGTAGGTGCCAAGCATTGGAGTCAACATGGGCCAGCATCCCTGTGGAACGCATTCGACGCCTTGTAGAGTCTATGCCCCGACGAATTGAGGTGGTTTCAAGGGCAAAAGGGGGCGCAACTCAATATTAGGAAGGTGTTCCTAATGTTTGGTATACTCAGTGTATGTTCACCATTTGCAACATGACCTCTAATTGCTTATTTCGTTATATTATGGAGACATAGTGTTGAAAGCTATGGCCCACAGTGTCTCTATACAGAAGTAGCTTAGCCAGCAGACTGTAGGCTAGACTAGAGGTTGTTACTGCTGCACACCGGATGCTACGCTCATGGCTGAAGGACTCTAAGGGAGGCAAGGCAGAGAGCAACTCAACTCGAGAGCCATGAGAGCAAATTAGGAGCTTCTGCACACTGTATTGTGTGCACGAATATGAACCCGGTAGAGGACCTCTGCGCAATATTCCCAGGCCAATTAATGGAAGGAGAGTTCCCTATTCCAGTGTATTGGAAGGGATGTGCTTGCCCTACAGGGAAACCACTACTCCCACATACGTCTATAGAGACGTCACCATGGTCCTCAGTCCCACAGTCCACGGATTCTAATTTAATTCGCCCACTCAAGACAGACAAAAGGTCACTCACTCTCTGTTCCATTGCAACTATTTCATAAAGTTTGTGTGTGTGTGTTTGTTTCCTGTTCTTGGGGGGGAAAAGACAAACTCTATTGTCTGGGTACCATCTTTTAAGCATTAAAAACACCCCTGTTCTAAAATATGACAAATAAACAATGTTGTGGATGTGCTTTGATTTGCACCTCCATTAATTAATACTCAATGACTTGCCTAACCAGGAAAACAGTTTGTGGGAGTGTTCACCGGTGAACAGTCCAAATGGGAATTTACAGAATTCTACCAGAGCAGGAATACAATGCAGCACAATAACCATATATTGTAACCACGTTCTTCATGTTTTAAATTAGATTTCAATGCACAGTGAGTGCATAAATGTGATGACCAACTCAACTTGGTCATCCTTTAGCTCAAAGACTGTGCACTTAAATGGAATCCATAGTCATATTCCATTCTGTTCTATTTTATTCCAAATTATTATATTCTTCGACACATATGCCTACAAGGTAGTTCATTTAAAACCTAGGCCTGTGTATTTGATACATTACCAAACAATATTCCATCTGCAGTTACAGTGCACAGCTGAGTAATTGCATTCTGGTTGCATGGAGGTACCTTCAATGTTAGATTGATGTCATAAATGCCCCCCATTTATGTGGTAGCCTAACTTTCAATGGAAATCGCTAGGGAATATTTTAGGCGAGCATATGCTGAATCATTTTACATGTTCCAAGGACGATTCACTGTAGTAGGCTAAATCAATGTGTTGCTGGAGATTTGCAGTACGTGCGGCTGAAGGTAATGCATGGCGGTGCGCCAGGTGCGCGTAAAATACCTGAATGTGTCTGTCGACCCAGGTGTAACATTACTTTAGCAGTTTTATTTCGACTAATTCAACTGCCCTCACAAACTAAATACGTATTGAATCAGACAATCCGATTTTCAAATGGAGGATAACAATTTTTGAAGTTATGTCTTTCCAACTGCAATCTCTAAAAACACAACGCTTTGGCCAGAACACACCGGACGTTATGATACCGTTATAATAAAAATCGATATGTCTGTAGGTTATTTGGAGGAAAGCAAGCTCCCAGCCTCAGCTCCAGCTAGTCCGAACAAACCTCGACATATCGAACGGACACCTGGATACCACACAAGATAGACGCAGGAAGTTCAAGTGACTATATGTCCTACCAGTCTAAAGAAAGGTTGTCAATAAACAAATTTGAGAAGGTAACGAATTTATAACAGTTGCCTACACATTGTGAGACTTCTCGTTCGGATGATATGATAGGCTACTTACCCGTTGTGCAGAGTGAGAAAGACTGTGGCTAATCCAAAGGATGCTTGGGTTAGAGGTTGATCCATGTGGAGACGTAAGGATGCGAAGCATCAAAAGTCACCTCAAACTGTTTATTTAAATTTTACAGCATCTTCTTTAGAGAATGGGATAGGCATACCGGTGTAACTAACGTTTACCTTTTTCCTCTCTTGTTTTTGTGAAGACTGTCGCCGTTTACAAATCCGATATGTCCATGATATTGCAAAGTGTTCCAACCAACACTAGGATTTCAATCATATTGCAAAGTGTTCCACCCGACACGATCCTAGTCCGAGGCAATTTTGGGATGTGTTGGTCTTTCCACTTTATCTTTAATTAATTAATGTAGATCCTTATTAGTCTCCCTGGTCAGTCCTCTCTGTTCACTTTTTGTGTGCTAAGTTAACAGCCACTAAAGGGTGTGTGTAACTGTAGAGCCTATTTGGTATACTGATCCTTCGCACAGTTCCTTAGAATTTTCATGCTTTTGAGCCACGGAAAGCTCGGAAGTATTGTAGTTGTTCTGGACTCCTCCCCCCGAGACTCACTGACTTTTATGGCATTGAATGGCGTTGTGGAACGCGTTTAGCAGATAGGTATCTGGTTCTGAAGGTCATGTTGCCCACAGTAGCCCTATAAGTGTTATAATATAATTATTTCGAATGTATATATAGATTCATTAGAGATTAATCTGGATCTGTAATGTAACTTATTGACCTGTTTTATTTATGTTTTTGTTTGTGTGAATATGACTGTTTTGGGGAAACAGAAATCTTCCCTGAGAACATTGATCACAGTGAATATCACTTGGTCATGCAACTGTAAGAAATGTCAGATTCTAAAGTATTTCAATGGTGTGTGTGTGTGTGTGTGTGTGTAGGTATGTGCAGGCGTGTGCTTTATGGCTATGTGTGGTAAGCATGAATCCTAATATTTCAAGTGAACTACAAGGAATGTTTACTGCTCAGGGATTACCTTGTAAAGGTGTTTACACATGTTTCCTGGTCTCATAAACTCTATGTTTTACAGTAAAATAAACCCTCACCTTGGCTGGCTTTTTACAGTTCCTATCAGGGAAGCTAGCAGTAGGCTAGGTGTTCAACACATCATATTTTATTCATGCTCAAAATAACAGGAGACAATGGATATGCTTTCACCCTCTAGATAGTAAAGACAGTTGACATGTTTGACAGTTGTCATGAATAATGCAATGTAAACATGTTTTAGGACACCTGCATTGACAAAATCTTCTAATCCTGAAAGCACATAGAATGTAAATTACCAATAATATATATATATATATCAACAATACCTGCATTCTTTCCATTACAATTCTACCATCCACTCACTGAGGCCTCATACAATGGAAGTTATGTGTGAAGGTCCGAAGCTAAGGCAGCTAAGGAACCATCCTTATAACGACTGTCCGTTCACAGTCTATGATACAATGGCCTATACATACAAACAGATTGAACCCTGTGCATACTTCATCCTATGTAAAAGATCAATGGCTGGATTTTCTGGTCAGCAGTGCATGAGCTTGGATGGGATCGGACTCCAATTGAATCTCACAGTTAAACCATTACTATATCTCTGTCTGATTGTTTCAGGCGCATTTGGAAACTGTTCAAAGAATGATTCTCTGATCTGAAGATGCTCAAAGAATGATTCTCTGATCTGAGTATGTTCAAAGAATGATTCTCTGATCTGAAGATGCTCAAATAATGATTCTCTGATCTGAAGATGCTCAAAGAATGATTCTCTGATCTGAAGATGCATTGGGCTTCACTTACAATATTATACTCTCATGGGATAAGAAATATTTAGATAACACCTAGAATGATCCATCTGTAGTTAGATTATTTATTCCAACATTTGTTCATTTGGTTTACTGCTACGTAACATCTAATTTGAATCAGAATTTGTCCCCACGTTAAGTAAATAACAGTTATCCGAATCCTCACTAACTACTCATGAACAGCTTTCGAAAGTTAGAGGTCTTGGAAGTATTTGAATGAGACAGATATAGCTAGAATTCAATCAAAGTTGCACGGTAATCTATTGGGCTTGTCGTTTGAATCACAGATGTGGACTGTTTACGTTTGTGTGCATTAACACTTTTATATTTTCTGTGGTTTGAGGCATTATCCACTATCGATTGAATTTCAGCCTTTCAAGTAAATATCTGACAAAATATCAATATGCAGGTATCACAGAAAGTTTAGAGCCCAGCTGTCTAGCTCCAGTGTTTTCTTATGGTGATGCAAATGTAGCACCTTTGAGCAAACCAAATCTCACTGGAAGTTCTACATTTGTTGAGAGTTTGTTTGTTTTGACCTGAAGGCAAGATGTGCCTTATTGTTTTTGTTGACTCTCCCCACACACTGTCACAGTCTGACTCAACCGTGCTACCCCCCACTGATCCTCTTTGTCTTCCTCGTAGGCATGTCACTTCTGGCCATTTCCCATGAGAACCCCACTTAACCCTGTAGAAATAAAACAAACTCGAAAACAATAAAATACTGGGATTTTAATCTGAGTAGGCAACACAGGTGTCTGTAAACTGGTATAACGTCAACCCCGACCCCCAAATGAGTTCAAAGGTCATATTCGGGGTATACACTTATGCCCTAAAACAGTGATTTTGTAGATCACATTTTGATAGTGGAGATCACAGACAATCAATTACAGTATGTACTGAATGTGCACTAATATATGTATCTTTAGGGGACTGTCAAGGTGGTCGCCTATCTTTATTTGTGATGAGAAAATGATATCAAATGATGCCTATATACAGTAAGTATTATATATGTCAATTCAACGCTTTAGATGACAGCTTCTTCTGGCAGTTCCATTATTTATTTTCTCTGTTTCATTTACAGAGACATATTGGTGACATGATGGAGAGCCTATCTACAGAACTGGTTTCAAGGCCCAGCCTTCATCAAACATGAAATGATGACAATGAGTGCTAGTGAGATGAGTGAGGTTAGTGAGGTGAGTACATCATTTCCCATGATGAGAGATGAATACACAGGAACCAGGTCCCAACTTGTCGGATTCTCAGTAACTAGTAGAATAACCTGTCCTGGCAGAGTTTTACAATCTAGTAATGCATTAGCTACATTGACATAGGATTGTTTTCTATGTAATTGAAGGTGATACGGTAGGGTAGGAAAAGATAAACAAACATTCCTTTACTTCTCGCTGATGCCAGAAGTGTGGGAACATTTGATTTATTGTAGTAATTAAATGGAATTTGTCATCACAATGTAAACGTCTGAGAAAATCATAATGGTATTATGTTACTGTAATCTTTTATAAAAATGTTAATAATAATCTAATAGAAATCATGCACCCAACACTAATAAATATTACAAAAATGTATAGGTTATGAGTATTACTGTGCATTGACAGTACAATAACAGATTCTCAGCATACAGGAATGCATAAAGACATGTCCAGACATGTCCAGAAATTCGTACCTTTTCAGTTTCAATCATCAGAGGCAGACGCTAACAATGTGACATCCAGGTCCTATAAATCCAGGGACCACAACCACAAAGGGTTTCAAAAAAGGTCCTAGGAATCCTGTCAAAAACCTGTTTTAAGGCCAAAAAACTCCCTGCTCAGATTAGGTTTTAGGACGATGTTAAGACACTGCTCAGACAGTAAAACCAACTCTCATCTCTCATGACAGTTTGAAGTACCACAAAGTTACCACAATTATAGGATCTTATAGGATTTGCCCTATATTGTCAGAGAAAAATAATCCAGCAGCAACAGGATTTGAACATTTAGTCCATAATGTTTATTTTTTATTTTTTATTAAAGGGGTCAATAATGTCGGTTGATCACTTTGCCTACTCTTTATTCTTGCCTGATATGTTGGCATGCATAACCTTTTTCTGTACCAATTCTGATGGTTGTTAAAAGCGAAATCTTGACAATATTACCGATATAACAATACACTCTTCTAACATCGCACCATTTAATAACGCTAAATCGCTTTGTCACACTAGGCATCAAGTAACTTGCCGATAATGTTGCATACAACGTTTGAAAGGTCTGTCATATTAATCAAACAGATTCAAAGTTAACATAAGCCATAGACGCCTTCAATTGGCATGACCAATTTAGGCCTATTTTTTATCAACGTGATATTGCGCTCAATAGGTATAACTTTAAATAACATAACGTAGGTAATTCAATAATCGAAAGAAATAAACCTGTTCATGTATTAGCCTAGTGGTTATGGGTGTTTATAGGCATATCGTGTGAAATAGGTCTCATGTGAAATCATTGTCAAGTGCAAGAGACGCTGTTGCATGTAGGTCTAGATTATTTATGGATTGATCATATAGAAATATCAAATCATTCTTTCAACAACTCCAAAGCAATTGCATATAGCGCAGGAACCACTGACTCACTGCCTTTTTCTATTATCAAGACACTTGCTGATAACTCTTAACTGGTTAGGCCTGCTCATGAGGTCTCCTAAATATCTGTCGACTAGGTGGGAGTTTTATGACTAAAGAGGCTTCATGCATAGCTTTTATTTTTACCAATAAGAGTAGGCGTAAAATGTCTCTATTTTCAGCACTTACAACCAATTTTCTACTCTGAGACACTTTGTGGATACTAACGTAAGATGTGATTATGTGACTCAGACTTCCACCTAATTGCATTGTAAATCCCAATGTCAATATCAATGGGAGACGTGTTGCACTGCAGACATACACTGAGTGTACAAAACATTAAGGACACCTGCTCTTTCAATGACAGACTGATGAGGTGAATACAGGTGAAAGCTATGATCCCCTATTGATGTCACTTGGTAAATCCACTTCAATCAGTGTATATGAAGGGGAGGAGACAGGTTAAAGAAGCATTCAGAGGGTGAATGGGCAAGACAAAAGATTTAAGCATTACAAAATATTGAAGTGCCTTTGAACGGGGTATGGTAGTGGGCAGCACTCAATAGTTTCCTGTGTGTATCAAGAATGGTCCACCATGCGAAGGACATCTAGCCAACTTGACAAAACTGTGGGAAGCATTGGAGTCAACATAGGCCAGTATCCCTGTGGAACGCTTTTGACACCTTGTAGAATCAATGCCCTGACAAATTGAGGCTGTTCTGAGGGCAAAAGGGGGGTGGTATCCTTAATGTTTTGTACACTCAGTGTACATCTCAAGATAGGATTCTGCCTATGATTATCAAAATGAGTTTTTGCATCATAACAAACGTTTTGCAACAGAAAAACAAAATCACGTATTTGTTATTGTACAACAAAGGTCAGAAAGGTCCCTTCTCGTTTCGGCCACATTGGGGCTAAGTTGGGACTAAGCTGCCTGCCATCCAGGACCTCTACACCAGGCGGTGTCAGAAGATATTCATTAACATATACGTAAGTATACAAGGTATTTTCCCATGTCACAATATACATCATCCCTTCTTAGTTTGTTGACTCATACATTTTTAGGGCCTTCTTCTGACACCGCCTGGTGTAGAGGTATATGTTATATGCACATTGGCTAACCGGGCTATCTATCTGCATTGTGTCCCGCCACCCACCACCTGCCAACCCCTTTTTTACGCTACTGCTACTCTCGGTTCATCATACAGTGAGGGAAAAAAGTATTTGATCCCCTGCTGATTTTGTATGTTTGCCCACTGACAAAGAAATGATCAGTCTATAATTTTAATGGTAGGTTTATTTGAACAGTGAGAGACAGAATAACAACAAACAAATCCTGAAAAACGCATGTTAAAAATGTTATAAATTGATTTGCATTTTAATGAGGGAAATAAGTATTTGACCCCTCTGCAAAACATGACTTTGTACTTGGTGGCAAAACCCTTGTTGGCAATCACAGAGGTCAGACGTTTCTTGTAGTTGGCCACCAGGTTTGCACACATCTCAGGAGGGATTTTGTCCCACTCCTCTTTGCAGATCTTCTCCAAGTCATTAAGGTGTGTTTTCGTGTGTTTTGGGTCATTGTCATGCTGGAATACCCATCCACGACCCATTTTCAATGCCCTGGCTGAGGGAAGGAGGTTCTCACCCAAGATTTGACGGGACATGGCCCCGTCCATCGTGCCTTTGATGCGGTGAAGTTGTCCTGTCCCCTTAGCAGAAAAACACCCCCAAAGCATAATGTTTCCACCTCCATGTTTGACGGTGGGGATGATGTTCTTGGGGTCATAGGCAGCATTCCTCCTCCTCCAAACACAACACTTTCACCCAGTTGTCCTCTGAATCATTCAGATGTTCATTGGCAAACTTCAGACGGGCATCTATATGTGCTTTCTTGAGCAGGGGGACCTTGCGGGCGCTGCAGGATTTCAATCGTTCACGGCGTAGTGTGTTGCCAATTGTATTCTTGGTGACTATGGTCCCAGCTGCCTTGAGATCATTGACAAGATCCTCCTGGATAGTTCTGGGCTGATTCCTCACCGTTCTCGTGATCATTGCAACTCCACGAGGTGAGATCTTGCATGGAGCCCCAGGCCGAGGGAGATTGACAGTTCTTTTGTGTTTCTTCCATTTGCGAATAATCGCACCAACTGTTGTCACCTTCTCACCAAGCTGCTTGGCGATGGTCTTGTAGCCCATTCCAGCCTTGTGTAGGTCTACAATCTTGTCCCTGACATCCTTGGAGAGCTCTTTGGTCTTGGCCATGGTGGAGAGTTTGGAATCTGATTGATTGATTGCTTCTGTGGACAGGTGTCTTTTATACAGGTAACAAGCTGAGATTAGGAGCACTCCCTTTAAGAGTGTGCTCCTAATCTCAGCTCGTTACCTATATAAAAGACACCTGGGAGCCAGAAATCTTTCTGATTGAGAGGTGGTCAAATACTTATTTCCCTCATTAAAATGCAAATCAATTTATAACATTTTTCACATGTTCAAATAAACCTACCATTAAAATTATAGACTGATCATTTCTTTGTCAGTGGGCAAACGTACAAAAACAGCAGGGGATCAAATACTTTTTTCCCTCACTGTGTATGCATAGTCACTTTAACCATAACTACATGTACATATACTACCTCAATCAGCCGACTAACCAGCGTCTGTATGTAGCCTCGCTACTTTTATAGCCTCGCTACTGTATATAGCCTCGCTACTGTATATAGCCTGTCTTTTTTTTTACTGTTGTTTTTATGTCTTTACTTACCTATTGATCACTTAATACCTTTAATTTTGCACTATTGGTTAGAGCCTGTAAGTAAGCATTTCACTGTAAAGGTCTACACCTGTTGAATTCGGCGCACGTGACAAATAAACTTTGATTTGATTTGATTGCTTCAGTTTGGTCCCTAGTGAATTTACCCCAGGCCTACTGCTGCCTTGTCACTGATATGGTTGATTTGTTTTCCTGAAGCATCAGTTGAGGACCATTTGGAATAAAACAGTGGAACATATGAATCCTGGCTTAGGAAGACCACCAAAAACCCTGAAATCTAGATCCCTAACTACAACATTTTCAGACAAGATAGAACGGCCAAAGGGGGGAGGTGTTGCAGTCTACTGCAGAGATAGCCTGCATAGTTCTTTTACTATCCAGGTCCGTACCCAAACAATTTGAACTTCTACTTTTAAAAATCCACCTTTCTAGAAACAAGTCTCTCACCGTTGCCGCTTGCTATAGACCACCCTCTGCCCCCAGCTGTGCTCTGGACACCATATGTGAACTGATTGCCCCCCCATCTATCTTCAGAGATCATGCTGCTAGGTGACCTAAACTGGGACATGCTTAACACCCCGGCCATCCTACAATCTAAGCTTGATGCCCTCAACCTCACACAAATTATCAATGAACCTACCAGGTACAACCCCAAAGCCGTAAACACGGGCACCCTCATAGATATCATCCTAACCAACTTGCCCTCCAAATACACCTCTGCTGTGTTCAAAAGAGCTGCAAAATCTGGATTCCCAACGACTGGAAAGCAGCTGCGGTCATCCCCCTCTTCAAAGGAGGAGACACTCTTGACCCAAACTGCTACAGACCTATATCTATCCTAACCTGCCTTTCTAAGGTCTTTGAAAGCCAAGTTAACAAACAGATTACCGACCATTTCGAATGCCACCGTACCTTCTCCGCTATGCAATCTGGTTTCAGAGCTGGTCATGGGTGTACCTCAGCCACGCTCAAGGTCCTAAACGATATCATAACCGCCATCGATAAGAGACAATACTGTGCAGCCGTATTCATTGACCTGGCCAAGGCTTTTGACTCAACAGACTCAACAGCCTTGGTTTCTCAAATGATTGCCTCGTCTGGTTCACCAACTACTTCTCCGATTGAGTTCAGTGTGACAAATCGGGGGGCCTGTTGTCCGGCCCTTCTTTGGACACTGTGCTAACTACCCTCCAGACGAGCTTCAATGCCATACAACTCTCCTTCCGTGGCCTCCAACTGCTCTTAAATGCAAGTTAAACTAAATGCATGCTCTTCAACCGATTGCTGCCCGCACCTGCCCGCCCGTCCAGCATCACTACTCTGGACGGTTCTGACTTAGAATATGTGGACAACTACAAATACCTAGGTGTCTGGTTAGACTGTAAACTCTCCTTCCAGACTCACATCAAACATCTCCAATCCAAAATTTGATCTAGAATTGGCTTCCTATTTCGCAACAAAGCATCCTTCCCTCATGCTGCCAAACATACCCTCGTAAAACTGACCATCCTACCTATCCTCGACTTTGGCAATGTCATTTACAAAATAGCCTCCAATACTCTACTCAACAAATTGGATGCAGTCTATCACAGTGCCATCCGTTTTGTCACCAAAGCCCCAATATACTACCCACCACTGCGACCTGTACGCTATCGGTGGCTAGCCCTCGCTTCATACTCATCGCCAAACCCACTGGCTCCAGGTCATCTACAAGTCCCTGCTAGGTAAAGCCCCGCCTTATCTCAGCTCGCTGGTCACCATAGCAGCACCCACCCATAGCACGAGCTCCTGCAGGTATATCTCACTGGTCACCCCCAAAGCCAATTCCTCCTTTGGCCGCCTTTCCTTCCAGTTCTCTGATGCCAATGACTGGAACGAACTACAGAAATCACTGAAACTGGAGACACTTATCTCCCTCACTAGCTTTAAGCACCAGCTGTCAGAGCAGCTCACAGATCACTGCACCTGTACATAGCCCATCTGTAAATAGCCCAACAACCTACCTCATCCCCTACCGTATTAATTGATTTATCTTGCTCCTTTGCACCCCAGTATTTCTACTTTGCACATTCATCTACTGCACATCTACCATTCCAGTGTTTAATTGCTATATTGTAATTACTTCGCCACCATGGCCTATTTATTGCCTTACCTTCCTTATCTTACCTCATTTGCACACATTGTATATAGACTTATTTTTATACTGTATTATTGACTGTATGTTTGTTTTACTCCATGTGTAACTCTGTGTTGTTGTATGTGTCGAACTGCTTTGCTTCATCCTGGCCAGGTCGCAGTTGTAAATGAGAACTTGCCTACCTGGTTAAAAAATAATAATAATAATCTCCACAGCAAACAAAAAAGTTGGTCTGAAAGATGGTAAATGAGCCACAACAGATTGTTCTGTGATCTATTCATACATCCCTAAAAGTTACAACAGAGTATTTCCAACTGTATTCCAAATAACAAGCATGTAACTATATTTTGATGCTTATCAATAATACACTAGGCTGTATCATGCTGTATCTTTTTGATGTTGCTTGTGTCAAAGTTCAAATTAGCTCAAAGGCTACCAATGATGAGGGAAGTGAACGTGAAGGTTTGGCATAGTGAGTTGTGTTTCCTGTCCAATAGCAAATAACATCTCTAAGGGTTATCTTTCTCCTTCTTTATGACATATCATGATTGTTTGTAGTTATACTTTATTTGATTTATCTGGTATAGTACTCCCATTGAACATTGTAAATAGCTACAGGTGTTAAGCAAGTCTAGATGTTGTAATTCAATACATTTTGCGGTGCCACTCATTGATGCAGTATTACCTTTGAGCATCAAATTAATTGTAGATCCCCTTGCACATATCCCTTGTTTTATATAGGCAGCATCATATAGACATTACTAATAGATAATAGAGTAGATAAATATAGTACTCTAAGCGGATTTTGTTGTCTTTATTGTACGGAAATGCACAATTTCTTTGAAAACCTGCTGTGAGAAAATAGTGTTTATAATACTATGATGCAAAAACATCTACATTTATCCTGGGAGTGTGTGGCTGGTCTATCAGCTCGACTGCATGTGCAGTCTGGGTCATTGCTGTGGCTTCAAATCTGTTGGGATGTAATCTTCAGTGAGATGAATTGTTGGCAGAACAAATATGTTATCTGCAAACAGAGAACAGAGATAAAGGGAATTTATGGGAAAAGCAATCATTGTGTCCAGAAAAGCTTTGGGCAGGTGACCTGTGAGAACAAGAAAACAAAAGTTTTCCATGAGCGTCACAGCATGTGACCAAGTTAGCTTTGCTTTCATTTGGGAAAGAACAAACTATGTACCCTGAGGTAGAAAAACACAAAAGTAATATGATTGCCAAAAGCATACACAAATTGCATACACAAACATTAAAGACAAAAGGGATAAACACCGCCAATATCACCAGAAGTGCACCATTTGAAATAAATTAAGCATTTTGGAGAATACCTTTAATGGACAAGGGGGGAGAAAGAGGAAGTTGGGTCAAATTGTTCCATCAACAGGGATAGATAGGCATGATTACACAGGCCCACTGGCACTAGCACATAATGTGATATTTTCAGGTCATGTTCAGGCAGCAAGGGTGCAATACAGTAGGTTGGCTGTTAGGACTTAATTCAGGATATTGTTGCACATCAGCTGATCAGTCTTGGATCTGTTGAGCTCTTGTTTACTGCTTAATGTGACTAATCAAACCTGTGGCATGTATTGAACCCGGAACAATTTAAGACGTAGGCATTAGCCCTGGCAGCTAACACGAGTCTTCAGGTCTCATGCAAGGTTGCCCATAACACAAGTATATGGGTAAATCTTAATTGTATTTCCTTGATTCTTTGTGTCCTCTCTCCTCATCTCCTTCGCAAATTGCATCAGAGAAGGCCAGACGGGAGGAACCTCCTATGTGATTTGAGAAGGAGATGTGGAGAGAGGACTTGTGGAATCAAGGAAAGAGAATTGAGATTTGTGGTGGGTAACCTTGCATGAGGACTGAAGACTCTTGTTAGCTCCCAGAGCTAATGCCTACGTCTTGGAAACACCCTGTGCTACACTTAATCCCTCTTTCATCTCTTCCCCCTCTCTGTAGCAGCTGACAGATATCAGTTGTGTGATCTGAGTCACATGCACCAATGAGACTGACCGAATATCAAACGGGAGTCACCCAGGCAACTCCAGACTAACTCTGACAGGAAGTTAACAAAAGTCACCAGGCTTCAGGTATGAGGTTAGTCACCATTCAAGCCTCGCTCGCCAAATTACCTTTGCTACACACTGCTGAATATGAACCTATTATTGACTTAGCAAGCTCACATCAAATCAAACTTTATTTGACATGTGCGCCGAATACAACAGGTGTAGACCTTACAGTGAAATGCGTACTTACAGGCTCTAACCAACAGTGCAAAAAAAAAAAAACATTAAAAAACATTAAAGTATTGGGTGAACAATAGTAAAGAAATTAAAACAACAGTAAAAAGACATTGAAAAATAAAAGTAGCGAGGCTATATACAGTAGCAAGGCTATAACAGTAGCGAGGCTATATACAGAGACCAGTTAGTCGGGCTGACTGAGGTAGTACGTACATGTAGATATGGTTAAAGTGACTATGTATATATGATAAACAGAGAGTAGGCTTTCTATGTGCTGAATCATACTATATGAACAACAAGAACAGCATGCACAGTAAGATTGATATTGCTTTTTTGTGGTTATTTTCCAGAAGATTGGTCGACGAGACACCTGTCTACACACTTATTACCCCAGAGACGTTCACTTGATACGCTGCTCACTAATAGTCGTGTGACAGACTATACCTCCCCTTCCACTGAATAGAACAAAAGTTTGAGTACCTGGCAATATCTCCCCTTCCACCGACTAGGACAAAAGATGACTACCTGGCAATATCCTGTTTATTGTCCCACTGAGGCTCGTTCAATTAAAAATAAACACCTCTTTATGGTCCAAGGTCGCCAATAGAATTGGTGTTCTATTGTACGTGATTGAAAGCCCTTGGTGTGTACTTTACTTTGTTTACTGACTTGTGTGTCTCCCCATCACCCTCTTCCAGTTTCTAGACAGGAAGTGGCCTATTGTGGACAGTGAGAGTGGACAGCTTGTATTGGTCGTGTAGAAGGGCTGGACAGCCTCAGGGTAAGGCCTCACACCACATGCTGCTCTATCTCTGTCTGTCCTGGCCTGTCCTCCCCTCTCGTAATAGACTCCTCTCTAGTCCCATTTAGGTCATTGTGTAATGGGTGGGCGGCGCGGTCCATTGGTCCCGTAAGTAGACAGGTTGTGTGTTAATTAAAGGGGATTGGGTTACAACTGAATCACCATAGTCTGAGAGCCTGCCCTGGTCGACCACACCAGACAAGCCTTGTTTATCTAAAAGTACATCTAGGTTCAGTCAGTGACATTATACACAAACATTTATTTTTCAAAGTTTTTTTCAGCTTGCACAATAGGCACATGTCTCCAATAGTATGGTAGTTTCTTTCTCAATGACACAGATGATTTGATTAATGCTTCCTTTTACAACGCTTGACCTATCTAAATCAAATTCACAGGAAGCATGGTATTTCCATTGGTTTGCATTGCCCCCTTCTGGTGATTTGCCATACAAATTCAAACAGAGAGCAGCTTTAGGGATGAGGGATCCAAAACTACAGTGGCTGCTTGCACCTACTGATTGAACAGTATCTACTCGGACAGTGTACAAAGCAAAGCATAGCAGAGAACTGTTTATTTGGGATAGCATTTGACCTTTTAGAACTTTCTGTCTGAACTACATATGTACTTATTGATATATTCCAATAATACAATCCTGCCATTTAATTGTGTCTCTCTGTCTCCCTGTCTGTCTGTACAATAGTTTGCTCATGAAGATGGCTGGCAGCTAAACGATTTGATTTTGATGTTGCTGTCAAACGAAAACAAGGGTTGGATGTGAAGCAATACATTTTATATAACTTATATAACCTCAATACCATATATCATGTGACAATTTGCTAATCTTAAAATTAAGAGTCAGTAGAGCCTTCAAATCCATACTATTTACATTCAAATGCATTATATGTGTGTAGGGGACCCGTAGTGAGAGGAAATACACACTTTTCACAGCTCTGCCAACTGCACAGCTTAATCACAGCAATTACCTGTGTATACAATGCACAGTGCACACTGTGGACGAGTGCTGGAAATACTGCATGTTCTCAGGAATGGTGATTGTGTGCAGAACCATTTCTGGATGTATTTGCCCTCATCTAAAATACATACAGTATATGTACACAGTAGGGGGCTGCTTCTGTTTGGTAAAGCTCTTGAATCACTTTGAACAAATATTACAACGTTTAGCTACTGCTTAAATTGACATAGAGCACCCACAACCTGTTCCACATAGAACGTATGTGCAGTAGAGTTGCTACACGTTTTAATGTATACTCTGTGATTCTCTCTCTCTCTCTCTCTCTCTCTCTCTCTCTCTCTCTCTCTCTGTCTGTCTGTCTGTCTGTCTGTCTGTCTGTCTGTCTGTCTGTCTGTGTGTCTGTGTGTGTGTGTACCTTGTCTCAGATTCTTGTGCTGCAAAACCTGCCCATTGAGTCCCAGCTCCTGTGGCCCTCCTTTACCCCTCCATCCACACACACAGGGCCTCTGCTGCAGGTACACCTCCACCCCCCTATACCAATGACCTTCATCTGCCGACTGTGACCAGGAAGTCATCCCTGGGGACCCTTACTGGCACACTGTTGAATGCTAATACCCGGCTCAGGCTGTTCTGGCTTTAGAGGTCGTCTACCACAGCTTCCCTTCACTTCCTCTGAGCCCCCATCAAACGTTAAATCCTCCTAAATGCACCTCAACAGCTTTGGTACCTAGTGTTCCCTGCACGACTGCGCGGGTCACTCCAGCTGAGGCCTTGCTCTTTAGAGCCAGCCAGTGAATGAGTACACAGGGAGAAAAGATCAGTCCAAAAGATAAGACCTTGCGTCGGCTGTGAGTTGTTTGTGACGCTAATGGAAAGCGTTTGAGTACAATTAGCGACAGACGAGGCAAACAAAGAGAAGAGGTCATCTGGGAGAGGAGATTAAGCCAAAGATTTGGTTTGGAGGCATGTGTGGTGGGGTTTGAAAATTGTTTAACGTTAAGCAGTTTGATCCGCCATTAAAGGTCATAAAACAGATTGACTACTTATCAGAGAGACTCAGAGAGCTCACCGGGGCCCAATGTAGTAGGATTATTCTTGCTGAAAGCAGTACAGTCGTCAATAGAGTCCAACAGGAGGGGATTATAGTTAGTTATTTGCAGTCAGAAACTCCTCACAACACCTGTCATCACCACGACCCGAACCCCCTTGTGAGTCAACTCAAGTAGCACCCCTGGAGTGCTGAACAACAAGCTTTGTTTGTTAGCAGAGATAAAAGTCCTCCAAACGATAATGAAATCGGCTCATTACGATAATGAGCAGCATTAGTAATGAAGTTGATTTGCCTAGCCTCTTCAAATACCCGAGATCTGTCACCTAATTACAGGCGAACACCAGAAAAACATTATGTAAAATGTGGCGTTTGGGGCCTGGGGCAGATCAGGGAGACAACAACTGTATCTGTTTGTCTACAACACTACAGTTCATGTCTTGTTTTTTCACACTGTATTCAAATTGGATACATGCTGGTTTAGGGATTGTCAGTTACCTCATCAAATATTCTGTAGTTCGAGACACTGCCCACTGGGCAAAAAGTGGTTGAATCAATGTTGTTTCCACGTCATTCCAACCCCAAAAATGTATGTGATCACATTGAATCGACGTGGAAAACTGATTGGATTTGCAAAAAGTCATCAAAGTAAGGGCATTTTTAATTTTTTTATTTCAACTTTTAACCTAACTCTAATGACATGTTGACATCTGTTGTTGATTTCACGTTGAATTCACGGTTAGTTGACAACTCAACCAAATGTTAATCAAAACTAGACGTTGAACTGACGTCTGTTCTGTTATGTCTTGAACGTGGGGAGTATATTGTGGATTAGCTTTTTCAGGATAAATCGAGTGATGTTGTTGTCTTTTTTGGTTGTCATTGCATAGATTTATCCATATTTTATGGTACACTATCTTACCAGTATGTATTTAAATTTTATAGTTGACAAAGACATGTACTTGAGTGTATCCATTTGTTAACAGAGCACACTCTGCCTTCGTGCGGTTTTGAATCCTTTCAAATCTTCTGCATTTGCATTGTCAGATAATAGGGGGCTCAATAGAACAATGTCAATGGGTGAACTTGAAGTGTACTCAGCTACATCTGGTGGAAATGGAGCTTGAAGATCGACTTGTTTGGTCACCCGGTAACACAAGACCTCAATGTACTTTCCTAAAACTAGAAGATTTACAAGACTACATTCATGTGATTTGTTTGTATTCTTCTCAATTGAGCAAAACCCTAGGCAAATATGTGTTGGGTGATTTTACTGTCCTGGAAAAGGTCATTTTGGAGAGGATACCATCGTTGTACAGGAGAGGGCACTGTTGAATTTCCCAAAATATTTGAAATAATGAAGTCAGAGAGGATTAAATCTCTCCCCTGCACATGCTATGTACACACATATGAACACACACACTTTTCTCAACTAAACAAAATTAGAATTAGTTGTATTTTTAATTCCCAGATTTTTACTGATGCAGTTTAAAATCAAATACACACATCAATTGATTTTCACATCACTGGTGACATTGAGGAGCATCTATAGGATTTCATCACCTTGATTAAGTGCTGAGAGCTGACACACTCCTGGTTGATGATGGACAGCTATTAGGCTCTCCAGGGTGTTTGGAGACTTAAGATTCCCATAGCTGTTTGCTCACACACACACAGACGTGCTGACACACGGCAGTTGAAAAGGAACCATATATGTCATGCTGTGGGGACCATGGAGTGAGGAATAATACAATATAGTAGCCTACTGCATTGCCAGATTGGATGTTTGCATTTGTTTTCCCTCTAGGTGACAAACGACCTGCACAATGATTGGTTAGGTGATAACTTAACACATATACAAGCTTATTCCACACTAGAATCTGTAATGCCACATTCACATAGTGAGCAGGATATCCGACCACAGTCAACATCAACAGAAACAAATACAGTCGTCCTTATTGTGGGTACTGTAGCTTTTGGATGAAGGCGCTGCTCAAAACGGATGTTACAGAAATAGTCGTTGGCTCATGGTGACTGGCCTGAGTACAGCTGTAAGTAGAGTGCGCGCCCAGATGAGTGAACACATAGCGATGAGAGAGGCAGCAGAGTGAATGATGGGAGGAAGTGGGACGTACACTGGAACCTGGGCTCCCCTGGATAGCTGCTCATCTCCTGTCTTTGCACCCTGGTCAGGAAACGCATAAATACATCAGTCACTGTAGTGGCTGTGCTCAAAGCACTTACCATGTGGCTGTGGAGAATATGAGTACACTAAGTACATGCATTTAGAGGATGTATATGTTTGTGTGTGTGGAGGGGGGTGGAGTGTGTGTGTGTGTGTGTGTGTGTGTGTGTGTGTGTGTGTGTGTGTGTGTGTGTGTGTGTGTGTGTGTGTGTGTGTGTGTGTGTGTGTGTGTGTGTGTGTGGTGGAGGGTGCTTGTGTGTGCGTGTGTGTGGTGGAGAGTGTTTGTGTATGTGTGTTGGGTGGAGGGTGTTTGTGAGTGTGGGGTGAAGGGTGTTTGTGCGGGTGTGGGGTGGAGAGTGTTTGTGTGTGTGGGGTGGAAACTGTTAGTGCGTGTGTGTGGGGTGGAGGGCGTAAATCTGTATATTGTAGCTTCTTTGCTCAGCGATTTCCTGGTTGCTAAAATTAGAATAGTTCGCCTAATTTGGTCAGGTCGCCCAAAAAGGTCCATATTGCAGCTTTAACCCAACCCCTAGCGACCTCGTGAAGAGGTTCCGACCTCTTCACGTAATGGTTAAGGTGATGACTTGACGGTCGCTGCACCCTGTTTTGAGTCTGTCGGAGACTCAAAGTGGGATGGCTTCCGTGAGGCCTTCGGAGAGGCGTGTACACATGAGGGACTTGGTATAGAGAAGCATGGGGACGTACTCTCTTGAAGGAAGGACATTACCTCCTTCTTTCAAGCGTGTGTCCCCGTGCTTCTCTATACCAAGTCCCTCACGTGTACACACCTCTCCGATGGCCTCACGAGTGCCATCCCACTTCTGACACCAATGTAGCAAACTTAAACCAACACCTAGTGACCTGGTTCAGACATCGTGGCATAATGGTTAAGGTCTTGGCTTGACAGTTATTAGATCCGGGTTGGAGTCCCAGTTGGGGCTACCCCCGAAATTTACTACAATATTATAATTATTTTTCCATCTTTCGAGTGCTCCCAGGTTCTTAATAGCACATAATGCAGCAAGACACCCACTCCCTCTCCCCACACCCACACACAGCGACACCCCCACCGTCCTTCTCAATTAGCCACACTTAGTTGGCAACACCACTGTGACGGAACAGACTACATCTCCCAGGTCACCGCGGGGTGGATCCCTTCCCATTATTAATGACTAAGCTGTGGGGGCAAACAGAGGCTTAGCGCCACAGCACTCATTTGAGGGTGATGCAGGGGCTGGGACAATTGTAGGGGATTGGCTAGCACACCCACCATTACCCGATTGTGTGGGCGTTGCGTTGGGAGGTGGAGGGGGGCTGAGGCAAGGGAAGGGTGAAGGTTGACTGACAGATTCTTCCCGTTGTTAATTGTTTTAGTGATGGAAGGCACATTTCTGTAACAGACAGTGCATGACCCCAAGGCGTTATTGATTATCTCCCCGGGTGTGTTATGGTAATGCTTGTTTTGAAGTGCTGGTCTATGCCCAGCTTAACTGCTGAGATGACTATGAAAAACCCATAAGAGGTTTTGTGTTTTAACACCAGATAAATAGAAAATGGTTAGATGCTAAGTGTCACCTTCACCTCTGTAAGGGGTCTACATATAAAACATGTAAAACTCTCCATCAGTTTAGGATGTTAGAATTTAGTGTTAGAATTTAGTGACGTTTGACTGCTGCTAAAATGTCAATGACATCACAGTCTGTAGTGGTATGACTGACTATACATATACGTCATTGCAGTCATTGCATATAACATACGATCTTGACATGCATCATGTTTCGTGGATCAAAATTCCATCAGCAGTATTGGCTAAATGTGGGACATCTTTGGGCAAGGCCCATTTTGGCAGATTGCCAGTGGCTCGGGTTGTATATCCCAACGACCACCTGCATTGACACTCTCAGATCCCTTCCTCCATTCATGGGGCATAAACATGCCGTTCACATGACCAGGAAACACTGAGTGCATTGTCTTCCCTGGATGAGATGTCCCTGCAGAGGCACATACATTTTAATCATACCCCACAGTCTTAAATAGCACTTGAAATACGGCAGCGTCAGAGGCTCAAACAAAGTAAAAAAGCAAATATTTTTGGGAGGATGAAACGCTGATCCAAGCAGCATGCTAGCTGGCAGTAGTACCTCCACTTTACTTAACTACCGTCATAAAATTAACAGCCGCAATAAAACACATACTGGGAAAGTATGTTTCTAATGACCCCTGCGGGCCCTTAGGTCAACTACGTCGGAAATTATACAGTAAAATATTATGGAAGTCAAGCTATAGTCCCAATTCTCCGCAATGGGATTTAGAGGTGTGCAACTGGATAGCAGTTATCCTCTATAAGAATGATGAAACACTAATTTAGAAAGAATTATGGAGCAAATCCTGCATACAAATTCCTTTCATTAGTTAGTTAATCTTCTTAGTAGAAATAGCATTTTTTCTGTAGCAATGTTGCACAGGGTTATTTAGCTCTATGACTTCGCCGGTGTTATCTGGGGGGACATCATTGTGCACATCTTATCCACCTATTTTTCAAGGGATTACGAGTGTTTACAGGAGTTTTGTACTGTTTCAAGGACAACATGTGAGCCTTAGCGATAATGCCACAGGTTATGTTGATGCTGAACACATACTAATATTCTCTGGGCTACCATAGATGAAGTGTATCTGCTTTAAAATGCATGAACTTGCTATAGCTTGTAAAAATGTTATAGAAATGTGTAAACACAATCTTGTTATGGCAGTATGTAGCTGCTCCCAGTGTCGTTTCCATAAAGCAATAGACACTTTAGTGTATTCCATGGCGCCCCCTTCAGACGACAGAGGCAATAAATTGTATGTACTATACTATAGCTCCCAGCCTTTACAACAACAAGCAAAAGCATGACTCAAGTCCTAAACATGCCAAGTTGTTACAGAACCAGAAGAGAATCATGGGAGTTGATGGTAAACCTGCTGTGCTACAGAACCATGAGTTACTGAGTGGCTTTTGGAGAACATGCTAGCCCAAGAAACCCATGCATGTTGTCCTGCCTTCCTCTGCCCCTAGCCTAAGGCCCAATTCAATTGTAATTATTTGCATACCACTTGTTTAAAAAATAAATCAATACATTGCTATGCACAATCTGGAAAACAGCAAATGTTTTACTATATGTCATTGTACAAAACAATATCTGATATAGACATTCTATGGTTTTCCAATTGTCTTCAATCAGTAGAAAATACATAGCTTGACAGAAATCTCTGCGTATAGTCCCCACTCCCTTTCAGACTTCCCCCAGTAATATGCAGAGCACTCTAATCATGGCAGTTACTTAACTCTGAAGTCTCTATCATTCATCTTCTCCCATTCAGTGACTTCTTGTAACCCTGGACAGAGTAATAGGCTTCTGACGTCAGTTATCCACCATTATCAGACAGCCTTCCTCCCTTTTCTTCAAGGACTGTATGGTAGAATGATATCCTATTGGCCATTCTATGGGCTTTTGTTGACATCCTTAGTGTGTTTGATCTCTACAAATTAGCATGGTCTTTTTTTGTCTGGCCTAGCATTGACATTAGCACCCAGTTTTACGCTACTTGAACTGGAAACAGGAATACACAAAAGTATAACTGCATTTAATGTTTCAAAAAGAAAAGGGGAAAAAGTAAGGACAAAGAAAGACAGGAAATAAATAATGAAAATCACTCCCTGCATTAAGTGGATTGTTTATTCCCCCCTAAGCACAACACAAGGACACAAGGCTGTTTACAAAGGAAAAAGACCAGAGGAGACTGATATCCAAAGACCTATTATGCAGAGAAATAATCCTTGAATATCCTAGCGCATTAAATATTTAGAATACAAATGGAAAATCCAATGTAACTCAAAGTACCTAGTGCTCCACGTGATGTCTAATGCCAAGGTACAGTACGCATTGACCTCTCATTAACCTTGAGTCAATCTGAACTCAACATACAGCTATAGTATGTGGACACCACTTCCAATTAGTGGATTCTACTATTCAGCCACACCCGTTGCCGACAGGTGTATGAAATAGAGCACACAGCCATGCAATCTCTTCCATGACTGAGCAGCTGCACAAAAGCCTAAGATCACCATGTCCAATGCCAAGCGTCGGCTGGAGTAGTGGAAACGCGTTCTCTGGAGTGATGAATCACGCTTCACCGTTTGGCAGTCCGACTGACGAATCTGAGTTTGGCGGATGCCAGGAGAATGCTACCTGCCCGAATGCATGGTGCCAACTGTAAAGATTGGTGAAGGAGGAATAATGGTCTGGGGCTGTTTTTCATGGTTCAGGCTTCGCCACTTAGTTCCAGTGAAGGGAAATCTTAACAATGACTTTCTAGATGATTCTATGCTTCCATCTTTGTGGCAACAGTTTGGGAAAGCCCTTTCCTTCCCCAAGGATGTGTAAGAACTTGACTGGCCTGCACAGAGCCCTGATCTCAACCCCATCTAACACCTTTGGGATGAATTGGAACGCCGACTACGAGCCAGGCCTAATCACTCAGCATCAGTGCCCGACCTCACTAATGCTTGTGGCTGAATGGAAGCAAGTCCCCGCAGTAATGTTCCAGCATCTAGTGGAAAGCCTTCCCAGAAGAGTCAAGGCTGTTATAGCAGCAAAGGGGGGACCAACTCCATATTAATGCTCATGATTTTGGACTGAGATGTTCGACGAGCAGGTGTCCACATACCTTTGGTCATATAGTGTAGCATGATCAAAGAGGAATGAATATCACCAGTAACAAAATCAAGTGTATGTACTCATGTATCTGTCAATCACAATCACAATAGCCTTAAAGGACCAACATGTTCTAGATCATTCTAACCAATCCATCCAATGAGGGAAATTATCTCACAAAAAACTGTGCTTGAAAACAAAGTATGGGGTGAGGCTGCAGTATCACAAGTAACCGCATGGGGGCATTGAAAGATTGAGACAACAGAGAAGTAACCAAATGAGATGGTTATGTCATTCCTTGCATGCAGCAGCAGAGAGGCAGAATTAGATTAAAACAAAGCTCTGCCATGTTACATTTTTTGTCTTTAGTTTTTCTGTTGATTTGTCCTATTTTAGCTCCTGCCCACACACTGTATCAAGACATGGACTATTATGCAATGTCATTGAGTGTGTGTGTGTGTGTGTGTGTGTTTGTTGTATGCTACTGACTACACAGTCATTGTAGTATGTATAGTCCCCTATTGAGCACATCACAGTGATTATCAGCTGGGCCTCGCTGAGGGGGAACTTAATGTTCTCATTTGCCAGTATCGCATACATACCGTCATGTACTATATATCATGAACAGTGTCATCCCAGGGCTCCTCTGTAAGGCATGCTGTAGGATGAGGACAGGACTTAGCCTTGGCCATGGTGGCACAGCCTGTGACTCTCTCTCTCTCTCTCTCTCTCTCTCTCTCTCTCTCTCTCTCTTTTCTACAGTCTTTTGGAGCCTGTGGATGATGCCCAAAGGGCTCGGAATGATTCACAGGCAGGGAGCTGTCATAGAGGGACACGCAGCCATGCACATCCACCATCCACCCCCACAGCACACACAGACTGTAAAGCCGTGCCCTGATGCCTGTTTTTCCTGCCACTGCCTCTCCCCCGCCTGCATGTCTATTCACTGTCCACAGTGTCCAAATGGGAGTCCTGCTACTGTACAGTTTGAATACCTATGCACTGTGGGATCCAAGGGTCATATGGTGGCGCCTAATGTAAAGTCCTACTCAGTTGAACTTCTCTTTTCAGAGACACATACAGTATTTGATGTGTCATGAAGTAGCATACCTCAATGGGGGGGGGAAACGGTAGTGTTTGATTATACTTCTTTATGCTTTCTTCAGCTTCTTAGACCCATTGTTTTTCATTAGCAAGTGTGTATCGGTGGGTCTGGGTGACTAGAGGATACACAATGGAAACACAGGAAACACTATTGTTTGTATATTATTTTCCAATGCATACAGTCCCAGTCAAAAGTTTGGACACACCTACTCATTCCAGGGTTTTTCTTTATTTTTACTATTTTCTACATTTTAGAATAATAATGAAGACATCAAAACTATGAAATAACACATATGGAATCATGTAGTAACCAAAAAAAGTGATAAACAAATCAAAATATATTTTATATTTGAGATTCTTCAAGGTAGCCACCCTTTGCCTCGATGCCACCTTTGTACACTCTTGGCATTCTCTCAACCAGCTGCATGAGGTAGTCACCTAGAATGCATTTATATTAACAGGTGTGCCTTGTTAAAAGTTGTTGTGGAATTTATTTTCTTCTTAATGCATTTGAGCCAATCAGTTGTGTTGTGACAAGGTAGGGTTGGTATACAGAAGATAGCCCTATTTGGTAAAAGACCATGTCCATATTATGGCAAGAACAGCTCAAATAAGCAAAGAGAAATGACAGTCCAGCAAGACATGAAGGTCAGTCAATGCGGAACATTTCAAGAACTTAAAAAGTTTCTTCAAGTGCAGTCGCAAAAACCATTATGTGCTATGATGAAACTGGCTCTCATGAGGTCCGCCATAGGAATGGAAGACCCAGAGTTGCCTCTGCTGCAGAGGATAAGCTCAATAGAGTTACCAGCCTCAGAAATTGCAGCTGAAATAAATGCTTCACAGAGTTCAGGTAACAGACACATCTCAACATCAACTGTTCAGAGGAGAATGTGTGAATCAGGCCTTCAGGGTCGAATTGTTGCAAAGAAACCAATACTAAAGGACACCAATAAGAAGAAGAGACTTGCTTGGGCCAAGAAACACGAGCAATGAAAATCTGTCCTTTGTTCTGATGAGTCCAAATCTGAGATTTTTGGTTCCAACCGCCATGTCTTTGTGAGACGCAGAGTAGGTGAACGGATGATATCCGTATGTGTTGTTCCCACCGTGAAGCATGGAGGAGGAGGTGTGATGGTTTGGGGTGCTTTGCTGGTGAAACTGTCAGTGATACAAGACACACTTAACCAGCATGGCTAACACAGCATTCTGCAGCAATATGCCATCCCATCTTGTTTGTGCTTTGTGGGACTATCATTTGTTTTTCAACAGGACAATGACCCAACACACCTCCAGGCTGTGTAAGGGCTATTTGACCAAGAAGGAGAGTGATGGAGTGCTGAATCAGATGACCTGGCCTCCACAATCACCCGACCTCAACCCAATTGAGATGGTTTGGGATGAGTTGGACTGCAAAGTGAAGGAAAAGCAGCCAAGAAATTCTCACTATATGTGGGAACTCCTTAAAGACTGTTGGGAAAGCATTCCCGGTGAAGCTGGTTGAGTGAATGCCAAGAGTGTGCAAAGCTGTCATCGAGGCAAAGGGTGGCTACTTAGAAGAATTTAAAATATAAAATATATTTAGATTTTGTTTTTTGGTTACTTCATAGTTTTGATGTCTTCACTATTATTCTAGTGTAGTAAAAATGAGTAGGTGTGTCCAAACTTTTCACTGGTACTGTATACGCTTTCCTCAACTTATAACTCATTCTTTTGCATTAGCAGTTGTGTATCGGTATGTCCGGGTGACAAGCAGATACACAGCATTTAATTAAGGGTCTTTAGTGTGTTGTGTCAGATACATGAAATACATGTCCCTTTCCTTAATTCACGCTGGGGATAATGGCCCCATGGTGTGGGAATAAATCTCACCTTTTAGAATATTAAGTTTAGATGGGGACCAACAGAAATAATGGCTAAAGTAAGAAGATTAATGGGGAAAATAAAGCAGGCATGCACCACAGAAATATGGCATAGTAATAACAACAACTTCTCTGCCGCTACAGTACTTCTGGGTGGCTTTTTGTGTGTGCTCACCCATCATACAAAGTGATTGCACCAATATTTCACACATAAAAGCAATGGTGATATTGCAAAATCACGGTTGTTAATCACAATTACTAAACCATCATTATTACCAGTACGGTCTTGGTTTCGGTTCCTTTCCGACTTTGATACTGATAGTGAGAGCCTCTGTTGGGAAGGTCATTGTTGACCTCTTCTCATATTATGAAAATAAAAAACAGCTTGTAAATGTTAACAGGGACAGTGTACATCCCTAAATATCCTCTCATATGTCCAACTGGCCTGGCCAGCATCTGTCTGCCTTGCACACGTCTCC
Source organism: Brachymystax lenok tsinlingensis (assembly GCA_030435695.1). Lineage (NCBI taxonomy): Eukaryota > Metazoa > Chordata > Actinopteri > Salmoniformes > Salmonidae > Brachymystax > Brachymystax lenok. The sequence goes on from CM059814.1 coordinate 46,246,808, forward strand.
GAGTCCTTGTGGCAAGCTTATTTTTAGCCAGACAACATGTTTTTTTTAGCAAGTGTTGAAAGGGGCAGGTATACAGGGACTCTGGTCAAACATGGTAGCATTATGTTCCCGTTTCTCTCTCGCTCTGACCCATTTCTTTGTCTCTCTGGTGTGCTAGATACAGACTCAGTGCGTGTACCTGAGCTGATCTCTCACTGTTCTTCTGAAACCATGCAGGGCTTAATTTGCCACAAGAGCTAGAGCAGTAGAATGGCTAATTAAAATCCACTGCAACACTTCGGTCTCGAACGCAAGCCCCAGGACCATGTGTTTAGGAATTTATCACCCATACTGAATGTTAATAGCATAGCATGAACCCGAACATCCGTTGCCTCTCTCCCCAATTGGATCTCAAATCACTGCGTGCACTGAGCCAATCAAACCTTATTGTGTTCAACAACTTATTTTCTGGTTGGGTAAAAATGTGTTGTCGGCCAATGAAAATGCTGTCCCATAACAACCTGCACGCTTCTGAACTGTGTCCCTTTCAAAGAAGACATTGAAGTTGATATGAAGTCCAAGATTGATGTTTCTCCCAATGTTATAAGCAACATTTTCTTGCTATTTAATAAGCTTGTAATGCAAGTCGAAGAGGGGGTGACAGTTTGTGCACAGGAAAGAGGTCATAGCAGCTAGTCATGTGCCTCTGTGTAATAGAATATATGCCATTAGCAGACACTTTTCCCCCCAAAGAAATAGATCAACACATTACAGTAGGTATAGATTCTAGTTGCTTCATAGTTCGACTCGGCATGTTGATTTCATGACTACTGTTTGTCTCTCCCGCCCATTAGGAGGACACAGTTATTATCCCCATCCCTCCCATTTAGTACACTGGAACCATGCGCATGCTGAGTGAAATTGCATATGGACTGGATGACAGCAGATGGTGTTTGTGTGTGTATGCGTGTATGCGTGTGTGTGCATGTTTAGTTTTTATTTGCATACGTGGCAGCTAAAAGCTGAATTGCGTATACAAGTACAAGCAAACAAACAACAACAAATGGATACATTCTGAGAGCAATGGAACTGGAACAGATGATGGATGGTAGAGTTGAAGCAGATGTGATGGCATTAAGAGCGGAGGAAGCATTGATTGATGAATGAATGGAGAAGGGAGGCGATCAGAGTAGAAAGACAGTCAGGTCCGGAGCCTGAGCACCGCATCTAGCTGTCCGCTCACGTCCTCTGTGCTCCGGGATGTAGATGTTTAGTTAGCTAGCTGGCTAGCCACTCCTCTCTCCACTGGCACCGCGTAGCACCCACTTGGGTGATGCTAAACTATGCTGCCACAAAGGCGCTGGAAGCTCACCACACCATATTAACAGTCAGAGTAGTAGTTTATCCACTAGACCGAGCCATCTCTGCTTGCAGTCTTATCACTTTTTCTGCTTCTCTCTCCAAGCCGGTGGCATTCTAATTCACTTGAATCCAAACAGTCCCCAAGCTAGCTAGGCATAAACTGGCAAAATGTGTCTTCAACTCATTCAAGATGACCAATTAATTACTACTTATACATAAGCAATCAAAAAACTAAAAGCTGATAGAAAAATGTCATTATAAAAACAATAAAATATGAATAAGTGTAAAAAGAAAATGTCTGGTTCAAATACAGTCAATGAACTAAGCAGACCAGACCCAACTGCTAATGCATTTGTGCCTTAAGGTAGAGCCATGCAGGTCGGAACTGAATTTTTTTTCTCAATAGTAAACGGCCTGAGTGGGTCATCTTCATTTATCCACCATCTTTGGCAGCGCCATGGCACCCCAAAAATAAGTGTGTGCGCACATGCCTGTGTGTGAGAGAGAAGTCTCCTGTTATGTCACTCTTATATATTCTGACATTTGCTTATAAATGATTTGTGAAGCATTTATGTATCACTTTTACAGTTAGTTTTCTTTCTGTGAGAACGTAAGATCAACTAGACATTGAGGTCTAATCTGTATACAGTGGGCCAAGTCACTCTATCAGCCGGACTTCTTAATGCCAGTCCTCATTAAAGAGATGAGCATGATGCAGGGTACTGTATACAAGTCAATACATCACATATGAAGCATATCTTCACTTTTCGAAGAAAACAAATGAGCTCAATCTGTGAGAGACAATGTGGAACATGGACACAATTCGACTTCAAATGTATAAAAATGACCAACAATGTATTTTTGGGGAAGTGGACTTTCCCTTTAACTCTATACTAATTACTCAATTGTGTTGTAACTGTGTTTTCTTATAAATCTACATTGACAAGATTGACAAGATGCAAAGAAAATGGCACAGACATTAGCCTAATGGCTACATATTCATTGGGGGTTCAACATTCACCACAGTCCACCATACCCTCACATGGCTCATTCCTATTGGAACCTTCCATTTGTCATGTACCTAATATAGACATTCTATATTCTATATACCCAGACCCAGTGGGACGGACATAATTGAATGGCTTTGTCAAAGACTCTTTTTCCTAAAAACCTCAGAGGGATTTGCTACTGTTAATTATCTCCCATTGGTATATGGCCTAGTTTTATAATTACTGGTCCTTCCAAATATATTACCATGTTAGACTTCCCTATGGATTATTATTAATTTTGAATATGAAATATATATATATATATATATGTTCTGTATATATATATTTTTTTAGAGGTGTATTTTTGTGATCCATAACTATATAAATAATGCATATTGAACTTTGAGAGAACATTGTAGCTCTTTATTAAAGCTAGCTGTAGCCTAGATGCAATGCTATTATGGCTTGGCCAGCTAAGAAAGCTGTTATGGTTTCAATTAACAAGCGCTTTTTTTAAACTAAGGGGGGTAATTCAAAGGATATCATTAACTGTAGGTCGAACAGTCAGATAGTTCAAATTAACTGAGGTTCAAAAAGAAGGGCTAGGGTTCTAATCTCAAAGCCATGTATCTTTGTATGGTCCCCAAAGTACTTCAAGAAGTCTCTCATTGGTTGGGTCATATTATATTCCCAACCCTCCGCCCCCTCCCCCTGATGTAGAAAATAAATGTAGCCCTAAGCAATGATCCAGGGTCAATGTAGCTTTTTAACCTCTATTAGTGAAGGTTAGGGTTATGTTAAAGACAGCTGCTTTTAGATCAGTGCACAATGCCTAGAGCTTTTAGCAATGTCAGGGTTATAGGATATGTATTTTTTAATTGTTGCAGGTTCTTTCATTCTACATCATGACAGTACAAAGTTGCGTCACAAAATATCCAACAAAAAAAAAAGCAAAAGGCCAAATCGATGTCCTAATGCAAATAAACAATGTGCTATTCATCCACTTTTATGAAAAATTCACCTTTGATTTAATCTTGAGGTATATCTCAGTAGGCCTATATGTTGGCTAGGGCTGTCATCTTGTATTCCATGAACTTAATTTGCTGCCAAAGTAGCTTTCCCATTTCAAAGCTGTACTACTTTTTCATTGCACGGTACAAATATTCAAATGATTTATGTATGGATGTGCTTTACCAATTTCAATGAAAAAGACATTGTCAGACTAAATTAGCACAAGGTAAATTTAAAGTGGTGGACCTTTTTACCTTGTAAACTCATATTGAAGTCAATGCACATCATGAGACTTTTTAGATTCATTTCTTCTAAATTATTTCTTTATCAAAAAACTTTTTTACATCAAGCTAAAATAAATATTTTAAGTTCCACGAATGGTGCTTCCAGTTAGTGATCCTACACAGTTTTACTTCAAAATAGTAAAAAAAAAAGATCTATACAATGTGACGACAATGTAGCGACAAAGGATTCTAAAGAACTAGCCCACACAGTTGTAATGGACTTGGGATCCCTTTTAGTAGCTAAATAATTATCCCCCCTCAGACATTTGCTATTTGTTTTTTGCATGTGGCTTTTGTGTGTGCAGAGTTCCAGTTCTGTTTTCTGTGATCAAAATAGAGGCAGTTGATTCTCTGCAGACTTTCTGTTTTAGTGTCAGTTGTTTTAGTGTCAGTTGTTTTGACTGTGTTGTAGGTGGAACTGTGTCAGAGATGTCAAATCCACAATTGGCTCCCGACATTATATCTTAAGCGGACATTGCCATTGGCTGCATGGAGTCACAATAACAGAAATCCCATGCAGCCGTGTTTACAAGTTTGAACACTGGAATGTGAGATGTAATCTACACCTCCATTAGGATGATAGAAACCCTCATTATTTCGTTTAATGATTTTTCAATTTGAGCGTCATTATTTCTGAACTTCAAACACGAGTGGGGCGGGTGTGGCTTCGTTACGATGATCAAGAGCAGCTGTTCACCAATTTAACAGCTCCAGCTCCAATGCAGTTCCCCCCTCCAAAACATCCACTATGCAGGTGCATGCTATTGACGGTTAACGCATGATCTGATTAAAGGTACGCCTTAGAGCCCTGTTCATTTGTGATTTGACTGACTCACTTCATAGAAAGTGTACAAGATGCACTAAACCAAACTAGTCCAGGATAAATTGTTATTACATTTACAGGACCCTTGATAAAAAAACAGAATGATAAGTTAAACAGGCCAGACCTGTTAAACTTATTCTAGGAAGTGTGTGAGTCAAACCACAGATTACTCTGTAACCTCTATCAGGCTGGCTGATTACTCATACCCAAATAATGTTTTTGACTCGTACTATACTTGTATTTGTGGCCAAAGCATAAATTAGAGGAAAAAAAACATATAGAAAACCACCACCTCAAACTTGTATCTCAATTAGACCATTTAAAAAATGCTTGCTATTTCCTCATAGAGGATGATGTCATGTTTTGGTCAAGACATTGGCTGAGAGTTTACTTTACACTCATATTTTTACTGACCCACATACACCCACACCATTCTGTTGTTGGGGTATGCCCACACAATTCGAACACAGAAACGTTGTTTTTTAACATACATTAATCAAATAAAAAAATGGAAGAAAAAAGATTTCACTCGTATTGAAATGTATTATAGATCACATTTCATAGAAATGGGAAACACTGGACAGCTACTTTAAACTATGTTGGCCCTGACTAGCTCATGTTGAACCTCAATTTCATACTCCAGTCAACTTGTTATCCATCCATGGGAGGTACAGCTGATGACCAGGGCATATATAATATACACAATGATGATATGGCACTACAGTTCCCATGATTCCACACATGAAACCCTTCCTGCATTTGCCTGGGTATTGTAGTCCATCAGCCGGTTGCCACTCATCTGGATTCTTGTCACTTCTCATTTGGGGTAGAAGCCAGACTGATCATTAGTCAACCATGAGTGCCTCTCCGCCAGCATGCTGCCTCTAGCTGCTCCATGGTATCAGCAATTATTCACAAAGCCCAACTTTGGCTAACACCTCCCTTCAGAGTCTGCCTTTGTTTAAAAGCCATTGTGATGCTTCAACAACAGACACAGGAGATTCACTTCAGCCAGACAGGCACCAAGAGAAAGCAGGCTGTAGTTGTGTAGTATGTTTCATTCATCTGCTGTGTGTGACATGACATATGGCGTACGATTTCTATTTTCGCCAGAGGGGTCGCATCCTAGCTAATATCAGAGTGGGTGGAGATAAAGTCTGGCTAGACCTTCAAAGGGAATCGAGAGCAACATAACTATCATCCATCTTGAGGGAGAGGTATGGTAATAAGAGTATATTCACTATGGCTCAGTGTTTGTAACGTCATCCACTCCGACTAGGGATCGGGGATCGTTGTTCTACGGCTTCACCATTTTGTTAATGTAACCACGCCGTCTTGCCTGCCTCTCTAGTGTATGACTCAGGGCGAAACAAGGCTTTTACTGCTCGCAGCTCATTCATTCTTCATGGGATTGCTAGTTAATTAAATAGCTGAATGGCACACTTTAGGTAGAAAACACAAAATTCTGTTGTTTGACCTTTTTGTTTTTCCATTATGTGCTGAGGTAGAAATGACTTGTTGATGAATGGATAATGTTTTATCATGGCTGACAGGCCTCTTAGGAGAAATGAATGATATGAGAACAGGGGAACATAGTTTTGGTTAGACTTTACTTCATCACAAATCCATTTGTGCAGAGCTAGGTTCCTCACGATGCATATGTGTGGCTAATGACGGGATGTGGCTGTGTTTCATATATTTGTTTTCTTGCATTCTGCGTTGATGATTTCATTGTAGACCAAACAATGGATGATTAACTATAATTAGATTAACTATAATTAGCATGTCTAACAGAAACCTTGTCAGTGCCTTCAACTCAGAGAACACTTCCAACCTCGATCATGTTGCTTGTTATGAAGCAGTGGCAGACATTGGGATAGAGACCAGAAAATAACTCTCTGGTTGTGCCTTAGTGTCTGTCTGTCTGTCTGTCTGTCTTGTCTGGTCTAGTCTGGTCTTGTCTGGTCTTGTCGATCCATCCGTCCGTATCTCACTTTGTTACTTTGGTCATGTACATATCAACATAATATACACAATTTTCTCCTATTTCACCAGATAGCAGACCTCGAGAAGCATCTAATGAAAACTGTATGAGTCACCTCAGACTTTATAGACAAGTGATGAGTCCTTTCCAGGTACTGTAGACTCCATACTGTTAGAGCCCTAGGCACATACTAATGAACAGCCAATAACACTCCAGTATGCATGTGCATATCAATCTCCAACTAGGCAGTCCTTGCTGCATTCACTCTCTTTACCCGTCATCAACCTGCCCTGTCCACTCCTTTTTCCAGTTGGTTCGATATCTTTTCATTATATGCAGAATTTTCATATGAAAGACAATTACATCAAGAAACATAGAGACGAGGCTGTTGTGTTAAATCAAATTGTATTTGTCACGTGTCGAATATAATGGGTGTTGATTTTACCGTGACATGCTTGCTTATGAGCCGTTCCCAACGATGCAGAGTTAAAAAAGAAAAAGAAGAATAGTAACACAAGAGGAATAAAGAACACAAGAATGGAGCTACAGTGAGGGAAAAAAGTATTTGATCCCCTGCTGATTTTGTACGTTTGCCCACTGACAAAGAAATGATAATTCTATAATTTTAATTGTAGGTTTATTTGAACAGCGAGATACAGAATAACAACAACAACAAAAATCCAGAAAAATTGATTTGCATTTTAATGAGGGAAATAAGTATTTTACACCTCTGCAAAACATGACTTAGTACTTTCCTTGGTGGCAAAACCCTTGTTGGCAATCACAGAGGTCAGACGTTTCTTGTAGTTGGCCACCAGGTTTGCACACATCTCAGGAGGGATTTTGTCCCACTCCTCTTTGCAGATCTTCTCCAAGTCATTAAGGTTTCGAGGCTGAAGTTTGGCAACTCAAACCTTCAGCTCCCTCCACAGATTTTCTATGGGATTAAGGTCTGGAGACTGGCTAGGCCACTCCAGGACCTTAATGTGATTCTTCTTGAGCCACTCCTTTGTTACCTTGGCTGTGTGTTTTGGGTCATTGTCATGCTGAAATACCCATCCACGACCCATGTTCAATGCCCTGGCTGAGGGAAGGAGGTTCTCACCCAAGATTTGACGGTACTTGGCCCCGTCCATTGTCCCTTTGATGTGGTGAAGTTGTCCTGTCCCCTTAGCAGAAAAACACCCCCAAAGCATAATGTTTCCACCTCCATGTTTGACGGTGGGGATGGTGTTCTTGGGGTCATAGGCAGCATTCCTCCTCCTCCAAACACGGCGAGTTGAGTTGATGCCAAAGAGCTCCATTTTGGTCTCATCTGACCACAACACTTTCACCCAGTTGTCCTCTGAATCATTCAGATGTTCATTGGCAAACTTCAGACGTGCTTTCTTGAGCAGGGGGACCTTGCGGGCGCTGCAGGATTTCAATCCTTCACGGCGTAGTGTGTTACCAATTGTTTTCTTGGTGACTAAGGTCCCAGCTGCCTTGAAATCGTTAACAAGATCCTCCTGTATAGTTCTGGGCTGATTACTCACCATTCTCATGATCATTGCAACTCCACGAGGTGAGATCTTGCATGGAGCCCCAGGCCAAGGGAGATTGACAGTTATTTTGTGTTTCTTCCATTTGCGAATAATCGCACCAACTGTTGTCACCTTCTCACCAAGCTGCTTGGCGATGGTCTTGTAGCCCATTCCAGCCTTGTGTAGGTCTACAATCTTGTCCCTGACATCCTTGGAGAGCTCTTTGGTCTTGGCCATGGTGGAGAGTTTGGAATCTGATTGATTGATTGCTTCTGTGGACAGGTGTCTTTTATACAGGTAACAAACTGAGATTAGGAGCACTCCCTTTAAGAGTGTGCTCCTAATCTCAGCTCGTTACCTGTATAAAAGACACCTGGGAGCCAGAAATCTTTCTGATTGAGAGGCAGTCAAATACTTATTTCCCTCATTAAAATGCAAATCAATTTATAACATTTTTCACATGCGTTTCTCTGAATTTTTGTGTTGTTATTCTGTCTCTCACTGTTCAAATAAACCTACCATTAAAATTATAGACTGATCATTTCTTTGTCAGTGGGCAAACGTACAAAATCAGCAGGGGATCAAATACTTTTTTCCCTCACTGTATATACAGGAGTACCAGTAGCAGATCAATGTGGAGCTATATACAGGAGTACCAGTAGCAGATCAATGTGGAGCTATATACAGGAGTACCAGTAACAGATCAATGTGGAGCTATATACAGGAGTACTAGTAGCAGATCAATGTGCAGGGGTACGAGTTAGACATGTTTAGTGAATAGGCATCAGGCTAGATAATAATAAAAAATATTAAAATAAAGAACAGAGTAGCAGCAACATATGAGCGTAAAATTGTATGTATGTGTATGTGTGTTTGTGTTGTGTCGGTATGTGTGTGTGTGCGTATGTAGTGTATTTGAATGTGTGTAAGTTTTGTGTGAGAGTGTCAGTGTAGTGTGTGTTTGTGTGTGTGCGTGTGTAGATACTGTAGTGTGTATACATGTATATAGTCTTGTGAGTGTGCATAGAGTAAGTGCAACATAGGGTCTGTGCAGATAGTCCGGGTAACCGTTTAATGAACTATTTAACAGTCTTATGGCTTGGGGGTGGAAGCTGTCTCGGAGCCTGATGGTCGCGAGACGATGCTCCGATACCGTTTGTTGGACGGTAGGAGAGTGAACAGTCTATGACTTGGGTGGCTGGAGTCTTTGGCAATTTTACCAGCCTTCCTCTGACACCGCCTGGTATAGAGGTCCTGGATGACATGGAGCTCGGCCCCAGTGATGTACTGGGCTATTCGCATCACCCTCTGTAGTGATTTGCGGTCGAGGGCAATGGATTTGCCATACCAAGCGGTGATGCAGCCGTTGAACCTTTTGACAATCCTAAGGCCCATGCCAAATCTTTTCAGTCTCCTGAGGGGGAAGAGGCATTGTCATGCCCTTTTCCTGACTGTGCAGGTGCATGTGAACCTTGTTAATTCCTTAGTAATGTGGACACCAAGGAAGTTGAAGCTCTCGACCCGCTCCGCTACAGCCCCGTCGATATGGACGCGGGTGTGCTGTCCCCTCTTTCTCCTGTAGTCCACGATCAGCTCCTTGGTCTTACTGACGTTGAGGGAGAGGCTGTTCTCCTGGCACCACACTGCTAAGTCTCTGATCTCCTCCCTGTAGGCTGTCTCATCGCCATCGGTCAGGCCTACCACTGTCGTGTCGTCAGCAAACGACAGTGCATTAGTGCATGGTATGAAAAAAGCACCCTTTGCAAAACACTGATCATCAAGGCCAGACCTCTGCTACAAGTCGATGAGTAAGCCCGTATTGTGTCAATTTCTGCCTAATTGTGCCACTCATTAAGGTATAGCTGGGAGTATTTGACATTTGATCAATAACTGCTGTCATGATTAAGCTAAATGGGGAGAAATATTCTCGGGATATATATTGAAAGCCTGTCCATTTCTTGACACTCATACAATAGAGTGATTATTTCAAACCTTTGAGAAGAAAAGCAAGGTTAACCTTTCTGTTTCATTCATTTGATTGTGAAGATTGCGGAACAATGGTATTAGTGTATTATACATACCATGGTTATAGTCTTTGGATAGTCTCATACAGTGTATCAGTGAAAGCATATTGGAATTTTGAAGACATAGTGAGTGTCTTTTCTATGAAAAAAAACCCTGAAATTATTAACTTACTTATCATGACAAACACATATGACTGGCACGCTATAAATTACATTTGGACAGATTGACGATTCCATGGAACATTCATTAAACTAAGTAATCAAAACTTTTGAAACTCATATCCCTGGTAAGTTTGCTATACATGAATGGTATTTACATTATGCAGTTTGCTGTGTTCTAATCAGTTCTCATGGCTCAAACCTTCCAACCTCAGAGCAGAAATGCATTTAACGTTCAAACTAAGATGGACACTATGATGACATAACGCCTCAGAATACTAAACAACCACCATTTATAATAGATGGATAGCTGCGAGAATTTTTTTTTCAATTTACCTTCATTTTCATCTGTCAAATATACTTACATTATACACAGCACTATCTTTAATTATGTCAGTTCCCACAAACAGATAATTGCATATATCTGTTTGCACAGTTCTCTGACTACTCTGGCAGTAAAATTGTGTTGGGTGAGTTGTTAACAAAAATGTATTTATCTTTTTTTTTCAGACACAGTACACACACCAGTCTTTGCCATTTCAGGGAACAAAAAGCCATTACTAAAGATGGTTAGTGCCCTATACAACACACATGGTATGCTGTCAGGGTCACATGGTCAGTGTGTTCCAGGACATAGTTTCTTCCAGATTTTTATTGCAGAGATCCAGGCACCAACCAAAGACGGACCCTATTTGGCACCACTTGCTTGTCCTTGTCCAGGTCAGCATTACCTCTGTCCGATGCTTCCAGTTCTTCAGGACACAGGTGTCCTGGTAATGGAGGAGCCCACTGATCCCACCTTCTGGACCAGTCCTCAAATCCATCTCATTATTCCCTTGGAACAAGCCACATCAATGGTCCCGCCAGTGTGCTATGGCAGCTGTGCTGTACCTTTCACAGATGTGCCAACATGTGGTGCAGAACAAGCATTCTAAATAACCAATGCACAAGGGAGAGGAACAAAAACGGTGGGTCTGTTCCCTTTGATGGTCTTTGTTATAGATAACAACCAATTTTTACAGACTTGCATTGCAAGTGAATTTACTGGACATCAACAAAGAGATTCAATTGAAATACCATAACGTGTGAGACAAGTGTTGCTGTGTCTGCAATATCAATCATTGTCTGTCGTGTGTCGTCGTGTTAAACATCAAAGATTCTGTCTGGAGAACATAGTTGTGTCTTGTAAGTCTTTCCTTGAAAAGGCTGTACATTCTGAGAAGGCTAGTAAATAATTGATTTATAATCTTGTTCCAACCTGTCTATTCCATGTCAGCCTGTCCTAGGATCTGTCAAAAGGTAGTTGTATTTAGTTGGTTAATATCAAATTCAGCCTATTTAGTACAACTTGTCCACCCTGTCTATTCCATGTCAGCCTGTCGTAATATCTGTCAAAAGATAATTGTATTTGGTTGGTTAGTATCAAATTCAGCCATTTAGTACAACTTGTCTGAGGTATTATGAGAAATGGGACGTCCTTTGACCTAGGTAATTTTGTTATTGTATTTGATACTTACGTAATTTTGTAATCTCATTTAGACTCTCTGAAACGTTGGATGGATTGAAATCATCTGCACAGCCAATGTATTATACCTTTTTAAGATACAAGTGGATTAATAATGATAAATGATCAAAATGACAAAATGACTTTTCCACACTTCATCTAAAGTTCACCACATACCCGCTCAATGTTACAGCTTGATCAAAGTTAAGAGGCCTTTTCTCTTGCTTCTGAATCATTCCCTTTCCTCTTGTTCTGAAAACCCACTTGCAACTGCTGAATGTGTAACTTTTCTCTGGCCACAACTTTTTGGCAGTCTCATATTGAAGGAATGTCGTTGACCGATTGCCATGGAGCCGGTGAGTCTTTACTTCGCTTTTACACTGCCTTCAATCACACACTGGACACTGGCTTATCAGTCCATTCTCTGCTTATCTTTATTTCATTTAAAGAACAAGTAAAGTCATGGCATGGGTGTGGGTATGAACTTTACTCATTTTTGTGGACAAACTTTGCTAGCATTTTTCTATAAGAATTTGTGGAAGGTGGATGTCCAGGACTAAATTGATTCAGAGTAGAGAGAGTGGTATCTGTTGTTGCTGTCCATAAGACATGAAATAGATACGGTATAAACTGCATTATTGCTTGAACCTATACCTACATGATAAATACATCCAGTCAACCATGCCAACGGTCACCCAAGCGGAGGAAGGAACTGTAATGAGATCTTAAAAATAAAATGTAAGGTAGAAAGATCTGGCACAGAGCACTGACCCTCCCACTCCTCCCAGTCTCAGATATGTCTCCTCTCACCTATTGGCCTATATTTCATAACCACTTTCCCATGTGGGCCAATCAGCCTCTTTCACTCCTGTGACCTAAAGAGTAAACATGAGCCAAAAAGCAAACAGTAGGATGTTAGTTCAACCAGAGGTTAGATCCAATGGCTGTAAGGTCTATTTATTTTGTATCAAACACTAAATAACAGATCCTCCACCTTGCCCCTGCATTCAATATGAACAACTGCAGTTGTTTAGGAATGCAGGCATTGCCCTTACTGTTTCAGACTCCCACCACCTTCATGCTCAACTAACATTCAAATGTTTACCGTCTCACGCTTTACAGTAGTGAATACTGTATTAGTGCTGGTTGGTTTATACTGCCACCAGACTTTATGACAGGTGATCTGTCATTCTTAACACAGTGCAGATTAAGTTTGGTCTAGATGTCTCAATTTGAACTTTAACATAATGGACTCTATGAATTGCTATTGCAAGGCGTGCAGTCGTATTATCTTTATACATTGATTGTTGACACGTTTTATGATATTTATTTGAAACAAAACGTTTTATTGGAATGTCTTCACAAAAATGTCTCCTCTCTAAAACAGAAATTGATGTGGCAGCCAGATGAACAGACCCCAAGGCAAAGTCAACCTTGAAGACAGGCACCAAAGTACTTATGAGACAGTCGGCTCACGTGACAAAATACAGACAGAGAAAGGCAAATCACAAAGTTGCCACAACGTCTAGATCCCTTCACAAAAGATAAGGCTGTCACCATGGAGATCAGTGAGGTCAGTTTAATTTGTAAGCCCCTCTCAACCACCTACACACTCAATTCTAGGCTACAGAGATGGATAATTCACCTTTTCTGTGGGTATACGGTCTACCGATGGAGGCTGCTGAGGGGAGGACAGCTCATAATAATGGCTGGAATTTATACCATTCCCTTGACTCCATTCCGGCCATTATTATGAGTCGTCCTCCCCTCAGTAGCCTCCATTGCTGAAAACATATCCACAAGTGTTTGATATTTTCCCAGACATTCATGTCCACCTTGGAGCATCACCATCTCTAAACACACACACACATGGATTTGATATGTACTCTCATAGTACCTGTGTCAGAATCTCTTGGGGTATGTGTGCAATAGTGGCTTCTTTCTGGGCTCCTCCCCAGATCAGCAGGCCTCCCATTAGATTGAGACTGACTGAAGGAGACAAGGCGCTGAGTGTGCACTGGTGCATCTAAGGCCCGTGAGGCAGCCCCATCCACACACAGTGTGACTCATGTGATCCAAGGCTTTGACTAAAAGAATACGGAGGACTCCTTTAGGGGGTAGCTGCCTTCGTTAGTTGATTCCTTGTTGTTGTTTTCCCCCTGGGAGGCATTTGGTTTCATGTCGCTTTGTTTTTATATAGGACAGGGAGCGTTTCTTGATGTTGGAGTTTGGGGAAAGACTCACTCGCTAAAATGTTGTTCCGTTGGGGGAAATCTGGCAGAGATTAGAGCTGTGACATTCTGAGAACTATTTCGGTGACAACAAGCGACCAAACAGATGATATTCCCGTTTCTTGTAATATACACCGGTGATCCTTACAGTATACATAAGTTGTATACATTAGTTGAAAGTGTTTATTTTTCTAGCTTAGATCAATTTGTTTTTGTAGAGCTTATTCTGGAATTTAGGTCACTTTTATTATAGTAAGATCATGTGGATATTTGGAAATGCAATTTAGTTTAATCAGTTTAATGACATTCACTATAGCCCATGCTTCAATTTACTCTCTCTTACAATGACTTGAATCCCCATTCTCCAACTTTATAGTACATCTGCTTGTAAAGTTATCCTTACATTTTTTGCAAAGTGATTAATATCAATGGCTTAAATGTAGAGAGCTCTTCTCATGATTACTAAGCACTTTCCCTCTCTGGATCACTGGACATGGTCAGTGAATAGATATTTAAACTACTTAGGGTATTAGCAACAGTTACAATTGTCAGGAAAGCGGATTAGAATTTACTGTGAAGATTAAAAGCTTGAGTAACCCTTGGTGCTGTTACCCCCACAACAAAAGCTATTGCCACCTCATGCAAATTTAAAGTGCCCCTGGAATATTCCTGGGGAGTCCACAGCTTGAATATACTGTGTTTGGGAATAAAGATGATCCCAACATCGACCAGTCAGGGTTAACCAGATATCGAAATGGTACAATAACTTTAAGTGATCTCTTTTATCGAAAACACATCTGTAAAACATCATTATCCTCTTAATTCATATAATCTAACACACTGGCAATGAGGGTACAATTCTGTGTGCAGCTGAAGTATTGAGACCACTCTTTTTCTGGTCTGCATAATGTTTCCATTAATCTTTCTGAGGACCTTTTTATGTTATTATATGGCAGGATGCCAGTTCAACATTGCAGTTCCTCAGAGGTTGATTTGTATTGTCAGTTGTTGTCTGGCAGAGATGGAAGTCAGATATACTGTATTTTCAAACAAGTTGATTTGAGAATTGTTTATTAATTCTTAAGAGTATTTGTATTTGTGTGTACTTATATTTATTAGGGAACACCATTAGCTGCTGCCAAGGCAGTAGCTACTCTTCCTGGGTTCCAAACACATTAAGGCACTTACATTACATATAAAACAAACTATAAAACAGTACATCATATAACATTATTACACCATTACAAATCTACAATACAAAATGTACAGTTGAAGTCGGAAGTTTACATACACCTTAGCCGAATACATTTAAACTCAGTTTCTCATAATTCCTGATATTCAATCAGAGTAAAAATTCCCTGTCATAGGTCAGTTAGGATCACCACTTCATTTAATAATGTTAAATGTCAGAATAATAGTAGAGAGAGATTTATTTCAGCTTTCATTTCTTTCATTACATTCCCACATACTTTGGAAGTATGCTTGATGTCATTGTCCATTTGGAAGACCCATTTGCGACCAAGCTTTAACTTCCTGACTGATGTCTTGAGATGTTGCTTCAATATATCCACATAATTTTCCTTCTTCATGATGCCATCTATTTTGTGAAGTGCACCAGTCCCTCCTGCAGCAAAGCACCCACACAACATGATGCTGCCACCCCTGTGCTTCACGGTTGGGATGGTGTTCTTCGGCTTACAAGCCTCCCCCTTTTTCCACCAAACATAACAATGGTCATTATGGCCAAACAGTTCTATTTTTGTTTCATCAGACCAGAGGACATTTCTCCAAAAAGTACAATCTTTGTCCCCATGTGCAGTTGCAAACCGTAGTCTGGCTTTTTTAATGGCGGTTTTGGAGCAGTGCCTTCTTCCTTGCTGAGCGGCCTTTCAGGTTATGTCGAAATAAGACTTGTTTTACTGTGGATATAGATACTTTTGTACCTGTTTCCTCCAGCATCTTCACAAGGTCCTTTGCTGTTGTTATTGGATTGATATGCACTTTTCGCACCAAAGTACGTTCATCTCTAGGAGACAGAACGCATCTCTTTCCTGAGCGGTATGATGGCTGCGTGTTCCCATGGTGTTTATACTTGCATACTATTGCTTGTACAAATGAACGTGGTACCTCCAGACATTTGGAAATTGCTTGCAAGGATGAACCAGACTTGTGGAGGTCTACAATTTTTTTTCTGAGATATTGGCTGATTTCTTTTGATTTTCCCAGGATGTCAAGCAAAGAAGCACTGAGTTTGAAGGTAGGCCTTGAAATACATCCTCAGGTACACCTCCAATTTACTCAAATGATGTCAATTATCGTATCAGAAGCTTCGAAAGCCATGACAGCATTTTCTGGAATTTTCCAAGCTGTTTAAAGGCACAGTCATCTTTGTGTGTGTGAACTTCTCACCCACTGGAATTGTGATACAGTGAAATAATCTCTCTGTAAACAATTGTTGGAAAAATGACATGTGTCATGCACAAAGTAGATGTCCTAACCTACTTGCCAAACTACAGTTTGTTTACAAGACATTTGTGGAGTGGTTGAAAAACAAGTTTGAATGACTCCAACCTAAGTGTATGTAAACTTCCGACTTGAACTGTATAATACCACCATACAACAATATTACAATGTATGTGTGTGTAGAGTGCGTGTGCTGCCGCTTGTGTGCGTATGCGTTTGTCTGTACCTTTGTGTGTGTATCTTCACAGTCCCACTGTTCCATAAGGTGTATTTTTACATGTTTTTAAAAATCTGATTCTACTGCTTGCATCAGTTCCTCGATGTGGAGTAGAGTTCCATGTAGTCATCGCTCTATGTAGTACTGTGCGACTCCAATAGTCTGTTCTGGACTTGGGGACTGTGCAAAATACCTCTGGTGGCATGTCTTGTTGGGTATGCATGGGAGCTGTGTGCTAGTAGTTTAAACGGACAGCTCGGTACACTCAACCTGTCAACACCTCTTACAAAAACAAGTAGTGATGAAGTCAATATCTCTTCTACTTTGAGCCATGAGAAATTGACATGCAGGCCATTAATGTTAGCTCCCTGTGTACATTTAAGGACAGCCGTGGTGCTCTGTTCTGAGCCAATTGTAATTTCCTAAGTCCCTCTTTGTAGCACCTGACCACATGACTGCACAGTAGTTCAGGTGCGACAAAACTAGGGCCTGTAGGACCTGCCTTGTTGATAGTGTTGTGAAGAAGGAAGAGCAGAGCTTTATTATGGACAGACTTCTCCTTATCTTAGCTACTGTTGTACCAATATGTTTTGACCGTGACAGTTTACAATGCAGGGTAACCTCAAGCAGTTTAGTCACCTCAACTTGCTAAATTTTCACATTATTCATTACAATATTTATTTGAGGTTTAGTGTTTAGTGAATGATTTCTACCAAATACAATGCTTTTAGTTTTTTAAATATTTAGGACTAACTTATTCCTTGCTGCCCATTCTGAAACTAAATTAAATTGACAATACGTCAAATAGGAGTGGCAATATTGTCCTCCTCAAAATCTGTCAGTTTAAGCCAGAGTTATCATTTTTTTTTGCATGGGCTGCATCTCAATCCAGTGGATCTACCTATGTCGGCCTTCCTCATAATTTTTGCATCTGTGCTCCTAGAGTGTGAGGCTCTCCTTTATTTTCAGGCCTTCTGCATATGCCGTGGAAAGTGGAAAAGCTACAGCTGTGTTTGTCAGACCAGGAGACATCTCGAAAATCAGTCTTCTCATGAAAATATCTGTAGCGTCCGAACGGTTTGGTCTACAAACTAATATGATCACTTAATGGAAAGATGAGATTCTCACGAACACGATGTGTCACAAGTGTCATGGGACTCTTCTGAAGGTAAACCATGTTAAAAAAATTATGGAAGTATGGAGGTAGTTTGTGCTTAAATATGTGTAAAAAAACTAAAGAATTTCCTGAGCTTATCTCTTTTATTGACTGTCTGTCTTGCCATTTATGAATGTGCTATTCAATATGTTACTATGGGCTATAGTAGTGAAGGCCAAATTCAATATTTTATCAAGTATTTATGAATGTGCTATTCAATATGTTACTATGGGCTATAGTAGTGAAGGCCAAATTCAATATTTTATCAAGTATTTGATTTGAATTTTTTGCCAGAGTTATCATTTTTTTTTGCATGGGCTGCATCTCAATCCAGTGGATCTACATATGTCGGCCTTCCTCATAATTTTTGCATCTGTGCTCCTAGAGTGTGAGGCTCTCCTTTATTTTCAGGCCTTCTGCATATGCCGTGGAAAGTGGAAAAGCTACAGCTGTGTTTGTCAGACCAGGAGACATCTCGAAAATCAGTCTTCTCATGAAAATATCTGTAGCGTCCGAACGGTTTGGTCTACAAACTAATATGATCACTTAATGGAAAGATGAGATTCTCACGAACACGATGTGTCACAAGTGTCATGGGACTCTTCTGAAGGTAAACCATGTTAAAAAAATTATGGAAGTATGGAGGTAGTTTGTGCTTAAATATGTGTAAAAACTAAAGAATTTCCTGAGCTTATCTCTTTTATTGACTGTCTGTTTTGCCATTTATGAATGTGCTATTCAATATGTTACTATGGGCTATAGTAGTGAAGGCCAAATTCAATATTTTATCAAGTATTTATGAATGTGCTATTCAATATGTTACTATGGGCTATAGTAGTGAAGGCCAAATTCAATATTTTATCAAGTATTTGATTTGAATTTTTTGCCAGAGTTATCATTTTTTTTTGCATGGGCTGCATCTCAATCCAGTGGATCTACCTATGTCGGCCTTCCTCATAATTTTTGCATCTGTGCTCCTAGAGTGTGAGGCTCTCCTTTATTTTCAGGCCTTCTGCATATGCCGTGGAAAGTGTAAAAGCTACAGCTGTGTTTGTCAGACCAGGAGACATCTCGAAAATCAGTCTTCTCATGAAAATATCTGTAGCGTCCGAACGGTTTGGTCTACAAACTAATATGATCACTTAATGGAAAGATGAGATTCTCACGAACACGATGTGTCACAAGTGTCATGGGACTCTTCTGAAGGTAAACCATGTTAAAAAAATTATGGAAGTATGGAGGTAGTTTGTGGTTAAATATGTGTAAAAAAAACTAAAGAATTTCCTGAGCTTATCTCTTTTATTGACTGTCTGTTTTGCCATTTATGAATGTGCTATTCAATATGTTACTATGGGCTATAGTAGTGAAGGCCAAATTCAATATTTTATCAAGTATTTGATTTGAATTTTTTGCTTATTAGAATCCCCCCAATAACAATGGTTTAGGATCAACAGTCCTAGAATTAAACTAGTGAATTCATTCCCTCATATGGATCTTTGTAGTTTGTGATAACTGTAGGCTTTCTTTTCATGTGGTGATTTCAGTTGTTCAAGCTGTCTGATGTTGTGTTCTGTTAACATTTAGAGGCATTGTTCTGCTACCTTGGTGTCCACATTGCATGCCTAAGTTGCATTCTAAAGATTCTCTCCACATAAGCAGATGAGCACATGCTTACTTTGACCATTTATTATGAAAGGGAGAGATAAGAGGAAATTATGTTAGTATTTCAAAAGGAAATGCACGACAAAGAGATAAGGAAGCTAGCTAGGAACCGCTTAGAGGACCTTAAAACGTGGCTCAAAAACACAACAATGAATAGTTCTAGCTCTTTGAGGAGGAATTGTAATGGAACGAAATGGCTGTAAATTATTCAGGGTCTCACAATTCATTATGGCCACTTTATATACTGCATTTGCTACATACTTTTTTTTACCTTTAAATCAATGATCAACCTAGTGATTCTTGAACAATATAACTTATAGAAGCCTCATAAGCTTGTAGTTCAACTGCCGTACCTCATCAGAACCCAAAATATAATCTTGGTTTATGCCTTTGTTAGTAAACACTGTTTATGTAAACAAACACTGTATAGCCTCAAAACATAGTTAAAACTATAATTGTTATATAATGAATGGTCAGTCCTTGTATCCATAGCTCTGTCCATGAGTTTGAGAGTGGTTATATTTGTCCAGCCCCATCCCCCAGCTGTTTACCAAATCAGTGGAGTGCCTCTTATTGTTTGTACTGCAGATCGCCCCTTTAAGTAAAGTGTAACCTACTTTGAATTCCAATTCAGTCAAACTGTGAAAAAAAGGAAGAGAGCCTTTGTAACTCTATTTCACTTTAACTTCCCAGACTATCCTTTGTTGTTTGGCACATTTGGATCCCCAGGACATGGACAGTTATTTCTTATGCATCATCTATGTTCATTAAGTCCACCATTAAGGGATATGTCAGTCTGTCCTTTTTTGCCACAAGAGTGTAACTATTTTCACAAAACCCTGTGCCTCTCTTCTATTCAAAGGGTACTTTTTAAGGTTTATCTGACCAAATGGTGTTCTTGCTGTAGGGACGAAGAGATTATCTCAGCTGTACAGATGCAATTTTTCTAAATGTCACCTGTGCTCATAATGAATCGATGCGCAAATGAATATGATAACGACACAGCAGCCTTATGCGAAGGTCAATGATTATACGTTTCTAACCATTTCGTATAGGTGCATCCCTTAGTTGTTAGCTACAATCTATGGTTGTTAGACAGATATCAGCATTACTGTATGTTACTGACATGGATTTCGTTTGATACGTACTTTACCTAGAGGATTAGAAAGACATCTCTATACCTATGTAGCAATGTATTACACAACTTCCATTGCTACACACACAGAATGTATTGTTTGTTTGAAATAATGTATTTCAAATTAACCAGTCTTAGAAAGTAAAATGTATTTACTATTTAATAGATGTGTCACCCCAGGCTAAAGGCTTGTCCCATCATGTTAGGGATAATACACTGTTTTGTTAAAACTCTGTCCCATCGTTATAATTTCACAACCCGAGGTGAATGGTGGATTATATATGCAGAGAGCGCAGTATGTGCTTTTTTAGGATTAAAACAGTCCAAAATAGAAATCCTTAAAGTACATATTTTCTCAATACTACACAAAAGGCCATGGCATATCAAGGATTCCACCAGAGATCAGTGAGTGTGTAACCTTGAGAGGGAGTAGTACAACAGAGGGAGTAGTACAACTTTTTAGATCATTAGAAGAACTAAAAAGTAAGATAGTTGATGTAGATAATGCACTAGTAGTCAGCAGCATCAGCAATAACTGTCTATACTGAAGAGCCTCAGGCAGATTCTAAAGACTCTCTTGTCTTCCTGTGGGCTCACCAAAATAACCATGAGACCCCATGCATATGTATACATGCATATATATTTTGTCTCAGGAAACCCTTCAGTAGATGCCATGTGAACGGCATCAAATGATATGCGAATGATTGGATGAGGATATGTTGTATTGCGAATTATCTATATTGTGAAATAATTAATACCCTGGTAGAAAACACTGGTACTGCTGAGACCAGTACAGCTGAGAAAGGTTCTCGGAATGATTGGTCAGGATGATTGATCTCTGGCTGACTTGGTGTCACTCGGTAGGAACACTTAGCCGCTGCTGAAGTATCAACCATTAGCTCCCTCCACATAGGAACTCGACTTGGGTTGCCATAGAAACTAGGATTTACTTAAAGCTTGGTAGTAATAATAATGCTGGTATAAGAGCAGTACATTTTTGGCCCTGTGGTGCGGAGAAGAGGTCCTCATCCAATTGCAACTTGGCGATAGATTGACACTAGGTAAGTTTCGGAGAACATAAATACCACAAAAAATAGAAGCGGTCCCGTGTGGCTCAGTTGGTAGAGCATGGCGCTTGCATTGCCAAGATTGTGGGTTTGATTCCCACGGGGGACCAGTAAGAAGTTTGAAAATGTATGTACTCACTACTGTAAGTCTCTCTGGAGAAGAGGGTCTACTAAAGTGCAAATGTAAAAGCTTTTCAAAAAATTAAATACATAATAAGTCCTCCTAAAGAAATTCTCAAATCATTGACATTTGCATATGGAAGAGTAGGACCTCCGAGTCTATCTTTTTGTCCAGTATATGTTACAATGAAAATGAGTAATGTGGTCATTTTTGCATATTGACTACATTGGAGAGGCAATTTTATTCCATTTCATGAACTATCACATTGTATTCCATGTGCATGGGTGTATCGTGCCCCTCAGGAGGGTTCCTTATCAATGCTTTGAGGCAACATCTTAAAAGTCTATGGAAAAATCAGTGAATCGTTGATAAGATGCAGCAGATATCAGAGAGCTAGGCTCTAATTTGTAATGGGAATTCTCAGCGCACAGTGTGAGACCAGGTAGGAGTTTGGGTGGTACGTCTCCGACAGTGCGAACAACTACTAATTACAGTAGACTGATTAATTCTAGATTCCACTGATGTAGATGGATCACACAGCCACGGCGCCTCAATAATCCTGCTTGATGACACAGAGTATGGTGAATTCATTACGAAAATGAACATTGAGGACCCAAATGTTCTTCTTGCCTGTGTTTGTATCTTTGACGCACTTCCCAAAACTTTGCAGGTTGATGATTTCATTACTGTCTTTTTGGATATTGAGTACTGCCCAGGTAACAGTCAATTGTGAGAGCTTTTTCACTGACCGAAAATGGGACCTTTAATCGGTTGTAGCAAACTTATCTTCACATCCCATCTTTCACCCCAAAGGAGTCTTAACATTATCCATTAAGATGTCATTTTTAGATGGAAATGAAGACATTTATTCTAATAATTTTCCTTAGAGCCCCATTGACCCATTTCTGAAGTCCCAAGAGATTCCTGTTGTCAGTGGCGCACTGCAGAAGAGAGATCACTCTGAAACCGTGGCCTTCGTTTGCACAAAGGTAATAATACATAGGTATTATTTGATTTTCACATTGAGAAACCGTCATACAGTTAGCAATAGCACTCTCGAGGGGCTCAATTCAATCCACAGCGGTACCCAGGTCCATGGGATAAGACACACGTCTATAAATAAGTATTATGTCATCATAGTTTTTTTTTCTTTAGTGAGGTTTATTGTTTTTGCTCCAACATTTTTAGTTCCCAGTGTTTCCAGTGTCCTAAAATTATCTTCGTAATATCAGGATTTTTCCAATAGCACTCAAATCATAAAAAATATATTTCTTGCAGGACAAGACACAATTACGTTTTTTTTTTACTTATCCCAGAAATCTGTCCATAATAGTTTGATTGGCCTTATGGTTTGATTGGTTTTACGTTTCCAAGTGTTTGCTCAGATTACCAATGCCATATTCACAAGCAGAGCCAGACACCACAACACACACCCACTCATGTACAGCTCAAACACAAATAGAATGCAAGTAGAGGGCCTACGACATATGTTGCTGTAAAAGTGAGCAGACAGACATAATCCCTTCAAATGCATCCTCATTTAAAAAATGCTTATCTTTTGGGGTCTGTTCCCTGAATACTGTAAACCAACAGTCAAAGTGAAACGTACAATCACGTGTTGGAAGGGAGAAAATGAATGCCACTGCATATAAATGTATATTAACTGAGGGAATGTTTCAAAAGGATTACAAATATATATTTTTAATGTGGCGATGGATGTTACTTATGCATTAGAACATTGTTCAGCGAGTATCTGAAATGTTCGATGGAGAAATTCCATTTCAGGGTTCACTGGCCTTTCTGGAGCCACTCATCCAGGCAGCTGTAATGTATGCCCTCGTAAAACTTGTCTATCGAATCAATTTCCCCATTTCAATTACCACCATTACGAAATGTGCCTGTATGTGTCAGTCTAGTTTCGCTTGTGAAAATAGATTAATTTAGGAGTTTCACTCTGATCAAAGTCTACAGTATATAGAGTAAAATGGCATTTCATAAAAAGACAACTACATGTTTTATTTAAAGATAATGGCCCTGACCTGCACCCATCCTTATATACACTATACTTTCTATGAAGCTACTGCAATGTATTGTTGTTTTATGAGATGAGTTGGCCTGTTGATGACATGCTGACCAATACATCCATCCAAGTCTACAGATGTAGGAACTTCATTTGATCACTCTTTTGTTGCTGAGAATTTTCCTGCACCAAAGGAAATGCAGATGAGCTTAATCATTTACATAAATTCACTGAAAACCTGCACTAACACACTGTTATATTAACGGTATTGCCCATTTCATGTAGCCTAATTTTGGCCAGCTAATAGCCTAACCACTGATAACACAACATTATGGACTAAACGTTAAAATCATGTTGCTGCAGATTATTCTGCTGCGACAATACTGGTCGAATTAAGATCCTATATCTATATAGAAGTCTATATGCTGTCATGTCATTGAACAGAATCCCTCTGAGGAGCTACAGTGAAAAGAAAAAGTATGTGAACCCTTGGAATTACCTGGATTTCTGCATAAATTGATCATCAAATTTGGTCTGACCTTCATCTAAGTCACAACAATAGACAAACATAGTGTGCTTAAACTAATAACAAAAACATTATCATACTTGTCTATATTGAATATATAATTTAAAGATTCACAGTGTAGGTTGTAAAAAGTATGTGAACTCCTAGGCTAATGACTTCTCCAAAAGGTAATTGGAGTCAGGAGTCAGCTAACCTGGAGTCCAATCGATGAGAAGAGATTGGCAACGTTGTTTAGAGCTGCCTTGCCTTATAAAAAACAATCACAAAATTTGAGTTTGCTATTCACAAGAAGCATTGCCTAATGTGAACTATGCCTCAAACAAAAGAGATCTCAGAAGACCTAAGATTAAGAATTGTTGACTTGCATAAAGCTTGAAAGGGTTACAAAAGTATCTCTAAAAGCCTTGATATTCATAAATCCACAGTAAGACAAATTGTCTATAAATGGAGAAAGTTCAGCACTGTTGCTACTCTCCCAAGGAGTGGCCGTCCTGCAAAGATGACTGCAAGAGCACAGCGCAGAATGCTCAATGAGGTCAGTAAGAATCAGCTAAAGACAGCTAAAGTGTCAGCTAAAGACTTACAGAAATCTATGGAACATGCAAACATCTCTGTTGACGAGTCTACGATACGTAAAACACTAAACAAGAATGGTGTTCATGGGAGGACACCACGGAAGAAGCCACTGCTGTCAAAAAAAATAACATTGCTGCACGTCTGAAGTTTGCAAAAGTGCACCTGGGTGTTCCACAGCGCTACTGGCAAAATATTCTGTGGACAGATGAAACTACAGTTGAGTTGTTTGGAAGGAACGCACAACACTATTTGTGGAGTAAAAAAGGCACAGCACACCAATTATCAAAACCTCATCCCAACTGTAAATTATGGTGGAGGGAGCATCATAGTTTGGGGCTGCTTTGCTGCCTCAGGGCCTGGACAGCTTGCTGTCCTCGATGGAAAAAAATAATTCTGAAGTTTATCAAGACATTTTGCAGGAGAATGTTAGGCTATCTGTCCACCAATTGAAGCTCAACAGAAGTTGGGTGATGCAACAGAACAACAACCCAAAGCACAGAAGTAAATCAACAACAGAATGGATTCAACAGAAGAAAATACACCTTCTGGATGTAATAGATCCTGTGTGTAGCTGGTGTATAGGAGTCAGGCGCAGGACAGCAGATATGAGTAAAAAACGTATTTACTCAACTAATCACAAAATACAAAATACAAAATAATTTGAGCCCACAAATAACGGACCGTATTAACATACAAACAATCACTTCTAGCCATGGGGGAACAGAGGGTTAAATAATGAACTAGTAATTGGGGAATTGAAACCAGGTGTGTAAGACAAAGACAAAACAAATGGAAAAATTAAAAATGGATTGGCAATGGCTAGAAGACCAGTGACGTCGACCGCCAAACGCTGCCCGAACAAGGAGAGGGACTGACTTCAGCATAAGTCGTGACACTGGAGTGGCCCAGGCAGAGTCCTGACCTCAACCTGATTGAGATGCTGTGGCATGACCTCAAGAGAGCAGTTCACACCAGACTTCCAAAGAATATTGGTGAACTGAAACAGTTTTGTAAAGAGGAATGGTCCAAAATTCCTCCTGACCGTTGTGCAGGTCTGATCCGCAACTACAGAAAATGTTTGGTTGAGGTTATTGCTTCCAAAGGAGGGTCAACCAGTTATTAAATCCAAAGGTTCACATACTTTTTCCACCCTGCGCTGTGAATGATTACACAGTGTGTTCAATAAAGACATGAAAACGCATAATTGTTTGTGTGTTATTAGCTTAAGCAGACTGTGTTTGTCTATTGTTGTGACCTAGATGAAGAACAGATCAAATTTTATGACCAATTTATGCAGAAATCCAGGTATTTCCTAAGGGTTCACATTCTTTTCTTGCCACTGTATATGTAAAGCTAAAAACGATTTAAAATGTTTTCACAAAGATGCAGCTGCGTAATAGAGTTGGCTCCCATATGGAATCGAAAGGCTGGACGATATGTACAGTAATCCATGGCTGCTTTTAAAATACAATTAAGGACTGACAAAGAATTGCAAGGCCATATGACGTTCATATAGCAGGGAATAATACATCAATAACGCAGAGTAGGTGTTGGTTACAAAGGGCCTCTGGTTATGCAGATGTGGCACTATAACACCCAGACATCAGGAGAAAGAGTCAATGGAATAGTCTAAGTATACCTCATGGTTTCTTGGCAAACAGAGTGTTGACATACAGTGCTTGCTGCAGCACACTGTGTTTTTACAATGCACACATATATTAACCCTCTCGAGGAATATCTTATTACATTCATCGCCACACAGAACCATTGTCAATAACTACACTCTCAACCGATTCAATATCCCCGACCTTGTACGAGTTCTTCCAGACAGGGGAGAAGACATATGCATTGTCAACGGCAAATCTAATTAAGTGCCGTCCTGGGCAAGTCCTTCTGTGCTTGTTTGCATTCAAGATGGTGGCTGCGTGACTGTGGTTCTCTTTAGAGACTTCTTAGCTGTGTGATGTGCAGCACCAAAGCCCCCTTACATTTGTTCTCTGTTCTGGATTGCTGCAGTCCTACAGGATTTGGAGTTAACATGTAATTATCAACGGATTTACACCCCAAGACACCTAAGCTATTTTAGCTTCTACTTTCCAAATAATTACTTAAATGAATGTATTAAGCGCTCTGGCAAAGAAAAACATTAATTTAGTTGGCAAGTGTCCTGGGAAAGTGCTGCATACTGATGTTGCAGGTGTTACCACACCAGGGACAGAAATATGATTTTTAAAGCAACGGCTGAAATCACTGCAGTGCTTAGATGAACTTTAGCAATGTTGGAAATCACTGCAATGCTGAAATCACTGCAATGCATGGATTACACTTTGCTTTTCTGTCATTTTGTAGTAGCAATGTACATGCTGTGAGGCTGGTGAGAAAAGTCAATGCGATTGGAGATATGATACACCTCATGGCCAAAAGCTTGTTGACCATCTTATTCCAAAATCATAGGCATTAATGTAGAGTTGGTCCCCCCTTTAATGCTATAACAGCCTCCACTCTTCTGGGAAGGCTTTCCACTAGATGTTGGAACATTGCTGCGGGTACTTGCTTTCATTAAAGCCACAATAGTATTAGTGAGGTCGACCACTGATGTTGGACGATTAGACCTGGCTCGCAGTCAGCGTTCCAATTCAGGTCTTCCATGGGGCTGAGGTCAGGGCTCTGTGCAGGCCAGTCATGTTCTTCCACAACAAACTATTTCTGTATGGACCTCACTTTGTCCACGAGGGCATGCTGAAACTTGAAAGGGTCTTTCCCAAACTGTTGCCACAAATTTGGAAACACAGAATCACCTTTTCTGGAACTAAGGGGCCTAGCTCCAACCATGAAAAACAGCCACAGACCATTATTCCTCCTCCACCAAACTTTACAGTTGGCACTATGCATTCGGGCAGGTAGCATTCTCCTGGCATCCGCCAAACCCAGATTAATCTGTCGAACTGCCAGATTTTGAAGCTTGATTCAACACTCAAGAGAATGCATTTCCACTGCTCCAGAGTCCAATGACAGCGAGCTTTACACCACTCCAGCTGATGCTTGGCATTGCGCATGGTGATCGTATGCTTGTGCTGACAATTAGAGGCAGTTTGGAACTCATAGTGAGTGTTGCTACCGAGGACAGAATATTTTTACGCGCTGCGTGCTTCAGCACTCGTCGGTCCCATTCTGTGTGTGGCCTATCACTTCGCTGTTGAGCCATTGTTGATCCTAGACGTTTCCACTTCACAACAACAGCCCTTACAGTTGACCGGGGCAGCTCTAGCAGCGCAGAAATTTGATGAACTGACTTGTTGGAAAGGTGGCATCCTATGACGGTGCAACGTTAAAAGTCACTGATCTATTCAGTAAGGCTGTTCTACTGCCAATGTTTGTCCATGGAGATTGCATGGCTGTGTGCTCGATTTTATACACCTGTCAGCAACCGGTGTGGCTGAAATAGCCGAATCCACTAATTTGAAGGTGTGTCCACACACTTTTGTAGTGTAGTGTATTTCTTTGCCCTAGGTTTTTTTGTGCATCTAGTGAGAATCAGCAATCACAACCTACACACAGAGTTAATGTTCTGTTATCACTTTGTTTATTGCTTTGTTCCAAGCCCATGGCAGAAATACGGGACATGTTGCTCCCATCTTCTATCTTTTATTCATAGATTGAATTTGACACATTAATATTATTGACATTTTTACATCACGTTGTTCTTACTCATGGTGTGCCTTGAGAGATGATGCCATTTGTTAAAGCAATGCTAATGACAAGGACATTATAGACCTTCATCTCTCTGATATTCTAGTGCTTTAAGGTGCTGCACCCCAAGGCCATGTATTTCTCACTGGCATGTATCACTACTGTTGGGAGAAAGGGATTGAATTGGCAATCTCATTTTGCATATCACTGTCATATGATGCTTTATACTGCTTGTTTTTCATGTTTCTTTCATCTCTGCTCTCACAAATAGTATTGATTCACAGCCAGACAATTCACAGGGCAACACTTGTCTTAAAATTTTTCCAACACATTTTCTCCAATCAATGTTGCCTTGAAAGTATCAATACTCCACACAACCGTGTTGTCGGACAAAACATCAAATTACTCTGTTATCGTTTGTCCAAATTGTTTGAGAACACGTACAGTATATCACGCACAAGGTTGCACAGAATCACACAACACACACACACACAGCTCGCTACAAACATACATAATGAAAAGTGCAAGCTTTGTCATTTCTGAAGATAAAATTGTTGTGATGAGAGCCGGAGACAATAGCGCCACATTAATCTTACTGACAAGTAGGTGAAGCTTAACATACTGTTCTCTATGCTGAAGCCTTTTTCCAGAGCTAGTCCCGGGCCTGCATTATACCTGATTTATTCAACCAGCCTTTTTATCAGTGGAATTGATCCCCGTTTCCTGTTTGTCACGAAGAGCAGATATCTGGGAACAGACATTCTATTAGAAGCAGCAATGCCCCCCACATATGTCAAGACGATCACAGTTGGAAGACAGATGGTAAGATTTAAAGACAATTCTGTTTTGTTCAAAATGAGGTTTGCGGGATGGCTCTACTGCTTTAGATTACAGTGCTGTGAATATGAAGTTATACAATGAACATCAAAATGATATGGGTATACAGTACATGAATTGCTTTGGCCACATGTAAGAATCATAATGAATATACGTGACTGGATTTATTTTGGAATATACTGTACGCAGCCCTACACAATGCTAGCACAAAAGCAGTCTAACGCTATTTCCTGAAATCTGTGTTCAATTGGTGTTACTGTTGTTTTTACTAGAAATGTAATAGCCAATGCAATATTGATGGCATATCATTGCTCTGCAGTTGCTTCAGATTTTTTTGATTGAATAAAATGTCTATCTATAGGCTTACTAGAGCTACCACTGTGTCCACTAAAAACAAGCATCATACCTGGAGACTAAGGTTATTATAACAGCTTGAAATTATGACTCATGCTTGAGCACTACTCCTAAACCCAGCTGCAATACAATACCTGAGTCATGGTGCCACTTAACCACTACAATGCAGCTTTTCTACCCTGAAGAATAATCTCTCATTCCCTCTATTTTGGCATCCTCTAGCAGTCTGCCGTCCTCTCTCCCTGGATGAGAGGACTTCACTAGTGCCCACTCTGTATTTATCTGTGACTGCCGAAGCGTCTGAGCTCATGAGAAACTCTTAATGGAGCCTCTGACAAGTGCCTCCTTCCTCACTAACGATGACAGAGGAAGTTCCCAGACAATCAGCGACTGCATCAGTCTTGGTAAGGGGGACCACACTGGAAGAGACAGGCGTTCAACTTGGTCTGCCAAAGCATAGCAGCCACTGGTTCTGCCTGGCCATGTACCGGCAACTCTTGTTTTTGCCGTTACTCCCGGCAACCCCGTCAATGTCTCTACTGCCTATGTAAACCATAGTATTGCTGTTGAAGAAATGGCATTCTCTGTGCTGTATTTAGAGAGTATATGTAACAAAATCATTGTACATTATGAGAGTGTAAATATGTTAAATAGGGGTAATATTAACACACGTATCACTCAAGGATGACCTAAAAGGCTTGTCATTGGTGTTTGATGGGAAAATCTTGAGATGTCTCAACTTAAACTGTATACGTTTTTTGAGTTACTCAATTTGCATTTAGATTGCAGCAGATAAACCAGAGGTTTTCACTGGCAGCAATGTTAGTTGTATTGTGTCTTATCTCACCCTATAATCACAGACAGACACTTGAATATAGACACATGCACACACATGCATGCACACATGCACACACACAAGCACGTGCAGTACACACACACACACACACACACACACACACACACACACACACACACACACACACACACACACACACACACACACACACACACACACACACACACACAGACACACACAAACAGACCCACAATTAATCATATTATGACATTTACGTACTGTCATAAGAAATATTACTCATGGCTGTATTTCCAAGTCCGGTTACAAATCACCACTGCATACATCACATCCTAAACTACTCCACAATAGGCCTCCTACGCTCATAGAAGGGCTGGCAAAAATAACCAGTGACAGTCTTTTCACTTGCCTTCAGCTGTCAGATCAAATATAGAATCATACCCTCAATCTGGGAGGCAGCCGGGACCGCTTCTGCTCTATAACAAGCTCTGGCTGCTTCGTCCAATGAGTTGTTTCTCCTTGTAAAAGGACATATCCTAGTTTTGATCTGATCTCTGGGATGCTGTCAAAATGCCTGATGACAGTTATTTACAAAAATATATACAATACCAGTTAAACGTTTTGGACACACCTACTCATTCAAGGGTTTTTCTTTATTTTTACTATTTTTTTATTGTAGAATAATAGTGAAGACATCGAAACTATGAAATCACATATGGAATCATGTAGTAACCAAAAAAGTGTAAAACAAATCAAAATCTATTTTATATTTGAGATTCTTCAAAGTAGCCACCCTTTGCCTTGATGACAGCTTTGCAGAATCTTGGCATTCTCTCATCCAGCTTCATTAGGTAGTCACCTGGAATGTATTTCAATTAACAGGTGTGCCTTGTTAAAAGACCAAGTCCACAGTATGGCAAGAACAGCTCAAATAAGCAAAGTTAAATGACAGGCCATCATTACTTTAAGACATGAAGGTTCAGTCAATCCGGAACATTTCAAGAACTTTGTAAGTTTCTTTGAAGTGCAGTCGCAAAAACCATCAAGCGCTATGATGAAACTGATAGGGCCTGTTGTCCGGGCCTCTGGCAGTCTCTATGGGGGTGCCACAGGGATCAATTCTTGGGCCGACTCTCTTCTCTGTATACATCAATGATGTCTCCCTTGCTGCTGGAACGTATCTGATCCACCTCTACGCAGACAACACCATTCTGTATACTTCTGGCCCTTCTTTGGACACTGTGTTAACTACCCTCCAGACGAGCTTCAATGCCATACAACTCTCCTTCCTTGGCCTCCAACTGCTGTAAAACCAAATGCATGCTCTTCAACCGATCGCTGCCCGCACCTGCCCACCCGTCCAGCATCACTACTCTGGACGGTTCTGACTTAGATTATGTGGATAACTACAAATGCCTAGGTGTCTGGTTAGACTGTAAACTCTCCTTCCAGACTCACATCAAACATCTCCAATCCAAAATTAAATTTAGAATTGGCTTCTTATTTCGCAACAAAGCATCCTTCACTCATGCTGCCAAACATACCCTCGTAAAACTGACCATCCTACCGATCCTCGACTCGTCATTTACAAAATAGCCTCCAATACTCTACTCAACAAATTGTATGCAGTCTATCACAGTGCCATCCGTTTTGTCACCAAAGCCCCAATATACTACCCACCACTGCGACCTGTACGCTCTCATGGGCTGGCCCTCGCTTCATACTCGTCGCCAAACCCAATGGCTCCAGGTCATCTACAAGTCCCTGCTAAGTAAAGCCCCGCCTTATCTCAACTCACTGGTCACCATAACAGCACGCACCCGTAGCACGTGCTCCAGCAGGTATATCTCACTGGTCACCCCCAAAGCCAATTCCTACTTTGGCCGCCTTTCCTTCCAGATCTCTGCTGTCAATGACTGGAACGAACTACAAAAATCACTGAAACTGGAGACATTTATCTCCCTCACTAGCTTTAACCACCAGCTGTCAGAGCAGCTCACAGATCACTGCACCTGTACATAGCCCATCTGTAACTAGCCCAACCAACTACCTCATCCCGACCGTATTTATTTATTTATCTTGCTCCTTTGCACCCCAGTATTTCTACTTTGCACATTCATCTACTGCACATCTACCATTCCAGTGTTTAATTGCTATATGGTAATTACTTCGCCACCATGGCCTATTTATTGCCTTACCTTCCTTATCTTAACTCATTTGCACACATTGTATATAGATTTGTTTTTCTACTGTATTATTGACTGTATGTTTGTTTACTCTATGTGTAACTCTGTGTTGTTGTATGTGTCGAACTGCTGCTGCTGCTGCTTTATCTTGGCCAGGTCGCAGTTGTAAATGAAAACTTGTTCTCAACTTGCCTTCCTGGTTAAATAAAATAAATAAATATATATAAATAAAAACTGGCTCTCATGAGAACCGCCACAGGAAAGGAAGACCCAGAGTTACCTCTGTTGGAGAGGATAAGTTCACTAGAATTAACTACACTTCAGATTGCAGCCCAAATAAATGCTTCACAGTTCAAGTAACAGACACATTTCAACATCAACTGTTCACAGGAGACTGCGTGAATCAGGCCTTCATGATTGAAATCCTGAAAAGAACGCACTCCTAAAGGACACCAATAATAAGAAGAGACTTGCTTGGGCCAAGAAACACGAGCAATAGACATTAGATCTGTGGAAATCTTTCCTTTGGTCTGATGAGTCCAAATTTGAGATTTTTGGTTCCAACTGCTGTGTCATTGTGAGACGAGTAGAGTAGGTGAAAGGATGATCTTTGCATGAGTAGTTCCCACCATGAAGCATGGAGGAGGAGGTGTGATGGTGTGGGGGTGCTTTGCTGCTGACACTGTCAGTGATTTATCTAGAATTCAAGGCACACTTAACCGCCATTGGCTAACACAGCATTCTGCAGCGATACACCATCCCATCTGGTTTGCGCTTAATGGAACTATCATTTGTTTTTCAACAGGATAATGACCCAAAACACACCTCCAGGCTGTGTAAGAGCTATTTGACCACGGAGATGGAGAGCTGCATCAGATGACCTGTCCTCCACAATCAGTCAACCTCAACCCAATTGAGATGGTTTGGGATGAGTTGGACCGCAGAGTGAAGGAAAAGCAGCCAACAAGTGCTCAGTATATGTGGGAACCCCTTCATGACTGTCGGAAAACCGTTCCTCATGAAGCTGGTTGAGAGAATGCCAAGAGCGTGCAAAGCTGTCATCAAAGTAAAGGGTGGATACTTTGAAGAATCTAAAATATATTTTCATTTGTTTAACACTCTTTTGGTTACAACATGGTGTGTCATTTCATAGTTTTGATGTCTTCACTAGTATTCTACAATGTAGAAAATAGTAAAATAAAGAAAAACACTTGAATGAGTAAGTGTGTCCAAACTTTTGACTGTTACTGTGTGTATATATATGTTTTTTAACTATACTGAACAAAAATAGAAATTACTGTTCAAGATGTTGTATCAAGTCTGCCCAAATGTGCCTAATTGGCTTATTGATGCATTTTCAAGTTCATAACTGTGCACTCTCCTCAAACAATAGCATGTTTTTCTTTCACTCTAATAGCTACTGTAAATTGGACAGTGTAGTTAGATAAAAAAAACTTCTTAGGGATAGGAGTCCCGCTAGTGGGACAACTTCCTGTGAAACTGGAGGGTGCGCAATTCAAATAAAAAATCATAAATATTATGGATTTTAAACATTTATGTACATATAAGTGTCTTATATCGGCTGAACGCTTAAATTCTTGATAATCTAACTGCACTGTCCGATTTACAGTAGCTATTACAGCGAAAACATGCAATGCGATTGTTTGAGGACGGCGCCCCACATCAAAATATTTTTCCACCGGCTCAGGTTTCATACATTTTCAAATAACTATTAAATATTCACTTACTTTTTGAAAATCTTCCTCTGATTTGTCATCCAAAGGGTCCCAGCTATAACATGTAGTGTCGTTTTGTTAGATAAAATCTTTCTTTATATCCCAAAAAGTCAGTTAGTTGGTGCCATCGATTTGAGTAATCCATTCATTCAACATGCAGAGAAAGGAATCCGAAAATGTACCCCCTAAACTTTGTTTCAACAAGTCAAACTACGTTTCTAATTACTCCTCAGATACCCTAAAATGTAATCAAACCATAATATTTCTTACGGAAAGAACTATGTTCAATAGGAAACCAATTTTAGCAGGTGCGTAATGTCTTCGTGCGCGTGCAAGCACGAATTTCCAAGACTGTGTCCTTCTGCTAAAACTGATATTTCGTATTCGTTTTTTAAGTTACAAGCCTGAAACATTGAACATAGACTGCTAACACCCCGTGGAAGCCATAGGAATTGCATCCTATGGCTAATTGCATCCAGGGAGCTAATTCTCAATATTAGGATGGTAACTTTTTCTTTGGATTTCTTCCTAAGATATCTATCAAAAGGGGCCTAGCCCTAATTAACTAGAATGTAAGCTTTCTGCCCATATACAACTTGTCTATGTCCTGGGAAATGTTCTTGTTACTTACAATGTCATGCATAAAAAAATCTGCCGTTTCCAGCTACAATAGTCATTTACAACATTAACAATGTCTACACTGTATTTCTGATCATTTTGATGTTATTTTAATAGACAAAACATTTGATTTTCTTTCAAAAACAAGGAAATGTCTAAGTGACCCCAAACTTTTGAATGGTAGTGTACATTGTGTGTGTTTAATCATGTCATCGCTCTGGTCTGGAGTTAAGTGGTAGTTGGGAATGTTTTTATCTGAGTTAAATTGGAGACAGCATGTGAGGGGTCAGATGGGCTTCCCATGCTGTCAATAGTGTTCATTCTTGGTTACCTATTTTATCTTCCTTGTTATGTTGGGGCTGTTTGTTTTGCTGAAGATCGGCGCGCTCAGCCCCCCCCATCCAAAAATGTGAAGAAAGTTGAATCTTTTTGCTCTAAAATGCTATTTGGAGAACAGCAGAAACAAGCAAACCATTGACCATTGTCACATTAGTTGCTGTAGCTTCATTCACCTCAGTCGATCTACAAACACATAGCATTTTAGCTATACAATTAGCCTCTACACATTAACTCAGCACCGGGAATTAAAAACAATAATTTCATAAGTACAGATGGATCTGTTAGCAAAGAAAATTAATGTGTTTGCTAACAGATCCATCTGTATGTATTGTATGAAATTAACTAAAAGTCAACAAGTACTTTTTTTTTGCAGTTTTACAGCTAATTTCCTGCAATTCTACACATTTTGCCATGGGGTGGAGAAGACATTTTTGCAGTTTTAAAAGTGAATTTCCTTTTATCCAAATGTTGTGTTACTGCCTGAATTTAAAATGGACTAAATTGAGAGTTGTGTGTCACTGGCCTACACACAATACCCTATAATGTCAAAGTGGAATTATATTTTCGAAATTTGTACACATTTATTACAAATGAAAAGCGGAAATATTTTGAGTCAATAAGTATTCAACCCTGTTGTTATGGCAAGCCTAAATAAGTTAACAAGTCACATAATAAGTTGCATGGACTCACTCTGTGTGCAACAGTGGCGGCCAGTGCCGTTTATGAGGGAGGACAATTTTTTTTCCTGAGCATGGCCTTATTTCTATTACAGCATGTTGGTTGACTGTCATTCATATGCCATTCACCCAGCTTAATGTAAAATCGATAAATTTAGGCTACTACATGATACTCAAATTTTCCCTGTACCCATCATGACGTTGCCACAACCTAGCCTATGAATGAAAGTTTACAACGTAGGTGCACACAGGTCGATTGTGCCATCTGGTTTGCATATATAAGACATTTGAAATGATTAAGACTTTACTTTTGATACTGAAGTATATTTTAGCAATTCCATTTACTTTTGATTCTTAAGTATATTTTAAACCAAATACTTTCAGAGTTGTTTCAAGTAGTTTTTTACTGGGTGACTTTCACTTTTACTTGAGTCATTTTCTATTAAGGTATCTTTAATTTTACTCAAGTATGACATTTGAGTACTTTTTCCACCGCTGCACACAGCCTACATCGTTGTCCCCATATTAGCTAAAGTAACGTCCTAATCATCATTGCTAATAGAACTAATGTGTTAGAAAACCCGCTACAATCATGCAATAACATTACAGTGTATAGTCAGTAAGCAGTTACACCGGCAGTCCCCGGTGGCCCTAAATTAATAAAACCAAAAGCTTACCTTGACTTGTAAGAGTTCCAGTGTTGTGTTGGATAGTCATAGCCAGCTAGCTAACATACAGTAGCATCCCTATAATTTAGCCAGGTGTTTGAGTAACTAAACTAGCCAGCTGCATTTGCTAGCTAAGTAAGTGAAACCGAAAAGAAATGACTCTCTCTCTCTCTCTCTCTCTCTCTCTCTCTCTCTCTCTCTCTCTCTCTCTCTCTCTCTCTCTCTCTCTCTCTCTCTCTCATTTTTTACTAAATTAATTTGGTGAAAACTGTTCAATTATAGTCTTTCTCTCTCTTTAAGTCAACTACTCACCACATGTTATGCACTGCATTGCTAGCTAGCTGTAGCTTATGCTTTCAGTACTAGATACATTTTCTGATTCTTTGATTAGGTGGACAACATGTCAGTTCATGCTGCAAGAGCTCTGATGGGTTAGAGAACGTCTTTCGGAAGTTGTCATAATTACTGTGTAAGTCTATGGAAGTGGGTGAGAACCAAGAGCCTCCTAGGTTTTGTATTGAAGTCAATGCACCAAGAGGAGGACGGAAGCTAGCTGTCCTCCGGCTATACCATGGTGCTACCCTACAGAGTGCTGTTGAGGCTACTTCATTGCAAAACAGTGTGCTTTAATCAATTATTTGATGACGTGAAAATATTTAGTATAGTTATGTCTAAAAAGGATAACTTTTTCAATGTTAAAATGTTTCTATTTGCATGAAATTCACGGAGGATGATGGTCCTCCCCTTCCTCCTCCGAGGAGCCTCCACTGGTGAGCAATAATAGTATTTAACATGATTTTTGAATGACTACCTCATCTCTGTACCCACACACATACAATTATCTGTAAGGTCGCTCAGTCGAGCAGTGAATTTCAAAAACAGATTCAACCGCAAAGACCAAGAAGGTTTTCCAATGCCTCGCAAAGAAGGACACCTATTGGTAGATTTAAAAAAATACATTGAATATCCCTTTGAGCATGGTGAAGTTATTAATTTCCATTTAAATCAGGGCTCTCCAACCCAGTTCCTGGAGAGCTACCATCCTGCAGGTTTTCGCTCCAACCCTAATCTAGTGCACCTGATTCTAATATTTAGCTGGTTGATAAGCTGAATCAGGCCAGTTACAACTGGGGTTGGATTGAAAACCTACAGGAGCGTATCTCTCCAGGAACAGGGTTGGAGAACCCTGCTTTAGATGGTGTATCAATACACCCAGTCACTACAAAGATACAGTCATACTTCATTACTCAGTTTCCTGAGAGGAAGTAAACCGCTCAGGGATTTCACCATGAGGCCAACGGTGACTTTAAAACAGTTACAGAGTTCAATGGCTGTGATTAGAGAAAACTGAGGATGGATCAACAACATTGTATTGTAGTTACTCCACAATACTAACCTAAATGACAGAGTGAAAAGAAGGAAGCTTATAAAGAATAAAAATATTCCTAAACATGCATCCTTTTTGCTACAAGGAATTAAAAGTAAGACTGCATAAAATGTGGAAAAGCAATTAACTTTTTGTCCTGAATACAAAGTGTTCTGTTTGGGGAACATCCAATACATTACTGAGAACCACTCTCACATTTTCAAGCATAGTGTAGGCTGCATCATCTTATGGGTATGCTTGTAATTGTTAAGGACTGAGGAGTTTTTCCATGTTAAAAATAAATGGAATGGAGCTAAGCACAAGCAAAATCCTAAAGGAAAACCTGGTTCAGCCTGCTTTCTACCATACACTGGGACATGAATTAACCTTTCAGCGGGACAATTATCATAAAACACAAGGCCAAATTTACAGTGGAGTTAAATACCGAGAAGACACTGCGTGTTCTTGAGTGGCAGAGTTGCAGTTTTGACTTAAATCTATTTGAAAATCTATGGCAAGACCTGAAAATGGTTGTCTAGCATTGATCTAAAATTTGGCAGAGCTTAAACAAAAATGCTTCTACAAAGTATTGACTTAGGGGTGTGAATAGTTAGGTAAATTAGATATTTCTGTATTTCATTTTCAATAAATATGAAAAAAATATTCAATTATTTTTTTATTTTTGTCATTATGGGTATGGTGTGCAGATGGGTGAGAAAAGCTATATTTAATCAATTTTGAATTCAGGCTGTAACAACAAAATGTGGAATAAGTTAAACTTCTTAAGGCTAGGCGTCACGCTAGAAGGACAGTTGTAAATCATGTAGCGTTCTGTGTCATGGTCGCATATTTTTGTGAAACAACAAATGTCAGTACATACAAGTGTCTTATATTGGCTTAAAGCTTAACTTCTTAGGGAGAGGCAGGTGAGGTGACGGTTTTGGAGAGTGTGGTGTGCCCAAAGCAAAATGCCTGCCACTCAGGCTCAGATAATAGGATATGCACATAATTAGTACTATTGGATAGGAAACACTCTGAGGTTTCTAATAGTGTTAACATAATGTCTGTGAATATAACAGAACTCATTTCGCAGGCAAAAATCCAAGAAAAATCTATCCGGAAATCAGTTTCTGGTGACCTATTGCTCTGTTTGACGCACTCCATATTTGTAACCAGGACTGAGACTGCAGTACCTATGGCTTCCACTAGATGTCAACAGTCTATATACAAAGACTCAGAGAGATTGGAGTAAACAGAACGAATAGGTACAGGAAATGGCCAAGGTAGCTCAGATGTCAACAAGTTTTCTCGGGCGTGAGTCTGGCTGCGCGCCCTAATTTATTTTACTTATATAAGGTATAGGTGACCATCCGAGTGAAATATTATCGCTAATATTCATTAAAGGATAGCTAAGGATGCATTTTAACTCGTATTTGATTTGTTTAGGAAAGGTTTATAGGTATATTTGAACGCGTTCTCTTCACGTTTCAATGGGCGATTCGACGTTGGATTTTCTGAACATAATGCGCCAACCAAACTGAGATTTATGGATATAATAAATGACGTTTTTCTAACAAAAGAACCAATGGATGTCTTCATTGGACACTTGGGAAGCCTTCAGCAGAAGTTCTTCAAAAGGTAAGGGATTTGTTTTTGCTGTGTTTTGTGTTTTGTGTTTTGTGTGAACTGCGATGGTTTATGAATTTATGCTAATTGAAAAATATTGGAGGTGCTTCCCTCAAACAATCAAATGTTGTGCTTTCGCCGTAAAGCCTTTTTGAAATCTGACAATGCTGTGATATTGCCAAGAAGCAGAGCTTTTGATGACTATGCAACACTTGTATATTGATGAATGTTTAATAATTCAACTTTTGGATTTTGAATTTGGCGCCTTGCATTTCACCGGGTAGTGTGAAATGCAAGGCGCGCCCCACCACTCCGTAAGTAGTTTTTAAGGGTTATGAATAATTTCTGAAACCACTAACAAGAGGAAAACTGGTGATGCACAAGCACATTTCTAAATGTTACCTTGTGTTTTCTACCTCTCAAGAGTAAGTTGAGTTCCTACATGAAAAGAAAATTGTACTCATATTTGTTTATAAAAATATAAAAGATTACTGAGGTCCAGCTACAGCCCTGCCCAAGATAAACCTAGATCCACCACAAGGGTGGATATATACTAAGCATATACTAATTATATCCTATAATTAGTATATGCTTGTATCCTAGGTAAAAAATACACAGGTTAAAGTTGAACTGCTCTCACCTATTCCGCATGTGTTTTATCCGATACTCATTAAGAAAGGCAGCGGCCATTGCTGAAGCCCAAACAAGAGTTGTCTTTGGGGTGTGGTTTAATGTGGGTGTTTCTTGGTTGTGCCTTTGCCATTCAATCACAACAAACAAACAAGGACAGTAATGAGTAACTTAGTAACAGCGAGGTAAGCTAAGCTAACTTTGCTATGGAAGATGAAGTTTGAAGTTGAGGACTTCTCCCCTCCTGACTGACTCGCCATCTCAAGATGCTAATTCAGCTATGTGTAGGCTAAAGCCTGCACTGAACTTGTGTTTAGCCAACCTGACAGCAGCTAGCTAGCATAGCTTGGGGATAGCTACAGTTGGCTAGCCTATCTAGCTAGATGATATTTCTCTTTCAAATAAGTTATGCCAAGATAGCTAGAAGTACCAGTGTCTGGAATGTGTTTCATGATACACTCATTCAACAATACCTTGCTACAATAGTAGCTTGCAACTTGAAGTTGTGTCATGTCATGTAAAGACATGTTACCATAGAAACTAGATCAACAACTGCTAGTTGAATGCCCGGTCTTCAGTCAGCTCAGCTGTCAACACAATATTCTAGTTTTAGTTTTGTCTCATCCATCCTTATCCACTGTTAGATCTTACCTGGGGGACAAATCC
Source organism: Brachymystax lenok tsinlingensis (assembly GCA_030435695.1). NCBI lineage: Eukaryota > Metazoa > Chordata > Actinopteri > Salmoniformes > Salmonidae > Brachymystax > Brachymystax lenok. Next base: position 46,287,831 of record CM059814.1, read on the forward strand.
CATAACTAATATCCCTACAGATCCAGGCTACATGTGGACATTAAACAAACATGGCCAGCTTGAGTGTAGTTACATTTATCAACATAAAAATGTATGGGTGTGTTACAAAGACAAAACATTGTTTGCTGTAAATAGACTGTCATATTCATTTGCTTGTAAAGACGGTATGCCTACACTTTACCTAGCAAATTAAAATAAGTTGTGTGTACAATACAACCACAGATAGAACAAGGAGCATTGGTACAACTTCAGCTGTCCCAGAACTAGCATGGCATTCTATTCTGTTTATGGTCTAGTCTAAGGATTTGGCTGTCTAACCACACACTGACATGCCCATCTCTTTGGGTGAGGTGAGGTTCTGTCTTCAAGTCAGTGGGTGATGAAGTCCCTTTCATCTATGTAATGTATTACAGGTTATGGACAGGTGCTGTCAGGTGGCAGGAGGTGTGTAGTGCATTCCATTCCATCCTGGATATGACAGAGGTTTCCTCAACCCATGGGTCCTGCAGACAAAGTTCAAATAATTACAGGCAGATGTGAGATGCAGGAAGATGGCACTCTTCTCATACCACCCTGTAGCTACTGACCAAGCTACCTCCAGGAGGAATCTGTTAATCGGTCAGTAGCCTACAGAGTAATATGAGAAGAGTGCAATTTCTAAACAAGGTGTTTTGATAACTTTCAAGTATAACCTTCACATAATACTTTAGATGTGCAAATATTATACTTGAATATTATAGCCGATACAGACACTGTACCTGTCAGCATTTTGTCTGATGGTACATGTTAGTCGTCATCCCTTCGTATGGTGTCCCATATAAGACACGTTTAAGGAATACACAGGGTCTTTGTGTAACAGTATAGCTTCCGTCCCTCTCCTCGCCCCTGCCTGGGCTCGAACCAGGAACCCTCTGCACACATCAACAACTGACACCCACGAAGCATTGTTAACCATCGCGCCACAAAAGCCACAGCCCTTGCAGAGCAAGGGGAAACACTACTTCAAGGTCTAGAGCGAGTGACGTCAGCAATTGAAACGATGTTAGCGCGCACCCTGCTAGCTAACTGGCCATTTCACACCGGTTACATTTGTGAGTACCCTGTGAATGGAGTAAAGTAGTCACTCAATAAACATATAGTGAGAAAAATGACCTCTCTAGTTTGGAAGTAATTATACTAATAGAGTGACTGTAATTACAGAATAGATTCAGGCCTGTGACCCTGACGCCATAACTATTAAACCAGCTGTGTAAAGTTGCAGAATGCTTGCTGACACATATTTGTACATGTTAGCTAAAGAAACTGGCACTCAGGCTAGACAACTGCCATATTTAATTGATTTCTTCCCTAGAAAATACACAATAGACTTTTATGAGAACTGACATGTTGTTTTATCACTAGCAGCAGACAAAGCCCTCGAGTGCTAGCTAGCTAGTTCTAACCTAGCCCTTGATCATGACTCCCAGTTCCATTACAATGAAGGCAGAATTGCGCCAGGGCCTGAGTTATCGAGAGCAAGTGCTAAAAAGTTAGCTAGCAGGGATCTTATTAGTTAGCCCGTTTGAGTTGAAACATTACCTATCGATAGCAAGCTGAATAACAATAGATCCTATATCAAACCTTATCGTCAGGTGCAACATTAGCTATGCAAATCTTCCTCTCTAAGACGTTACATCACACATTAGGGAGAGGCTATGTATTTAGCTAGTTACATCACAAGATCACAGTATCATAGCTAGCTACTCACCACACACCAGTCACAGCCATCATATCATATGTTTGTTGTATGTAATCCATTCCTTGCCATCTTAAACAATAATGTTTAATGCATCAACTTTATGGAAGCCCATTTTCACTCCTATGCCGAGCAAGTGTGCGTGGGTTGCAGACTTGACAATATGTCTACAACATATGGCAGCTGGAGGCGGACCACACCTTGTTGTCTTTAGGCAATTGGACATCATTGGCAAAATTTGGCATGTAAGTAATCAATACGCAACCCATCCATACCTGTCGTGACGCACTCACTTCCAAATCTTGTTTTGGACGATGCTGAGTTTAGGACAAAAATTATAATATTTACACTTTGTAGTCAATTCTGACACTATAATTTATGTTTCTGACTCACATCGATACACATAGGTTGTTTATAACAAGAGAAGTTTGCTCTGGGAAGCATATCGATACACATAGGTCGTTTATAACAAGAGAAGTTTGTTCTGGGAGGCATATCGATACACATAGGTTGTTTATAACTAGAGAAGTTTGTTCTGGGAGGCAGTTCCCCTTGTATGAAAATGTCATCACAAATCTGGGAACAGCACCTTTGCTGAGTACTAGCGCCGTTGCTAACTTCCAGAATCGTTGCTAACTAGCACAGCTTGTCCCAATTTTGCGAACAATGATGGGATATTATACTCCTGTTGACTTAACCTACATATCTTTTCCCTTAAATTTTCCTTAACGTTAAGTAGGTTGCACAACATTTTTAAGGTGAATTTCCCCTTAAAATAAGTGAAAAATTAAGGGTCCCTAACTGCTTCATTAAATATGGATATCAATGTTAACAGCCTTTGTGTAGTGGCTCTACAGCAGGTCTTGTCGGAGACAAACGCAGGAGACCAGTTACACGCTCCTTACTTTAATAAGGCACAATTTAACAACGAACGTAGAATATAGCTGCTCACACACCGAGCCACAAACATGAAACAATCATGGACAACACTGATGGGGGGAACAGAGGATAAATAACACATGTAATTAGGGTAATGATGACCGGGTGTGAATAATAACAAGATAAACAGAAACTGAGAAATGGTGGCTAGAACTCCGGTGACGTCGGCCGCCGGTAGACGCCCGAAAAAGGAGAGGGACCAACTTCAGCTGAAGTCGTGACAGTACCCCTTTTTACGCGCGGCTCCAGCAGCGCGCCGACATTGGTCTCGGGAACGACCCGGAGGACGAGGCGCAGGGCGCTCCGGGTGGAGGCTGTGAAATTCCCGCAGCAGTGAAAGATCCAGGATGTCCTCCACCCACTCCCAGCTTCTCTCCTCCGGACCGTACCCCTCCCACTCCACGAGATACTGAAGGCCCCCTGCCCGACGCCTTGAGTCCATTATCGCTCGGACTGCATACGCCGGGGCCCCCTCGATGTCTAGCGGGGGCGGAGGGACCTCCAGAATCTCAGGTCCTTGGAGTGGACCAGCCACCACCGGCCTGAGGAGAGACACATGGAACGAGGGGTTAATACGGTAGTCTGGGGGAAGCTGTAACCTATAACAAACCTCGTTCAGTCTCCTCAGGACTTTGAACGGCCCCACAAACCGCGGGGCCCCAGCTTCCGACAGGGCAGGCGGAGGGGCAGGTTTCGGGTCGAGAGCCAGACCCGGTCCCCTGGTGCGAACACCGGAGCCTCACTGCGGTGGCGGTCGGTGCTCTCCTTCTGCCGCCTCACGGCTCGTTGCAGGTGCACGTGGGCGGCTTCCCAGATCTCCTCAGAGCGCCTAAACCATTCGTCCACCGCAGGAGCCTCGGTCTGGCTCTGATGCCATGGTGCCAGAACCGGCTGGTAACCTAACACACATTGGAAAGGGGACAGGTTAGTAGAGGAGTGACAGAGTGAGTTCTGGGCCATCTCTGCTCAGGGAATGAACGTCGCCCACTCCCCTGGCCGGTCCTGGCAATACAACCTCAGAAATCTACCCACATCTTGGTTCACTCGTTCCACCTGCCCGTTGCTCTCGGGGTGAAAACCTGAGGTTAGGCTGACCGAGACCCCCAGATGCTCCATGAAAGCTTTCCACACCCTAGACGTGAACTGGGGACCCCGATCAGACACTATGTCCTCAGGCACCCCGTAGTGCCAAACACGCGTGGGTGAACAGAGCCTCCGCGGTCTGTAGAGCCGTAGGGAGACCGGGCAAAGGAAGGAGGCGACAGGATTTTGAAAACCGATCCAACCAGGATCGTCGTCTTTCCTTGTGACGGTGGAAGATCCGTCACAAAATCCACCGACAGGTGGGACCACTGCCGCTGTGGAATGGGTAGAGGTAGTAATTTACCTCTGGGCAGGTGCCTCGGCGCCTTGTACTGTGTGCACACCGAGCAGGAGGAAACGTAAACCCTCACGTCCTTAGCTAACGTAGGCCACCAGTATTTTTCACTAAGACAGCGCACTGTCCGGCCGATGCCCGGATGACCAGAGGAGAGTGATGTGTGTGCCCAAACGATCAATCGGTCACGGACATCGAACAGAACGTACACACGCCCAGCGGGACACTGAGGGGGAGTGGGTTCTGTATGTTCCGCCCGCTCAATATCTGCGTCCAGCTCCCATACCACCGGTGCCACCAGGCAAGAGGCAGGGAGTATGGGAGTGGGATCGATGGACCGCTCCTCCGTGTCATACAACCGGGACAGTGCGTCTGCCTTTATGTTCTGGGAACCTGGTCTGAAAGAGAGAGTAAAATCAAAACGCATGAAAAACATGGCCCACCTTGCCTGACGAGGGTTCTGTCTCCTCGCCGGCCGGATGTACTCCAGATTGCGGTGGTCCGTCCAGATGAGAAAAGGGTGTTTAGCCCCCTCAAGCCAATGCCTCCACGCTTTCAGAGCCCTCATGACCGCCAACAACTCCCTGTCCCCCACGTCATAGTTTCGCTCCGCCGGGCTGAGCTTCTTAGAAAAAAAAGCACAGGGACGGAGTTTTGGTGGCGTACCCGAGCGCTGCGCCCTAGACGCTGCGACTCGTCCCCATCCAGGATACGCACCAGATTGTAAGCACTCCTGAGATCCAGTTTCTTGAAAAAGCACGCCCCGTGTATTGACTCGATAGCACTGGCTATGAGAGGCAGCGGGTAGCTGTACCTCACAGTGATCTGATTGATACCTCTATAGTCAATACACGGGCGCAAACCTCCATCCTTCTTCTTCACGAAAATGAAACTCGAGGAGGCAGGTGAAATGGAGGGCCGAATGTATCCCTGTCGCAGAGATTCGGCCACATATGTCTCCATAGCTGCCGTCTCCTCCTGCGACAGAGGATAAACATGACTCTTGGGAATTGCAGCGTCTACCAGGAGATTTATCGCACAATCGCCTCGTCGATGAGGTGGTAATAGCGTCGCCCTCTTCTTATTGAAGGCGAGAGCCAAATCTGCATATTCTGAGGGGATGTGCACGGTGGAGACCTGGTCTGGACTTTCCACCGTAGTCGCACCGATGGAAACACCTCCACACCTGCCCGAGCACCCTCGTGACCACCCCTTGAGAGCCCTCTGTTGCCACGAAATATTGGGGTAATGAATAATGACAAGACAAACAGAAACTGAGAAATGGATCGGTGGTGGCTAGAACTCCGGTGACGTCAACCGCCGGTAGACGCCCGAAAAAGGAGAGGGACCAACTTCAGCTGAAGTCGTAACACTTTGTGGAAGTGAATGTTGCTTTCCTCTGCCTTGGTTTCAAAAGGAAAACATCAACCAGCTAGCTAGGTAGCTACAGTAGCTAGCTAACTACTTAGCTAAACAATAAGCTAGTTTGACATGCTAGAAAGTAATATAAACAAGTTGAGAAAAAAGTAACAACAAGAAACGTGGTTTATTATCTTCTGAAGCAATTTGGTTATCCTGTCTGGATTATGGATGTTCTATTTAAATTCAAAACGCCCTCGCACATCTGAGCTATCTTTTTTTGCAGGGTGCATGGTAACAGTTGAATAACATTTGAAAAAAGTAGAAACCTGCACACTGCTCTTGATATAATCACTGCTCTTTAATAAGCTTTATGTATCGGCCTCACGGCCTTTGTCAGAAAACAAATGTGATCTCTTTGATGAGACGTGGTAACCAGATACTCTTTCTGCCATACCCGCCCTCAAACTACCGTAAAACCCCTTAAAGGAGAAGGCGACCATTGCCTTCGATACCCCTTGTAATGCCACAAGTCATTCAACTGAGAAGAAAAAAGCTTTTTCTCCCAAACGCAATACTACCCGGAAAATGACAAAGACCCGAGTTGGCACAAACAGTACTCCATACTATGCTACACTGCATATCCATATGGCTTAGTAACATGCTGTCAATCTATGATGAGCTAAAGCCATCTCATCTCACCTCACACTCCTCTCAGGACATGGACTCTTATAATAAGTTTAATACCCAAGATTTAACTGGTGGCTAATCAATTTCTAACTCATAGTTATTTATCTAGCACAGGGAGCCCCAGAGGAGGCGAGGCCCACACTCCAGCATTAAGGGATCAGAGTGAAGAGTTAATTACTAGGACAGGGAGTGAGCCGGGACAAACATAAGCAATACTGAGCTGACAACACAGAGAGAGTGAGAGAGAGAGACAGAGAGACTGTGTGTGTGTAAGCTTCAGAAAGAGATTCTGTCTTACTGTACTAATGATTTGTTGTTCCCAAATGTCAGAAGCAGCATTGAGTTCAGTAGATAAGAACAAGATGTGCTCAAATTGTCATAAAAAGATTCTGCAATTATCCGCTGGATTGATGTCATACTGATAAGTACGCATTTCAAATAAAATATATATGATATGCATCATTTCATAATCCACAGTTGCAATGGATATTTTTTGCACAAACAAACTCAGTTGCATGTTTTGTCATAGCAAAATCAGCAGTGGTACATAACAGGGTCTTTGATGGCAGATACAGGGAACGAAGGCTGTTTTCCTGCTCGCCCAGAGGGATATGATCAAGACATTCAGTAGAAGCTTCATCTTTTCTGCAGACTTTCCTCTAGTCATATGCTAGCTACGTTTTTGGGAATGCCCTACTTCTGCCTTCCCTTTCCTTTCTGCAATAATGAGGTAGCTAACATGTAATCTTCGTTATGGTCGCAGGGACTTTTATGGATGATTCTACGTTATGTAGATATATACTGTAAATTAGAATTGATTTGAATGTTCCAATGTCATGATTGTTTGCTACGGGGTAACGGGTGGAACAATGAGATGACTGGACATAGTTTTCTGTCTGGTGATTGTGTTGGGAATGATGTATGAAGGCGTTTGCAAGGCATTGATGCTGTTGGGGTTCACTATAAGGTATGAAATGAACTCACCACAAATCATATACGTGCACGAACGATCACACACAAACATACACACACAGTGATAGACAGATAATGGGAGGGAGGTAGAGAGAGAAAAATAGACAGAACGAAAGAGAAACATTGACATACCCCATGTAGTGCAAACACCTGACTCATTTCATGCAGGCACAAATTACTGCTCCCATTCGCTAATTTGTGCTTTCTCCAGACGTCCCACTGGGCCTGTTCAAAGGGGAATGGGTTGATGCAAATGTGCAAAATACTTTTTAAAGAGAGAGTTCACTCTGTACTAATCGACTAATCAACCTTAATGGATAACTAGCGAGTTGTCCATTCATTCAAACAGTCAGATGCCATAGATAGGGATTTTGCAATTCAGTTTACTAACCCACAGTTAGTATTAGCGACCATGTTAGCCAGATTATTCTCAAGGAGTAAGATAATATCATATTGAGATTCTAAGACCAGGGCCCATATTCATAAAGCATCTCAATGCAGGAGTGCTGATCTAGGATCAGGTCCCCCCGTTCATTCATTATGATATAAAAGGCCGAACTGATCCTAAATCAGCACTCTTAATCTGAGACCATTTCTGAATACAGACCCAGAAGTTTTTATACAATGAGATTTGTTCATTGGAAAAAACCTTCAGCTTGAAAATCATTTGTTCATTACCGCTCCAAAAAAAGGAAATAGGGTAGGCACAAAATGGCACCGGGTCGTGTTAATTGAAGTGATTGAATTGATTCTGTGGCTGGAAAAAATGTTTTCTATTTTAGTATTGTACTTTTTCATATCTGTCTTGAATTGAATAAAAACTCCATCTATTTAATAAAGGCTTCAGTGGCTTGCCTGAGTCCGACACATCATTAAATATGCATGAGGCCGAGGCAGTCTCCGGTAAACAAAGATGAATGCCGAATGTGATCCTCTAATATAGAAATGGAAACGGGAATTATCATCTTCTCATTTCATCTATCGACATGCATCGCCCAAAAGCCATTGTGTTCCAGAAACTCCAAGAATGTAAGAATGAAACCGACCTCTCTCGAACCCTTTCAGAATGCAGAATGTCATCAGTGGAGTGCATGGGTACAAAGCAGACTGGCACCTTAGATTAATTTCACTCGTTCGCTCCTCTGCAAAATAATGAATTTACTTGTTATTTAATGTCACTGATGCTGTATGGCAGGGACAATAGCCTGGTCCAGGCAGAGGGCCAGAGGCAGTATAAGAACTGTAATTTTAGAATATTGCTTAGCAAGGGCACCTTATGCTTGACCTGCCATTGCTGTTCCTCGCTTTGCCCAGATAGGAATGTAACATAAAATCCGCTGGCAATAAACGACTGTGCAGCTTAATAGAAAAACATAAAGCAATCCAAAATGGAGCTAAGGCTGAGTTTACTTTATGTCATTGTCTTTACCCTTTCACTTTAGGTAGTGTTGCTACATATAGGTAACTGACAAAATAAAGGAAACACCAACATAAAGTGTCTTAATTGGTCGTTGGGCCACCATGAGCCAGAACATCTTCAATGCACCTTGGCACATATTCTACAAGTGTCTGTAACTATATTGGAGGGATGCGATATCATTCTTCCATGAGAAATTTCATAATTTGTGGTTTGATGGTGGTGGAAAACGCTGTCTCTGGCGCCGCTCCAGAATCTCCCATAAGTGTTCAATTGGGTTGAGATCTGGTGACTGAGACAGCCATGGCATATGGTTTACATTGTTTTCATGCTCATCAAACCATTCAGTTACCACTCATGCCCCGTGGATGGGGGCATTTTCACCCTATGGGGGCATAAACATGGTAGCAAAATAATAGCCAAAATAATTGCCTGGCATTCATTCTTGTACATGACCCTAAGCATGATGAAATGTTAATTGTTTAATTAACTCAGGAAATGCACCTGTGTGGAAGCACCTGCTTTCAATATACTTTGTATCCTCCGTTTACTGAAGTGTTTCCATAATTTTGGCAGTGACATGTATCTTGCCACATTCCTTCCTTGCCACTTTCCTTCCATTTTATAACTACTGACTAGTTAGTGGATACACAGTATCATCATCATAACTCCATTGGATCTGAACATACCACAGATCAAGATTGATTCTTATTTCCACCTGTCTGTATGGATATCTGTTGGACAGTGCTATCGAGTTTTACGTTTACCACAAAACAATGTCATATTAATATTAAGTCAAATAATAATAGCTCTAGAAAAAAAAAACATGAATCTCAAATCGAGAAAATAGTACCCTGATTAGACTCAAACACAAGTGTAATCTCTAAATGTGAATCCATTTACATATATAATGTCAAGTTTGAACTTACTTAAAAAAAAATACTTATCAGATAATACAGTTATTCTCTCTGAAAGCCTCAGTGAGGAGGATGGAGAAAAGCTAATTTGAGTGTTCAATGTATTTATTCCCACTCCCAAGAGACAGGGGGCCTATGCACTTTTCTCATTACATCGCCTCTTTAGAATGTAAAGGCTGATTGTGGAAAGAAACAGACATCATAGCAGGCAGCCCAGATATGGCCCTTTGGAAATGTGACAGTCGCTTCCCCTTCTAGAAAAAAAAGTCATAATTTAAAAAGTGTGCCTTGGCAAAGAGAGACATATTTGAAAAGGTTTTCAGAGACGTGCTAAAAGGCTTTGAAAGCACCTGCAGTTCCTCTAAGACTGCATTCACAACGAGTTTACTCAGTACATTTTCCTTCTATAGTACAGGAATTAGTGAGTATGTACATTCCACATTGCCAGTGTTGAATCACTCAGTGGGTAAAGGGATGTAAAGCATGAATTTCCATTGATGTTTGCTCTTATTGTTACAGTACATTTGCATATTGAATAGCCCACCATGTACAGTAGTCCTATCTTTTACTGCTCTGAACATAGACTTATTACATATACACATTGGGGAAGAGGCACTTAGGCACAGATGTCTGGAGTATGTTTGGAGTGATTATAATGATGACAGCCATTTTTTTCTGAGTCTGACTGGATGTGGCAGTAATTACATAAGAGATATTAGCTATTAAACTTACATTAGTCACAGAGGTTACATTAAAACACAGAGAACCGTCTGACATATTGGCAAAACCAACTAAAATGGCTGCATCTGATTCATCTATATCACTTTTGGTCCATTTCATTTCACTATGATGTATTATGGAATGTTTTAGTTTGATACGCTATCCTTTTATAATTATAGCATTTTTTATAGTATTCTCTTTGCTACTGTTGCTGTTATGAAAAACAATCAGGACTGAGAGCCAATTTCGATATAACTAATGAATAGAATGTGTGATTAACATTTATACTAATTAATCTTATCGGTTATAGCCCCAAAATAATCTAATTTGAATGTAGTGGATATCTGAATTCTGTGGATTGATTTTCCACATTTTTACTATTAAGGTTACATCTCCGGTAAACTTATTTTCATCAGCTTTTTAAGTTGTAATTTATTTCAGTACAGGATATAGAAGCTTCTATCCAGATAGAGAAAAATGTTATGTTTTCTGAATGGGGCCACTTTGCTCAGGGCTTACCCAGAGGCAGCAATAATGCAATGAAAAAGCTTTGTGGAAACTACACAGCCAGTGAGACAGGAGGGCCTTGGGCCATCAACATAGAGATTGCATCATCTTACCTTAAAGTAAATCTAGGATTCAGAAGATTGAGAAAAGATTAAAAGAAAGTAATATGAACTCATCATACAAGTGTTTCCTTTATACCTTCTGAGATAAAATATGACAGGAATTCAACAGTCGGGCATAGAGCTTCTAAGAGCACAAAAAGCAAAGAATCAATATATGCATACAGTGGTTCAAAATGGGCACGGCTTCACGTCACATGTTGGGATGTCACCTGTAGTCTAAACAGCCATTATCATGTGTAGAGGCATGACAAAGGTCTGCACTGCCGTGTTCCAAAATCACTATATGACCTGTGTTGGCTCTGGGGACCTTGTTCACAGGCCGCCATTGTTCCTACACACTGAGAGAACAATACGAGAGGGAGCGGCGGTGGGCACAAATGTGCCAAACACGGAGCCCCAGAGAGCACTTTGAATGGGCAGAAATCCATGCCAGGAACCCCTTGCTTTGTCTCAGTTGTTGAGTGAAGCTGAGAGCCTGGGATCACACCTGCGAGCACTTGAAACTGTGCTCTGGCATTTCAACCATGCAAATTATCGCAAGCTCGCCAGCAGTTAGTTAAAAAGTGTTTCAAGTGTCAGATGTTTCAAGATAAGTACTTGTTAAATTGTACATATGCAACATAACATTTTTATTTCATGATTGTATACATTGAATAAAACACCAACATGTTGAAAACAATCAAAAAGAGGAAAACAGCTTCACCTTTTTCATAACTTGGTAATCTGCATCGTACGGCTCCAAAATCATGTAGTTCTACTGTCTTTCCAGCTCTTCAGTCTTCAGAGCTTTTGTGTATCCAACGTATTGCCAGCTGGCTCAGGGCTGTAGCCTCGAGCTCGATGGTAAGCCCAGGAAAGTGCCTTAATACTTACTGTTATTGCTCTAGGCAAGCATTAATCCCCGAGACCGTATTAGATTTCAAACTTTGGATTTTCCTAGGTCAATTTATAATTAAACCGCTTAGCTCCACGTCCTCTATATATGACGATATGAAGAACTGTCTATGCCGTTTAGATACCCGCCAGGCCCACCTACAGCGGTACCCACTAGGGTTTTCATATTGTGGTGAGGGGAACCATTTATGAATCAGAACATGTCATAGTATAGTGAACATCAACAGGCATTGAACATGGGAACCAAATGTCAGGTTATTCCCCAACTACCACGCTGTCATTGGAAATTACCTGTCCTGGGACCACCTGGTGGACTGCTAGAGACCTGCAATTGTGACGTCAAAAACAATTAGACTATTCCCTGGACAGTTGAACCACATAGGCTACTGTTGGTGGGACATATCGTCAATTGGTAGATGGGGAAAATGGATGCCGTCAAGTGTATGTTTACCACAAGATTTTAGTTTCAGTATCAGTGTGTTTTGACTTCATTATATTTCCCTTGGCTGTTAAGCTAAATTAATTAAATGTGTTAGCGTGCAAATGTGAAACGTTGCCTAGCTAGCATGTAACTTGAAAAGTCTTATTTTGAGACAATAACATTTTTGGGGGGGCTCTGTTATCCTCCCAGGGATTGCTGGGGCGCTAGCGCCCCCAATCCCGACACTACCAGGTGAAATGTAAGGCGCCAAATTCAAAATCCAAAAGTTGAATTATTAAACATCCACCAATATACAAGTGTTCCATACTCATCAAAAGCTCTGTTTCTTGGCAATATCACAGCGTTGTCAGATTTCAAAAAGGCTTTACGGCGAAAGCAGCACATTTGATTGTTTGAGGGTAGCACCTCACATATTTTTCCCATAGCCATGAATCGATTAGCCATCACGGCACACACATAACACATTTCACAGCGAAAACAAATCAATTACCTGTTGAAGAACTTCTGCTGAGGTCATCCTAAGTGTCCAACGAAGACAATCCATGGTTCTTTTGTTAGAAAAAGTAATGTATTTTATCCATAAATCTCCATTTGGTTGTGGCGTTATAATCAGAAACGACAGCCTCCACTCCTCCATTGAAACGTGACACAAACTCGTTCATCTTATACCTATAAACTTGTCCAAGAACAATCAAACATAGTTTTAAATGTATCCTTAGGAACTTTTACGTATATTTACTATCATAAATCAACCGGAATATAAACTGATCGATAAAGACGGTAAAAAAGACACTGCGCGCCTTGTCGGGAACGCGCACTGGGTACTGTTGACATAAAAAGGTCACTTCCTGGTTTGCTCTTCTTCTCTGGTCTAATTCATCCAAATTGACACTGTCTCGAGACTGTTGACATCTAAAGGAAGCGATGGGTACTGCATTCATATGCCCTTATATGGTCATTTTCATGAGGGAGGGGTTCCAAATGAGCAATGTGTCAAAATCACTTTTTCCAGGACAGAAATTCCTTGGGGTTTCGTCTGCCATATGCGTTTTGTTTCACTCACAGACAAATGGTTAACACTTTTAGAAAATTCAGAGTGTTTCCTATCCAATGGTACTAAATATGTGCATATCCTATTTTCTGGGCCTGAATGGGAGGCATTTTACTTTGGGCACGCCAGGCTTTCCAAAACCGACCCCTCAGCTGCCACTCCCTAACAAGTTATACCTCTTCTCCCATTTGGAATAGAAGGCATTGATAACCAAATGAAGGCGATGGGATAACGTGTGTGCTGGCTGAATGAACTAGCCCACTGTGTTGAGAAAACTCAGAGGGAGTGCTATCAAAAGGAGAGATAAAACTGTCCAAAAGCTACTCTGCTTTCTACCATTCTCTTTCTCTCTCTTTCACACTTTCTCTCTCCCACTCTCTATCTCTTTATGTCTCTCTCTATACCTCTCTCTATCCACCACTCTCACTCTCTCTCTACTTTGTCTCTCTCTCCTCTCTCTTTAACAGACCAATTTGATGAAATCCCACAGAGACTTGAGATAATTCAATTTCCATCCTCCCTAACACTTCTGTGCACATTGCTGCAATTCGACTTCTTATTATTGGGATCATTTTCCATGCTAATTCACATCGGAAAATATACCCCCAAAAATGAAATGCCACTGTAGCACCTTTGAAGTTTTTGCAGGTCAATTGTATGCCTATTGCAGGTCAACTATAAACCAGGCAAAACATAGGAGGATTATTTGACCTTATCAGGGACAACAACTAATGATAAAAAAATAACATTAATTTAAATTAGATTCGTTTTTTGAGAAAATTTAAGAAAATAGCATGCAGTTTCAGCTTGTCTTCCTATTTCACTTGATCTTTTTCTGCGTGCGATAACGGTCCTCCTACGCCAGTTTTCCAACTGTCTGAATATTCTTCCATAAACGGATGAGTGGACATGCCAAAGAGCCTTTGGTGGGCTGTCACTGACAAAGCCACTTCAACCAAATGTGTAGTATCTGTCTCCCAGTACACAACATTGGTGGAGTGAAGCGTACAAAGGACAATGTCAATTTTCTTCAATATGTCAAAGCTGATGCTGTCTCAATCATGCCGACACTTTGATGTGGGCATAAACTGTAGCCTAAGCAGGATTTCCAACCAAACCTCTGGTTGTGCCAGGTGCATACTGGAAGCTTGGTTATAAAATACTGTCCTGATTAGTCAAGGTGATCATAATTGGTGGTTAGTTGAATGTCAGTAAGTTTCAGAATACTTAAAAACCCAGTGACTTATTTGGTCTCCAGCCCATTAAGAGTTTATTTCCAGAAATACATCTTGGTTTCAGTCGCAAGATGAAGGAGAAGGGTAAGATTTCTGTCTCCCTGTCCTCCCGAATCTGCATGTCCTCTGTTAACTGTAAACCACATCTCATCATTACATCAGCAGATCATAGTACCTGTAAAATAATCTACCAATACCGAGCAAAGATTTTAAAAATAACAGCAGTGGGTATTGAATGATCGTACCTTTCTGAAAAACATTACCCCTGCCTTCAAATCGATGTCCCTCACATTTCCCCTCCCCAACCCAACCACAACTTCTTATTATTTTATTTTCTGTGCCCTCAGTAAGATGACACACATTTTCTCCTGTGTTTCTCTATCATCTCACTGTCCTTGAACGTCATTCTCTTGGTTTCTGGCTCAGCTAACTCCGCTGCACCGTGACCTGGCCGTCTCCTGCTTGGTTTACACAGCCGCTCTGTGAAACGGATGCATACAGTATCTACTAGTTCATATGCACTGATTAGATTGATTCAGTGAGCCAGTCCATGGAATGTCTCCACGATAGACAGACTTTTCTCTCCCCAACACTTTTGCATTTGATTTTAATGTAATGGACGTGCCTGGCTCCAATTGGTCTTCACCTCCTCTTCGTTAAAATAAAAAATGTCTGGACCTTTCTGGATAATGTTTTGCATCTCCTGCATCAGTGATAATAATACATTCAAAAATGCAAAGTGTTTAAAACACCTGATATCCTTTTGTGGGACATGAGAAAAATAACTAAAGACGAGTATGTTTACATGTTGTTGTTTTTTAAAGAAGGAACTACCTAGTGCTCATACTTTTGCTCTACCTCTTAATTCACTAAGTGGTAAAATAAAAAAAAATCCCAAGATGCCTCAGTCCTAGATCTGAAACACTTCATCAGAAATACGTTTTAGAGCTGTGAGAAGTAATGTGAATTATAGTGAAATTGTTTAAATAAATGTGATACTCAAGTATCGCCCCAAAACTTTGTTGTATTCGATGTCCAAATGACATAGCTGTTTCATCAGTGTCCACTGTGTTTACTGGACTGGAGACAATGGGCTGTGCCAAAAGCATGGGTCTGTCACCATCATGACAGACCTGCCATTTCTTATTTGGACTCAAGTACGATCCAATTGGCAAGGATCACATTACTGGTTGCGAACAGCTGACGCTGCACAATAGCAACTTTGCCTGACTCATCTGGGATTTCAACGGAGGTCTCTAATCGCTCTAATTCTGAATTGGTCTGGAACACTCCAAAGGATGTGTTCATAATGGTGTATTAATCTTTAGCTGAACTGATGTTGAACCCTTTATCAGCGAAGGGGTGGATCACAATTGGTGGAGAGAGGTTTGAGGATTTTGTGCTTGCTGCTTCACAGCATAATTTGTTCACTGTCGCCTCAGAATGCCTCTCCGACTGTGACTTCCCATGATGTTTGTCACAACTGGTACACCTTAAGAGTGAAAGGGACAATCTGGGATTGTTACATCCATTTTTGGACTTTTAAATGAATGATAGATATATAGCCATTGGTTATTGACGAATAAGACATATAAATGCCTCTTGGCCTTAGTTCAACTGTCTTGCTCCATTCCTCAACTGGTGACCAAAGAAGTGACGAGGTGACACTTTGTTGTTTGAATCCCAGATAGCCCCTTTAAGTTAATTAACAATTGATAATTGTAAGACAGTAATACAACATCATCTAGACAAGACAAACATACTCATGACAGGTCTCATAGTGCAATACTTCATCATAATACATTGGCATTGTACCTATCAGCATTATGTAAATTGTAAAGTGTTATCAAAATTCCAGTCAATATAAAAATCTTTTGCAGGTATAATCTTTGAAATTAACTTCAATCTATTCAAACTGCATCAATTCACCATACAAGTATGATAATGAGAAATCCCAATGAGCCAGTGCTCTCCTTATTCATCCCATTGTACTTAAGATATACTGTATTGCACTGGAACTCAATTTGTGCCTGTGTTTAATACAATCATTGTGAAAACTCCTCTACTATCCTTTCGTAAATTCAACTTATGATTACCTGTGGAAGACGAGGCTATGCCCTTTCTGTTTTGAGCCAGTTTGTAGAATACCGGTCACACTCATTAAATTAAACAAATATTATTATGTATTTCTCAGAGGGTTTGTGTTTAATCTAGTACTTTGTGTTTCACCAATCTACGTTGGAATAGTAGACATAAACTTCAGTGTCTTTATGTAGATTGTCATGTGAGACCTGTGAGCTGAATAACCATCAACATTTCCAAAAAACGTCTGGTTTATTGACTGCCTTTTCAAGCACCTACTAAGAAACACATGCCTACTTCTTAGAAATATGTTTTCTTGTTGATGATTGCATTTAGCATTCAGCCATTCCTCGAAATTAGAGTCAAAGAGTCTAGCAAATGTGAAATGGTATGGAAGAAATATGCATATAGGATACTTAGAGCAGTCATTGTAATGTATAGTACAGAGTATCACACCAAAGAGATATGCTTCTGGTGCAGATCTCAGTTAAACGATGCATGAACAATTAATTTCACTGAAATGTACTTCAGAGAAGTCTCAAGTCAAATGTATTATTGTCTAAGTGCAGGCCTCACTGCTCAGCATAGATAGATAGAGATAGAGAGGGAGAGGGAGAGGGAGAGAGAGAGAGGCGTACTTTAACTTATTTCACTTTGAACTTCTATTGGCTCATCAGAACTGAAACAGATGACTGACGTTTAGCTTGCAGCAGAGAGTATGTTACCGGTCTATCACTCGGTTCCATTACATTGCTTGTGCCAATGAAGTGCTTTCTTTCAAATTAGGTCTCTTCAAATCAAAACACATTACTGCAAGCTGTGTAGTAACCCAAGGTGATACAGCAACCTTTTCAAAAATTGCAACTTCCACCGACTGAAACTATTCATGTAGCAGCAAATTATGGAAAGAAAATTATTTCGGGATTGATAGCTTAAGTGTCTATATACTGTAGCTGGTGAAATGGTGCTCTAGGATGTAAAGTGAAGGGCATCGAAGCATTCCGAGGTAACCTAAATAATTACATGGTTTCTACTCCCACAGTGATTAATTATGTCTGTAGAAGGGGGATTTCTTATTTTTAGTCCTCCACAGACAAGGGCTGGGGGAAAAAACACAGAACACAAGCAACAACTTTGCTTGACAGAATCGGGCTATACTGACCAATAAGGTCAGGGATGGGCAGTATTTCAATCATGTACCATTGATAAAAATGATCAAAAAAGACTGTATAAACTAAATACAAATACTGAGATATATTTTCCCCATAAATGTAAAATTATTATTTTATACTAATACAACTTCTCAGAGAGTAATAATACAAATACATAAAAAACAGAGTGGTAAAAATTATTAGAGCCCCCATTTTCAATACATTTCAATACCTCACCTGGCAAAGATAACGACACTGAGCCTTTTTCTAAAATGTTTTATGAGATTGGAGAACACATTGGGAGGGATACTCTTGAGGTCAAGTTTCAGCCTCCTGGTAGAGGCAACCAGCATTTTGGTTAAAATGTCCTGGTAATAGCTAAAGTTCTTAATGCCTTTGACCTAAAAAGGGCCCCAGGACTAGTGGAAGCAAAATAGCCCCATAACGTCAAAGATCCACCACCATATTTTACAGTATATGAGGTTCCTCACTGCATATGCATCTTTCTTTTTCTACGTAAAACCCACCACTTGTGGCCAAAGAGCTCTATTTTCATGTCATATGACAATAGCATTGGTTCCAATTCAAGTGCAATGCTGTTTAGCATTCAGGCATTTATATTTGTTGGATGACATGAAAATAGAGCTCTTTGGCCAAGCACACAAGTGGTGGGTTTTGCATCGGAATAAAAATGCATATGCAGAAAAGAACCTCATACTGTAAAATATGTTGGTGGATGTTATGGGGCTACTTTGCAACCACTGCTCCTTAGCTGTGATAATTTAATAAATAAAAAAAGCTGTTATTAAAAGCCAAAAATATATAAAAAGGCCTTTCCTGACTCTAGATAATGTTAATGGACAGGCTATGACTTGTGGATATTGGCTACATTGGTATTTACATTTGGTTAAAATTGTTTGTTTATTTTGGTCAATAGCCTATCTAGCCAGCTGCTTTGCCTAGCTTGAAGTAGCTTTGTATTTATATTTTGTGCATGCGTATTGCCTAAACATGTTGTGTGGGTAATGCCTGTGGTAAGCTCTGCACATTTGGGTGGGTCCAGATAATTTGGCGCGCACAACCCCTTGAACTAAACAAAGCTAGCTAGCACCTCAAACTATTTTCCAAGTTGGATTCATGTAAAGCGCCGTTCGGAGCTTTCGAAGAGTGGAATGTCAATTATAATGAAAGTTAAGACCAGACAGAGGCAGCATACAGGAGCAACTGCTCTGTTTCCGACCGCAAGGCACTACATAGGGTAGTGAGTACGACCCAGTACATCACTGGGGCCAAGCTTCCTGCCACCCAGGACCTCTATACCAGGTGGTGTCAGAGGAAGGCCCAAAAAATTGCCATGGACTCCAGCCACCCTAGTCATAGACTGTTCTCTCTGCTACCACACGGCAAGCGATACCGGAGCACCAAATCTAGGTCCAAAAGGCTTCTTAACAGCGTCTACCCCCAAGCCATAAGTTTCCTGAACAGTTAAACAAATGGCTACCTGGACTATTTGTATTGTCCCCACCCCACCCCCCATTTTACGCTGCTGCTACTCGCTTTTCATTATCCATGCGTAGTCACTTTACCTCAACCTACATGTACTACCTCAATTACCTCGACTAACCGGTGCCCCCGCTCATTGACTCTGTACCGGAACCCCCTGTATACAGCCTCGCTACTGTTATTTTACTGTTGCCTCTTTAATTATATTTTTTCATTTTTTTTCTTATTTTTTCTTTATTTATTTTTTACTTCAGTTTATTTGAGTAAATACTTGAACACTTTTTTTCTTAAAACTGCATTGTAGGTTAAGGGCTTGTAAGTAAGCATTTCACTGCAAGGTCTACACACCTGTTGTATCGGTGCATGTGACAAATACAATTTGATTTGATACAAGATGTGACTTTATTCATGACAGGCAAGGCAACCATCATCACCCTCACTGTTAGCTGTTGGGCAGGCGAACAGTGAATACTGGACAGAACACTTGTCTGAAACGTCATTACCAATTAATACTTTTTACCCTTACTTTTACACATTTTGGACATTTACTTTTGCTTTGTGGACGTAGTTGGTAATGGGGATTTTCCCGCCACTCAATGCAGGCCTGAGTCTTGGCTTCTACAAGATGGATGTGACTAAATACACTACAACCATTTTACGTGCGTGACTGCATGGCGGCGCACTCGTACGGGAGGATTCTGCTCTCCGACTGGCTGGATACCCTAATGAATGGAGCTGCATGTGTGCTCCTTGGGAGGACTGTGCTACCAGCTGCTGTTTATTTGTGTGTGTGTGACCTTTTGTGTCTGTGTGAAAATGGAATCGAAGGAGGTCTTGGGGATGTATGTTCCACACGACTGTGTGCCTGCTGTGTGCCTGCAGAATAAAATAATGGACATAGGGTTCTTCTGTGACTTTTACAACTCTGTTCACCCTGAAGGACAGATACATTGACTTCATTTACAGTGGGGCAAAAAAGTATTTAGTCAGCCACCAATTGTGCAAGTTCTCCAACTTGAAAAGATGAGAGAGGCCTGTAATTTTCATCATAGGTACACTTCAACTATGACAGACGAAATGAGAAAAAGAAATCCAGAAAATCACATTGTAGGATTTTTTATTTATTTATTTGCAAATTATGGTGGAAAATAAGTATTTGGTCAATAACAAAAGTTTATCTCAATACTTTGTTATATACCCTTTGTTGGCAATGACAGAGGTCAAACGTTTTCTGTAAGTCTTCACAAGGTTTTCACACACTGTTGCTGGTATTTTGGCCCATTCCTCCATGCAGATCTCCTCTAGAGCAGTGATGTTTTGGGACTGTTGCTGGGCAACACGGACTTTCAACTCCCTCCAAAGATTTTCTATGGGGTTGAGATCTGGAGACTGGCTAGGCCACTCCAGGACCTTGAAATGCTTCTTACGAAGCCACTCCTTCGTTGCCCGGGCGGTGTGTTTGGGATCATTGTCATGCTGAAAGACCCAGCCATGTTTCATCTTCAAGGAGGTTTTCACTCAAAATCTCACGATACATGGCCCCATTCATTCTTTCCTTTACACAGATCAGTCGTCCTGGTCCCTTTGCAGAAAAACAGCCCCAAAGCATGATGTTTTCACCCCCATGCTTCACAGTAGGTATGGTGTTCTTTGGATGCAACTCAGCATTCTTTGTCCTCCAAACACGACGAGTTGAGTTTTTACCAAAAAGTTATATTTTGGTTTCATCTGACCATATGACATTCTCCCAATCCTCATCTGGTTCATCCAAATGCTCTCTAGCAAACTTCAGACGGGCCTGAACATGTACTGGCTTAAGCAGGGGGACACGTCTGGCACTGCAGGATTTGAGTCCCTGGCGGCGTAGTGTGTTACTGATGGTAGGCTTTGTTACTTTGGTCCCAGCTCTCTGCAGGTCATTCACTAGGTCCCCCCGTGTGGTTATGGGATTTTTGCTCACCGCTCTTGTGATCATTTTGACCCCAAGGGGTGAGATCTTGCGTGGAGCCCCAGATCGAGGAAGATTATCAGTGGTCTTGTATGTCTTCCATTTCCTAATAATTGCTCCCACAGTTGATTTCTTCAAACCAAGCTGCTTACCTATTGCAGATTCAGTCTTCCCAACCTGGTGCAGGTCTACAATTTTGTTTCTGGTGTCCTTTGACAGCTCTTTGGTCTTGGCCATAGTGGAGTTTGGATGTTTCATTAGAAACATTAGAAACATATTTATTCTATATGTGTGTGTAGTAATATCTTACATAATAATATCATTATTTGTGTGGCGGGGTGATTGTGAGCGCCACACATGGTGCATTGGAAGATTTGTAAATCCATTGTGAAAGGCTATGGAGTTTGCGTTGTGAATCATTCTGATTAAATGTGTCTATATATTGGGTTTTAGTGCCACCTATCACTTGTAAGTGTGGATGCTACATCGGTCTATGGCTGACCTGATTTGAGCAGTGTGTAATTTTGTTGAATAATATGAAATATGCTACCATCGGAGGCTATTGCATGTCTTGGTATTTACATTTGGTGAAAATATTTTGTCTATTTTGGTTAATAGCCTATGTCACTCTTGTTGCTGGAGCTACTGTATCTGTTGTATGGTGAACTTGTGCTTCATCAAGGTTTATTTGTGAGTAAATCTGGCGTTGATAATAGCCAGTGCTTACCCAGCCACCCATCTCACCGCACGTCACTGAAATGCATCAGTATAAAATAATATGAATTCCCCAAAAATGTAAGCATGCAATACAGCTCAGTATTTCTATTATTTATTTTATACAGTCTTTTTTTGCTAATATTTATCAAGGGTGCCTGACTGTATACCTCAGAAGCCCTAATAATGAAAGGTAGGTTGAGCTATGATAGTACAGTACAGTATATGAGCCCATGAGGCCTGTTGTTCCCATGATACAAACAGGCATATGGAACTGATGAGTAATCAAGACATGCATAGACATCCCATATATGTGCTTAATGTCAATACTGTACGTAATGTCCAGGAGCAGAGTAAATGTCCAAGCCTTTGTTGAGCCACAATGTCCAGCATGACTCATATGATATAGTGGCATACTCCAAAATCTGCACAAAGGTTTTATCCCATAAAGTCCATTAATTAAGTCTGATTGTCCACAGAGGCT
The DNA here is from genome assembly GCA_030435695.1 of Brachymystax lenok tsinlingensis. Taxonomy (NCBI): domain Eukaryota; kingdom Metazoa; phylum Chordata; class Actinopteri; order Salmoniformes; family Salmonidae; genus Brachymystax; species Brachymystax lenok. The sequence continues at coordinate 46,310,091 of CM059814.1, forward strand.
AAATATTGTGTCTTCTTTTATCTGTGGTTACAGTTACTGTATACCAGTAAACCCAGCTAAACCCTAGCTAAATCTAATGTTATGCAGTACTGCACTTGCACTGAACTTGGGGAGGGAATTAAGGCGTGACCCTCATTCACCAAATAGGGTGGTCAGAGGTTATGCCAATGAATATAGTCCGTGGAGCATCCCATAAATCTCTGGGTAAACACAATTTGCGATCAGCCACATCAACTTTTGCATGGCACATAATCTCGGCAATGCTTTTTACTTAATCTCTTCATGGTCCGGGAGACATCAGTGACATACATCAATCAACTCCCTGCTGGTGCAGTAGATCTGTCAGGGCCTAAAGTGACTATTCATCCATTACCACTGTGTTGTGGGTTAGCTAAGTGAGTTAAAGACTCAGCATGCTGTGTATGCAGGATATCGAAAAACAAAACCCAACGTAAGCTTTCAAACATTAAAGCATTAAAAGGCATAAAGTGTAGGGATCACATATGTGTGTGTGTGTGTTGGCGTTTCGGTTCAGGAAATAAGCTGTATTTTTCCACGTAAGCATAAAATACCTATGTTCAAAAGAACAGCTTACTAATATTGATTTGCAACCCCCTCCCACTCCCCCTTTTGCCCTCCGAACAGACTCAATTCGTCGGGGTATGGTCTCTACAAGGTGTTGAAAACGTTCCACAGGGATGCTGGCCCATGTTGACTCCAATGCTTCGCACATTTGTGTCAAGTTGGCTGGGATGTCCTTTGGGTGGTGGACCATCCTGATACACACAGGAAACTGTTGAGCATGAAAAACCCAGCAGCGTTGCAGTTCTTGACACAAACCGGTGCGCCTGGCACCTACTACAATACCCTGTTCAAAGGCACTTATATCTTTTGTCTTTAGTCAATAAGTATTCAACACCTTTGTTATGGCAAGCCTAAACAAGTTCAGGAGTATAAATGTGCTTAACAAATCACATAATAAGTTGCGTTTACCCCGTGTTCAATAATAGTAGTTAACATCATTTTTTTATAATTACCCCACCTCTGTAGCCCACACATGAAATTATCTGTAATGTCCCTCAATTGAGTAGTGCATTTCAAGCACAGATTCAACAACAAAGATCAGGGATGTTTTCAGTGCCTTGCAAAGAAGGGCATTAGACGCTGAATATCCCTTTGAGCATTGTGAAGTTAATAATTAGGCTTTGGATGGTGTACTAATACACCCAGTCACTACAAAGATACAGGTGTCCTTCCTAACTCAGTTGATGGACAGGAAGGAAACTGCTCAGGGATTTCACCAGTAAGAGTTTAATGGTTGTGATATGAGAAAACTTAAGTAATACATACATTTGTTTTGCAATGACATTAACTTTTTGTCCTGAATACAAAGTGTTATGTTTAGGGCAAATCCAACCACTCTTAATATTTTCAAGCCTTGTGGTGGCTGCATCATGTTAAGAGTATGCTTGTCTTCTGCAAGGACTAGGTAGTTTTTTAGGATAAAAAAAAACTGAATACAGCTATAAGAACAGGCACATCCTAGTGAAAAACCTGGTTCAGTCTGCTTTCCAACAGACACTGGGAGACGAATTCACCTTTCAGCAGGAAAATTATCTAAAACACAAGGCCAAATCTACACTGGAGTTGCTTACCAAGGTGGCCTAGTTACAGTTTTGACTTAAATTGGCTTGAAAATCTATCTAAATGACTGTCTAGCAATGATAAACAATCAACTTGACAGAGCTTGACAAATTTTAAAAGAACAATGGGCAAATGTTGTGCAATACAGGTGTACAAAGCTCTTAGAGACTCACAGCTGTAATCGCTTTGTAGAAGCAAAGGTGCTTATACAAAGTATTGACTTAGGGGTGTGAATACTTAGGTAAATTAGATATTTCTGTATTTCATTTCCATTATTGGGTATTGTGTGTAGATGGGTGAGAGAGAAAAAACACGATTTAATCCATTTTGAATTCAGGCTGTAACACAACATAATGTGGAATAAGTCAAGGGGTGTGAATTCTTTCTGAAGGCAATGTATGTATGATGCACACATTAACATAGATACAGTATTGTCTGTTTTATACTTACATTAAGAACAGTAATCTTTAGTGTTGGTGAGTGAAACATGATCTGTTCATTTTAACTTCACAAGTACCAGCAGCAGAGGTGACTGTTTTGGAGAGCCTGGCGTGCCCAAAGTAAAATGCCTCCCATTTAGGCCCAGAAAATGGGATATGCATATATTTAGTACCATTGGATAGGAAACACTCTGAAAATTTTCCGAAACTGTTAACCATTTGTCTGTGGGTCAATCAGAACGCATATAGCAGGCAAAACCCTGAGGAATCTCTGTCCTGGAAAAAGTCATTTTGACACATTGCTCATTTTGGAACCCCTCCCTATTGAAAATGACCATATATAGGCATATGAATGCAGTGCACGTCGCTTCCTTATGATGTCATCAACCACGAGACGGTGTTTTACTCCATCTTGGAGGAATTTAGACCATTGATACACAGCATGGTATGGGGACACCACGTTCTGAAAACTCTTCAGATTGCGCGCGCACGAGAAGGCGCGCAGTGCCTTATTTATCGTCTTTAGCGTTCAGTTTATATTCCGGCTGATTTATAATAGTAAATATACGTAAAAGTGTTCCTAAGGATACATTTAAAACTATGTTTGATTGTTTTTGGACAAGTTTATAGGTATAATTTGAACGAGTTGGCGCCGCGTTTCAAAGGAGGAGTGGAGGCTGTCGTTTCTGATTATAACGCGCGAACCAAATGGAGGATTTATGGATAAAAGACGTTACTTTTTCTAACAAAAGAACCATGGATTGTCTTCGTTGGACACTTAGGATGACCTCAGCAGAAGTTCTTCAACAGCTAATTGATTTGTTTTCGCTGTGAAATGTGTTATGTGTGTGCCATGATGGCTAATCGATACATGGCTATTGGAAAATATGTGAGGTGATAGCCTCAAACAAATGAATGTGCTGCTTTCGCCGTAAAGCCTTTTTGAAATCTGACAATGCTGTGATATTGCCAAGAAACAGAGCTTTTGATGAGTATGGAACACTTGTATATTGCTGGATGTTTAATAATTCAACTTTCGGAATTTGAATTTGGCGCTTTAGATTTTCGCTGGTAGTGTCGGGATGAGCCCACTAGCGACCCACTGGTACTTGAGAAGTAAGAAGCATTCTGTGGGGTTAATATGGGCAGTGTGAACACTCTAGTCAGACATGGACAGGCTATGCTGTAACGGGATTATACAAGTTGACAGTTTCCCTTTCCCCGCCCTCCATCATTCAAGACTAACAGACCACATGATTTGACCAATTACATATAGAGCTGGACAGTTGACGGATGACTGTCTAAGCCATTGAGCCTAACATTTGACAATATTGGGTAAAGTCACCTATTTATCATTGGGGTTGGTCAGTGTATTATTCCGGGGGCCTTACTGTATAAGATTGATAGTTCTTGCAGTATGCATAATTAAAGATCTCCGGAGTATAGTGCACAATATCAGATTGATCCATTTTGATGGAGAAGAGGGTTTGGGTGTTAGTTGTCCATCTGACTTGCTCCATAAGTCCTGAATATGATCCAGCACGAAAGACTAACCACAAAATATTTTTAAATAGATATTCAATATTGGGGAAGAGACAGGAGGAGGCTGAGTGCTTGGTTTGGAATAGGAGGAAACTAGGAATTATATATCACCGGAAGGAAATATTCCACACAAAACAGTACAGTACATATATAGTATGGGTGTAGTAAAACAATTTAAATTTAGAGTGACTTTGCACTTTTAAAACGTTCTGCAGTCTGCGAGGTCACACAGATATACTGAACCAAAAATAAATCCAACATGTAAAGTGTTGGTCCCATGATTCATGAGCTGAAATAAAAGATCCCAGAATGATCTATATGCACAAAAACGTATTTCTCTCAAATTGTGTGCACAAATTTGTTTAGATCCCTGTTAGTGAGCATTTCTCTTTTGCCAAGATAATCCATCCACCTGACAGGTGTGGCATTTCAAGAAGCTGATTAAACAGCATGATCATTAGACAGGTGCACTTTGTGCTGGGGACAATAAAAGGCCACTCTAAAATGTGCATTTTTGTCACACAACACAATGCCACAGATGTCTCAAGTTTTGAGGGAGCGTGCAATTGGCATGCTGACTGCAGGAATGTCCAGCAGAGCTGTTGTCAGAGCATTGACTGTTCATTGCTCTACCATAAGCTGCCTCCAACGTCCTTTTAGAGAATTTGGCATTACTTCCAACCTGTCTAACAACCGCAGACCACGTGTAACCATGCCAGCCCAGGACCTCTACATCTGGCTTCTTCACCTGTGGGATCGTCTGAGACCAGCCACCCGGACAGCTGATGAAACTGTGGATTTGCACGATCACATAATTTTTGAACAAACTGTCAGAAGACGTCTCAGGGAAGCTTATCTGTGTGCTTGTTGTCCTCACCAGGGTCTTGACTGCAGTTCGGTGTCGTAACCGACTTCAGTGGGCAAATGCTCACCTTCGATGGCCTCTGGCATGCTGGAGAAGTGTTCACAGATGAATCCCAGTTTCAACTGTACCAGGCAGATGGCAGACAGTGTGTATGGTGTCGTGTGGACGAGTGGTTTGCTGATGTCAATGTTGTGAACATAGTGCCCCATGGTGGGGGTGGGGTTTTGGTATGGGTAGGCGTAAGCTACGAACAACGAACACAATTGCATTTTATCGATGGCAATTTGAATGCACAGAGACACCATGACGAGAACCTGAGGCCCATTGTCATGCCATTCATCCACCGCCATCACCTCATGTTTCAGCTTGATAATGCACGGCCGTGTCATTAGGATCTGTACACAATTATTTTAATGTCCCAGTTATTCCATGGCCTTCATACTCACCAGACATGTCACCCATTGAGCATGTGTGGGATGCTCTGGATAGACATGTTTGACAGTGTGCTCCAGTTCCCACCAATATCCAGCAACTTTGCACAGCCATTGAAGAGGAGTGGGACAAGCCACAATCAATAGCCTGATCAACTCTATGTGAAGGAGATGTGTCGTGCTGCATGAGGCAAATGGTGGGCACGCCAGATATTAGAATTGTTTTATCCTACCTTTTTTAGGTATCTGTGACCAACAGATGCATATATATATTCCCAGTGATGTGAAATCCATAGATTAGAGCCTAATTTATTTATTTCTACTGACTGATTTTCTTATGAACTGTAACTCAGTAAAATCTTTGAAATTGTTGCATGTTGTATTTATATTTTTGTTCAGTGACAAGTCAGTTAAAATTACACATAACCGAGACCCATGACAACCATATCAGATTAGACTCAGACCTGTGACATTATTTAGAATTCTGGATTCGAACCCGCTCGGGTCTAGGGCATTCGGGTACAGGTGGATCCGTGAAGACCTTTAGGGGGGCCCTCGCTTAAGGCCACCAAAATGCACTGATTGTGAGAATTCCACTTCAGTGGAAGTGAATGATATGAAGGTAGGTATGAAAGGACATTTTGGCAGATTTGTGGGGGTGCTATGCTGATTGGCTCAAACGTATTAACTTTTAACTAGGCACACCTGTTATTTGAAATGCATTCCAGGTGACTACCTCATGAAGCTGGGTGAGAGAATTCCAAGTGTGTGCAAAGCTGTCATCAAGGAAAAGGGTGGCTACTTTAAAGAATCTCCAATATGTTTTGATTTGTTTAACACTTTTTTTGGTTACAACATGATTGCATACCTGTTATGTCATAGTTTTGATGTCTTCACTATTATTCTACATTGTAGAAAATAATTTAAAAAATAGAAAAACCCTTGAATGAGTAAGTATGTCCAAACTTTTGACTGATACTGTGTATATATATATATATATATATATATATATATATTTTAAATTCTCTTATCACCAGGCACAAGAAGGTACGGATGCCTTGAAACTGACGCGTTACCGTTCAAAGTGCAAACATGACATTTCGTAGAGACTTTGGAGATGTTATTATTTTTTTTGTAAGCGGTTGCTAACAGCATTTCCCTAATCTAACACCATATTGCTGTTTAAGTCTGACGCTTTGAGACGTGTCACATTTGAATGTTTAAAGTGCATCAAATGTGGCCTTCCTCTGGAATAACAATAACCCTGGGTCCTGAACAAGCATTAAGTTCCCTCACTCTCATTCCCTCCATTCTTCAAAAGAACCTCGCAGGAATCTTGACAACTGCCCCAAACATGCGTCATCACATCTCTGGAGCAGAGAGCACATATTTCTCTGCTTGGCTGTACTGCTTTCTTTCTCCTCCGCCTTTGAATAGTTTGCCAGGGCCTCTGAATGCCATCTTATACTTGTAAAAGTCCATAACTAGAGAGCGCTCTCAAAGGAGGGCAAACAAGAGTAAATGCTCACACTTAAAGTGACGCTCCAGAACTTTTGTATAATTTCAGGCAGTAGTTTTGAAAGGGGTGCTCACGAGCCAAGACGGGTCCCCGTTTTATTTAAAGATAAACTGAATGCAATGTCACAATTTATATCTTCAATGGCCTGCGTCAAAATCTAATTAATTTAAGTAGGTCTTAACAAGATCTTTGTTTGTCTTCCACTTGGCATTTCATGATTTCATTAGGGTTTGTTCAAAGATAAATGAGAAAAATCCTTCATACATTGATAATAGCCTTCTAACATAACATTTTAGATCAATCTTTATATTTTAATAATGCGATTTAGTCATGACACTAAATATTCTTATTGATAATTTAGCAGCTTTTTTGAGCTGGCTATCATGTCACACAAGGGTACAGTTTGACATACTGTTTCGGAATAATGCATCTTGCCACCCTGCAACATAAGCTGTTCAGCTGTTTAGACCAAAACCTGTCTTTTCCACCATTTCACTGGGGTAAACCACCATTTTAGCCCCATATTCTCTAATCCTGGACTCGCACTCCACTCTTTCACTGCCCTCAGTGGGTTTTCCATCCCATGCAATCCTACTTTGGCTCACATAAGCCTCCGCAAACACCGAAGAGACTCGAAGCGGTCATCGTCAGGAGAATACCAACGCTGCTTAGAAGTGGAATTTGCGTGATCCTTTTTCCCAACATTGTTCCGGGGGTCAATTTGTGTCTGAACACACACTGTGTGACAGTAAATAATCAAACCGTGCTGCTCTTGGCATCCCAGAGTAGCGCTGCCCGGTGCCTCGCTTCCAGAATAAACAGCTGCTTTCTGCTGATTGTGCCTTGTCAAAGGGACTCAAAGCTTCATAGATTGTCTATGGTGTGTCCAAACTGACAATATCCCCAGTTGATATACTGTCTTTGTTTTTCGCTTCTCTGGAGCAGAGAAGAGCATATTTTCAATCAATTCATAATGTGAGAATTGAGTGAACATCCCCAAATGAGTGATGGGTGAACGGTGTTTGTTGATGGTATCTGAAATTGCCATTCAATAGTGAGTTCAAAAGTTTGTCACTCAAAAGGGGAGTTGAAATGCATATGTGCTCATGCAGTTATGACATAATGGTATTATTGCAAATGTAATAAGATTAAATTAAAATTGTTATGCCAACAATGAAGTTGCGTACTCCACATTCTAGCAAACACTCTATTGGACTGTTATGCAGATGGAAACATTTTCATCAGGCTTGTGTTCATAACGACTAGGGTTACAATAGTATTTTTCAAAAAGAAAAGATGACATTCGTCAGCATCATTTGAGATATTTACCAAGGGTTCCCCGAAGTTTTCTTATATTTTTCTTCCCTTCCACATGCCAAACCGCCTGACTCTCAAAGGCAAAACATGAATAGAAATCTCTTCTTCAGATTGCTGTCATAACGGATTCACTTGTCAGAAGACCTATGAAACAGATGACTCCTCGTTGTCATGAATCGCACTTGGAAAGTGAGCTGAGGAGAAGAGTAATGTTATGCTAATAGAGTCCCCTGAGACACGGATTATGAGGGCCCCACAATCAATGTAAAGAACAATACAGGAGTGACTCATCACTAAACACCACTCTTCCACTATTTTTTAAAGATGGGCTAAATATAATTGGCTGTCTATTCAAATCTGTTTCTGTGAAGCGCCGTGACACGTTTTGACAAAACTGTATTTATATTTAATCAGATCTGTCAAGTAAACATGTCAAGCAATGTTCCCTCTAAAAAAGTATCCGACACTGAGCAAATTGCAGGTCTGCTGAGCGCAAACCTGAACATTGTGAAAATTCTGTCCAACTTCCAGCGAGGATGTACCCGCTTTAAGTTACAGTTTCAGACAGTGGTCAAGTAGGCTACTGTGGATATTTGATCCTAATGTAGACCTACCACTCACTGCCAATCAATGGAGAAAATGCATCCCATAACATTTGAACATGGAAATAGAAGCCATGTGTGGTGTTCAATGTAGACTTTTGAAAAACAAAACATGCAGGGCTTGACATTAACCTGTTTATCCACTTGTACTTCAGACAAGGAGGTGACTGAAAATGTTGCTGTTTGATGCAATAATCCACTTTACAAATAAATTGTATTATTATTCCCATACCATTATTACAGAGAATCAGCTCTTTACCCAACTTGCTTTTCAAAGATGTCTAGAAATGCACAAATGTTGTGCTCACTCCTCCATTGCTGACTACAAATGATCTATAACTGGGCTAACAACTCACTAACTAGCCATGGATATTAACAAATGTGTACACGTGGCTACAAGCAGCTCTCGCTTTGATCTCTAAACAAGCTCATCTACTCACGACCGCTCATGCTGTAAACACAGTCCAGTTCAAAATGAATGGCACAGATCCATACATAGCAATGGTCTATTTGCATATAGGCCTACTGCAGCTCTGATTGGTTATGCCGCACCGGTCTGTAAGCCAAATTATGCTCGACCCAAAACCTCCATATGGAGGGTATGGAGGGTTTGATGCAATTGCAGAATCTAAGGAGGTTCTCCATAATATCTCCATAATCACTGCATGGCCAATTTAATTAAAAAAATGGTACCTTTATTTTACTAGGCAAGTCAGTTAAGAACAAATTCATATTTTCAATGATGGTTCAGGGGCAGAACAACAGATTTGAACACTGTCAGCTCAGGGAATTGAACTTGTAACCTTTTGGTTAGTAGTCCAATGCTCTAACCACTAGGCTACCCTGCCACCCCAAAGCAGAAGTCTGATTGACCATGCAGCACCTTTAATTAACTTCTTAGGGAGCAGCTCCCGAGGTGACGGTTTTGGAGAGCCTGGAGTGTCCAAAGTAAAATGCCTCCCACTCAGGCCCAGACAATAGGAAACACTCTGAAGAGTGTTAAAATATTGTCTGTGAGTATAACAGAACGGATATGGCAGGCAAAAACCCAAGGAATTTCTGTCCTGGAAAAAGTGATTTTGACACATTGCCTCATTTTGAACCCCTCCCTTATGAAAATGCCCATATAAGGGAGTAAGATTTCAGTACCTATTGCTTCCACTGGATGTCAACAGTCTCTAGACAGTGTTTTGATTCTATTTAGTTGATCTGGATGGTAATAGAAGAATAATTAGGAAGTGGTCACAAGAAGTAAACAGAAGAGGATGCGCGTTCACAGGCTTGCGCGCGCTGTGGTTTTTTCCTTTCCTATCGTTTATATTCCTGTTGAAATATTATACTAAATAAACATAAAAGTGTTCCTAAGGATACATTATCAATGATGTTTGATTGTTCTTGGACAAGTTTATAGGTATAGTTTGAACGAGTTCTCTTCACGGTTCAATGGGCGAGTAGACGCTGTATTTTCTCATCATAACGCACCAACCAAACAGAGATTTATGGATATAATAAATGACTTTTTCTAACAAAAGAACCATGGATTGTCTTCATTGGACACTTGGGAAGCCCTCAGCAGAAGTTCTTCAAAAGGTAATTCATTTGTTTTTGCTGTGAAATGTGTTTTGTGTGAACCGCGATGGTTTATGAATTTATGGTAATGGGAAAAATATTGGAGGTGCTACCCTCAAACAATCAAATGTAGTGCTTTCGCCATAAAGCCTTTTTGAAATCTGACAACGCTGTGATATTGCCAAGAAGCAGAGCTTTTGATGACTATGCAACACTTGTATATTGATGAATGTTTAATAATTCAACTTTTGGATTTTGAATTTGGCGCCTTGCATTTCACCGGGTAGTGTCGGGAGTGGGTCGCTAGTTAATTCTGTTTCGGTATGTTGCATTGAAAGTGGCTAATATTGTGTTGATTCAATCATAATAACCACAGTAAAGGGTTTTTTAAGCGGGCTGACATTTGTTCTGCGCGGCAGTCCCAGGGGACTGCTCACGCGCTCAGCTTAGAGGGAACATTGGTGTCAAGGCCCCGCGACTCAGGATGGTTATGCACGGCGCCCAACTCAACTGTGCAGCTTGATGTACATTCATGTCATAGCCCAAGAGCATCTCATTAAAAAATCATGGCCATTAACATGGAGTTGGTCCCCGTTTGCTGCTATAACAGCCTCCACTCTTCTGGGAAGGCTTTCCATTAGATGTTGGGACATTGCGGCAGGGACCTGCTTCTATTCAGCCACAAGAGCATTAATGAGGTCGGGCGTTGATGTTGGGAGATTAGGCCTGGCTCGCAGTCGGCATTCAAATTCATCCCAAAGGTGTTCGATGGGGTTGAGGTCAGGGCTCTTTGAAGGCCAGTCAAATTCTTCCACACCGATCTCGAGAAACCACTTCTGTATGGACCTCGCTACTCGCTTCAGCAATCGGCAGTCCCGATCTGTGAGCTTGTGTGGCCTACCACTTCGCGGCTGAGCCGTTGTTGCTCCTAGACGTTTCCACTTCACAATAACAGCACTTACAGTTGACCGGGGCAGCTCTAGCAGAGCAGAAATTTGACAAACTCACTTGTTGAAAAGGTGGCATCCTATGACGGTGCCACATTGAAAGTCACTGAGTTCTTCAGTACGGGCCATTCTACTGCCAATGTTTGTCTACAGAGATTTCATGGCTGTGTTCTCAACTTTATACACCTGTCAGCATCGGATGTGGCTGAAATAGCCAAATCCACTAATTTGAAGGGGTGTTCACATACTTTTGGCCATATAGTGTATGTGATAATATACAGATAATTCATTTCTCAGTGTATAAGACAATGGTTCATCTCCACACAACTCTGCACATTAAACACACCAGCCTTGGTTTCTAGGGCAAAGGCCTCTTTTATTTGAGTCAGACACACATCCATGCACCTCACACAGTCCAGTAAGGGTCAGAGACAACTGGGTCCAGTAGAGAATCCACCCAGGGAATCCCTGGTCACCAGCTATCAAATCAAATTGTATTGGTCACATACACATGGTTAGCAGATGTTAATGCGAGTGTAGCTAAATGCTCGTGCTTCTAGTTCCGACAGTGCAGTAATATCTAACAAGTAATCTAACAATTCCCCAACAACTACCTAATACACACAAATCTAAAGGGGTGAATGAAAATATGTCCATATACACTACTGTTCAAAAGTTTGGGGTCACTTAGAAATGACCTTGTTTTCCATGAAACATACATGAAATTAGTTTCAAAATGTATAGGAAATATAGTCAAGATGTTGACAAGGTTATAAATAATATTTTTTGTATTGAAATAATAATTTTGTCTTTCAAACTTTGCTTTCGTCGAAGAATCCTCCATTTGCAGCAATTACAGCCTTGCAGACCTTTGGCATTCCAGTTGTCAATTTGTTGAGGTAATCTGAAGAGATTTCACCCCATGCTTCCTGAAGCACCTCCCACAAATTGAATTGGCTTGATGGGCACTTCTTATGTCCATACGGTCAAGCTGCTCCCACAACAACGCAATAGGGTTGAGATCCGGTGACTGCGCTGGCCACTCCATTATAGATAGAATACCATCTGACTGCTTCTTCCCTAAATAGTTATTGTATAGTTTGGAGCTGTGCTTTGGGTCATTGTCCTGTTGTAGGAGGAAATTGGCTACAATTAAGTGCCGTCCACAGGGTATGGCATGGCGTTGCAAAATGGAGTGATAGCCTTCCTTCTTCAAGATCCCTTTACCCTGTACAAATCTCCCACTTTGACAACACTAAAGCACCCCAGACCATCACATTGCCAACACCATGCTTGACAGATGGCGTCAAGCACTCATCTTTTCATTTTTTCTTTGCAACTCTGCCTAGAAGGCCAGCATCCCGGAGTAACCTCTTCACTGTTGACGTTGAGACTGGTGGTTTTGTGGGTACTATTTAATGAAGCTGCCAGTTGAGGACTTGTGACTTGTGAGGCAAAAACAAGGACATTTCAAAGTGACCCAAAACTTTTGAACGGTAGTGTATTTGGTTTTGTCAAGTACTACCCTGGCCTTTTGAAGGATATGGTTTTTGCTGAAGCGAATTGGGAGAACATCACGCTTTGCATATGTTGATGAAGTAATGGTCCAGTTAGTTTATTAGTTACCTATGCACCTTTCATTAATCAGAATGATTTTCTAGTTATTACATGAGGAGCATAAAATGCATCTGTTGTTTTGCATACTCTCCTCACTTCTAGAGTACCATGGATTGTATGTTGATGGCACTTTATTGATAAATCAATTCAACATTTGTTAATGAATGCATTCTTGTCCCATTACTTGTCATTGTGAGGGTGCAGTATGAAATTATTTCCCTTGGGAGCTCTCCTCATCAACACACTCTACTAAATACCAAAGTCCTCCGTTGGGATTGGGGGTGGGTGTTAAAACAACTATATATTGATTATTTTTATGAAAATAAATGTTTATTTAGCTGCTTCATGCGTTCACAGAGGCCTATTGCGATCACTCAATAAATATAGGCCCTAGTTCTTTGAATCTAAAAGTGTTATATGATTTTTCAGGCATTGTAGATAATAAGCCTTATTGAGCAATGGTCTTTGTTCATATGATTCTACCATGCAGTATGGTACAGAACACTTTGTTAATTCAGAAAAAACGTTGGTTATTTTTCATGGTCAGTGTGCTTACTTTATTCAATTGTTTTCTATTGTGATGTTCTGGAACATACTAGAACATGGAACATACTGAGGAATAGCGTAGAAAAGGCACCATTGACATTCAAAGGAGAATTTGAGAGGTCTCTGATATAGTCAGACTCCTTCAGCCCCTACACCTTTCCAGCATGAATCAAATCACTCCTACGGAAATCAATGATCAACACATAAAAAAGGCAGCTAGTGCAAAGAATTGCAACGTCATAGGGTTGAACAACCTTTTTCCATTTCTAATACCTTTTGATTCTATGATGTCCCTGTTCATTCTGCTGTGGCATTCTGTGGTGCGCTGTGTGTGTTTGATGGTGCCACATGTCAGTTATGTAAAGACATGGAAGGAGTGTTGTTGTGTCTGTTTTTGCGCCGGACGGGCGTTTTTCATGCTTCTTAGGCTCCTGGCAAGCGAAGTAGTTTTGTGAACCTCAACTAATGAATTAGTAACATAGGCTGCAGTGGGGAGAAATGGCAGAAGATGTTATGACAGAACTCTGGCTAGGATGTAATTCATTGGTTTTTTATTTTATTCGGATCCTCATCCTCGTTTTTTTTAAAGATAATTTTGCTGTTTGCTTGAGTATTTGGAGATGGAAGAGAGTTCCATGCGATCACGGCTCTGTATAATACTGTGTGTTGTCGTGAATTCGTTTTGGACTTGGGGACTATGAAGAGACCCCTGGTGGCATGTCTTGTGGAGTATGTATTGGTGTCTGAACTGAATGTTATTTGATTATGCAGACAATCTGGAATTTTCATTACAGTAATATTTCTCGTAAAAAATATAAGAGAAGCAGTTCATCTCTCATCAACCCTCAACCAGGAAGACTGGCATGCAATGTTGTTGATGTTAGTTCTGTATGTGCAGTTAAGGGCAAGGCATTCTGATCTGTTTTGAGCCAGCTTCAACTTTTCTTGGTCTTTCTTTGCTGCACTTGACCATATTACCGGACAGTAATCAAGATGGGACAATACCAGAGCCTGAACAACTTGTGCTGTTGATTTTTGTGTCAAAAACGCATAACATCATTCTTAGGAGTTATATTTGTTTTAGTGTCTATATGTGTGGATTTTTAGTGCTGAGAGAAAAGGAAAGAGACAACCAGACATGCATGACAATTGATATGTACATGGTAATATTCTCATCCATATTTTCATATACTGTAATTATCTTGACTATTTATAAATAGAGGGCAAATGGTTCCTCTTGTGACTTAGAAATCCATTATTGCTTGGCTAATTGGCTAGGCAGGCTTTTCCCCCTCATTCATTCCCTCACTCACAGATTGAAATCCAACAGTGATTCTAATTTAGACTAGAACATTGCACAGTAAAATTAATTTCCAATCCCAAACGAGAGAAAAGTTTGTTTGAACAATAGGCCTCATGCTGTGTGTCTGACATGTGACTTGTAGATGAGCTTTACATTTTTTGCACATATGTGATAATTTTGTGGGTTATCCCCCCAATTTGGTCCCAAATTCATGAAGTATAGACAGTCGTTTTATTAGCAACATTCATTATACTAAATATGAGAGTAGTGTTCAGTAGAGGAACTAGATGGGAGTAACATTTAATTCCTACTTCAACAACGTCACAGTTTCCGTTTTCTGATTTCCCCAAAATCTTGTTTTACCCTTAATCACTAACTACCAACCTTGGCTACTGTGCAAACATAGAACTGCATAGCAGCAAACTGTATGGTGTACTGAGGGTGAGTATGCGTCAGGCTTCCACTCCTGTCTGTTTATGAAATTGCTGACGAAGTGGCCCAACATTTGAAAACCGGCTTAGCCATCCATTCTCTGCAATACATAACATTGACCTTTTGAATGCAGGCCACCACGGAATTTTCCTAACCATGCTCCACTTCAGCTTAGTGTTTTCAAATTTGCCTTTCAACTGGCCAGGCAATGTGGAGTGGTGCTTCAAAATGCCTTATGGTCTGAATTTCTGCTCTGTGAGTGGCTGATAGTAAAGAATTTAGACAAAGATATTCTAGCCAGACAAAGTCACAATTTGATATGTACATGTGTAATGCAATTGCTCTTAATATCTTACATTTATTATCCTATCACTTGATGCCCTTGAACTTTATCATAATGGGTCAAAGTCAGAGTTTAAATGTCCTTTTTATCTGTGATTTTCATATAGGTAGTGGTGATGTTACCTCACAGATGGCTGAAGACCTTAAGTGCTGTTAACCCATACAGAAGCCTAAAAAAATCAGCAAAAAAAGAAACATACATTTTTCAGGACCCTGTCTTTCAAAGAGAATTCATAAAAATCGAAATAACAGATCTTCAATGTAAAGGGTTTAAACACTGTTTCCCATGCTTGTTCAATGAACCATAAACAATTAATGAACATGCACCTGTGAGAGAGAATAAAGTAGACGGCATCGGTCAAATGTGTGATTGATGGCTTTTTTATGGCCCCCGGGGGGTGTACATCCGGGCCCGGAAGTTCTCACGGGGGGAGGGGGTTTTATGATCCTATATATACATCTGTCCCTTTGAAGTGATGTGTTTGTAGTTTTATGGTCCTGTAGATATGTCCCTTTGAAGTGATGCGTGTGTATTTTATGGTCCCTGTAGATATTTTGAAGATATGCCGGTGTTTACATTAAAGATGTCAAGGTGATTGAAGTGATCAATTTGAACTGGGGGGAAGGTGTTTGAACATTACAAAGAGGATGCCCCCACCACCACCCCCATGCTCGAGTGAGTGCTTATGCCCATACGTCCTGTCCGGAAGAGTAAATCCAGTGTTTACATTAAAGCTGTCAAGGTGATTGAAGTGACCTCTTTGAACTGGGGAATGTGTTTCTGAAACAGTAATTGTCCGGGGTATTAGGCAACCTATAAGTAGTTCTGGACGCTACCCGCTAACTCAGAGATACACCCCAGAACACTATAGAAATTAAACATGGATTTTGTGATCACCGACACACACGTGATGACCGTAACAACTGAAGCAGGACCTTGGTTAAAACATAGAGAAAGGACTGAGTATAAAGCAACAATATACGATACGCCAAAAAAGCGTTTTCTAAATTTGTATAGAACCCAAATACCTCCCGCAACAGAGCTGAAAGATGTCTAATGGACAACTATGTGGTTATCTGTTTGATTACCCGGCCTGTAGTGTGAAGCTCTATACCGTAGCCAAAGGAGAAGAATATACAGACCAGACTTTAGGAGTGGACTACAGGCTTGAAGACTGGCAGGTGTTTCGCAAGGTGGTGTGCCCTGAACTGAGAGTTATCACAAAGGGTTATAGCTTGTTCACGGGCTACGAGACCCATTGGGGAGTTGAGCAGGACTCCTCGGGAAGAACTTTCCATAAGGTGAAAATACAAAAAAAAGAATGGACTTCCGTATGGGTGCGTGCAGTTCTATATAGACAGCGAGAAAACCCGCAAAGGCAACAACCGTGATGCGGGACCGACTGGATTTTAAGTTGCATACGCGCATTCCTTTTAAAAGTTGGGATATGATGGAATTGAGAATGTTTGAGGCAGTGGATGCTCTTTTTGTACAGAGCCAACCCGACAGAGTATTGTTCAGCTAAGGAAGTGCATAATATATACGAATCCTAAGGATTATGATTCAAAGGAACCCCAAGAAGGTTCATCCACAGAAGGGTCATCCTCTGAAGAAAACTAAGTACACGGCTGTTCCGATAACCATGCCCCGATGCCATAGGAGTGGTTCAACAATAAAAGGGACACCCCTAAGGCCTCTGGTTCTTCATTTCATCATATACCATGGATATTCATATCCCATATCAGGACTCCGGTATGTTATGGGTGCCAGACCCTGAGAACTCTATGCCTCACAGTCCTCCTCTCTACGCCCCCCCATGCATCCCCCCCGACACCTCTAACATGTCCCCAGCCTGAGGATGTGTTTGATGGGGCGGTCAGTACTATTTTTGTGGACACCATCAAGGCCTCTGTATCCGCACATTTAGATGTGGTGATTGGAGAGTAAATACGGGGAAAAATGCCAAGGTTGTGAGATCAATCACCCCAGCCAACGAAGACATCCGTGTCTATATGACCCACGGTACTACTTCTTCAACCACTTTGAGGAGCTGGTGAAAAGACTGGGGTCCTGCCGCTTTATACCATCGATGGTCAGAGCCCTGGAGTCTATGGGGTCTTTAGCCGTCTATTCCCAGGGTTCACGGTGTAACCGAGGCGTTCCTACACGAACTGAAGGAGGTTACCTTCATCCATGAGAAACTCAAAGAAATCAGGACCGCCATGGTGGACAACAACAAATACAACAAAGCTGTGGTGGCCGATGTGATGACTTTCTGGCTCAATAAACCCCAAGAGACAGAGTAACCGTATATATTTTTTATTTAGATATAAAGCAATGGGTAACAGTATGCATACGATGTTGGAGAGAATAAATACATTTTTTCTTTTGAGAGAATTTACAAATGTTATGCACCAAATTATTGAGAATAAAGTGAACAATGTATCGCTCTACACAGCCCGCAATACAGGGGTTGATGTGCTAAAAATGGAACAAATCATGAGTCTCGTAAAACATACGGGGGGAGACTCTACAGTGGTCACAACTGGTGGCCCGTCTTGGGGATGATTCCGAAGAACTAGAAACAGCCTTGTCTAAGATTTTACTTTATTTGTTTGAACCCTCATTTAATTGTAACATGTATCATATCTGTTGTTTATATACATATATAACGGATATTTGAGTCATAAAAATTCAACGATATAAGCCTGTAAATGTAAGCCTGGTATACCAAATCTTACATGCATGGATCATTGAGAAAACGGGTCCTAACATCCTGCTACGTATCCTGAATTGTATGGATACGTAATACTTGGGGAAAAAAAAGAAAAACGAAAATGAAATGATCTTGTTATTTGAAATGGGCTCGTTAATGTTATTATACATCAGAGAGGCAAGAAGGATGGCGGAGCAGATGACGAGAAACATTTATTATACCCCCTCTAACCCAGGGTCTTATGGGGGGAAGGAGAGGTTCCAGAGAGCTATAGCCGAAGAAACAGGTAGCCGGTTAAGCGATGTTCAAGTGAATGAATGGTTAGCAGAGCAGGATGCTTACACTCTGCATAAACCTGTACGAAAACAATTTCCACAAAATAGAGTTTTTTCTACTCACCCCCGGTCCCAGTTTCAGGCGGATCTATGTGACATGCAGGCCCTTGCCGATAAAAATTATGGAAATCGATACATGCTAACGGTTATAGATATTTTCTCTAAAATAGCATTTGTAAGGGTCTTAAAAAATAAGAGTGGGGCAGAGGTGACTTGGGCCTTTGACTCTATCTTGAAGGAAGGAGGAGCACCCAAGAAAGTGCAGACGGACGGCGGTAAATCATTTTTTAATAATGCTTTTCAGAAACTCATGAAGAACCACAATATTGTACATTTTGCTACAGGTTCGGATTTGAAAGCTTCAGTTGTTGATCGCTTAAACAGAACTCTGAAAGAACGAATGTGGAAATACTTTACGGCTCACAACACGCACAGATATCTGGATATAGTTCAAGATTTAGTAAAGGGTTATAACCACAGCTACCATAAAAGTATATTGATGAAGCCCTCCGAGGTCTGAAAATTATTTTCAAGTCTTTAAAAATCTGTGTGGTTTGTTCCCCCTTCGTCGTAAGAAACATTTTTATTTTAAATTCACAGTGGGGGACTTGGTACGTAGCTCCAAGTTGAGGGGTGTTTTCAGCAAAAAATATGAGCAAGGTTACAGCGATGAGTAGTTCACAGTTACTGAATGTCTACCACGCATACCCCCTGTCTACAAGTTAAAAGATTATGATGGGGAGCATATAGAGGGCTCCTTTTATGAGAAGGAACTCCAGAAGGTAAAGCTGGGTAAAGACAAAGTCTTTCACGTTGAGGAGATTCTGGATCAAAAGAGAGAAAAGGGTAAAAAATGGGTGTTGGTTCGTTGGAAAAACTGGCCGCAAAAGTTCAACAGTTGGGTATTAGAGGACGATGTGGTGGAGGCCGTGGGGGTTAACTTAAACCCTCAGGCAGGATAAAAACAACATCATTCGAGTGTACACAGGAGTGCATCACGGAACACACTGGATTTTACCTGACTCTCCCCAGTAATGCCCCTGCACATATATATATAGGAATTATCAAAGTTAAAATTATACAACCAATTTTCCAAAGCCTATAGAGTTATCAGAGGCCTGGGAAGTAGGTCTCAGCGAGATTACATGCCCCCGCAGTTGGTATAATATCAAGGATAAGGACCCGCGATATTCATTGCAAGACGAATTCGGACCCCCCAAAGTTGATAAAGATAAAAAAAGGGTTCTATAGAACTGTACAGAGGCTTGTCTCTGAGTTGAACAGCCTCCTAACCCTGAACAATATTGAAATACTATTGAACTACAACCCTATTCACAAACGCGTACAAATCTCAGGAGCTGCTGAGGGGGGTATAAAGACCTTTGGTAATTTAGCCTACATTTTGGGGATGAGCAGCAATAAATGGATGTATGTGAAAGATAAATTATTCCCATATACATGCGGGGTTTTACAACATATTTCTGTATACCGACATCATATCCTATCAAAGGGTAGGAGACAGTTATGTGCCTCTCCTGAGAACCGTTCATATTAGATGGAAAGGATGGCAATGTAATCACTGTTAACTAAGACAAGCCACACTATGTACCTGTGAGCAAGAAATATATCGGAAACATTCTGGTTGAGCTTAAAATGGAGCAAAACGAAAATATAGACTTTGCTTATGGTAAAACGATTGTAAAACTCCACTTTAGACCCGTCAAAACTTCTCTACATATCTAATATATCATTAGTATTATATATATATATATATTTATTTTTTTTATTCTTTTTTTTTTATGATACAAATAAATAAAAATGGCTATGGCACACAACCCCCATCTCGACCCTAACAGATATGTCTCATACTATGTCGATCAAGTGGGTAACGGATTACCCGGTTATCATGGAGCTCCTACCATGTATAGTTCGGGGATACGAGGTATATTTCGTAACCTCTTTAGGATGGTTTTACCATTTATGAAGAGAGGCCTCAGCATAGCCAAGCCACACTTAAAATCAGCGGCCAAAAATATAGTAAGTGAGGTGGTGGCCAATGCTATGACTAGACGCGCGTCATCAGATCCCGAGCATCAAGAAGGTTCGGGGCTTATGCTGTTGTCCCGAAGACTGAAAAAGAGACCACCGGGTATGAGGCGGATGCCTGCCCTTAAAAAGCGGAGGTTAACCGTTAAAAGAAACACAGTAAGTCAAAGACGACGTAAAGTGAGGAGGTCCGGACCAAAAACTGCAAAAAGAATACTCTGAAGTATTTTCTAAAAAAGAACAAGCAACATGGCTGTTTTACACCGCATGTCCTCTGAAGCTATAAAGACAGAGCTCGATCTTTTCACGGCCCCCTCAACACAATTTTTAATAGATTGGTCCTGTTACGTGGAGATAGCCCCACTCTCTGCCATTACAGACAACGGACCTATAGAATTTTTCATCCCAGGCCATGGTGACAACTACCTGGACCTCAACAACACCTTATTACATTTACGTCTCAAAGTGACCAAAAGAGATGGTACTAATATTGCAAATGATGCCAAAGTGAGTCTCATTAATTACCCCTTGGCGACCATCTTCTCCCAAGTGGATGTGACTTTGGGTGAACGCCTCATCACTCAAATCAGCGCCACCTATCCCTATAGGGCTATCCTGGAATGTTTACTAAACTACTCTGAAGACACTCTGAAGACACAATTCAGCGCCGAGCTGTTTAGCAAGGATACTGCCGGAGCAGGGATGGAATCTACAGACCCCACCACCGGTGAAAACAAAGGACTGGAGGCGCGTGCTCGCTACTGTGCTGAATCTCGAGAGTTTCATCTGCTCGGGCCTATACACTCTGACATTTTATTTCAAGAATGTTTACTCTTAAATTCGTTTGATTTAAGGCTAAAATTAACAAGGGCCAAGGATGAGTTTTGTCTGACGTCTGCCCAAGACAGTAACTTTAGTTTAAAAGTGTTGGGGGCTACGCTTTTTATTAAAAAAGTGTCTGTATCTCCGGCCGTTCGTCTGGGTCATTCACAGGCTTTGACGAAAGGACATGCCCTCTACCCTCTCCAAAGAATTACCATGAAAACATTCAGCATACCGATGGGTAGTAGAATATGTAGTCAAGAAAACCTGTTTCTAGGCCCTTTACCCCGCTACATCGTTATAGGCCTGGTTGATCACGCCTCTAATACGGGAAGCTTAATAAAAATCCCTTTAATTTTCAGCATTTCAATGCAGAGTATGTAGCTCTCTGTCAGGACGGACGCCAGGTCCCTGCTAAGGCTTTCCAACCGCAATTTAATAACAACATATCTGTGCGAGAATTTTACAATCTATTCCTGGCTACAGGGAGGCATCTAAAATATCTCTCTTTACCTATTGACAGAAATAATTGTGCAGAGGGTTACACGTTGTATGCGTTCATTTTATCCCCGGATGATGACACCTCAGGAAATCTGTCCGTCGTGTCACAAGGTAACCTTAGGCTGGAAATGCGTTTGCATACACCTTTAGCTTGTACAGTTACTATGGTTGTTTATGCATGCTCTGATTCAATCTTGGAAGTGAATGCCCAAAGACAAGTCTTAGTGGATTATTATTAAGATATTAAATATCATTGAGCAAAAACATGAATACCCAAGAGCTAGAAGGCCTAATGAGCCGTTTGATTGGAAAACAATTTTGTGGAGTATGGGCCTGTGATGAGCTACCTATTGTGAAATGGAATGAGCAACCGGCCATGTTTATCGTCAATACCCATCCTAAACACATGCCCGGTGAACATTGGCTAGCTGTAACGTTAGAAGATGTAGGAGGAAGGAAAATGTCAATGTTTTTTGATTCATACGGCTTTCCCCCTGGATTTTCACATTTCCCGCCATCTATGACTTCTTAGGGAGCGGCAGCTAAGGTGTCGGTTTTGGAGAGTCTGGCGTGCCCAAAGTAAAAGGCCTACCACTCAGGCCCAGAAACTAGGATATGTACATAAATAGTACTATTGGATACGAAACACTCTGAAGTTTCTAAGAGTGTTAAAATACTGTCTGTGAGTATAACGGAACTGATATAGCAGGCGAAAACCTGAGGAATTTCTGTCCTGGAAAAAGTGTTTTTGACACATTGCCTCATTTTGAACCCCTCCCTATTGAAAACAGCCATATCTGGGAGTAAGATTGCAGTACCTATTGCTTCCACTGGATGTCAACAGTCTCTAGACAGTGTTTGGTGATGTTAGGTTGCTCTGGATGGTAACAGAAGAAGAATTTCGAATTAGTCATCGGATGTAAACAGAAGAGGATGCGCGTTCACGGGCTCGCGCGTGCTGTGGTTTTTTCGTTTCCTATCATCCAGTTTATTATCTGGTTGAAATATTATAGTAAATATACATAAAAGTGTTCCTAAGGATACATTATCAATGATGTTTGATTGTTCTTGGACATGTTCATAGGTATAATGTGAACGCGTTCTCTTCACGGTTCAATGGGCGATTTTATGATCATAACGCGCCAACCAAACTGAGATTTATGGATATAATAAATGACTTTTTCTAACAAAAGAAGCATGGATTGTCTTCGTTGGACACTTGGGAAGCCCTCAGCAGAAGTTCTTTGAAAGGTAAGGGATTTTATATTAGCGATTTTATGAATTTTTTGAGACCCGCGTTGGGTATGAATTTATGCTAATCGAAAATATTGTAGGTGCTATCCTCAAACAATCAAATGTTGTGCTTTCGCCGTAAAGCCTTTTTGAAATCTGACAGCGCTGTGATATTGCCAAGAAGCCGAGCTTTTGATGACTATGCAACACTTGTATATTGATGAATGTTTAATAATTCAACTTTTGGATTTTGGATTTTGAATTTCCCCGGGTAGTGTCAGGAGTTTCACCGGGTAGTGTCACTAGCGCCCCACTGCTGCCTAAGTACTTAAACAGTTTTTGACCAAAAATGGATCAAAGATCTACTACAGCATCAAACAAGTACAAGATAACCTCTCCTCTGTTTTGTTAGAAGATATCAAAAGTGTTTAAGTATGTGTCCTTTAAGACCCTGTAATCAAGGCGTATGCTCACGTCAAATGTTTAAAGAATGTCACAAATGTTAAATTGTAACATTTAAAAAAATTTTTATTGAATTTAATCAAAAGCCATTCAAAGGTCATTCAAAAGTCTAACCACCCTGAGAGATCAGGATTAGGAAAAGGTCTGGAGGCATTCAGGGGTGAGGACTCTCTGTAAATGAGTCATCATTAGCCCTTTCAAACGGGGGAGGGGTTCCAAGAACATCTTTAGGAGTGCTGTAGCTCTTTGAAGGGTTTTGTTTTAAAGTTGGAATCTGTTGACGAAGCTTATAGTTTGGTACACCCGAGAGTGGAATGTTGAGGATTGCTAGGGCTTTAAGAAACTGCCGCCACCCCGTGGGTCTTCTATCCTCAGCAATCTTGCGGGCTGCTGTGATGCTTTTGAGCAAGTCAAGTATATGAGAACCGCTGACAACAGCCCCCTGAAAGATAAACTCTCCTTTGTCATTCCAAGTAGCAGTCCCGTTTGAGTCTTTCATTTTGTTCATAATGTATATATAATTTTTCCTGTTATGGGCAGGGACATGTGTCATAATTTCATGCATAACATTATCAGCAACAGGTATTTGAACTTCTTGAAATATCTGGCTCTCTCTATGTTTGTCATTCTCTAATGGTTCCGGTAGGAAGAGCAATAAATGGTTGGTCTCTCTCTCACCCTGTTTTACCAAGGCCAAATACCTTTGCAAGAGGTTTGTGTATTTTTGGACCTTATCATATCAATCCTTTTCTGTTCAAAATATCCCTCATGGCCGTATCCAAATCATATTTTCAGGACCCTGTGATTGCTGTTTAAGTCTATCCAACTCTTGTTGAGGCACCAAGAGGCACTCCCATGCAAACAACCCCGTTCTGAGCCTCAGGTGTTCTGGGGTATTTGATTTTAAATCCACGATTAAATAGGAAAATGGTGCTTTGGTATCATCCTCATAGCTTTCCATAAAGTATGATTTCCTTCTAGGGTACATCTGCTGTGCTAGTGTGTTTATCTGTAGCTTGTCTCTAGGGTTTTTGAACAAACCCATGTAATTGGCGTTCAAACTAATGGTACAGCTATTTTTACCTTGGTGAAACACATTTTGTACCAAGTAAAGCACTGACAGGTTTCGATGATGAGTATATTGAGTAAAAGCTTGTGCTATTTCAGGATGTTCGCTACCTGCAAATAGCATATCGTCCAAAACCAACAGATTGCTTTTGTGAGGAGGTAAAAGCTCATTATCAGACAGGGATGCGTGGTATTCCTTCAATAAACTTGATTTTTATTTTCTTCAACAACTCATCATACAAAGGTTGATAACATGAATAACACCACACAATATTGTCAGGTTTCTGAGATAATACATGTTCAGAATTCTCTAAAATACTTTTTACAAAACAAGTTTTACCGCTATTTGAGGGGCCTGCGATTAAGGCCGAAAAGGGTAGTTGCAACCTGGGGTCAAAACCTTCTACAGCAGCCATTCTATCTTAACGGTTAAGACACACGGGGCATGTAACATACGTCAGTAACCAAAGGGCAACGTGGTCCCGTCAGGTAAAAGCAATCTCTTGTCATAGACTACCCAGAATCTTTTAGTAAGTGGGGCATTCCGTAGATGGAACCCCTTTTTATCCCTAACACTCTTTTTGTAGGTGTTCAAAATGTCCAATTCACGTTTCTGATCATTTATGAACCCCTCGACCAAGCGTGCGATTGATTCCAAGTTTATATGCGGGGCATTTTCATAGTTTTGAGTCACGCCTTTGGCTTTCAACACCACGTGATTGTCTTTAGTCCTAAAAGCATAGCTTTTGGGGCCACAGGATGCCCACTCGGTGATATGGTCCCCGTCTTCGAGTTCACTCATTAAACAACCCAGAGAGTTGCTAAGAGGGGGGTTCCAGTCACCCGGTTTGCTTACATAGACCACAGCATCTGTGTCATGGTAAAGAACCCTGCTCTGCAGCTGCTCCATGAGGGTGTACAGTTCAAGTCGAACATATGCTGTGGTAAATGCTGCAATAAACACATTTACATTACACGGGGGTAGAACCCACTTCTTGTTATGTCTCCATTGCACCAGGGCATTGTCTTGGCTCAAGAATGAAAAATGTGAAATTTTGTATTGGTCGGAAAAAACTAATTCCATAAAATTCTTCTGGATCTTTAATGATCGAGGTCATCAGCATATTGCCCCAAAGAGAGTTTAAATATAATTTCGATACTTTTCTCTTGGTTTTGTTGACCTCTATTCTGTCAGGGTCAAGACGTATACCTTCCTTGTCATAATAGTCCTGCATGTATTTGTCTTATCTTTCTTGATCTGTGACCGATGCAGGATACCCTGAAGCCATTTGCTTGCATCTCAAGAAGGTCTTGATGTACTCTTTAAAAAGAGTGTCTGATTTCCTGGAAAAGTTCCACACTTCAAAGATTTTGGCCACACGATACCCCATCTCTATAGCCTTAGAGAATTCAACTGTGACCCATACACCGGTCAGGGCTCTTTCTTGATCTGAATGATGGTTAAGTCACACATGGCCTGGGGCACAAAGCAAGATTTACAGCCGTTTAGAAACAACCGCTGTACTCAAACACGGTCTCAACACCGTCAATCTGTGCGTGTCCATCTACGTGATACGGGCCGATATTCTTCTCCCCTCTATTCAAATCGTGTTGGATCATACCCGTACATTTCGGGGCTGGGATAAGATCCAATATAATGTAGATTCTCCTCAGATGTGAAGATATTAGGAAACCAACCTTTCACAGAGTTTTCAAAACCCAAGGCCTCAGGCATTTGAGCCAATCTCATGGGTAAGAAACTTAGGCTGTCTATGTATCTCTGGTTGAAGGCAGGGTCTACAAAACACAAGATTTTACTGCCTTGCACTATGAACCTGGGTGCAACACCTTGTTGTATCAAGGGGTTAAAAAAAAGGTAAGAATCATAGGCTCTAGAATTGTACGCCACAAATGTGAAGTTTCTGTACTGGGGCTTTCTAAAGTGTTTTAGAAAGAGTAGTGCACAATTGGGACCCTCTGCAGTCCACTTTTCACCCTTGAAAGTCATGGTAGACACAATGATAGGCAAATGATCCCCTGATTCCTGATTAGTCTCAAAGTCATGAAACACATATTTCTCTAAATGTTCATCTTCAGCCAAGGGCTGAATATAGCACTTGTGTTGCTCTACTTGAACCACATCAGCGTCTCTGCTTTTCAAAGGCCCTTTACAGATCGGGCAGCATATGATACCGCATACGTGAGGTTGGGGGGTTATCTATCTTAAGGTTGTAATTGCAATGGCATTTTTGGACATTTCTTGTTAACTACTTACCGACACTACCCGGTGAGGGGTTCCCAAGTGTCCAACGAAGACATCCAATGGTTCTTTTATTAGAAAAAGTCATTTATTATATCCATAAATCTCAGTTTGGTTGGCGCGTCCACTCGCCCATCGGTTTGGTTGGCGCGTCCACTCGTATAGGTTGAAGCGAACGCGTTCAACCTATACACTTGTCCAAGAACAATCAAACATCATTGATAATGTATCCTTAGGAACACTTTTATGTATATTTACTATAAAATTTCAACCGGATTATAAACTGGACAATAGGAAAGGAAAAAAAAACCACAACGTGCGCGAGCCCGTGAACGCGCCTCCTCTTCTGTTTACATCCTGTGACTAGTTTGAAATTCTTCTTCTATAACCATCCAGAGCAACCTAACATCACCAAACACTGTCTAGAGACTGTTGACATCCAGTGGAAGCAATAGGTACTGCAA
Organism: Brachymystax lenok tsinlingensis; assembly: GCA_030435695.1. Lineage (NCBI taxonomy): Eukaryota > Metazoa > Chordata > Actinopteri > Salmoniformes > Salmonidae > Brachymystax > Brachymystax lenok. The sequence continues at coordinate 46,337,115 of CM059814.1, forward strand.
ACTTACTCCCAGATATGGCTGTTTTCAATAGGGAGGGATTCAAAATGAGGCAATGTGTCAAAAACACTTTTTCCAGGACAGAAATTCCTCGGGTTTTCGCCTGCTTTATCAGTTCTGTTATACTCACAGACAATATTCTAACACTTTTAGAAACTTCAGAGTGTTTCGTATCCAATAGTACTAATTATGTGCATATCCTAGTTTCTTGGCCTGAGTGGCAGACCTTTTTACTTTGGGCACGCCAGACTCTCCAAAACCGACACCTCAGCTGCCGCTCCCTAAGAAGTTAATGTCACAACTGCTTACAGATTTACCAGCATTAGGGCGCCATGTTTCAATTTTGTGTTTTTCGTAACAGTAGGCCGAGCGACATGTACGCTGACAATCCGCACATGGTGTTAAGTTTAAGGGTTTCCGTGGACAATTCTCATCTAAACATATGGAACAGTTATAACGGCACGAGTGCCCCCCCTGGCGGGTGTAGCCTGTATGACATGCTGGACACACATATGGGGCTCTTAAAAAAAGCTCTGATGTTGGTAATGCCATAATAATGGTTGTTTTGCACATAAAAGTACAGAATCTGAGGATGAGATTGCAGGTTGCTCTGGAATTTCATGAGAGCTGAATTAGCTCTACTATGGTACAAAACCACAATCTTGATGTTCAGCAAATCTTCTAATTTGACTATGTCGGAGAAGGCCACCGCATCCTGTACACCTAGCCCTATGGTGTTTTGTATCTCATTAGCCTTTTGTAAAGCAATTGCATCCGTACATCCAGGATTGAGTAAATGTGATAGGCCTATTGCAAAGCATAGCTGGTTACCAGGATTGTTAACGTTTATGAGATATGCCCTTTTATTGTTTATGATTTCTGATTGCCTGAGACTATCAAGTTTCCTTCTCTGACCCCCTCCGCTTAGGGGCTGGCGAACTATTTGTAAAATTAGTTCTAGGCTCCTATCTGCTATGATGGATAAATTAGATTGAACAAGACGTTCCAGCAGGGCTATGAATTGTTCAAGATCTGCTCTGCCATTTGGTAAAACAAGTGATACTGTGTTGTGCATACTATCTCCACATATTTCAAGCTGTAAGACATCACGTGGTTTGCCAAAAGCCATAGCCCTTTCTAAAAGCTGGTCGAGAGTATCCAAAACCATCACATAAAAAATTGCATAATCATGGCTCTGATTCATACATGTTAAAACTTCTTAGGCAGTGGTGGGGCACTAGCGCCCCACTCCCGACACTACCAGGTGAAATGCAAGGCGCCAAATTCAAAATCCAAAAGTTGAATTATTAAACATGCACCAATATACAAGTGTTTCATAGTCATCAAAAGCTCTGCTTCTTGGCAATATCACAGCATTGTCAGATTTCAAAAGCGCTTTACTGCGAAAGCACCACAATTGATTGTTTGAGGTTAGCCCCTTTCACTAAACACATTTCACAGCGAAAACAAATCAATTACCTATTGAAAAACTTCTGCTGAGGGCTTCCTAAGTGTCCAACGAAGACAATACATGTTTTTTTTGTTAGAAAAAGTTATGTATTATATCCATAAATCTCTGTTTGGTTGGCGCGTTAGAATGAGAAAATACAGCCTCCAATCGTCCATTGAAACGTGAAGAGAACTCGTTCAACTTATACCTATAAACTTGTCCAAGAACAATCAAACATCCTTTTTAATGTATCCTTAGGAACACTTTTATGTATATTTACTATAATAATTCAACCGGAATATAAACTGGGCGATTAGAAAGCAAAAAAACACAGAGCGCGCATGGCGAGAGCGCGTGTCCTCTTCTATTGACATCTCTGGGGGACACTTCCTGATTCCTCTTCTTCTATGCTCTAATAGCATCTAAAAAAAATCTGAAAACTGTCTCGAGACTGTTGACATCCAGAGGAAGCGATAGGTACTGCATTAATATGCCCTTATATGGGCATTTTCATAAGGGAGGGGTTCCCAATGAGGCACTCTGTCAAAAACACTTTTTCCAGGACAGATATTCCTCGGGGTTTTGCCTGCCATATCCGTTCTGTTTTGCTCACAGACAAAAGGTTAACACTTTTATAAAATTCTGAGTGTTTCCTATCCAATGGTACTGAATATGTGCATATCCTATTTTCTAGGCCTGAATGGGAGGCATTTTACTTTGGGCACGCCAGGGTCTCCAAAATGGTCACCTCGTGCGCTGCTGCCTTAGAAGTTAAATAAAAAAACTGACGAATCTCTGTATTGTTAAATTTATTGCGGTACACAACACGGAGGCTTCTATCAATGCCATCCCCACACTGATTTATTACACAATTTTCCAATTCATCAAAAGCATCCCATGGTTCTTCATAGTCCTCGGCTCGAGGGGTCCTAGGTGGTGTACATGTATGTTTTGGAGATGCCGTGTTCTCATTAATTTGGTTAATTGAGGAGATGAGTTCGGGGTATTCTAGAATTTGGTTAATTAGGAAACACTCTGAAGTTTCTAAGACTGTTAAAATAATGTATCTGAGTATAACAGAACTGATGTAGCAGCGAAAACCAGAGGAAAATCCATTCGATTTGCAGTTTTTTGTAAATGACCATATTCTCCATTTTGCCTATTGCATACAACGTTATGTAGGACTGAGACTGCAGTACCTATGGCTTCCACTAGATGTCAACAGTCAACAGTAAAAGACTGGGAATTCTAGGAGTAACCAGAACGGATAGGAACAGGAAGAAGTCAGGGTCCACTTTTGTAAACAAGGTTTGACGCCACGAGATTGTGAACGCAGCACTCACTTTATTTTTCTTTCCTATCATTCACGTTATCATCCGGTTTAAACATTACACCAAATATACACAAAAGGGTACCTAAGGATACATTAAAAATGATGTTTGATTTGTTTGTAGAAAGTGTATAGGTATAATTTGAACGTGTTCTCTTCACGGTTCAATGGGATACTCAACTGTGGATTTTCTGATCATAACGCCAACCAAATGGAGATTTATGGATATAATAAATTACTTTTTCTAACAAAAGAACCATTTGATGTCTTTGTTGGACACTTGGGAAGCACTCAGCAGAAGTTCTTCGAAAGGTAAAGGATTTTATATTAGCGATTTTATGCGTTTTTTGAGACCCGCGTTGGTTATGGATTTATGCTAATGCATAAAATATGAGAGGGGCTATCCTCAAACAATCAAATGTTGTGCTTTCGACGTAAAGCCTTTTTGAAATCTGACAACGCTGTGATATTGCCAAGAAGCAGAGCTTTTGATGACTATGCAACACTTGTATATTGATGAATGTTTAATAATTCAACTTTTGGATTTTGAATTTGGCGCCTCACATTTCACCGGGTAGTGTCGGTGAACTGCTCCCTAAGTAGCGTCCCACTGCTCCTAAGTAGTTAACGACTCAAATACCAGTGGGTCGCTAGCGGATCATCCCGACACTACTAGCAAAACCTGTAGCGCCAGATTTAAAATCCGAAAATTGAATTATTAAACATCCAGCTATATACAAGTGTTCCATACTCATCAAAAGCTCTGTTTCTAGGCAATATCACAGCGTTGTCAGATTTCAAAAAGGCTTTACGGCGAAAGCAGCACATTCATTTGTTTGAGGGTAGCACCTCACATATTTTCCAATAGCCATGTATCGATTAGCAATCATGGCACACACATAACACATTTCACAGCGAAAACAAAGTAATTACCTGTTGAAGAACTTCTGCTGAGGTCTTCCTAAGTGTCCAACGAAGACAATCCATGGTTCTTTTGTTAGATAAAGTAATGTCTTTTATCCATAAATCCTCCATTTGGTTCATTCGTTATAATCAGAAACGACAGCCTCCATTACTCCTTTGAAACTCGGCGCCGACTCGTTAAAATTATACCTATAAACTTGTCCAAAAACAATCAAACATAGTTTTAAATGTATCCTTAGGAACCCTTTTACGTATATGTACTATTATAAATCAGCCGAATATAAACTGAACGCTAAAAACGATAAATAAGGCACAGCGCCTTCTCATGCACGCGCACTCTGAAGAGTTTTCATAAGGTGGTCTCTCGTTCCATGCTGTTTTTCAATGGCGAAATTCCCCAAGATGGAGTAAAACACCGTCTCGTGGTTGATGACATCATAAGGAAGCGACGTGCACTGAGTTCACATGCCTATATATGGTCATTTTTGGATAGGAGGGGCTCAAAAATGAGCAATGTGTCAAAATGACTTTTTTCAGGACAGAGATTCCTCAGGGTTTTGCCTGCCAAATGCGTTCTGATTGACCCACAGACAAATGGTTAACAGTTTTGGAAAATTCTGAGTGTTTCCTATCCAATGGTACTGAATATGTGCATATCCTATTTTCTGGGCCTGAATGGGAGGCATTTTACTTTGGGCACGCCAGGGTCTCCAAAATGGTCACCTCGTGCGCTGCTGCCTTAGAAGTTAAATAAAAAAACTGACGAATCTCTGTATTGTTAAATTTATTGCGGTACACAACACGGAGGCTTCTATCAATGCCATCCCCACACTGATTTATTACACAATTTTCCAATTCATCAAAAGCATCCCATGGTTCTTCATAGTCCTCGGCTCGAGGGGTCCTAGGTGGTGTACATGTATGTTTTGGAGATGCCGTGTTCTCATTAATTTGGTTAATTGAGGAGATGAGTTCGGGGTATTCTAGAATTTGGTTAATTAGGAAACACTCTGAAGTTTCTAAGACTGTTAAAATAATGTATCTGAGTATAACAGAACTGATGTAGCAGCGAAAACCAGAGGAAAATCCATTCGATTTGCAGTTTTTTTGTAAATGACCATATTCTCCATTTTGCCTATTGCATACAACGTTATGTAGGACTGAGACTGCAGTACCTATGGCTTCCACTAGATGTCAACAGTCAACAGTAAAAGACTGGGAATTCTAGGAGTAACCAGAACGGATAGGAACAGGAAGAAGTCAGGGGTCCACTTTTTGTAAACAAGGTTTGACGCTGAGATTGTGAACGCAGCACCACTTTATTTTCTTTCCTATCATTCACGTTATCATCCGGTTTAAACATTACACCAAATATACACAAAAGGGTACCTAAGGATACATTAAAAATGATGTTTGATTTGTTTGTAGAAAGTGTATAGGTATAATTTGAACGTGTTCTCTTCACGGTTCAATGGGATACTCAACTGTGGATTTTCTGATCATAACGCGCCAACCAAATGGAGATTTATGGATATAATAAATTACTTTTTCTAACAAAAGAACCATTTGATGTCTTTGTTGGACACTTGGGAAGCACTCAGCAGAAGTTCTTCGAAAGGTAAAGGATTTTATATTAGCGATTTTATGCGTTTTGAGACCAGCGTTGGTTATGGATTTATGCTAATGCATAAAATATGAGAGGGCTATCCTCAAACAATCAAATGTTGTGCTTTCGACGTAAAGCCTTTTTGAAATCTGACAACGCTGTGATATTGCCAAGAAGCAGAGCTTTTGATGACTATGCAACACTTGTATATTGATGAATGTTTAATAATTCAACTTTTGGATTTTGAATTTGGCGCCTCACATTTCACCGGGTAGTGTCGGTGAACTGCTCCCTAAGTAGCGTCCCACTGCTCCTAAGTAGTTAACGACTCAAATACCAGTGGGTCGCTAGCGGATCATCCCGACACTACTAGCAAAAACCTGTAGCGCCAGATTTAAAATCCGAAAATTGAATTATTAAACATCCAGCTATATACAAGTGTTCCATACTCATCAAAAGCTCTGTTTCTAGGCAATATCACAGCGTTGTCAGATTTCAAAAAGGCTTTACGGCGAAAGCAGCACATTCATTTGTTTGAGGGTAGCACCTCACATATTTTCCAATAGCCATGTATCGATTAGCAATCATGGCACACACATAACACATTTCACAGCGAAAACAAAGTAATTACCTGTTGAAGAACTTCTGCTGAGGTCTTCCTAAGTGTCCAACGAAGACAATCCATGGTTCTTTTGTTAGATAAAGTAATGTCTTTTATCCATAAATCCTCCATTTGGTTCATGCGTTATAATCAGAAACGACAGCCTCCATTACTCCTTTGAAACTCGGCCGACTCGTTAAAATTATACCTATAAACTTGTCCAAAAACAATCAAACATAGTTTTAAATGTATCCTTAGGAACCCTTTACGTATATGTACTATTATAAATCAGCCGGAATATAAACTGAACGCTAAAAACGATAAATAAGGCACACAGCGCCTTCTCATGCACGCAGCACTCTGAAGAGTTTTCATAAGGTGGTCTCTCGTTCCATGCTGTTTTTCAATGGCGAAATTCCCCAAGATGGAGTAAAACACCGTCTCGTGGTTGATGACATCATAAGGAAGCGACGTGCACTGAGTTCACATGCCTATATATGGTCATTTTGGATAGGAGGGGCTCAAAAATGAGCAATGTGTCAAAATGACTTTTTCAGGACAGAGATTCCTCAGGGTTTTGCCTGCCAAATGCGTTCTGATTGACCCACAGACAAATGGTTAACAGTTTTGGAAAATTCTGAGTGTTTCCTATCCAATGGTACTGAATATGTGCATATCCTATTTTCTGGGCCTGAATGGGAGGCATTTTACTTTGGGCACGCCAGGGTCTCCAAAATGGTCACCTAAATGCGCTGCTGCCTTAGAAGTTAAATAAAAAACTGACGAATCTCTGTATTGTTAAATTTATTGCGGTACACAACACGGAGGCTTCTATCAATGCCATCCCCACACTGATTTATTACACAATTTTCCAATTCATCAAAAGCATCCCATGGTTCTTCATAGTCCTCGGCTCGAGGGGTCCTAGGTGGTGTACATGTATGTTTTGGAGATGCCGTGTTCTCATTAATTTGGTTAATTGAGGAGATGAGTTCGGGGGGTATTCTAGAATTTGGTTAATTAGGAAACACTCTGAAGTTTCTAAGACTGTTAAAATAATGTATCTGAGTATAACAGAACTGATGTAGCAGCGAAAACCAGAGGAAAATCCATTCGGATTTGCAGTTTTTTTTGTAAATGACCATATTCTCCATTTTGCCTATTGCATACAACGTTATGTAGGACTGAGACTGCAGTACCTATGGCTTCCACTAGATGTCAACAGTCAACAGTAAAAGACTGGGAATTCTAGGAGTAACCAGAACGGATAGGAACAGGAAGAAGTCAGGGGTCCACTTTTGTAAACAAGGTTTGACGCGCGCGAGATTGTGAACGCGCACCACTTTATTTTTCTTTCCTATCATTCACGTTATCATCCGGTTTAAACATTACACCAAATATACACAAAAGGGTACCTAAGGATACATTAAAAATGATGTTTGATTTGTTTGTAGAAAGTGTATAGGTATAATTTGAACGTGTTCTCTTCACGGTTCAATGGGATACTCAACTGTGGATTTTCTGATCATAACGCCAACCAAATGGAGATTTATGGATATAATAAATTACTTTTTCTAACAAAAGAACCATTTGATGTCTTTGTTGGACACTTGGGAAGCACTCAGCAGAAGTTCTTCGAAAGGTAAAGGATTTTATATTAGCGATTTTATGCGTTTTTTGAGACCCGCGTTGGTTATGGATTTATGCTAATGCATAAAATATGAGAGGGCTATCCTCAAACAATCAAATGTTGTGCTTTGACGTAAAGCCTTTTTGAAATCTGACAACGCTGTGATATTGCCAAGAAGCAGAGCTTTTGATGACTATGCAACACTTGTATATTGATGAATGTTTAATAATTCAACTTTTGGATTTTGAATTTGGCGCCTCACATTTCACCGGGTAGTGTCGGTGAACTGCTCCCTAAGTAGCGTCCCACTGCTCCCTAAGTAGTTAACGACTCAAATACCAGTGGGTCGCTAGCGGGATCATCCCGACACTACTAGCAAAAACCTGTAGCGCCAGATTTAAAATCCGAAAATTGAATTATTAAACATCCAGCTATATACAAGTGTTCCATACTCATCAAAAGCTCTGTTTCTAGGCAATATCACAGCGTTGTCAGATTTCAAAAAGGCTTTACGGCGAAAGCAGCACATTCATTTGTTTGAGGGTAGCACCTCACATATTTTCCAATAGCCATGTATCGATTAGCAATCATGGCACACACATAACACATTTCACAGCGAAAACAAAGTAATTACCTGTTGAAGAACTTCTGCTGAGGTCTTCCTAAGTGTCCAACGAAGACAATCCATGGTTCTTTTGTTAGATAAAGTAATGTCTTTTATCCATAAATCCTCCATTTGGTTCATGCGTTATAATCAGAAACGACAGCCTCCATTACTCCTTTGAAACTACGGCGCCCGACTCGTTAAAATTATACCTATAAACTTGTCCAAAAACAATCAAACATAGTTTTAAATGTATCCTTAGGAACCCTTTTACGTATATGTACTATTATAAATCAGCCGGAATATAAACTGAACGCTAAAAACGATAAATAAGGCACAGCGCGCCTTCTCATGCACGCGCACTCTGAAGAGTTTTCATAAGGTGGTCTCTCGTTCCATGCTGTTTTTCAATGGCCGAAATTCCCCCAAGATGGAGTAAAACACCGTCTCGTGGTTGATGACATCATAAGGAAGCGACGTGCACTGAGTTCACATGCCTATATATGGTAATTTTGGATAGGGAGGGGCTCAAAAATGAGCAATGTGTCAAAATGACTTTTTTCAGGACAGAGATTCCTCAGGGTTTTGCCTGCCAAATGCGTTCTGATTGACCCACAGACAAATGGTTAACAGTTTTGGAAAATTCTGAGTGTTTCCTATCCAATGGTACTGAATATGTGCATATCCTATTTTCTGGGCCTGAATGGGAGGCATTTTACTTTGGGCACGCCAGGGTCTCCAAAATGGTCACCTCGTGCGCTGCTGCCTTAGAAGTTAAATAAAAAAACTGACGAATCTCTGTATTGTTAAATTTATTGCGGTACACAACACGGAGGCTTCTATCAATGCCATCCCCACACTGATTTATTACACAATTTTCCAATTCATCAAAAGCATCCCATGGTTCTTCATAGTCCTCGGCTCGAGGGGTCCTAGGTGGTGTACATGTATGTTTTGGAGATGCCGTGTTCTCATTAATTTGGTTAATTGAGGAGATGAGTTCGGGGGGTATTCTAGAATTTGGTTAATTAGGAAACACTCTGAAGTTTCTAAGACTGTTAAAATAATGTATCTGAGTATAACAGAACTGATGTAGCAGCGAAAACCAGAGGAAAATCCATTCGGATTTGCAGTTTTTTTTGTAAATGACCATATTCTCCATTTTGCCTATTGCATACAACGTTATGTAGGACTGAGACTGCAGTACCTATGGCTTCCACTAGATGACAACAGTCAACAGTAAAGACTGGGAATTCTAGGAGTAACCAGAACGGATAGGAACAGGAAGAAGTCAGGGGTCCACTTTTGTAAACAAGGTTTGACGCGAGATTGTGAACGCCAAGACCACTTTATTTTTCTTTCCTATCATTCACGTTATCATCCGGTTTAAACATTACACCAAATATACACAAAAGGGTACCTAAGGATACATTAAAAATGATGTTTGATTTGTTTGTAGAAAGTGTATAGGTATAATTTGAACGTGTTCTCTTCACGGTTCAATGGGATACTCAACTGTGGATTTTCTGATCATAACGCCAACCAAATGGAGATTTATGGATATAATAAATTACTTTTTCTAACAAAAGAACCATTTGATGTCTTTGTTGGACACTTGGGAAGCACTCAGCAGAAGTTCTTGAAAGGTAAAGGATTTTATATTAGCGATTTTATGCGTTTTTGAGACCAGCGTTGGTTATGGATTTATGCTAATGCATAAAATATGAGAGGGCTATCCTCAAACAATCAAATGTTGTGCTTTCGACGTAAAGCCTTTTTGAAATCTGACAACGCTGTGATATTGCCAAGAAGCAGAGCTTTTGATGACTATGCAACACTTGTATATTGATGAATGTTTAATAATTCAACTTTTGGATTTTGAATTTGGCGCCTCACATTTCACCGGGTAGTGTCGGTGAACTGCTCCCTAAGTAGCGTCCCACTGCTCCCTAAGTAGTTAACGACTCAAATACCAGTGGGTCGCTAGCGGGATCATCCCGACACTACTAGCAAAAACCTGTAGCGCCAGATTTAAAATCCGAAAATTGAATTATTAAACATCCAGCTATATACAAGTGTTCCATACTCATCAAAAGCTCTGTTTCTAGGCAATATCACAGCGTTGTCAGATTTCAAAAAGGCTTTACGGCAAAGCAGCACATTCATTTGTTTGAGGGTAGCACCTCACATATTTTCCAATAGCCATGTATCGATTAGCAATCATGGCACACACATAACACATTTCACAGCGAAAACAAAGTAATTACCTGTTGAAGAACTTCTGCTGAGGTCTTCCTAAGTGTCCAACGAAGACAATCCATGGTTCTTTTGTTAGAAAAAGTAATGTCTTTTATCCATAAATCCTCCATTTGGTTCATGCGTTATAATCAGAAACGACAGCCTCCATTACTCCTTTGAAACTCAAGCGCCGACTCGTTAAAATTATACCTATAAACTTGTCCAAAAACAATCAAACATAGTTTTAAATGTATCCTTAGGAACCCTTTTACGTATATGTACTATTATAAATCAGCCGGAATATAAACTGAACGCTAAAAACGATAAATAAGGCACAGCGCTTCTCATGCACGCCAAGCACTCTGAAGAGTTTTCATAAGGTGGTCTCGTTCCATGCTGTTTTTCAATGGCCGAAATTCCCCAAGATGGAGTAAAACACCGTCTCGTGGTTGATGACATCATAAGGAAGCGACGTGCACTGAGTTCACATGCCTATATATGGTCATTTTGGATAGGGAGGGGCTCAAAATGAGCAATGTGTCAAAATGACTTTTTCAGGACAGAGATTCCTCAGGGTTTTGCCTGCCAAATGCGTTCTGATTGACCCACAGACAAATGGTTAACAGTTTTGGAAAATTCTGAGTGTTTCCTATCCAATGGTACTGAATATGTGCATATCCTATTTTCTGGGCCTGAATGGGAGGCATTTTACTTTGGGCACGCCAGGGTCTCCAAAATGGTCACCTCGGCGCTGCTGCCTTAGAAGTTAAATAAAAACGGACGAATCTCTGTATTGTTAAATTTATTGCGGTACACAACACGGAGGCTTCTATCAATGCCATCCCCACACTGATTTATTACACAATTTTCCAATTCATCAAAAGCATCCCATGGTTCTTCATAGTCCTCGGCTCGAGGGGTCCTAGGTGGTGTACATGTATGTTTTGGAGATGCCGTGTTCTCATTAATTTGGTTAATTGAGGAGATGAGTTCGGGGGGTATTCTAGAATTTGGTTAATTAGGAAACACTCTGAAGTTTCTAAGACTGTTAAAATAATGTATCTGAGTATAACAGAACTGATGTAGCAGCGAAAACCAGAGGAAAATCCATTCGATTTGCAGTTTTTGTAAATGACCATATTCTCCATTTTGCCTATTGCATACAACGTTATGTAGGACTGAGACTGCAGTACCTATGGCTTCCACTAGATGTCAACAGTCAACAGTAAAGACTGGGAATTCTAGGAGTAACCAGAACGGATAGGAACAGGAAGAAGTCAGGGGTCCACTTTTGTAAACAAGGTTTGACGCGCGCGAGATTGTGAACGCGCACCACTTTATTTTTCTTTCCTATCATTCACGTTATCATCCGGTTTAAACATTACACCAAATATACACAAAAGGGTACCTAAGGATACATTAAAAATGATGTTTGATTTGTTTGTAGAAAGTGTATAGGTATAATTTGAACGTGTTCTCTTCACGGTTCAATGGGATACTCAACTGTGGATTTTCTGATCATAACGCGCCAACCAAATGGAGATTTATGGATATAATAAATTACTTTTTCTAACAAAAGAACCATTTGATGTCTTTGTTGGACACTTGGGAAGCACTCAGCAGAAGTTCTTCCGAAAGGTAAAGGATTTTATATTAGCGATTTTATGCGTTTTTTGAGACCCGCGTTGGTTATGGATTTATGCTAATGCATAAAATATGAGAGGGGCTATCCTCAAACAATCAAATGTTGTGCTTTCGACGTAAAGCCTTTTTGAAATCTGACAACGCTGTGATATTGCCAAGAAGCAGAGCTTTTGATGACTATGCAACACTTGTATATTGATGAATGTTTAATAATTCAACTTTTGGATTTTGAATTTGGCGCCTCACATTTCACCGGGTAGTGTCGGTGAACTGCTCCCTAAGTAGCGTCCCACTGCTCCCTAAGTAGTTAACGACTCAAATACCAGTGGGTCGCTAGCGGGGATCATCCCGACACTACTAGCAAAAACCTGTAGCGCCAGATTTAAAATCCGAAAATTGAATTATTAAACATCCAGCTATATACAAGTGTTCCATACTCATCAAAAGCTCTGTTTCTAGGCAATATCACAGCGTTGTCAGATTTCAAAAAGGCTTTACGGCGAAAGCAGCACATTCATTTGTTTGAGGGTAGCACCTCACATATTTTCCAATAGCCATGTATCGATTAGCAATCATGGCACACACATAACACATTTCACAGCGAAAACAAAGTAATTACCTGTTGAAGAACTTCTGCTGAGGTCTTCCTAAGTGTCCAACGAAGACAATCCATGGTTCTTTTGTTAGAAAAAGTAATGTCTTTTATCCATAAATCCTCCATTTGGTTCATGCGTTATAATCAGAAACGACAGCCTCCATTACTCCTTTGAAACTCAAGCGCCGACTCGTTAAAATTATACCTATAAACTTGTCCAAAAACAATCAAACATAGTTTAAATGTATCCTTAGGAACCCTTTTACGTATATGTACTATTATAAATCAGCCGGAATATAAACTGAACGCTAAAAACGATAAATAAGGCACAGCGCGCCTTCTCATGCACGCCAAGACTCTGAAGAGTTTTCATAAGGTGGTCTCTTGTTCCATGCTGTTTTTCAATGGCCGAAATTCCCCAAGATGGAGTAAAACACCGTCTCGTGGTTGATGACATCATAAGGAAGCGACGTGCACTGAGTTCACATGCCTATATATGGTCATTTTGGATAGGAGGGGCTCAAAATGAGCAATGTGTCAAAATGACTTTTTCAGGACAGAGATTCCTCAGGGTTTTGCCTGCCAAATGCGTTCTGATTGACCCACAGACAAATGGTTAACAGTTTTGGAAAATTCTGAGTGTTTCCTATCCAATGGTACTGAATATGTGCATATCCTATTTTCTGGGCCTGAATGGGAGGCATTTTACTTTGGGCACGCCAGGGTCTCCAAAATGGTCACCTCGTGCTGCTGCCTTAGAAGTTAAATAAAAAACGGACGAATCTCTGTATTGTTAAATTTATTATGGTACACAACACGGAGGCTTCTATCAATGCCATCCCCACACTGATTTATTACACAATTTTCCAATTCATCAAAAGCATCCCATGGTTCTTCATAGTCCTCGGCTCGAGGGGTCCTAGGTGGTGTACATGTATGTTTTGGAGATGCCGTGTTCTCATTAATTTGGTTAATTGAGGAGATGAGTTCGGGGGGTATTCTAGAATTTGGTTAATTAGGAAACACTCTGAAGTTTCTAAGACTGTTAAAATAATGTATCTGAGTATAACAGAACTGATGTAGCAGCGAAAACCAGAGGAAAATCCATTCGGATTTGCAGTTTTTTTTGTAAATGACCATATTCTCCATTTTGCCTATTGCATACAACGTTATGTAGGACTGAGACTGCAGTACCTATGGCTTCCACTAGATGTCAACAGTCAACAGTAAAAGACTGGGAATTCTAGGAGTAACCAGAACGGATAGGAACAGGAAGAAGTCAGGGTCCACTTTTGTAAACAAGGTTTGACGCGAGATTGTGAGCAGCGCACCACTTTATTTTTCTTTCCTATCATTCACGTTATCATCCGGTTTAAACATTACACCAAATATACACAAAAGGGTACCTAAGGATACATTAAAAATGATGTTTGATTTGTTTGTAGAAAGTGTATAGGTATAATTTGAACGTGTTCTCTTCACGGTTCAATGGGATACTCAACTGTGGATTTTCTGATCATAACGCGCCAACCAAATGGAGATTTATGGATATAATAAATTACTTTTTCTAACAAAAGAACCATTTGATGTCTTTGTTGGACACTTGGGAAGCACTCAGCAGAAGTTCTTCGAAAGGTAAAGGATTTTATATTAGCGATTTTATGCGTTTTTTGAGACCCGCGTTGGTTATGGATTTATGCTAATGCATAAAATATGAGAGGGGCTATCCTCAAACAATCAAATGTTGTGCTTTCGACGTAAAGCCTTTTGAAATCTGACAACGCTGTGATATTGCCAAGAAGCAGAGCTTTTGATGACTATGCAACACTTGTATATTGATGAATGTTTAATAATTCAACTTTTGGATTTTGAATTTGGCGCCTCACATTTCACCGGTAGTGTCGGTGAACTGCTCCCTAAGTAGCGTCCCACTGCTCCTAAGTAGTTAACGACTCAAATACCAGTGGGTCGCTAGCGGATCATCCCGACACTACTAGCAAAAACCTGTAGCGCCAGATTTAAAATCCGAAAATTGAATTATTAAACATCCAGCTATATACAAGTGTTCCATACTCATCAAAAGCTCTGTTTCTAGGCAATATCACAGCGTTGTCAGATTTCAAAAAGGCTTTACGGCGAAAGCAGCACATTCATTTGTTTGAGGGTAGCACCTCACATATTTTCCAATAGCCATGTATCGATTAGCAATCATGGCACACACATAACACATTTCACAGCGAAAACAAAGTAATTACCTGTTGAAGAACTTCTGCTGAGGTCTTCCTAAGTGTCCAACGAAGACAATCCATGGTTCTTTTGTTAGAAAAAGTAATGTCTTTTATCCATAAATCCTCCATTTGGTTCATGCGTTATAATCAGAAACGACAGCCTCCATTACTCCTTTGAAACTCGGCGCCGACTCGTTAAAATTATACCTATAAACTTGTCCAAAAACAATCAAACATAGTTTAAATGTATCCTTAGGAACCCTTTTACGTATATGTACTATTATAAATCAGCCGGAATATAAACTGAACGCTAAAAACGATAAATAAGGCACAGCGCGCTTTCTCATGCACGCCAAGACTCTGAAGAGTTTTCATAAGGTGGTCTCTCGTTCCATGCTGTTTTTCAATGGCCGAAATTCCCCCAAGATGGAGTAAAACACCGTCTCGTGGTTGATGACATCATAAGGAAGCGACGTGCACTGAGTTCACATGCCTATATATGGTCATTTTGGATAGGGAGGGGCTCAAAAATGAGCAATGTGTCAAAATGACTTTTTTCAGGACAGAGATTCCTCAGGGTTTTGCCTGCCAAATGCGTTCTGATTGACCCACAGACAAATGGTTAACAGTTTTGGAAAATTCTGAGTGTTTCCTATCCAATGGTACTGAATATGTGCATATCCTATTTTCTGGGCCTGAATGGGAGGCATTTTACTTTGGGCATGCCAGGGTCTCCAAAATGGTCACCTCGTGCGCTGCTGCCTTAGAAGTTAAATAAAAAAACGGACGAATCTCTGTATTGTTAAATTTATTGCGGTACACAACACGGAGGCTTCTATCAATGCCATCCCCACACTGATTTATTACACAATTTTCCAATTCATCAAAAGCATCCCATGGTTCTTCATAGTCCTCGGCTCGAGGGGTCCTAGGTGGTGTACATGTATGTTTTGGAGATGCCGTGTTCTCATTAATTTGGTTAATTGAGGAGATGAGTTCGGGGGGTATTCTAGAATTTGGTTAATTAGGAAACACTCTGAAGTTTCTAAGACTGTTAAAATAATGTATCTGAGTATAACAGAACTGATGTAGCAGCGAAAACCAGAGGAAAATCCATTCGGATTTGCAGTTTTTTTTGTAAATGACCATATTCTCCATTTTGCCTATTGCATACAACGTTATGTAGGACTGAGACTGCAGTACCTATGGCTTCCACTAGATGTCAACAGTCAACAGTAAAAGACTGGGAATTCTAGGAGTAACCAGAACGGATAGGAACAGGAAGAAGTCAGGGTCCACTTTTGTAAACAAGGTTTGACGCGCGAGATTGTGAACGCAAGCACCACTTTATTTTTCTTTCCTATCATTCACGTTATCATCCGGTTTAAACATTACACCAAATATACACAAAAGGGTACCTAAGGATACATTAAAAATGATGTTTGATTTGTTTGTAGAAAGTGTATAGGTATAATTTGAACGTGTTCTCTTCACGGTTCAATGGGATACTCAACTGTGGATTTTCTGATCATAACGCCAACCAAATGGAGATTTATGGATATAATAAATTACTTTTTCTAACAAAAGAACCATTTGATGTCTTTGTTGGACACTTGGGAAGCACTCAGCAGAAGTTCTTGAAAGGTAAAGGATTTTATATTAGCGATTTTATGCGTTTTTGAGACCAGCGTTGGTTATGGATTTATGCTAATGCATAAAATATGAGAGGGCTATCCTCAAACAATCAAATGTTGTGCTGACGTAAAGCCTTTTGAAATCTGACAACGCTGTGATATTGCCAAGAAGCAGAGCTTTTGATGACTATGCAACACTTGTATATTGATGAATGTTTAATAATTCAACTTTTGGATTTTGAATTTGGCGCCTCACATTTCACGGGTAGTGTCGGTGAACTGCTCCTAAGTAGCGTCCCACTGCTCCCTAAGTAGTTAACGACTCAAATACCAGTGGGTCGCTAGCGGATCATCCCGACACTACTAGCAAAAACCTGTAGCGCCAGATTTAAAATCCGAAAATTGAATTATTAAACATCCAGCTATATACAAGTGTTCCATACTCATCAAAAGCTCTGTTTCTAGGCAATATCACAGCGTTGTCAGATTTCAAAAAGGCTTTACGAAAGCAGCACATTCATTTGTTTGAGGGTAGCACCTCACATATTTTCCAATAGCCATGTATCGATTAGCAATCATGGCACACACATAACACATTTCACAGCGAAAACAAAGTAATTACCTGTTGAAGAACTTCTGCTGAGGTCTTCCTAAGTGTCCAACGAAGACAATCCATGGTTCTTTTGTTAGAAAAAGTAATGTCTTTTATCCATAAATCCTCCATTTGGTTCATGCGTTATAATCAGAAACGACAGCCTCCATTACTCCTTTGAAACTCGGCGCCGACTCGTTAAAATTATACCTATAAACTTGTCCAAAAACAATCAAACATAGTTTTAAATGTATCCTTAGGAACCCTTTTACGTATATGTACTATTATAAATCAGCCGAATATAAACTGAACGCTAAAAACGATAAATAAGGCACAGCGCGCCTTCTCATGCACGCGCACTCTGAAGAGTTTTCATAAGGTGGTCTCTCGTTCCATGCTGTTTTTCAATGGCCGAAATTCCCCCAAGATGGAGTAAAACACCGTCTCGTGGTTGATGACATCATAAGGAAGCGACGTGCACTGAGTTCACATGCCTATATATGGTCATTTTGGATAGGAGGGCTCAAAATGAGCAATGTGTCAAAATGACTTTTTTCAGGACAGAGATTCCTCAGGGTTTTGCCTGCCAAATGCGTTCTGATTGACCCACAGACAAATGGTTAACAGTTTTGGAAAATTCTGAGTGTTTCCTATCCAATGGTACTGAATATGTGCATATCCTATTTTCTGGGCCTGAATGGGAGGCATTTTACTTTGGGCACGCCAGGGTCTCCAAAATGGTCACCTCCGCTGCTGCCTTAGAAGTTAAATAAAAAAACGGACGAATCTCTGTATTGTTAAATTTATTGCGGTACACAACACGGAGGCTTCTATCAATGCCATCCCCACACTGATTTATTACACAATTTTCCAATTCATCAAAAGCATCCCATGGTTCTTCATAGTCCTCGGCTCGAGGGGTCCTAGGTGGTGTACATGTATGTTTTGGAGATGCCGTGTTCTCATTAATTTGGTTAATTGAGGAGATGAGTTCGGGGTATTCTAGAATTTGGTTAATTAGGAAACACTCTGAAGTTTCTAAGACTGTTAAAATAATGTATCTGAGTATAACAGAACTGATGTAGCAGAAAACCAGAGGAAAATCCATTCGATTTGCAGTTTTTTTGTAAATGACCATATTCTCCATTTTGCCTATTGCATACAACGTTATGTAGGACTGAGACTGCAGTACCTATGGCTTCCACTAGATGTCAACAGTCAACAGTAAAAGACTGGGAATTCTAGGAGTAACCAGAACGGATAGGAACAGGAAGAAGTCAGGGTCCACTTTTGTAAACAAGGTTTGACGCTACGAGATTGTGAACGCGCACCACTTTATTTTTCTTTCCTATCATTCACGTTATCATCCGGTTTAAACATTACACCAAATATACACAAAAGGGTACCTAAGGATACATTAAAAATGATGTTTGATTTGTTTGTAGAAAGTGTATAGGTATAATTTGAACGTGTTCTCTTCACGGTTCAATGGGATACTCAACTGTGGATTTTCTGATCATAACGCCAACCAAATGGAGATTTATGGATATAATAAATTACTTTTTCTAACAAAAGAACCATTTGATGTCTTTGTTGGACACTTGGGAAGCACTCAGCAGAAGTTCTTGAAAGGTAAAGGATTTTATATTAGCGATTTTATGCGTTTTTGAGACCAGCGTTGGTTATGGATTTATGCTAATGCATAAAATATGAGAGGGCTATCCTCAAACAATCAAATGTTGTGCTTGACGTAAAGCCTTTTGAAATCTGACAACGCTGTGATATTGCCAAGAAGCAGAGCTTTTGATGACTATGCAACACTTGTATATTGATGAATGTTTAATAATTCAACTTTTGGATTTTGAATTTGGCGCCTCACATTTCACCGGGTAGTGTCGGTGAACTGCTCCCTAAGTAGCGTCCCACTGCTCCCTAAGTAGTTAACGACTCAAATACCAGTGGGTCGCTAGCGGGATCATCCCGACACTACTAGCAAAACCTGTAGCGCCAGATTTAAAATCCGAAAATTGAATTATTAAACATCCAGCTATATACAAGTGTTCCATACTCATCAAAAAGCTCTGTTTCTAGGCAATATCACAGCGTTGTCAGATTTCAAAAAGGCTTTACGGCGAAAGCAGCACATTCATTTGTTTGAGGGTAGCACCTCACATATTTTCCAATAGCCATGTATCGATTAGCAATCATGGCACACACATAACACATTTCACAGCGAAAACAAAGTAATTACCTGTTGAAGAACTTCTGCTGAGGTCTTCCTAAGTGTCCAACGAAGACAATCCATGGTTCTTTTGTTAGAAAAAGTAATGTCTTTTATCCATAAATCCTCCATTTGGTTCATGCGTTATAATCAGAAACGACAGCCTCCATTACTCCTTTGAAACTCGGCCCGACTGCTAAAATTATACCTATAAACTTGTCCAAAAACAATCAAACATAGTTTTAAATGTATCCTTAGGAACCCTTTTACGATATGTACTATTATAAATCAGCCGGAATATAAACTGAACGCTAAAAGCGATAAATAAGGCACAGCGCGCCTTCTCATGCACGCCAAGACTCTGAAGAGTTTTCATAAGGTGGTCTCTCGTTCCATGCTGTTTTTCAATGGCCGAAATTCCCCAAGATGGAGTAAAACACCGTCTCGTGGTTGATGACATCATAAGGAAGCGACGTGCACTGAGTTCACATGCCTATATATGGTCATTTTGGATAGGAGGGGCTCAAAATGAGCAATGTGTCAAAATGACTTTTTTCAGGACAGAGATTCCTCAGGGTTTTGCCTGCCAAATGCGTTCTGATTGACCCACAGACAAATGGTTAACAGTTTTGGAAAATTCAGAGTGTTTCCTATCCAATGGTACTAAATATATGCATATCCCATTTTCTGGGCCTAAATGGGAGGCATTTTACTTTGGGCACGCCAGGCTCTCCAAAACAGTCAGTTTTGCTGCTGGAGCCGGTGAAGTTTTAATGATAGAGGCCAACCCCACTGGTCTTTTTTCTGCAAGAAGAGGAATAGTAAAAATGTTTAAATAATTATAACGTGTTTAAACCATTATAACGTGTTTACAAATGCCTGTACTAAAGACTTAGAATTAAATAAAGGATTTAAAAATGTAACTTAACTTTTCCTATGATTGGAAGCGCTCTTTCCATGACTGTACATCCCCCCACCGGCCTTTTTCTGCCAGACAGGAAGAGTAAAATTGTTTAAATAATTATAATGTGTTTACAAATGTCTGTAAGACTTAGAATTAAATAAAGGATTTTAATTAACCAAATGAATGGAAACATGGAGGATTCTAGCATACCCCCCTGAACTCATCTCCTTAACCAACATGGCCGTCCGTTTCCAATTCATCATATTCAGACTGTGACCGGATCAGACGCTGCCTTTTGATGCCGCCATCCAGGTGCCGTATATTTTCATTTCCCCGATAGATCAGCATGTGTCTTTAGACCCGGGCTGTGTCTTGGGGATAGAAGCGCCCATCGCTGTAACTGTTCACGATGTTTGAAAAGATTTTCCACCTCTTTCATAAAGTCAAGGAATTTTTGATAATCGCCCCACATGAAGCTGAAAACAGGCACAAAATAGTTGACCTCCGTGCATGCTTTTGAAAATACATACGAAGTAACTGATTTGGTTGCATTTGAACTATCGAATTGGGCACATGCTAAAATTGTCACTCTGGAGTCTGGAGTATACGCCATTGAAGAGATTCTTATGGCTTTCAGATCATTGCGCCAACCGACTTCTTCTTCCAACGCATAGCCCGGCAGTGCTGTCCACCTCAAGGTTTTTTCCATCAGACACAGAGCTAGCCGCATTTTAAGCCATTCTCTCATACGCCACACAGGGGGAAAACTCCAGGTTTTTGTTTGAAAATGTGTGCTGTGGCCGGTGTTTGTGAAAATCTTCACGGTTGAATCCTCCGGGTGGAAAATGTAACCCATATGGCCTTCACTCATATCCAGCAATCCATTAAAACAATCCGGGGCATCACAAATAAGGGCCTATATGGTTTTGTCATTGTTTTCTTGACACACTGACCTCAATACACCTAAAATTGGTCTTGGAGACATTTTTAATTTCTGTAGTGTTCTGGGATTATTTTAATTTCTATAGTGTTCTGGGGTGTATCTCTGAGTTAGCGGGTAGCAACCAGAACTACTTATAGGCTGCCTAATACCCCAGACAATTACTGTTTCAGAAACACATTCCCCAGTTCAAAGAGGACACTTCAATCACCTTGACAGCTTTAATGTAAACACTGGCTTAACCCTTCCAGACAGGACGTATGGGCATAAGCCCTCACTCAAGCATGGGGGTGGTGGTGGGGGGGCATCCTCTTTGAAATGTTCAAACACCTTCCCCCCCAGTTCAAAGAGGTCATTTCAATCACCTTGACATCTTTAATGTAAACACAGGCATATCTTCAAAATATCTACAGGGACCTAAAATACACACGCATCACTTCAAAGGGACATATCTACAGGACCATAAAACTACAAATGCATCACTTCAAAGGGACAGATGTACATATAGGATCATAAAAACCCCTCCCCCGTGGGAACTTCCGGACCGGATGTACACCCCCCGGGGGCCATAAAAAAGCCTTCAATCACACGTTTGACCGATGCAGTCTACTTTATTCTCTCTCCTGTGGAACGGTCATTAAGACACTAACAGCTTACAGACGGTAGATAATTAAGGTAACAGTTATGAAAACTTAGGACACTAAAGAGGCCTTTCTACTGACTCTGAAAAACACCAAAAGAAAGATGACCAGGATCCCTGCTCATCTGCGTGAACGTGCCTTAGGCATGCTGCAAGGAGGTATGAGGACTGCAGATGTGGCCAGGGCAATAAATTGCAATGTCCGTACTGTGAGACGCCTAAAACAGTGCTACAGGGAGACAGGATGGACAGCTGATCATCCTCACAGTGGCAGACCACGTGTAACAACACCTGCACAGGATCGGTACATCCGAACATCACACCTGCGGGACAGGTACAGGATGGCAACAACAACTGCCCGAGTTACACCAGGAACGCACAATCCCTCCATCAGTGCTCAGACTGTCTGCAATGGGCTGAGAGAGGCTGGACTGAGGGCTTGTAGGCCTGTTGTAAGGCAGGTCCTCACCAGACATCACCGGCAACAACGTTGCCAATGGGCACAAATCCACCGTCGCTGGACCAGACAAGACTGGCAAAAAGGGCTCTTCACTAACGAGTTGCGGTTTTGTCTCACCAGGGGTGATGGTCGGATTCGCGTTTATCGTCGAATGAATGAGCGTTACACTGAGGCCTGTACTCTGGAGCGGGATCGATTTGGAGGTGGAGGGTCCATCATGGTCTGGGGCAGTCTGTCACAGCATCATCGGACTGAGCTTGTTGTCATTGCAGGCAATCTCAACGCTGTGTGTTACAGGGAAGACATCCCCCTCCCTCATGTGGTACCCTTCCTGCAGGCTCATCCTGACATGACGCTCCAGCATGACAATGCAACCAGCCATACAGCTCGTTCTGTGCGTGATTTCCTGCAAGACAGGAATGTCTGTGTTCTGCCATGGCCAGCGAAGAGCCCGGATCTCAATCCCATTGAGCACGTCTGGGACCTTTTGGATTGGAGGGTGAGGGCTAGGGCCATTCCCCCAAGAAATGTCCGGGAACTTGCAGGTCCGGGAACTTGCATCTCACAGCAAGAACTGGCAAGTCTGGTGCAGTCCATGAGGAGGAGATGCACTGCAGTACTTAATGCAGCTGGTGGCCACACCAGATACAGACTGTACAGTGGGGAAAAAAAGTATTTAGTCAGCCACCAATTGTGCAGGTTCTCTCACTTACAAAGATGAGAGAGGCCTGTAATTTTCATCATAGGTACACTTCAAATATGACAGACAAAATGAGGAAAAAAAATCCAGAAAATCACATTGTAGGACTTTTTATGAATTTATTTGCAAATTATGGTGGAAAATAAGTATTTGGTCACATACAAACAAGCAAAATTTCTGGCTCTCACAGACCTGTAACTTCTTCTTTAAGAGGCTCCTCTGTCCTCCACTCATTACCTGTATTAATGGCACCTGTTTGAACTTGTTATCAGTATAAAAGACACCTGTCCACAACCTCAAACAGTCACACTCCAAACTCCACTATGGCTAAGACCAAAGAGCTGTCAAAGGACACCAGAAACAAAATTGTAGACCTGCACCAGGTTGGGAAGACTGAATCTGCAATAGGTAAGCAGCTTGGTTTGAAGAAATCAACTGTGGGAGCAATTATTAGGAAATGGAAGACATACAAGACCACTGATAATCTTCCTCGATCTGGGGCTCCACGCAAGATCTCACCCCGTGGGGTCAAAATGATCACAAGAACGGTGAGCAAAAATCCCAGAACCACACAGGGGGACCTAGTGAATGACCTGCAGAGAGCTGGGACCAAAGTAACAAAGCCTACCATCAGTAACACACTACGCCGCCAGGGACTCAAATTCTGCAGTGCCAGACGTGTCCCCCTGCTTAAGCCAGTACATGTTCAGGCCCGTCTAAAGTTTGCTAGAGAGCATTTGGATGATCCAGATGAGGATTGGGAGAATGTCAGATGAAACCAAAATATAACTTTTTGGTAAAAACTCAACTCGTCGTGTTTGGAGGACAAAGAATGCTGAGTTGCATCCAAAGAACACCATACCTACTGTGAAGCATGGGGGTGGAAACATCATGCTTTGGGGCTGTTTGTCTGCAAAGGGACCAGGACGACTGATCTGTGTAAAGGAAAGAATGAATGGGGCCATGTATCGTGAGATTTTGAGTGAAAACCTCTTTCCATCAGCAAGGGCATTGAAGATGAAACGTGGCTGGGTCTTTCAGCATGACAATGATCCCAAACACACCGCCCGGGCAACGAAGGAGTGGCTTCGTAAGACGCATTTCAAGGTCCTGGAGTGGCCTAGCCAGTCTCCAGATCTCAACCCCATAGAAAATGTATGTCTTATAATTTGTATCTGAGAGCCATTTGCTTGGCTAGCTATAGCCTAATGTTAGCTAGCTAACATTGAACCAGGTTGTCTAGCTACCTGCAGATTCATGCAGGGTAGGAATGTCATGAGTTGGATTATTGTTCATTGTTTACCTAGCTATTTAGCTAATGTTAGCTGGCTGGCTTGCTAGCTAATGTTACATGTATGATCGTATTATTCGTATCTTAGAGCCATTTGCTTGGCTAGCTATAGCCTAATGTTAGCTACCTAACATTGAACCTGGTTGGTTAGCTACCTGCAGATTCATGCAGGGTAGTAACGTCATGAGTTGGGATTATGGTTAATTATTTACCTAGCCAGCTACATGTCTTTTAATTAAGGTCCAATGTCCATTGTCAGACTCACAAGTTGCAATTACCCTGTGTATAATGCAGAGACATAGAGTCAGTAAAACAATTCCACACAAGATGAAGACTAAGGGGTTAATGTTCAGGAGCTAACTAGCTAAATGATACAAAATACTAACTTATATTGGCTGATGAGGCTCCACACCAGAATTATCCGCTGCAGGGAAAAATATTTGTATTTTAGCTAGAAATAATCTATCTAGCTAGCCATTGCTTGGCAAGCAACATTTTACAATAAGCTTTGGCAATTAGTTTATATCTAACGCATACCTGTACTGTAGCTACATGACATATTAACTATCCAAAGAATTCTTACCTTGGTCAGTCACACTGCAGGTTGTGTGGACAAGCTAAAGGAGCTAGCTAGCTACAGTAAGTAGCTGTGTTAGCTAGCTCAGTGAAAACTCTTTCTTCCAGGCAGTTTTACCCGCTAGTTTAAAAATATATTTTAAATCATAATTATGATTATATAATAAAATAAAATACTATTATCAGTAAGAAAGATTTTGGGTGCTGACAGCTGAAAATTCTAAATTGCAACTGCTGCTCTGTCAGCTGGAGGTGGGCTGGGGGTGGGGCTATGGATAATTTCAAATTGGGATTGACAGCTCGGTAGCAATACGATATAGGTTAAAGTGTCTCTTTTCGAAAGGAACATAGCTAATCTTACATTGTTTCGTAATTGGCAAGTAGCCTCAATAGCTGAATAATTTATTTTCAACTTTTGCATGCGAACCCCACTTTGGGAAGCTAATCCCAAGGATCCATATGTCAATAGACTCAACATTACAATTCAGCATGATACATGTGGTGCAAAAATATATTTAATTTACATAGAATTTTTTATATATTTACATACATATTCTATGATGTGCTCAAGTTATATATTTCATGAATATGTTCTGAACATATATGTAAGTATATTTTATGATATATGAGTTTTCCGTTTGGGCGCTCAGTCCTGATACTCTATCTAAATACACAAGACTCAGCAAGTCAACTCTATAAGTTCCTATTTCAAAAAATTTGAACATTGTAAACATTGGAGATTTCTATGTCCAGAGTTATTGTGAAAATATGTTGTTTGTATTGTATTGTTTTGGACTGTTGTGTATCTTTTTTTTAACCTATGACCTACTGTAACTGAAGTCTATGACGGGGGAACTTGTTTCCGATTCGCCGCTTTGTTACTCTGCATGAGAGCTCATAATTCAGTTCATTCACTCGTTCATACTGTTGATACTGTGGATGCACTTACCGCTGTCGTCAGCAGCTCTTTTCATTATAGCCCCAGGTAAATTGGCATCTTACCGATTCAACATTTTTAAAATTACCTTCCCTTAGACCGGTGGAGGAACATGTGAGTGGAAAAAAACAAAGGAAAGCCTCCTGCGAAACCTCCCTGCTCTTTGGTGATCAATCTTAGCTGTCTGAAGAGGCAATGCAGTCATTCTTCAATGGGAATCCACTCCAGAGCTGTACATCTTCTCAGGCCTGATAAATGCTGAGTGCTAAATTTGATGCTTTTGATTAGCGCCCGGGCATCGACAGCTAGTATCGTGCTAAAGTAAATGTGGCAAATGAGAGTAAAGAAGTGTTGTACAGTGCACATTCCAGGAGCTAACTTTAATGATGTGATGTACAGTGCCTTCAGAAAGTATTCATACCCCTTGACTGATTTCACATTTTGTCGTGTTACAGCCTGACTTCAAAATGGATTAAGTAGATTTTAGACATGTTTGCTCATTTATTGAAAATTATATACAGAAATATCTCATTTACATAAGTATTCACACCCCTGAGTCAATACATGTTAGAATCACTTTTGGCAGCGATTACAGCTGTGAGTCTTCCAGGGTAAGTCTCTAAAAGCTTTGCACACCTGGATTATACAATATTTGCACGTACAATTTTGTTTTATTCTTCAGGCTCTGTCGAGCTGGTTGTTGATCATTGCTAAACAGCCATTTTCATGTCTTTCCATAGATTTTCAAGCTGATTTATGATAATTGTATGTGTGGGGTACAGAGATCAGGTAGGCATTAAAACATTGTGTTAAACACTATCATTGCACACATAGTGAGTCCATGCAATTTATTATGTGACATGAAAAGCACATCTTTACTCCTGAACTTATTTAGGCTTTCCATAACAAAGGTGTTGAATACTTATTGACTCAAAACCCTTTTCATTTTTAAATAACATAATTCCAATTCGACATTACAGGATATTGTGTTTAGGCAAGTGACACACAATCTCAATGTAATCCATTTACATTTACGCTGTAAAACAACAAAAATGTGGAAAGAGTCAATACTTTCTGAAGGCATTGTATTTGCCACTGTTGAAATAAAATGGATGGTGCCATTCCACTGTTGAGAATCCAAAGTCACGTAAGGCATACACTAATTTGTGGTGCATCTAGATGATCAATTACTTATCTTTCCCTAGTAAATTTAATTTGTTTTAATTGCTTTGCACTTATAGCACTATAATGACCAAAATATATTAATGTCATCAATAAATATGACGTCAGGATCATATACAGTTGAAGTCTGAAGTTTACATTCACCTTAGCCAAATATATTTCAACTCAGTTTTTCACAATTCCTGGTAAACATCCCTGTCTTAGGTCAGTTAGGATCACCACTTTATTTTAAGAATGTGAAATGTCAGAATAATAGTAGAGAGAATGATTTATTTCATCTTTTATTTCTTTCATCACATTCCCAGTGGGTCAGGAGTGTACATACACTCAACTAGTATTTGATAGCATTGCCTTTAAATTGTTGAACTTGGGTCAAATGTTTTCGGATAGCCTTCCACAAGCTTCCCACAATAAGTTGGGTGAATTTTGGCCCATTCCTCCTGACAGAGCTGGTGTAACTGTGTCAGGTTTGTAGGCCTACTTGCTCGCACACACTTTTTCAGTTCTGCCCACACATTTTCTATAGGATTGAGGTCAGGGCTTTGTGATGGCCACTCCAATACCTTGACTTTGTTGTCCTTAAGCCATTTTGCCACAACTTTGGAAGTGTGCTTGGGGTCATTGTCCATTTGGAAGACCCATTTGCGACCAAGCTTTAATTAATAACTACTTAGGGAGTAGCGGCGCGCGCTAGCGGGCCACTCCCGACACTACCCGGGTGAAATGTAAGGCGCCAAATTCAAAATCCAAAAGTTGAATTATTAAACATTCATCAATATACAAGTGTTGCATAGTCATCAAAAGCTCTGCTTCTTGGCAATATCACAGCGTTGTCAGATTTCAAAAAGGCTTTACGGCGAAAGCACAACATTTGATTGTTTGAGGATAGCACCCCACATATTTTCCACATTAGCATAAATTCATATCCAGCGCAGGTCACACAAAACCCATATAAGAGCTAAAAAATATCACTTACCTTTTGAAGAACTTCTGCTGAGGGCTTCCCAAGTGTCCAACGAAAAGACATCCAATGGTTCTTTTGTTAGAAAAAGTCATTTATTATATCCATAAATCTCCGTTTGGTTGGCGCGTTATGTTCATAAAATCCACCGTTGAGTCGCCCATTGAACCGTGAAGAGAACACGTTCAAATTATACCTATAAACTTTCTACAAACAAATCAAACATCATTTTTCATGGATCCTTAGGTATCCTTTTACGTATATTTACTGTAATATTTCAACCGGACGATAACGTGAACAATAGGAAAGGAAAATAAAGTGGTGCGCGTTCACAATCTGGCGCCCGTCAAACGTCACCTCTGCTGCCGCTCCCTAAGAAGTTAACTTCCTGACTGATGTCTTGAGATATTTCTTCAATATATCCACATATTTTTCCTTACTCATTATGCGATCTATTTTGTGAAGTACACCAGTTCCTCCTGCAGCAAAGCACCCCCACAACATGATGCTGCCACTCCCGTGCTTCACAGTTGGGATGGTGTTCTTCGGCTTGCAAGCCGTCCCCTTTTTCCTCCAAACATAACGATGGTCATTATGGCCAAACTGTTCTATTTTTGTTTCATCAGACCAGAGGACATTTCGCCCCATGTGCAGTTGCAAACCGTAGTCTGGCTTTTTTATGGCGGTTTTGGAGTAGTGGCTTCTTCCTTGCTGAACGGCCTTTCAGGTTATGTTGATATAGGACTCGTTTTACTATGGATATAGATACTTTTGTACCTGTTTCCTCCAGCATTTTCACAAGGTCCTTTGCTGTTGTTCTGGGATTGATATGCACTTTTCGCACCAAAGTACATTCATCTCTAGGAGACAGAACGCGTCTCCTTCCTGAGCGATATGACAGCTGCGTGGTCCCATGGTGTTTATACTTGCGTACTTTTGCTTGTACAGATGAACGTGGTACTTTCAGGCGTTTGAAATTTT
The DNA here is from genome assembly GCA_030435695.1 of Brachymystax lenok tsinlingensis. Taxonomy (NCBI): domain Eukaryota; kingdom Metazoa; phylum Chordata; class Actinopteri; order Salmoniformes; family Salmonidae; genus Brachymystax; species Brachymystax lenok. Next base: position 46,365,981 of record CM059814.1, read on the forward strand.
GGATTGGTCTTGGCTGATTTTTGTTCTATATCCCATGATGTCAAGCAAAGAGGCACTGAGTTTGAAGGTAGGCCTTGAAATACATCCACAGGTACACCTCCTATTGACTTAAATGATGTCAATTAGCCTATCAGAAGCTTCCAAAGCCATGACATATTTTTCTTGAATTTTCCAAGCAGTCAACTTAGTGTATGTAAACTTCTGACCCACTGGAATTGTGATGCAGTGAATTATAAGTGAAAAAATCTGTCTGTAAACAATTGTTGGAAAAATTACTTGTCTTGCATAAAGTAGATGTCCTAACCAACTTGCCAAAACTATAGTTTGTTAACAAGAAATTTGTGGAGTGGTTGAAAAACGAGTTTTAATGACTCCAACCTAAGTGTATGTAAACTTCTGATTTTAACTGTCTGTTATTGTGGGGGAAATGAAACGCTATTTGAAACTTCACAAAGGCAGCTGCATGTATCATGTACCAATCAAGAGAAGTTGTTGTTTTGATGATTATTTGATGATAGGGTTAAAATCACATTAAATAACTTTTGCAGTGCTATTAATAGCACCATTCAACATACGGTCACAAAAAAAGAAACATCTATATGAAAGTGTTCCTTTCAAGACTCCAGGGCCCTATTGCATGTGAGCTTTCTTTTTTTATAGCCGCCCAAATATTAAGGCAGCATTTTAGAGAACAGAAGGGCCTGAAACTCAGTGTATCTGTCAATATGTCATAGTCGCCACAGGAGGTGAATCAAAGCCAAGTGTCCAAAGGCTAACGGTGGAGGCCCTGATATGGGCTGAAACGATGTAACCTAGGCTGTTGACAGTTTTTTGGGGAAATGTGATGTGCCAGTGTAACTCATTTGGGAAGTGACATGTTATTAGCCAATAGTGAGGTATACTCACCTAAGGGACCTTACATACAATTGTATGTGTGGGGTACAGAGATCAGGTAGGCATTACAAAATCATGTTAAACACTATCATTGCGCACATGTGACTTGTTAAGCAAAAATGTACTCCTGAACTTATTTAGGCTTGCCATAACAAAGGGGCTGAATACTTATTGACTCAAGACATTTCAGATTTTCATTTTGAATTAATTTGTACACATTTCTAAAAACATAATTCCAATTTGACATAATGGGTTACTGTGTGTAGGCCAGTGACTCAAAATCTAGATGTAATCAATTTTTTTAATTCAGGCTGTAGCACAACAACGTGAAAAAAGTCAAGGGTTGTAAATACTTTCTGAATGCACTGTATTTGCCACTGTTGAAGGAAAATGGATGGCACCATTCCACTGTTGAGAAACCAAAGTCACGTAGGTAAGGCATACACTATGAATTGTGGTGCATCTAGATGATCAATTACTCTAAGCAATCCAGCTAACCCATCAATCAAATTAACCAAAATAGTTTTTTTTTTACAGAAATCGATAACATTTATTGAGATGGAATTACTGTTATTCGAGAGGTGCACTGCAACTGAATCAAATGAATGTGCAGTTGCTGAAACAGTTTAGTCCCACCCCATATATCCTGTTTATGAACTCACCACCACATCTCTTCATTATCTCTTTAAACATGACATCCACATGACATTGACATTCGATGACTAACGTCAGTATTTAAAAGAATAACCATAGGAAATGGTCAACATTGTCTTGAGAAATGGAGAACTAACTGGTAATATAAATCCATTCGATTGAATGTTCTGGTCCCAAAAGGATAACTCAAGGGCAACAGTGATAAGAGTTCTATATCTTTTATAATTTTTCTATGAGTGTCACGATTGTCTTCCGGAACGGACCAAGGCGCAGCGACACTCAGCTGCCTCTAATTGGGAACCATACCAAAACCAAAACATAAAAATACAAATAATAGATACCATAATCCCCCTAGTCTTGTCCTGACCAAAACCACCATAGAAAGCCCAGAGGGCTATCTATGGCCAGGACGTGACAGTACCCCCCCTCCCCACAAAGGTGCGGACTCCGGACGCAAAACCTGAACATGATGGGGACGGTTCGGGTGGGTGACTAGAGTTGGTGGCGGTTCCGGTGTGGGACGTAGCACACACTCAGCTCACGGATCCGGCCATATAGCCGGGCTGAACGCCGTGCCCGGCTTGGACCTCGGTGCAGAGGAAGGCTCCGACACTGGCACCGGGCTAGGAAGGCTTACTGAAAGCATGTTGCGTGGAGCCAGCACAGGTCTCACAGGGCTAGGAAGGCTTACTGGAAGCCTGGTGTGTGGAGCCGTCACAGGTTGCACCGGACTGGTGAGGTGACGGCAGGTGAGGTGACGGTTTTGGAGAGTCTGGCGTGCCCAAAGCAAAATGCCTGCCACTCAGGCTCAGAAAATAGGATATGCACATATTTAGTACTATTGGATAGAAAACACTCTGAGGTTTCTAAAAGTGTTAACATAATGTCTGTGAGTATAACAGAACTCATTTAGTAGGCGAAAACCCGAGAAAAACCCATCCGGAAATTAGTTTCTGGTGACCTTTTGCTCTGTTTGACACACTCCCTATTGAATCCAATTGTAACCAGGACTGAGACTGCAGTACCTATGGCTTCCACTAGATGTCAACAGTCTATATACAAAGACTCAGAGAGATTGGAGTTAACAGAACGAATAGGTACAGGAAATGGCCAAGGTAGCTCAGATGTCAACAAGTTTTCTCGGGCGCTATATTTTACTTATATAAGGTATAGGTGACCATCCGAGTGAAATATTATCGCTAATATTCATAAAAGGATAGCTAAGGATGCATGTTAAGCACAAGCCTCGAGCTCATCATCTGACGCATTCATTACGCATAGGCATTGGGCTCAATACTTTGTAGCATCACATCCCAATGATATCCGATCTTTACTACTTGATTGGGTATGATAGTGTGTGCATAGCAGAAGAGGTTGGTGGCACCTTCATTCGGGAGGACGGGCTCGTGGTAATGTCTGGAACAGAATAGGTGGAATGGTATATAACACATGGTTTCTATTTGCTTAATGTCATTCCATTCACGCCGTTCAAGCCATTATTATGAGCCGTTCTCCCCTCAGCAGCCTCCACTGGCATAGTCATTATTTAGTAGGTGATCATTAGGATGAGCTTTCCAGGTAAAGCTTATACAGTAGGCACCTAATTCTACAAACCGTAAGCACACTCAGTTCATGTTGGCCAAGCAGCCGTATGTGCTCCAATTTCCAATCTGTAGTGCCCTGTGTGTATAATTATTATTATTTTTGGTCTGTTAACAGGCAGGTTGGAATAGATGCATCTGCTGTGGAGTAGATACAAAGGCCTACACAACCACACATTCACATACACACACACAGGCGCACACACACACACACACACCACACACCACACACACACACACACACACACACACACACACACACACGCACACACACACACACACACACACACACACACACACTGATGTGAATAATACTGCTTCTGTTTCTTTTAAAAAGATCACATGTACACATATCTATCCCTGCTCTCTCTCTCTCTCTCTCTCTCTCTCTCTCTCTCTCTCTCGCTCTCTTTCTCTCCTTTCTCTGTCTCTCTTACGTGCACATAAACACACACAACTTGTATCTCCTCCATCAGAGGAAACCGATAATCATGTCAGGTAATTCAAAAGAATGACTGCTATTTTGATGTCATGATTCTTCTCAGGGGAGCCAGCCAAAGTGCCTTCCATTGGGAAGACACCACTGGCACCGCGCCACGCTATCACGACAACGACTTCTTTAACTGGATTTCCAGCTGGGCGCCAGAGATTGTGAGATTTGTCCTTCACAACAGGCAACTTACTGTTAACATATTGTTAATGCGATTAGCCAGCCAGAAACGTTCCGATAATTTAATGCATCTCCACGGCTAATTTGGATGCCGCCTATATGACACATCAGCTTACCGTTGTGTTTGGTCACTAAGGAGGGGATAGGAGTTGACTTATGGATACATAATACAATGTAGACTAAGGGAAGATCTGTTTGTACATGCCAGCCCCCTCCATATGCTAGATTTAATTACATGTACAGTGGGGCAAAAAAGTATTTAGTCAGCCACCAATTGTGCAAGTTCTCCAACTTAAAAAGATGAGAGAGGCCTGTAATTTTCATCATAGGTACACTTCAACTATGACAGACGAAATGAGAAAAAGAAATCCAGAAAATCACATTGTAGGATTTTTAATTTATTTATTTGCAAATTATGGTGGAAAATAAGTATTTGGTCAATAACAAAAGTTTATCTCAATACTTTGTTATATACCCTTTGTTGGCAATGACAGAGGTCAAACGTTTTCTGTAAGTCTTCACAAGACTTTTGGCCCATTCCTCCATGCAGATCTCCTCTAGAGCAGTGATGTTTTGGGGCTGTCGCTGGGCAACACGGACTTTCAACTCCCTCCAAAGATTTTCTATGGGGTTGAGATCTGGAGACTGGCTAGGCCACTCCAGGACCTTGAAATGCTTCTTACGAAGCCACTCCTTCGTTGCCCGGGCGGTGTGTTTGGGATCATTGTCATGCTGAAAGACCCAGCCACGTTTCATCTTCAATGCCCTTGCTGATGGTAGGCTTTGTTACTTTGGTCCCAGCTCTCTGCAGGTCATTCACTAGGTCCCCCTGTGTGGTTCTGGGATTTTTGCTCACCGTTCTTGTGATCATTTTGACCCCACGGGGTGAGATCTTGCGTGGAGCCCCAGATCGAGGAAGATTATCAGTGGTCTTGTATGTCTTCCATTTTCTAATAATTGCTCCCATAGTTGATTTCTTCAAACCAAGCTGCTTACCTATTGCAGATTCAGTCTTCCCAACCTGGTGCAGGTCTACAATTTTGTTTCTGGTGTCCTTTGACAGCTCTTTGGTCTTGGCCATAGTGGAGTTTGGAGTGTGACTGTTTGAGTTTGTGGACAGGTGTCTTTTATACTGATAACAAGTTCAAACAGGTGCCATTAATACAGGTAACGAGTGGAGGACAGAGGAGCCTCTTAAAGAAGAAGTTACAGGTCTGTGAGAGCCAGAAATCTTGCTTGTTTGTATGTGACCAAATACTTATTTTCCACCATAATTTGCAAATAAATTCATAAAAAATCCTACAATGTGATTTTCTGGATTTTTTTTCCTCATTTTGTCTGTCATAGTTGAAGTGTACCTATGATGAAAATTACAGGCCTCTCTCATCGTTTTAAGTGAGAGAACTTGCACAATTGGTGGCTGACTAAATACTTTTTTGCCCCACTGTATACATTGCTTGCTCTATGGCTCTCAAGGTCTAATTGGACTTTATCCCTGGCAGAGCTAACATGCATGGGGTTGCAAAGACTTATTCAAACTTAATTTGCCAATCGCCTGTCTTTGTTAGCTAATGGACAGATAAACCACAAACATGACTGTTGAATAGGCAGTAGGCAAAGTTTCCACTAAGGACTTATTTCCACTAAGGACTTGCCCCAGTGTTTTACCAAAAAGGCTCAGACTTTTGTGTTGTCACCTCCACAGCCTGGCCCCAGTGTCTCACTGCGGCCATGTCCAGGCCATTGGTACTTCTCAGCTTGCGTTTACATAGCAATGGCTAACTGTGAACATGGGTTAACACCATGTACGGTTAACACCTCACAAAGCAACTGTCTTGACGATGCAGATGTTGTTGATTCTGCTCTACACAAGTCCTCAGTGTCAAGTTCTCAGAGTCAAGTCCTCAGTGTCAAGTCCTCAGTGTCAGCCCTAGCTAACTGGAAACACAGTTCCCCCCAAAAAAACAATAGAGCTAACATGAATATGATCACTTGCAAACCACTGGTGCTGTAATGGAAAACCCCAGTTTACCAGACCCAGATTTAGCCTAGTCTTGCACTAAACTGTACTTTTCAGGGATAATCTCCATTAAAAATGCTTCTTAGTCCAGGATTAGGCTTAATCTTTTTTTCAGGAAATCAGCCCCAAATGTGTTGGTTGTTATAATTGTTGAATTACTTTAGAAAATACATGCAATTTAGAATTGTGTGCACAGATTTCCTGTATATACAGTAAATTGCCATGTCTTGAAACCCTTATCCAGACCATATGGTTTAGGCATGCCTGAGATTTAAGTTAGGTGCAGGCAGTTAGCACTACCAAAGAGAGTTTTAGCTACCCTCAACTACAACTAGGTTATACTGTATGTCTTATAGGCTGTATTCTATGTCACACACACACACACACACACACACACACACACCCTCGGGCCACCCTCAGACTCTACCCACACATTGGCCTTACATACATGCCACATGCCACATGAACACCTGTTGCCATGTTGTCACAGCATTTTCTCACTGGCAGCCCATTTCTGAGATCTGATCTGTTTGGTCAAATGATTGGCAATAAATATCAAAATTGGGCTGCCTGTGTAAATGCAGCCGTATTGTCTGACAATGTGTACAGTACACCCTCAAATAAGTATGTTTCATCGCATTGTACTGCCCTCTATAGGTCTCCCTCACTCCCACGACCCCCCTCCCCATGAAGTACTACACCACAAATAGCATCTAAATATTGACAACATGCACGTTTTGCTTGTTATATACGTTAGAGGTCGGGATATTCATACATATTTCAGGATTTTTTCAGCCTCCAACGAATGGAAATTAATGTTGACTTTACATGTTGTGTATGCTGCGCCAACCTTGATCCACGTTCCACTAGTTGAAACATTGTCAGTACAAAAAACGCATAATTGATTGCGCAGAGACATAGGAAGGACATCATATTATTTCGTCAGACAATGTTGAATTAAAGTCAACTATCTAAGATGCGCATACATATTCATTCAAAATGTGAGGTCAACGCTGAGAAAAAAAATACGGATCTTGGGTAGATCTATTCACAACGCAATACAAGCCGTACCACTCACAAGATACAAAGGGATTCGTGCCTTTCCACCGATTCACCGGCGCGCGTGCTACAGAGGGAGATCTCGGTTGAAATGGATGTATCTGATGTTTTGCAGTTCGGTTTATTACACTTTTTTCCCATATGAAATTATTACTTTTCCTTGATTCCAATCCACAATGAGAGACCAAGATTCGCTGTGAGAAATACAAGAACACGTTTTATTGTCGCACTGATCGTCACGTTGTAGGCGTGAATGAGACAGTTTGTGCAATTCATTGCCTGGTATATGGAGCTAAAGACCGCCGTGGCTCTACTTTGAGGATTTTACAGCGGGGAAAAGGAAGGAAAATCACAGATTCCACATTACCATAGGACAGGATGGTAAAAAGCGGAAGGTAGTTGGAATGCTTTCGCATTGTCAAGGTTCAACATGGTAAGGACAGCGGATTTTCTGTCTGGGATGCAGGGCTGTATTGCTCATTTCAGGGGAAGCTATTGCTTGAGTTGGGGAGCTGTCCATGGTCCTGAAAATTATTTATCTCCGTACAACTCTTACAGCTGTATTCAATTTGGTTGAATCTAAATTAAAAAAAATGAAAAGGGTGGATTTGATTAAAGTGGCAATAATATAGATCCGCGTTTACTGGTAGATATAATACATTTACATATAAATTGCATAACTTTTTTGGGGGCTACTCAGTGTCCTTCAAGGTGATGAATGAATGCGCAATTCATGAAATCATTGCAATGCCTCATATTCGTTCAGTGTAGGCCTATTTTTATTAAATTAATTAGTGGTAAATGGCCTACATAGGCTACAGACTAACTAAATATGCAATGCAAGACACTCTTCATCGGTATGAATCAAATGTCCTTTCATTAAAAACAAAACATAGCCTATTAGCCTCCCATAAACTCTATGATCATATTAGGATGACTACACCCACAAAATCGGACCTCTAGGCCGATTGCTTTTTCTATTTTCTGGATTTTGTCAAAGATAGAACTTGTGTGTGTTTGTGTGTGTGTGTTTGTGCTTGTGTGAGTGGTGCGCGCGGGTTTGTGAGTGGGGGGAGAGCGAGTGAAAGGGAGAGAGAGATTATTTGAACAAGAATTAAGAGATTCTTCAGCTTCAACATATACCTAATGCGATATAAAACGTGTATTATAGTATTATATATTCCACATCAAGATGTAAATTGTGCATGGCATTCATCAATGCTTGCAAATCCGTTTTTGCTTTTAATCAACTTGGGTCTCTTTTTTTCCCCCGAGAGATGAAGGGCTGTGACTGTCCCTATGTAACAATCAGTATTTCTAACGCATGCTGGATTGAGGATGAACACCTCCCATAATGACCACGACTAGCCTATTTATCATTTATTAACAAAATATCTCCGGATATCTGATGATAATGATTGATACCCGGCGGTTTCTATACTATTTACAAGTCGTCGGATATGCGGGGTGAGTAGGAGATTGGTCTTTCCATAGGGTTGCTCGTATACTATGTTTAAAATATATAATGAATTCTAAACTAAACAACGGAATTTTGTTCCATTCCATTTATGACATGTATATATTAATCCTGGGTCGCATCGATTAAATGTAAACATTGTCTCAACATTAACTCTTTGCTGGAATCTTCGGGGAATATAATTTGAAATGGCAATGGATTTTGCATAAATGCCGCAGACGGCTAGTCGGTTTAGTTTGCAAGCCACTTGAATGCATCGTTAGCTTTCAAAATCGCGCGACGCCAACCCAAAGGCAGCTATAATCAACCTGCTTGTTCTATTTTAAAAGAAACACATGCATAGGCTGTACTCTTTTCCATGACATTCACTAATATGCACTGCATGTCATCAATATTTCACACGGAGAGTTATTTCCTTTTCGGATGTCTATACTATGTTGAGATATGATGCTGTAGCTAAATACATAATAATGGAACTGTACTGAGTGTGGCATTTTAGCTGCAACAAATGTTTTTGGCATAACAATATTGTGTTTGCGACTCTGTCCAGATTTCTGCTCTTTCTTTTGCACATAAACCTCCAAATATGTATTTGCATTTAATTATCTAAAATGCTTTACAAGTGTATTATGTCTCTATCCACAAGTGTATAGCTCTTTGTAACCACTGCATGCAGGGATGTTCCACTTAACACAAGATGTTCATTAAACAGACAATGCCTGCCTTTCTCTTCTAGATGACACCCCATACTGGCACCATACTTCAGTGAGCTGGGGCACCTTCTCCCTTGAAAATGCATATCTGGATACTGAAAATAATCCTTCTGATCGCAGCATCTCTGAGTCTGGTTGAGATGTACGACAATTACGGGGAGATCTGTAGGAATCTATGTACATGCGAGGAGAAGGAAGGGATACTGACGGTAAGCTGCGAGAACAGAGGGATTGTCAGACTGACAGAAATAAGCCCGGTGCATTTTTCAATGTACCACCTTCTGCTGACAGGGAACCTCTTAAAGAAACTGTCCCTCAACGACTTTATCAACTACACTGGGGCAACCATATTGCATTTAGGCAACAATGCTATCGATGAAGTGGAAACCGGTGCTTTCAATGGACTCCAGGGATTAAAGAGATTGCACTTAAACAACAACAAGATAGACGTCCTAAGGGATGATACGTTTGTCGGCCTGCAGAGTTTGGAATACCTTCAGATTGATTACAATTACATCACCAACATAGAGCCCAATGCCCTGAGTACATTGCATCAGCTCACAGTTCTCATTTTGAATGACAATTTGCTCTCTGCTCTGCCTACCAACATTTTCCGGAATGTTCCCTTAACACATCTGGACCTCAGGGGCAACCGGTTGAAAATGTTTCCTTATATTGGGCTCCTGGAGCACATGGACAAAGTGGTGGAATTACAACTCGAGGAGAACCCGTGGAATTGCTCATGTGAGCTCATCGCCCTGAAAGCTTGGCTGGAGAGCATATCGTACACAGCTTTAGTGGGGGAGGTGGTCTGTGAGACGCCTTTCAGGCTGCATGGCAGAGACCTGGACGAGGTCTCCAAACAGGAGCTGTGCCCCCGCCGAGCAATCTCTGAATATGAAATGCGCCCCCTTCCCCCACTCAGCACCAATGGATATTTCCAAACCACTCCAGCTTCGGTGACGGCCTCAGCCACCTCATCGAATGCTTTCAAGGCGTCGTCAAGGCCTACCAAGGGCACCCGTCAATCAAACCGAACCAGGTCAAAGCCCACCTCCCGGATTCCGGCTAACCCTTACAACTATGGCCCCATCATTGCTTATCAGACCAAATCTCCTGTGCCTTTGGACTGTCCTACCACCTGTACGTGTAATCTGCAGATTGCTGATCTTGGACTAAACGTCAACTGCCAGGAGAGAAAGATTGAGAACATATCTGACCTGAAGCCCAAGCCATACAATCCCAAAAAAATGTACCTCACAGGGAATTACATTCCTGTGGTACGCAGATCTGATTTCTTGGAGGCTACCGGATTGGATTTGCTTCACCTAGGAAACAATAGGATATCCCTCATCCAAGACAGAGCTTTTGGGGATTTAACCAACCTGCGTAGGCTGTATTTAAATGGTAATCTAATCGACAGGCTTACAGCAGAGATGTTTTTTGGCCTGCAGAGTTTGCAGTATCTCTACTTAGAATACAACAAAATCAGAGAGATTGTAGGGGGCACTTTCCGGTTTGTGCCAAACATTCAGCTGCTTTTCCTCAACAATAACCTTCTGAAAACCTTACCAGGGGGAATCTTTACTGGGCTGTCCCTCTCTAGACTTAATCTCCGCAGTAACCATTTCCA